>BSBM01000444.1:14527500-15763750 GCA_027924585.1 Larix kaempferi | reverse complement strand
CTGAAAGTCCAGGGATGATCCAATCCCCTCAACTGTCCACTAAGGACTTCATTCTCGGAGACCTCACGTCTACGGCTCTCTTTAGGACTGAAAGTCCAGGGATGATCCAATCCCTTTTCTTTCTCGGAGACACCTGTCTACGGCTCACTTTAGAACAAGTGTTCAAGGATGATACAATCCCCACATGTATTCTCATCAATATACTATCGATCCTGGGAACCCATACAGAACCTGATTCACACTTCTTCTTTAATTGCACCATTAAGAGAATGGTCTTATCTAGCCACTTGGAGCAAGCATCTCATCATGATTCTCTTCCTCTTTCTAAGAGAATCTTCTAGCCACAAGCCTTCTATATTTTGTTTGATTTGTAAATCTTCTTGTTGAACATCCATCACTTGTTCGGTGTTCATTATTCTTCATGATCTTTCCTACAAAACAAAATTAAGTACATGATTAGTAATCCTTCATAATCATGAAATCATGATAACATATTATGCATACAGATATCATTTACATAGTTATGCAACTATCTTGACCAATACTTTGGCACAACAATTTCCCATATCCTGTATGCATACAGTGGCTATCTAGATGCCTTCCATCTCCACCAGAACATACTATCGAGAGTGTGCACAACTCTCAGCATGTCAGCAAAGAGGTTTCATTCTAGACAAGCAACAATGGAATGTTTGTCCAACTTACCAATCATATGCATATTAGTAGTATACTGTTCAATGTTCTATGAATATTTACACTCAGCATGATACATTATACGAATACAAATATGCATACAACCTATTACAGGCAATATCATTTACTATTTCAAATAACAACTCAAATACTTATCTTTTATGTTTGTGTGGTTGCCTCCCGCTTGATCTTCTGTATGTCTTTTGAACTTCTATTCATTCTGTACCACTGTGCATGTTCAAGTGTCATCCTCATGATCTCATACACAAACATACACCCATTAGTATGTTCTAAATGTTATCAAAACATTATATTTCTAAATAATCTTGAAAATGTATAGTCATGATTATAGTTAATAAACATTAGTATTCAAGATTTCAGGGAAGTCTTATTTTACTCATGCATATCATCAATCAAGATAAAAGACATAATATGCATAATCCCTTGATTACTAACTTTATGAATAAGCATAACCAATCATACCAAGTATACTTATATAAGGGATCCCAATACAAGGTAAGATTCTTAACATGACATAGGAAAACATACCTGGATTAGTATACCTGCTTAGTTATGTACAACATACCTAAACAATCTCTTCAATGATTTAGAGATCCTGAGCTAGAACCTGCATGTCTCATATAATATAATAAAGTCATACATACCTTGTAAGTAGAACAAAGATTATGGATGAGTCTTTGTCTTCATGATGTCATGGTCATGGAACTTGATTTGTCTTTTGTGATGTACCTATATCTTATTAGCAGACAGCATCAACCTCACACAACACCATAATGCATTAGTACAATCATATAGCCCTAATCAATGAATGTCTTTGATCATTCACATGCATTCATATTGTTACTAGGGTGATAACACAATTCTAACATTAATCAAGATTGTACTAGTAAATAATATGAAGACAACATACCATAAACTTAATCATGAACAAATATCAAAACATACCTCGATGAGTCATACCTGTCGAGATCGCTTGTAATCTCCTTATGTAAAGCCTTAGCCGCATCTCCCTCTGAAATAGGAACTCCTTCACTTATGCAGGTGACCAATCCATCTTCTTCTAGGATTAATCCTATCGACTTGATTTGCAAGAACTGGACCTGGAGCTGGATATGGGTTTGTCAGAGAAACCCCAAAAATTCAAACTTTGAATTTCAAACTTCCGAAAGGATAGAAATATGCGCCTTGATGAGCTAATCAAACTGATATATTTAGAATTTGAAAACTGCAAAGTTTCACTCCTCAATTTTGGCTTTGAAACTTTCGGATTCACTGGACGTGACCCTGAACTGGGGTTTGATGAATCCCACTCTTCTGCCCAATCAAAATGTTTGATCCAAAGCTCCAAGCTTCTATTTTTCTGAGGAGCTTCCAGCCATGGTCACAGATTTCAAAAATTCCCATTTTTACAGAAGCCCTAATTTTCCACTTTTCTGATCAAAGTCCCGAACTAGGGTCTAATCAAACCCGGCCTTCTGCCCAACCAAAAATTCTGATCTTGGTCTCTAAATTTCTATTTTGATGAGTAGCATCCAGCCGTGGTCTCCGATTACAAAAATTCCAACTTTCTCCAAAGCCCTAAATTCCGGAAGCCATGAATGAAGGTACCAAAAAATAATTCTGTTTTGACAGAAATATGTACCTGATTGTTTCTGGTGTAACTCCGAAATTTTTGATCCACAGGGTCTGAAAAGGTTTCCTGAGATAGTCTGACCTGTTATCTTTCCATCCTGGCAGGTTTGACCTCAATTGGATTCTCTGAGAGAGAGTTATGCCAAATGTCGCAACGTGACCTGTTTTGGGATAAAACAGGAGAGCGAACTTGTACGTCGTGCCACGTGTCACTGTTTTAACTTCGGCCTCTGAAAAAGTTTTCTGAGATAGCTCGACCTGTTACCTTTCCATCCTGACAGGTCTGACTTCAATTGGATTCTCTGAGAGAAAGTTATGCCAAATGTCGCAACGTGACCTGTTTTGGGATAAAACAGGAGAGCGAATTTGTACGGCGTGCCACGTGTCACCTTTTTAACTTCGGCCTCTGAAAACGTTTTCTGAGATAGTAGAGACTGTGTACTACCTGTCACTTTTTACGAAATTTCATTTGGAGCTTCCTAGCCCAAGATATGACCTTTTTCCCAAGGTCACCTGATTTTGACTCAGATCTGGAAGAGGCAGAAACCCTATATTGTACAGATCATAAATCACAAAGTACAACGAATTAGAGGTTGTCCTTTGGACACAAGGTACCTGGAGATTTAATATTCGTCCTGTAACAATTTCAGATCCGAAAACTTCGCCAAAACGGATTTATAGCGAAAGTGCTACGATGACTGGTTTTTGCTATGTAAAACCCTAACCTTCAAATTGTCGTAAGTAAAGCAAGTGTCTTTAGTGCCATACCTTGTCTTCCTTCAGGTTAGCTCTGATACCATGTTAAGATTTAATATGCTAAGACAGAAAATAGCAGCATTACATTCCATTTCACAATAATAGCATATACAGGATCACTGAAGAAACAACAAGCACAACATAAACACAAGAGACAGAGATTTATCCTGGGAAACCCTCATGGGGTAGAAAACCCAGCAAAGCTTCCTCAATATAGATGACCAGAAATATACAAAGATGAAACCCTGAGACATGATCTCCTCCTCCACAATAGCAGACCTCTCCTCCACAAGTGCACTATCCTCAAGTGTGTGTGTGTCAAATGAGGAACACACCTCCTCTATTTATACACTACTCTGATATGTATTTTACACAAGTACATGTAGGCTCGTATTTAACCATTAGGTTAAATACCCCCTTATAACTGACTGGGCCGACCCCCACATGGTGGGTCTAATAACCCTAGTTACCACACCCAACTCGGAGGAATAAACATCTCCGGATTTATAGTATAATCACATCGGAGGTATGGAACATCTCCGGAATAAATAATATACAAATATAATATTCTTTGAAGTTACAATATTTCAACATGACCAAGTCAACATGACCAAATATAACTCAGACCATCATCAGAAGATGCTGCAAAGTGTCAAAGGTTAATGCATGCTCTACAACTTATTCAAATAACAATTATAACACAAAGTAATCATTACTGGCGATCTAAATCCAAATATATAATGTCATTAATCATTATTATTACTCAGACTAGACTTTCAAGATTATACTCACTTCATAGCTGTGATCAATTTGCTAGTGAAGGGTGAAGGCTAAAATAACTGGCTAGGCTAAGGGATGACTTGACTGACTTAACTTTGTGACACTTTGGAAAACGGAAAGGGAATACACACCATAGTATATACTGAATGAGCAACAACACAGGGAATGGCGGTGTCTCACAAATGGATGAGTTGTTCCAAGAGGGTTTATTCACCTTTAACAGATGCGCACAATCCATAATACAAATAATGCCAGCAATTGTTTAGATATAGCATTTAAGTTCCATTGTTTTTTGGGCCTGAAGTTTCCATAGCCTTGATCTATGTGTGTTCATAAACACATTGCATAGATTTACATTTATTTAGGCTTTCTGCTGCAGGTGTGTTTTTAAGGCACTTGTTTACCTAAGCGCTTCTAGGTGTGTCACAGACAACTTGTTTACCTAGGTATTTACATTTCCAAAAGATATAACATTTTATTTTCATGGCCATTTTCATTTGGCATGCCTTTCATTCATGTGTGTTGAAAAACACATTGCATGAACGGGCTTTTCATACAAGATATAGCATTTCATTTTTCCAGATTTTGTATTCATGGCAGCACTAAAAGTTTCAGGTTTAGCCAACACAACTTTAGTGACTAAGGGGAATTCACAAGGAACTCCAACTCACCATAGGTAAGTTTTGTCACCAACTCAGAGCCGAGACACAATAAACAGGGAAGCTCATCCAATACCGAGGCTACAGTGGGGAAAAGTCCTCCATGCCACTAGTCAAGTAGTAAATCAGGGTGATAAACTAAAAGGTAGGCAATGGATGGATGAAGACAATGAATAATGGAGCCAACACTAGCAAGCCAAGGTATGGTGGAATGATCACCTCTATTCTCCCTAAGGAGGGTAAAACCAATGAGTATGAATAGTGAACTTCTAAGTCTGAGTAGAGACAAATAGTCTATATAATAAGATCAACCAGGTCCACATATCTATATGATCGCCAGATCATGACACTAAGTGCTAAGACATGCTATAAGAATAAATATAAAAGCAATATAACCATAACACAATGATATACCTGCTGAGTCATATACTTGAATGCTCATCATCTGAACCATCATCTGTCCTCTGAAACTGCTGCTGTAACTCTAGGCACTACTGACTGCTCTGTACAAATGGTATAATGGCTATATCAGTCATCTCTCTGAGTGTCCTGAGACTCAGTCATGGCAATGGGGAATACAACTGCTGTCCAAAATCTGATAGTGATCCAATATAGATGCTCATCTCAGCATCTCAATGTAAGGGAACTAGCTGAATAGTGTACTGGAATCAGAAAAATAATGTATGGTAGCCCGGCTACTATATATGTGATAACAGGTTCTTTTCTATTTCAAACGCCTCTCTAGTCAGTTTGGTGGAATAGAATTGGGTCTTGGTTTAAATTTTGGTTTTGTCAAAAAATGTGGTGTTGTGTGCAATGGGAGTGTCCAGCTATGCCAGACTTGTTAACATACTTGTGTTTAGTATCAATGATGGCTAGTGTCATCAATATGTTCTTTTAAGTTTGGTATGGATGGCGCCGGTGGTTTGATCAATGTACAAAACACCACATGAACAAGGGACTTCATACATATCACTCACCCTGGATGGAATGAAACATGCTGTGTAGTTTTTTTGGAGTTTGAAAATAGATTTCATAATATTCTTTTGGAGACTCTGCAATAAAGGGAAGGTAAGCATTAGCAATGTGCATTGGGGTTGAGTAGGGGCAGCTTGTGCAATGGTTGGCTTTGTGAAAGGCTCTAATTTTTCGGGTGTTGGAATCGCTGTTGTTTTGGAGAACTTCTCTAAGATGACTTTTTATTGTTCCAAATGGTTATTGCCAAAATACAAAGAGTCTGAGTGACTAAGGTGTTTAAAACAACACTTTTTGGGGATGGGTGGTGGAGTGAGTTGGTAAGTAGATATATGTCAATGTGTGCCTTCTTCCTATAGATCTAGTGGGAAAGCGTGTTTTCTTTCTTTTTGGTGATTAAGACATCAAGAAAGGGAAGGCAGTTGATATTTTCAATCTCTATAGTGAATTGGTAGTCTTTCGAGAAAAAATTAAGACGGTGGAGAAATCTTTCAAGTTTACCATGATTGTGGGGCATGTTACCACCTAAGTTGTACTTGGTTGTCAAGTGAGACAGCAAAGATTGAACAAGTTACTTGTTCAAATTCAGAAGATCAGAAGTCCTGGCAAGCCAACTTGGCCCTTTTTTTAAATTTTTTGCATGTTCATACCCTGTGGGGAATTGTAATAAGTTGACGTAGCATGATGTCATTTGTAAAAGACTTGAATTTCCTAGAATTTAGACATCAATACTGTACTCTAGAGTGTTTTTTCTTTGTTAATCATGAGTTTCTCTTCAGCCACGTATAATTTTCGAGTTTTTCACTCACACCTCTAAAGTTGGAGTATTCGCCTTGGTGGTTAAACCTTAGGAGGTTATTAAAGTCTAGGTGTCTATATATATTACCATGCTAGTCATCAATATTGAGTCATATGAACATACACTAGGTCCTCCATAGGTTTTTTAAGTTTTCCACAAATAAAAAAAAATTCTCATAAAACGGGTCATTTTTTTAATGTTTTAATTATAGAAATAAAAAAGTCAAAAATTAGTGGTTAGGAGGTGGAATTTGCCATGGGGGTGCTTGTTTTCTAACCCGAATCACCCACTATTCACCTAAACCCACTTTGAAATTAATTTGAGTGACTAGTTATCGCTTAAATTAATTTTTCTCTCAAAAATGCCAAAAAGACCAAATAAATGGCCAAAAAGACAAAAAATCTAATTCCTAAATCAAAGGGAGCATGTTTGGGACATGTCCGAAGTGGTGGCATAGTTAGCTGGCAATATATATACTCAACTGGAGCTCTAAGTCCTTGATTGCAATCAAATCCAGTGGATGGTGAGTTTTCTCTAGTTAGAGGGGGCAAATCACACCAAAAGAAGGGCGCACTCTATCAGTTGGATGGATCTCATTGGATGGTGAAGTCTCCAAGATCAGGGCGCATCTCTTCTTGAAGAGGTGGCGCCACTCACTCAAGTGGAACTCCAACTCAATCCCTTAATTTTCTCTACAACTTGCCCTCTTGTGCCAGTTAGGAATGCAGCCCCCTCTTGCTCTCTTTGGCAATAAAACCAAGTTCTTGCTCTCATTTTCTTGATGGTCAGAGGACCGAAGGGTTTCTCTAATTTGTATTGTATTATCATTTGGAATAAAGAAGACTTTGGAGGCAAATCTCTGGTGTCAGACATCAGTGTGTGTGGATGAATAGTGCATAGCTTATGAGGTAATCTGTATTTATTTATTAATTGTATCTCTTTGGTTGAGTATTGGCCTTGGAAGGGGAGCTATCTCCCAGTAGGTAAGAGATTTTCTTGTTTGATTATTCTCTTTGTTTATCTGCTTTAGATCTCTTAGATGGGCATGTGTATTCTTGTTTGATTTCCATGCTTTCTAAGTTTCCATTGTAGGTAGCACCAATGCCTGTTTTAACCATTTGTGTGGAATAATTTATACGCTGATGTAGGTATCTAGCTTGAATAGTTGGTTGATCTTGTTTGACTACTCCAAGTTTCAAGCACTTCCAAGGAGCATAGTCTCTCTGCTTTCCACCAGCAGGCTCCATGGCCCAGAAATTCCCAAGCTTATAGCACTCTTTCTATCCCTCTCTCCTTCACCTCTAAATAAAAATTCTTTCTTTTGGTTACGGTTACTTTCATATATGCTTAATTAAATTAGTTTCTTTGAATATCTAAAGGCTGATTTATTTAAGTATTCTACTAGATCCAAGTCTTAAAGCTTTATATTTATCAGATCTAGTTCATTTTTTAGTACTAGTGTTTATTTCCTATCTTTCAGTACATAAATATTTTATGCTTTAAACGTCTTTTTGGGCACATTCGGTGTATAATAGGTGGTTTTTTAATCACTTTTGATGAACAAGAGGAGGTGCTGCCGAAAATTCGGAGATTCGGGCCACCCAAGGCCTCCTGGAGCAATTTACCTCGATCCTATTTCATTTGTAAGGCTTATAAGCCTTTGGTTCCTCATTTAAAAGAACCAAAGGCATTTACCTCGGCAAGTGGGCTACTCAGCACCCACACCATGTTATATAAAAATATATAACCTAATATAAAATAATAACAATAAATATCCATTTTACTATGGTTTAATTGAAAATTTTCAAGATGTAATAATTAAGAGGTTTGGGGGTGGATTTTGGCAAATAAGTGATCATTTTCTAAGCCAAAGTATCAAGTTAACCCCTAAACCCACTTATCCTAAGTTTCAGACTATTATTTGGCCTGTTAATTAAATATTTCCTCAAAATCAATAAATGAGGAATATTTAATTAAAATATTTATAAAATATTGTTTTGGAGAAAATCCAAATCTCTCCAAAAAAGACCAAATTGAATAAAATAAAGTGTTAAATGACATGGCAAGAAGCATTAAAGATGATCCTAATCAACACCAACTGATTCTAAGTCAACATCGAAGCACTGTCAGAGTTTCTTCATGAAGGAATTCGCCCTCCTCTCTAGCTTGGGTGACTTTCTGAGTTCGCACCTTGTGGTTGGCTCGTTGTTAATTCCAAAGCTTGATGGAAGACGCCTTTTCAATGTGGAGCCTTGTCACCCATTCACATCTACCAAATGCCTCAGTTAACGACAGATCAAGAGCTTGGCTCTCTCTCTTTGCATGCCAATTCGATTTAGGTTATTGGCACCTTCTATTTCCTATTTAAGCGAGGCTTAGGCTCCATTGTTAAGGATGGAATGTATGAAACCTCTGCTGAGAATTGTAATATTTTTTTGCTTATGTTGGAATAAAGATCAAGACTTTGGAGGTCCATGTGGTTTCAATCTTTGTGGTGAATATGTTTAATGCATTGAGGTGATATCTTTCTGAACCCCTCCTCTTATTTATGGAAATGCTTTGATCATTGCTAGCTTAGGAAGGCTATTATTCTAGTCCATATGAATGGTCATTTGTTGTCTTCAAATTGATTATTTATGCAATGTTTTCTAACATTTAAATGAACAAGAAGTATTCAGCTGTACCAATGTTGATTTAGTTTTGGTTATCTAGCATACTAATATTTGATTTCATTTGTGGGCTTGAGTGTGTTGTGGTGTTCACAGGAATTGCCAAAGGTGGAGACAAGTGTGAGCTAGGTTGCATCTAGCTTGGCTTCACAAGCAAGACTTTTTCACTAATAGTTTTTGTTCTACAGGATCTTCAAACTTCTCCAATCTTCCTCCAAAAACGAGCTAAAAGGAGATCTCTCTATCACCCATCTAAAAGATTAAAATCAAACTCTTTCACTATTCGGTTGGTTACTCAAGTGATTCTACACTTAAAATTTCCAATTTCTTATCTAGATTCACTTTTCACTTGGCAATAGTTTGTTATTTTCAAAGTTCCTAACTTCTAAATCTATTTGCCATTGTGTATGCAGTAGGTTGTTTAGCTCAAAGTTTTTTCATCTTTAGCCTACTTGCCTCTCTCTTTTGTCCATTCATTTTCACTCTTTGGTTTCATCATATTCTTTGACTCTTTTTTGTCTCTATTGATCTACGATTTTTGTCCCTTTTGATCTCGGATTTCTTCCTTCATTTCCAGCTCTTCAATCTCTGATTTTTTCACCTCTTTTCCAGCTCTTCTAGGTCTGATTTTTCACCTTTCTTTGAGCTTGTTCAACTCTGATTTTTACCCTCTATTGCTCGCTGATTTTTGCCTCCTTTTGCTTACTGTTTTGGTCTTTTTCTTTCATCTTTTTCCAGCTTGTTGAGCTCTGATTTTTTTTTTGCCCTCTTTTCCCTGTCTGCTGCCCCTTTCTTCCTTCTTTTGCTGCTGCATCCTTCCTTCTTTTGCTGCCCCATTGTTGACTGTCTTCTACCTCTTCTCTTCCACCTTTTTCATTCTTCCTCTTCTCCTTTTCATCCTACTCCTCTCCCTTCTCGTTTTCTCCTTGTTTCTTATGCTTTGTCTCTTAGATTTATTTCATCTTTTGTTTTAGATCCTAGCTTGTATCTAGTTAAGTTTTCCACTTTTTATCTCAGTTAAGATTTGAACTAGTTTCATTTACTCTTTTTTTTCATAGTTCTAGTTTCATTC
This sequence comes from Larix kaempferi, assembly GCA_027924585.1. Classification (NCBI taxonomy): domain Eukaryota; kingdom Viridiplantae; phylum Streptophyta; class Pinopsida; order Pinales; family Pinaceae; genus Larix; species Larix kaempferi. Next base: position 15,753,694 of record BSBM01000444.1, on the reverse strand, counting down.
CCATCTAGTTCCTAGTGCATTTGCATGCTAGCTAGAGTTAAGTCCTAGTTTCAATTTAATTTTATTTTTCTAATCTCTTAATGGGTGCTATGTTTGAAGTGTTTTATTTATAGGAGAGCAAGAAAGATCCAAGCAAGGAGAAAAGCCCAAAGGCTAGAACCAAGCAACAAGATCAAGCAAGCAAACCTTAAGACTCCTTGAAAAACACTCTCCCTCTTCTTCATTCCCCCATCCATTTTGTGCTTTCAAGTGAAGAAGACAAAAAACCAAAAATATTGTAACAAGTTAATAAAAGAGCAAGTGGGATTACGGCTCCCACACCCCACTTCCCCCATTTGGGGGAAGCTTGTAGTGTCTTTGTCTCTTTTTTGCAGTAGCTTAGATTTTGCTTCTAGTTTAGTTTCAATTTTTTATTTTGCTTCTAGTTTAGTTTCAATTTTTGATATACTGCTAGAGTAGTTCTATTTTGCTTAGATTAGATTTCTTGTTTTCATATAAAATTGTTAAAACTAAAAAGAATCTAAAATCTCTTGAATCTCACCGAAAGGTGGATCAAGAGTGCTCTCTGTCGGAGAGTTCTTTTGCTTTGATTTGACTAACACCCTTGCTCTCCCAAGTACGGTCTTAAGACCTAAAAGAGATTCTTGGGTTTATTTCAGTCATTACTTTTTTTTTTACAATAAATCTCTTGAATCTCATTCTTATCGGATCAAGAGTGCTCTTTGTCGAAGAGTTTCTTACAATGGTTCTTGTTTCAAACACATCCCCTTAAAATTGGAATTCATTATTTTCTATACCACGTATGCTCTACCCAATCTTGGGATACTCAGAAACAGTATAGGCTCTTTAATTTTCACATTTAATTCCAACTTTAACCTTAATAAAACACTCTCCCGCAAAACCAACAAAAATCCGGCGTTGATCGCAATACTTGAAATTGGGCAAATTATGCCTGGGGAAGCTGGACACACTATACCTCGATCTTAAAAGCACAGTTAGGCTACATCCCTGGTTGGTGTAGTGTTGAACACCGCTTTGGAGACTTGGATAGCCAACATGTCCTCGTACGGAGCCACCTAGAGTATTTTCAGGACATATTTCCAGTACCACAAGGTATATCTTGGAAATTCCCTCGCCCATAATAATCAATTTCACACTCAAAGCATCCTCTTTACCCTGGGACACACTTTTCCTATGTTTCGGAAGGACCGCCTCCAGATCATACTTTATAATATTTTTCATTGAGTTTCATAAAAAGGCTTTGGAGGCTTACCCTGTTGTTGTCCTTGGTTGGATGTGATGTGCTTTAATAACATGAGGTAATATGTATCTCTTCTATCTTATGCTTGCAATTGTTGGGATTATATGTCTTTTGAAGGGAAGTTATCTTTCTTAAAGATTAGTAAGTAATGCTTTGTAGATTGCTTGCTTTTGTCAATAATAATAGAATGTTGGAGATAGTGTAATTTCTTGTTTGAATCCATCCTTTCATATGCTTTCTTTTATCTATTTACACAGATGCTCTTAATCCCCTTTGCTAGTGTTATGGTGATTTTGCAGGTTGCTTAAGTTGGAGGATTGGTGAGCATGCTAGCTCTAGACACCATTCAATAGATCTGAACAAGGCATTAGATCCCACCAGTGCATTAGGAAGGAGACTCCATCACCCGATCTTAAGTGCTCAACCCCCATGGGTTCAAACCAAGGTTACACAAACCGTGGGTGCGATCGGAATCGACTGAAGAATCGGATATGGGATTCGACACTCATCCAAAATTAGGAATCGGGGATTCGGAACCCTAACCTTAATTTTTTTTAATATATATAAAGTAAATTAATAATAATATATATTTATAAATTAAATTTATAAATCTATAATTTTATAAAAAATCACATGCAACACTCACATCATACATTCAAACTTTCAAAGTTGTAACATGATCATACATTGATTTGATCGTATTCGTAACATGAAACGAGAAACATCATAGATCCATAGAATCATACTGATACATGTAATTTTCAGATTTGAAATCAAATTGAATTTCACTGTTCATACAATAAGAGTAACATTATGATCATGATTCAGATTCATACATCAATAAGCATTAGCAATAGCATCATAGATTCATACATGCAATTTTCAGATTTTAAATCAAATTCATAAGTTCATAAATGATAACATAAACTAAAAGTCTAAACATGATAATGATAATGACAAGCCACAAATGTTATATTAATATAAACATATAATGCCAAATGTTGCAATGCCATAATGGTAAATGGTAAATATGATAATATCAAAGAGTCACGACTCATGAGTCAAGGCTATAGCTCTTCAAAATAACAAAAAGTGAGCTTATCTAGAGAGCTCTACAAGTCTGAAATGAAAAAAAAGTAGTGTAAACTGTAAACTATAAATATGAAAATGATGAGTGACTAAGTCACAAGTGAGATAAACTAATCTGATAGAGAGTCATCTCCCTCCACATCCTCCAAAGGAATAGCACCTAATTCCCCGGACTAATGATATGAAGCAGCAGGGGAAGAAGATGTCATACGTCTACCACTCTACCCACCAACAACAGAAGAAGAAGAACGTGGCACAGTCGAGCTAGTCCCAGACATGGATGCCCCATCTAAATCCCCAACAACAAAAGGATTTGTAGAATCAGCCAAGGAGAGGTTGGCCATCAAGCAATCAGAGGTATCAAAATCTGCATCCTCAGGATTCACATCCCATAGCTTCCAAGGACCATCGCTATAATCTGACTTCGATCGAGAGATGAGGGGAAGATTTGAGTGAATGTACACAAGATCTTTTGCCTTTGTTGTTTGAAACCTGTTTCTCTTGACCGAATGGATGAACCCATAAGTACTCCAGTTTCACTCTATTGCTAAAGAACTACAAACCTGTGAAAGAACTCTAGATGCAAGTGTCTGTAACTCTGGAACTTGGGCACCATAATATCCCCACCATGCAAGGGGTGTCATATTTCCTCTATCAGCTAGTGCATTTACATTGCCAAATGCACCACTCCCTGTGATGAATGAAAGAACCACTCCCTGGTTCTTTAGCTCTGCAAGCTCCATCTGATCATAGCAAATCTTCGAAATACTTGCTCTAAAACCATTGGCCACCTCATTGTCTTTGTCTGGGGCCTTCCTCCTACCCCCAAATTTAGCCAAGTAGGCATCATCTTAGTACTTTGGATTTAAGGCATAGGCTAAAGCATGTAGATTGGTATTGTATTTATTCCATCTACTAATGATGATGTCCTTTATGGCGCCAAACAAAAGAGCGTCCTCTTCAAGAAGTTGTTGAATTCTTTCCAACATACGGTCAGTTCCCTCATAGACGTCACCCAACATAGGCACATCCAAATCACAAAGTCTCAACAAATCAACAAGTGGCTCCATTATGGAAACAAAAACCTCAGCTTGAACCCACCAAGCCTCATCAAGAATCGTACCTCTAACCCGCATTTCTTTTTCAGTGTTGCTTTGTTTCCATGTCTGCCACCGTGGACTAACAACCATAGAGGACAAAGCGTCCCTCATGTCTACAAAACGCCTGATCATTATATAATGTGATGCAAATCTGGTTTCTGCAACCTTAAGACGTTGGAGTCTAGCAAATTCCTTGTACATAGCTTGTGCATGTTGGTGGTTAGTGATAAAAAAAGGAATCTCTCTTTCTTCTTCACATAGTTTTTTCATCCATTCAACTTCAGTAACAATGGATTTAAAAGCAAGATTTAAACTATGGACCACACAAGGTGTCCAAAAAATATGGCCATACTTTCCCTCAATAATTGCCCCAGCTGCTTTGCATGAACGTGCATTATATGTGATAACTTGCACAATCTTTGAAGGCCCCACATACTCGATTGATTCTGAAATTTTTTCAACAATCCATTCAGCAGTCTTCTCCTCCCCTTAAGCATCTATTTCCCTCAAGAAGTATGGGCCTACAGGAGACATGACAATAATGTTCACCAATGGCCTATTGGTCGTATCAGTCCAATTATCAGATATAATGGAGACACCATTGCCACTCCAACAAGAACAAACTGGTGCCAATATTTTCTCCACTAGCAATTTCTCCTTCCATAGAAGGCTAGTGCGCACCTTTTCAAAGTTTGGACCCATGTAACCCCTAGGGGCCTCATTCACTACCCTTAGGATGTCTTGCCAATATGGAGACCGCACTACATTGAAGGGCAACCCACATGCATATATGGCCCTTGCAATTCTGTTGTCCATCTCATCCCTCCCTCCAATGTCAAACATTTTTCCTAAGGGTCCAATATTTTGTCTCTTGCGGGCTTCTTCAACAATCAAGGGAACTTCATTTCCCCTTTTTGAGAAGGATGGTTCTCTTAAACTCCTCCTTTCCGCCTTGGCCATATCTACAGCATCTTGCTCTACTTGAAATGCCTCCACATCCTTTCGAGTGATTTTTTTGCAACAGTGAACTCCATGATCACCTTCCAGCCAAAGAAAATGGGCCTTAACCCTTGTGTACCCTGTAAAATTAATTTTGCACCTGTTACAGTTCCACAAGCAGCTACCACCACATTTGTTTTTCTCTTTTGGCCCAATCTTGGTCACATACTTCCACAGGGGAGAGTCAACAAGGTATGGTGGTAATGGTTCTGCTTGTTGCACATTCTGCTTTTGTTGAGTTTCGCTTCCTCTCCCTCCCCTAGACTGCCCTGGTTGACATGAGGCCCTTGCTAGTGTGGTGTAAATTTGTAACTGTCAACTATGTTTAGTAAACCTAACAGGTTGGCACTACACATTGGCAATTGCATAGGTGTGTTACTCACAAGTTCGACATACACAAGTTACAACAACTTAAAATTGGCAATTTGGCCCTGCAATGAGCATGCACAGCAAATATTTTTACTGTGTATGTTTGTTAGCATACACAACAATGCTGCTATGTATGCTAACAAGCATACACAGTAAAAACATTTGTGTTGTGCATGCTAACAAGCATACACAGTAAAAAAAAACATTTGTGTTGTGCATGCTAACAAGCATACACAGTAAAAAAAACTGTTTTGTATGCTTGTTAGCATACACAGCAGCACTGCTATGTATGCTAATGAGCATACACAATGAACTTAGCATACACAATGAACTTAGCAAACTTACCATACACAGCAGTGTTGTTGTGTATGTTAAGTTCACTGTGTATGCTAACAAGCATACACAGTGAACTTAACATTCACTGTGTATGCTTGTTAGCATACACAATAGCACTGTTGTGTATGCTAAGTTCACTGTCTATGCTTGTTAGCATACACAGCAAATTTTTTTACTGTGTATGCTTGTTAGCATACACAGCAACGCTACTGAACACACCCTAGTTGTAAACACTTACCAATCTCTCAATGCCATGATGGACCTTGCTCGAAGCTAAAGAAAAACGTTGACCCGTGCTAAGAGAAAAACCCTGAACCCGTGTTGAGTCTCTGTTCTTTGCTCATTGATGTCCACCGGCTCAAGCTCACAAACTGATGAAATCGTTGCTCAAAGTCGAAATGTTTTGATGTGAGGGGCTTCAGAAAATTGGTGGGCACTAAAAAAACTCCTGCATTCAACCAAAATAAGCTTTTTTTTAATGTGAAGGGGTTGTGTTTAATAGAGCAAGGGAATCAGATCCCATTGGAGGATCCGTATCTCGAGGGTAGGGATACGATTCCTCTAATGGGAACCAATTCCCTTACAACATCAAATCTTATCCTCTAATCGGATTTGAATCCCCATTTACCAAAAACGGATCTCAAAGCGGAAACGGATCCCCTTAAAAAAAATTATGAATCTGCCAGAATCGGAATTGAATCTTCAAATCCACAATTCCCCGTCGATTCGGAAACTGATTCGGAAGGGGTTTGGGCAAATCCGGTAACTTAGGTTCAAACTTCTCGATCCACTTCTTCTTTTCTTTCTCAGTTACCGTTCCTATTTTCATTTAGATCTTGATTTAATAGCTATTTTCATAAGTAGATTTAAATAGTAGCAATATAAAAACATAAAGGTTTTATTTTATCATCTAGATCTAGGTTGCTCATTTCTTATTTTGCAAGGTTTAAAGTATAGATCTAAAGAAGCAAGATAGAAGAATTTTAAGTTTTAAGGTTTCATCAAGCAAATCTACTCCTATTAATTTGTTTGTCATATCTTAAAGTGGCAAGCAAAGATCCCAGGAAGGCAAGCTTTCTAGCTTGTCTTACTTAGTTATTTTTATCTTTCTTTTGCTCATTAACTTAGGAAAAATTTTGCAATTTGATGTAGTATGGCCAAAGACACTCTTAAAGTGTTTATTGGCTCTTTTTAAACTAATAAAGTTTGCTGGTTTTCTGTTATATTTTAGCTGGTTGAAACATATTTTGGTCGAAATTTGAACTTTGGAACCATTTGTGACCATCCGAACAACCGGTGATATTTTTCCTTCATTTTTTCTAGCTTTTGTAAGTTGTCTGGTGCCTAAATCATAAAGGACCCGCAGCACTTCTTCATTGGGCTATTGTAACTAAAAAATAAAAAGAGCAAGCGGGCTATTTTAGTGCTTGCCCCCATCCCCCCAAGGGGGAATCTGAGTCTTTTGTGTTTTTTTGCATTTTTGCTTAATTTTTGCTTAGCTTAGTTTCTTTTGCAAGTAGTAATTAAAAAACAAATCAAGAGCACACAATCTGTTTCCAGAGGAGTGTATAGATTATATTTACTTATCCATGCTTTTGTCAATTTTTCACAATTTTCAACAAACATTAAAATTTGTGCCCTTACTTTCCCGAAGTACTACACCATTTTTTGGTGTGTGGAAAAGAGATTCTTGGGCTTTAGTTTAGTTAAGCAATTCACCCTTCACATTTAATAAAATTTACCAAGGCTTGAAAGATCCGAGTGTGCTCTTGACTGCTATAGCCTAGTCTAAACAGTTTGGTCAATCAGAAAGGGGATTTTGAGTGACTAGTTTTAATAGGTCAATCCTACAAAGATTATGTTGCCGCCTAAAACACACTTGACCATAGATAAGTCTCCCAACTGCTATGTGTGTTTTTGTGAGCAACTATGAGTGTGAAACCCACTGTCACCTCGATTCCTCACTCCACTGTTTAGACCCCAACTCCAAATGGTCAAGGGGGGAAATGGTCAAGGGCGGTTGTCCCTACTTGCTAAGTTTCTTTAAAGAGTTTCTTTAGGAGTTGCAAATTATTTATGTTTAATGACAAGCATTCATGCAAGGATACAATAATTTTGATGACAAGCAAACCTTCATTTAAAATGAAACATATACAATTATAAGAGAGAAATATCAATTTATCAACCAAACCAGTGCCTACTTTACTTCGGTTATGGAGTCACATATACAATAAAAGTAAAATCACCAAAGACAATGAAATTGCATTAAACCATTCACTTATCACAATGATCAAAATATCACATGAGAAATATTTGTAGTAACTGAACAAATGAATGAAAGTTGCTTATAGTGAGATTGAACCAAATTCAAATGCTTAAAAAGTAAAGGACTAAAAATGAAATGATAACTACAATGTTTTGCCAATGGTCCTGTATATTTTAATTATTTTTAGGTTTCTCTTTAGCTTAGGGGATTTAAGGTTTGTGCAAAAACATTAAAGCTATCATATGCATCTACTCCAAGAATTTATCTCTTTCAATTTGAGAGAGATTGTCGGCTGCTCAACAAGATAACACAAGGTTCTCAACTAGCTCCACGGATCAACCCCAAAGCTTGTTGGGTGCTCAACAAGAGGACACTAAGTGCCACGAAGCTCCCAACAACCTCTACACCTCTAGCTCCATGGGTCAAACTTCATTTTCCCAATGTCTTATCAAGATAAATTTACGAGTGCCTATTATTCTAGCCAACACTAATCTTTTCCCTTTCTTGTCACCCAGGATCAGACGAACCGGCAAGGGGAGTGAATACGGGGCAAGGATTGGGGCACAGTTTATTTAACTTTTAAAAGAATGAACAAATATTTATATACAATGCAAGTCGACACGATATTGCAAGGGTGGCAAAGCCAACTCACTTGCAAGGTGTGGGGAAATAAATTAAAGCAAAAATAACTTGAAACGTAAACAAAATACTAGCCAGCACGATTTTGTATGGATTGGTAAATCCACTTCATATGCAAGGTGTGGGCAAACAATATTACCAAATGCAAATGAAAAATAAACTGATTCCTAGCCCTTTCAACAATTGCTATGCAAGGGTGGCAAAGCCAACTCACATGTAAGCAACAAATGGCAAAAATAACTTCAGGAAATAAAATGTTATCCTAACCACACAACTCTCTTCCTAATGAAGAGGAGGGGCAAGAAATCTAACAAAATGTAAATAACATAAACAACTAACACTAGCCCCTCTACACTTACAATACAAAAGTGGGCAAGCCCAACTTCTTATGCATGAAGGGATGGCTGAAAATTAAAAGAGCTTTTTACTTATAAATAAATGAATAAAGAACCAAGCCCAAAAGACTATCTTGGACTTGTTACAACAAGAAAGATTTCAGTCTTTGAAAATACAAGAAAATGGGGGTCAAGAACAAGAAAATTGACCATTTTTGGGCAAAGAACTTGAAGTGGCCACTCTTGGGTGATCTTTGAGCTTACTTGTGACAAAATTTGGGCATTCCCTCCCCCTATAACATCAAAAAACTGCACAAAACAAGAAGTTAATCTTTTGAAAATATAATGAAAATGAGTATGAAATCAACTTAGAAATTTTAGCATATAAATTTCAAAAATTTCTAAGTGGAATGTAGCATGTAAAAAAAACTTGAAATAAGTAAATAAAAATTTGCAAAAAGAAATTGTTAGTTAGAAGAAGCCAAGTCCTTCAATAGTTGTTGAACAATGGGGTATCCCACCCGAGAATCCCACTCTCCAAGCTTGAGTAACCTGTAACAAAACTGGCTTCAAATGCACAAGGGGTGAGAGATCAAGCAAAGAAATAAGAAATCATATATTCAAACTAGAAGTCCATAAAATTCTCAAATGCTAAGATGATAACCCACATAACATGTAACAACAATATTACAATATTATTCTCAAGCAAAACAATTTGCTTGAGATCCACAAATGCAAGAATGAAACCACAATGCAACAATGTTACCTCACATAAAGCCAAGAACCGAATTTCCTCCAAAGATTTCTCTTCATTCACATCAAAAGCTGGAAATTACAATGGCTCTCTTCTTTGGACAAGAATGGAAGCAAGAGAGTAAGAAAGAAATGAAAGAAAGCAAGAGCATGAGTGATTGTAACCAAAATGAGGAGGAGAAGCCTCATTAAATAGGAAAAGAGAGAGGCGAGAGTTCCTTTGCATGAGTGACATTTGTCACTTGGAGATAAAGGGAGCCCATGAAGGGGGGGTGAACTTCATTGGGTTAAAAATAACAAACAATGGGGGGGGGGAGCCCCCACTCATGTCTTTTATTTCATTGCTAGGCCAAGGAGAGGGAATCATTAAGGTGGGACCACCCCTTTTGGCTCATTTCATTTTTTCTCATTTCCAATGGTGAGAGGGTTTCCCCCTTAGGGAGACAACTTCAAACTTGAAAAACACTTGCTTAGGGGGACCCCTTTGGTCTTTAATTTTACCTTAGGGTCATAACATAACACTTAGGATCATTATTTCCCCTCCCTAAGTGACTATAGTCACTTTACAAAATTTTGTCATTCTAATTAATGGTCAATTTTCCTTATTTCTTTGACTGGCTTAGGAAAATCCATCAAAACCTTTATCAAAACTCAACGGAATGACTTCAACTTGGCCCAAGGATGTAGGGGGTCTCTTGCCATTGATTTTGAGTACCCATACCCCTATTTATGGGAATTAAGTGCCACTTAACCCTCTTTTACAGTACAACATTTTATGTTGAGGGACATTTTTTAATTACCAAATATTGAAAAATCCTAAGTAGAACTTAATGAAATTCTGCAAGACTCTGGATAATCTCTATCATAGTAATATAGAACATTCCTAGGCCTCAATCCCTCCATGGACTCGATCATTAGAACGCCTTTCACCACTTTGGAGATATTTTTGAGTAAAATATTCAGATAATGAAAATCACTAAAAAGAAATTTTAATTATCCAAGGGAAAAAACACTCTATGAAAGGACTTCCCTAATGATAAAGTCTTAAGCAACTAAGTTATACAAAAAATTGACCCTCATGCTAACATATCATTCCAAATCCCCTGCAAGGATGCGGAAATTTCATGGAGAAAAGATAAGAAGAAGAATTGCCTCGCTTGAAAAACATCATTAGGTACTTCTTTCTCATCTTCAAGGCACATGGTACATGGTTGTCCACCTAGTTGGCTTGGTGGTCAACATTCTGGCTCCAACTACCGGACGTGTGCCCGATTTGGTCTTCAGGCAAGGAGAGGATACGAGAACTCCTGAATCTTTGGTTCTTATAATCTGTAAAAACATCTCAACTTGACAAGAAAACCTTATTAGCACATGTTTCATTAAAAATCCAATGAACCATAAGTTGTTTTAGTTAACAAAAATGTTATTATTCCTAAGTACATAAAATAAATGCAGAAAGTAAATGCTCACTCTAAGGATCTTATTTTCCTACTCTAAGCATGATAAAATAAATATCTTAGGTAAAATCAAATATCCAATGCAACCACCTAAGCATTTTACCAACTTTAAAGTTTTTTGACTTGTCTTTGGTTACCAGCCAAAGTAAGGATATGTTTATTAAGAAATGCAAACCTACGTGATGATCCAGAATGGGCGGGCGGGCGGGCGGGGGAATCATGGGCATGAATAATGTCATCAAACTACTTCCCAAACTGATAAGTGCTCGCATAGGATTCTTCTATCCAAGCTTGAATAGGACTAATATATACATGTGCACGATGAGGCATATCAACCACTTCAACATATTGTTCCAAGGGGCTCTTATGTGACAACTTTGTGTATAAGACCCAAGTTGTTCCAAACCATAATGAACATCCCCATGTGGAGACAATGGTTGAGAAAGATCTTCAATTAATTGAATCCCATATGACTCTTCAATACACTGCTTCTCTATGTCTTCCTCACTGATTTTGACATATGGCTCAAACCGATCACATGGACAAAGTGTATGCACTTCCCCCATACAAAGATTTCCCAAGGACTTATTATCACATCCATAGTAGCCGGGCTACCATGATTGCAGAGCAGTTTCCTGTATATTTTTGAGTCAGGCCTTTACACATTTTTTATGAGATCAACCTATAATGAGCAGTTTTCTTTTGATGATCACTCATGTATCAAAGCAGCCCCATATCAGATATGATGACTGAGCCTCATGACCTCAGATTTGATGACCGAGGCGACCATTCTTCTTCCATACAAAGCAGTGTGATAGTGCCCAGAGCTTTACAGCAGCAATGTGCCAGTGACAATTGATGATCCAAATGATAGATATAAGTATATGGCCTAGCAGGTATATGGTTGTGCCTTGGATATGTTTGCCTTGCTCTTTTGCTTATCTTAGTAGCTTGACTAGGTATTTAGTGGTCATGACCTGGCGATATATATATATGGACATGATTGTTTTGTTGACTGTCTAGAATCTAAGTGATCTAATTACTTAGAATAAGAAATTCTTGTTTATACTCGTTGGTTTTACCCTCTTTAGTATGGACATGGTCATTCCCACCATTTATGGCTTGCTAATTATGGCATCACCTATCATTTTCCCCATCCATCCGTTCTCTTCCATGTTTGGTTTCACCTCAACTTACACCTCAGCCTGTGATATGGAGAACCTCCCCACTTCTGCCTCTATGTTGGATAGATTCCCTGTTGTTTTGTGTCTCGACTATGAGTTTTGCAACAAAACTTGTCGAAGCCTTGATCCTTCTGGTCCAGGAGAACCCGCTAGTGTTGGTTCCTGAGCTTAGGTGAATTGGATTTGATGCCTTGACCTCTCTAGTCGGTTTCCCCCGATGTTTGGTCTTGATTATGGATGATCCCCCTAGTTGCCTGAGTTGTGTCGGTTAGATTTGAAGCAAAATGTACTACCATCATTACATGCATGTGTGAACTATTATTATATCTTATGTGCAAGCCCATGGAAATAAATTAAAACTGTGCTTCTTAGCACAATGAAGGGCTATGAAATGAAATGAAAAAGATATATGCTAAATCCAAAGACTGTTGGTCGTGATAATAGAAATGTAATGATTAATTCATCATATAGCCTGCGGGTTGGGATGTGAGATGGAGTAAGGGACAGTTAATTCTACATGTCCCCTAGAATCTCAAGTTACAGTTAGTTGTGCACCCAGTCACGGTGGTTCTAGAAAAGATCCTCACGGAGCTGGTTCCAGCTTGGATGTGAGTTGTAGACATTTGCCAAAAGTTGAATAGACACCTCTCAAATCAACTCATTCCATTTGTGAGACACTACCATTCCCTGTGTGTTTACTATCCAACATATGATTAGGTGATTTTCCCTTTTCCCCTTTTATCCAAAGTAGCACAATGTTGAGATTGTAAAGTCATCCCCTCATCCTAGCCTTGCATTTTTCACCATCACCCATTTCTAGCAAAATGGTCATGTCCATGAAATAAGTATATTCTTGAGGGTTTGTTCTGAGTAATTGATTGCTTTAATTCTGGACTTATATTTAATGTGTCAATTGCCTAATCGCCAATGAAATGCTGCTTTATACTTTATACTTGCTATTAGAATAATTAAAGGAGCATATCTTATCCATTTGCACATTTGCACTTGCAGCATTAGTCAATTTCAGCCTGGGTCATTATTTTGATCAAGTTTGACCAGGTCAACCCAGTTTGACCAAGTCAACCACAGGATCCGAGATGAGTTGGACCGATGATGTTCGAGATTGATTATTTATGGTCCTATGATGCCCACTTGATGGTTCCATGCAGCAGACACAAGTTTCATATGATGGTTTGGTGGATTTTTTATTGTTATTATTATTTACAGACCATTATTTTTGTTTGTCCGAGCATGGTTGAGCCTACAGATGATTATCCAGATAGTCACAAGGGGTATGAATACTCATCTCTAGTACATTTGGACCTTCTAAGTCCATTGGCACACTCAAATATCAGTTACAGGCACTTCCAGATGAGATTACAGTCAGATTGTCACTTTATTGCAGAATTGTCATTATAAAATGGCCTGACAACATAGTTGGCGATTTATTTGGTTCTCCTAGGGCGCTACAGAGGGAGTATGGGATCCAGCCACTTGTTATTACCATATTATCATACCCCTAAACATTTTGATGCAGTCATATTTGTGCTCGGGGCACCAGGTAGAGAGATACAAGCATTTTATTATTCTACAGGTGATTTTCTGAGGATAAAAAATGGAATAAAATGGTCACTGAGGAAATCGATTTGGGCAATTGCGGCAAGGAATTGGCATCAGGTTTGTTCAGAGGATTTTTCTGATGCATCCCACACCTTTCGGCACAACTTGCAGCATTCAGTGGGGTCCACCCATACTCCGGGCTATTATTTGGATATTTATTTATGCTTTTGAATGGGCCATGATTTGGTCACTTGGTCACTTTGTGATGTCATAGGGTCATATTATTTATCATTGTTCCATGGGGCCATGCTAGTGAAGGATATAATCACCTCCTAGCCCCGCCATGTGCTTTATTCACTTGTCCTAGTCACTTGTTATGTGGTACAACCTCCCTAGGGCGTCTCAGTGAGTGCGTCCCCTCTATTTATGAGTTGATCCATGTATTGTATTTTTGGCTCATCTTAGCCGTTGATTACTACTTTTATATCTTTTGATCTCCACCACTCATTCAAAAAGTGGTTAGGGTTTTGGTCTCTCTCATTCCTATATAAGGAAGAGAATCCCCTCATTGTAAAGGCACTCTTGGACTCTTGGATTTCCGGCATAATAAAACTATTTTTGCAAAAAACTCTTGGATGCTTTGATGAATGTTCTTACAAGTGATTGTAAAGTCTTTTCTCTTCAACATCATTGTGGATCTAGCTTTCTACATTACCATTTTTCTATAGGGCGCGTGTGGTAGAGAAGGAGGACGTTTTGAAGGGGGCACTACTGTGGGGAGACTCCATCTCTCCTCCTCAAGACGTTTTTGACATCAGGGAGTATTTTGATTGTATCTTGTGATCATATTGATGCTCTTTGATTCATTTTTCTTACCTTATAGTTTATTTTTTGTCTAAATCGATTCTAACTATAGATCGTTTTGGCAGGGAAGGGTGCATTGGCCATCTTGGGAGCATAGCGATTTCACTTGGGGAGGCTAAATCTCACTCTACGTTGCTTCATTTAGGGAAGATCATCAATTTGCAAGGCGGCCGCAAGCATTTCCAGGTGTGTTTCAAATTATTTTTGTTGTTTTAGGATCCATTCCAATTGTCACCATTAAAACCCTCATTGTTAAAACCCTTGTTTTATAGATCTGATAGATCTGGCAATAACTTGGGCTTAATAATTGAAACCCACTTCTTAAATAATTAATAAACCTTAGAGACCAAGTTTGGTGGAAATCCGACTCCATTTACCCTCAGATCCAAGCACTGGCCATCTCTAGGGGAGGACACACTTGTGGGTTTTCAATCAATTTTGCAGATCTGTCATTTGGGTGTTGCTATTTTGTTCTTTAAACTTCAGATCTATCATTTAGCCACCTTACTAGTGCCTTTCCCATCCTAAGTTCACTAAGTGGGCCCCACCTCACTCCATTTTGACCAAATCATAGGTGGATCTCACTTGGGTCTTCTAGATTGGCATTAGATCTATCTAGATCTACTCATTTAACTCCATTAGTGGCATATTCATTCCTCATTTGAGCATTTACATCTTGCATAAGCCTCCTCAATCAAGCCCTAACTCTATTTGCCACCCATCCTCCCTAGATCTAGATCTACTTACTCTTGATCTCTCTCTCTTTTCCACTTCACATCTCCCTAGAGTGTCTAGAGTAGGATCGCTAGCCTTCATTAGCTAGCTAGGGTCTCCCCCTTGGTCTTGCATTTGCTTGATCTAAAGTGAAGAGTGTCTTGATTAGCGTGACAACCATCTATCCTTGGGAATCGAAGCCCTCTTAGGTCACCTATTTAGTTGACCAACACCTCTACCATTCTGGATAGGATCACCTTTTGGGGCAACTACATGTGATTGGTGCAGTACTTCAGGAAAGCAAGGGCATTTACTTTTAGAAATTGTAAGCAATAAATGTCAAAGCAAAAAAAAAGATGAAGTAAAGCTAATCTATACAGTCCTTAAGGACGGATTGTGTGCATGTGTTATTTTAATCTAATGCTTGCATAAGGAAACTAATCTAAACCAAAAAAAATGACAAAAGTACCAAACCACAAAAGATGCAAATCCCCCCTTGGGGGATGGGGTGTGTTGTCCGCCAATATGCACACCAGCAGCGGAAATCTTTTGAAAGTTCTCTCTTCACTAAAAAGTGAGAGAGGTGTGGCCTTGGGGGCAAGCAATGAGCCAGGTACTGTCACCTGAATCCCAGCTCCTCCGTTTAGGCAAACTCCTAACGAAGCCAAGGGGGGTAGTCCCTATAAAAGAGTGTCACTAAGGCTCTAGTATTTATAGTGTTTTTTAGGTGTTGTGATGCGGATGGGTGTTATTTAAGAGTTTTTAAATGAGAGACAATATAAGATTTAAATGTAAAGCAAGATAGTGCAATCCACATTACAAATACAAAATGAAAGATACACTTGGACAATAAATAAATCACTTTTCACGTAAATAGAAGCAAATACTCCAATGTTGATACTTAAGCAAGCAAGATATATGATGAAGGACCAGTGCCTTATGGAGTCAAATATAAAAGTGATTATAAAAAGCTTGGTACAAGTGCTTGAAAATAGAAGTTTATGAGAACGTTGTGCAGCTTATCTTGGTAAATTTAAAGTTTTAATTGTCTTGATTATTAGGGCTAAGAACAAGGTATCAAAAGAATAGTGGAACCTTATCCAAGAAAACTACTGGCAACTCTAGGTGATAGGTCGGAAGCACCCAGATTCAAGAGGATAGGTGTCCAATGTTTGAACCGCCCCCGAGTCTGACCAATGGATTCCTGGCACCACCTCTTGTGGGAAGAAAAGTAATTTGTCTTGGTTGAGGTTTTGGGTAAAAATTTTAATTAAATTATCACTTGTGAATTAGCAAGTCTTCCACCTTTCTGAGTATTAGCCCAACCGTTTCCGGTTGGCAGAGCATACGGGTGTAGGACGGAAACCAAGGTAAATTAATTAAGGGGTGTGTGGGTTGAAATGTTTTAATTAAAGAGCACTTTAGTTCAACTCTCCGACAGAGAGCGCTCTTGACTTGATCTTATGACCACAGTTCAAGAGACTTGCTACTTTAACAAATGCCTAATGCAGGGAAAATGCAAAACTAAGAATGCCCTCCGATAGAGGGTGCTCTTGACTTCGATTTGGCCAAGTTCAAGAGACTTTGGTTCGTTTTAAGAAGCAGATAGTAGTTTTGTTGTAAAAAGCAATAAATCAACTTTAAATGATTAAAACCACGTAATAGATTTGAAAGATATGAAATAATGCTTAGCAATACTATTTTTCCAAATAAAATGAAAACTTGAGTAAATCTAGTGTTCTACCACACAAATTCTAGTCTAATAGGTGGGATCGATCTCCGAACAAGATCAACCACTAGAAGCCACCAATCCTGGAAACCTTCCAGCTAGCCGGATGTCCACAAAAAGTTGATGGGGGAGTGAGAAGCTACCACAAAACTATGTGGCCTTTGGGATACAATCCCAAAGTTAGCTATTCTCTGGTCAAGGCTTGGAAGAGAAGATAAGGTAACTAAACGGAAAATAAAACTAAACTACCCAAGAGTCTCTTTTAGGTCAAAGACCCTACTCGGGAGAGCATGGGGGTAAGTAAATATGGAAGAATGATCAAAACGACTTATTTAAATAAAACTAATCTAAGAGCATGTGAAAAGATCTAAACTAAGCCAATCCAACAAAACCCAACACTCTTCCCCAAATGGGGAAGAAGACCAAAGAATGGAGGACCTCTCCACTATAAGTTTTATTAATTTTTTACAAGTGCCTTAAGGAAAACTCCTTGAAAGGTCTTTGATGGATACTAGAACAAATTTATAACAATTGAAAGCTTGAAGCCCTTAATGGCTTTTACAAAGGATAAGAAGATGTATCTTAAAATGTGTCTTATGATGCTTGGTTTCTTCTTCTCTCCTTGGTTTGATCTTTTGATTCAAGAAATCTTTCTCTTCCCAAAATCCTACCACAAAGCTAAGCCAATAAACTCATGCACCCATTAGCGTTAGAAAATTAATCAAACTTTGAACCATCAAGTCTAAGTTTGCAAAATACGACTAAAACATGAAAGAGCATGAGATTTTGACTTGAAATAATTAGTATGGTAAAACGGACCAGCAAGCTAAAATGCTCTAAAAAATTGTGGGAATGAGAAAGCAACCACAAGATTTTACACTACTTGATATGCCAATTTGTTTATCTTTGAAGTGAGACTAAGAACTTTTAAGGAAAGAAACCAGATGCAAGTTTTAATGCTACTTCTAAAGCATGAACTAGAAGCTACTAAGTAACAAATGTTGAAAATCTAATCTAGTGATAATGCAAGTGCAAAACTACATATGGCTAACAAGAAACTAGATCCTAACTAGCTACTCACTAACTAAGTATAAATTTAAACACTAACTAGATGAGTGCTACAATACTAACTCTAACGATACAAACTAACTATTGAAAATCAATCAAACTAACCCTACTAATCACTTACACTTGATTTGTTTTGTTGTTTTGTTTATGTTTTAGGGTCCAAATGGGAGTGGACGAGGAGAGACTTAAGGGAAAGAGGAGGGAGACGAGAGGCTAGAGGAGGAGGAAAGAGGGACCAAAAATGGAGAGGATGAATGGAAAAGAAAGAAGCACTCAAGGTAGGGTGAGACAATAAAGAAAGAGACACAAAGATAAGGTAAAACGAGAGCAAGAAGACAAAAACAAATGGGGAAAGAGGAAGGAGATGGAAAGTGGAAAGAAGGGAGGAGAAGCTAGGGTGGACGAATAGGAGAAGGTAGGCAAAAAACGAGTGGGAGGAGTAGATCTAGGGCAAAAGAGGATGAACTAACAAGACAAGAAAAAAGGACTACAAGTGGAACACTTGAGAGGGTGAAAACACTGTCTTGGAAATCCTCCGGTTAACCGGTGATACGCCGACAACATGTGTTGAAGAGAGCACAAAGAAACAAATCCCAAGTTATTCCCCAAGGTTGAAGGAGCTTCAACCTTATGGCTAACTAATCTATGGCTTGAAAAATACAAGTGACTAACTTGGATCAAGATTGGAAGGGCTAGAAAGGCTTAGCATGCAAGTACAAAAAAGTTTCAAAGAGCAAATGAGAAGGCTTGAAGAAGTGAAAGCCTAAAGTAACAAGTAACCAATGTTTTGAAAGTGAAGTTTTTGATGGAAGAAGTAACCTTTCCGCTTTGATGCAAAGCCCTAGATCTTGCTTCTTTGGAGGTTTCCTGAAAACAAACTATTAGCACAAGTTTTTTGTTGGTGGAGAAGAGGGAGATACAACCGAGTTCATCTCATCTCAACCATTTGAGGATCTGCAATACATAAACACTCATACAAACAATGCTTGATTAAACTTAGAGAGTTAGTCAAAAATGGAAAAAGAGACAAGGTAGTAAGACCGATTACAATTTGTACTCTTTTAAACCATCCAAGCCTAAGCCTAGCAAACAAATTGGACCATCAAATGCTTGCCCTATGCTCTTAATAAAGAGATCTAAGCATAAATTATAATCAAGATTGAAATTGCAAGAATGTCAAAATCATAGATATTACCTCAACAATGAACCATTAACTCATGAACCAATAGACATGTACACCATTTGCCTCCAAAGCCAACTTTATTTCCACAAGCTCTTGACAAATATGAGCAGAGTAACTTTACAACAATTTTCCATGAGATAATAACCCAAATGGGCCTCTCTTTATAGCAAAAGACACTAGCTAACCCTAAGTCGAATTGGCAACAAGCAGGTAGGTCGAATTCCAATCAATCAAGGGCTTGGCATGGTAAACAATGGCCAAAGTCGAGTTTGAGGTTGGTAGGAGTGGGCATGTGGCAAGGCTCGACTTTAAAGTAGGTTGAGATAAAAGCATCATCCAATAACACAACTCCAACAAGGAATGGCGTGATCTTTGGTAGGTTGACGTGAGGATGTGGAGGGGCGAGCTAGTTTAGTGAGGAGACAAGTGTAATAGGTAGGTACTAACTCGACTCTAATGAAAGCCAAGCCAATTAGTGATTGCACTAACCAATAAACAAATTCCAACAAGGCTTAAACGTGAAGCTAATGGAGATGACGTGAGGATTTGAGGACAAATGCGAGTTAGAATGGTGAAGACACAAGGTAGCAAGTAGGTGCTAACTCGAATTTGAATGGGAGCCAAGCTTGGTAGGTATGGTGAGTCATGAGGGCGCCCATCTCTAACACTAATGCTCATTCACCAACCCAATCATCAAAAGACAACACACCAAATCGAATTTTGCATGAGGAGGGCAAATTGCCATGAATGGATAACACTCTAGTGACTGGATAGTTGACTGGGAAGACTTGGAGTTGATTGGAATCCTCCTAAATGCTCATTGCCATGTCATTTAGCCTTTTATTTTAATCAAATTGATTAATTTTGGAGAGATTTGGATTATCTCCAAAATATTCAATTTTATTATTTTAATTAATAATTTCTCTGTAAATGACTTTTCAGAGAAAATATTAATTATGAGGCTGAATTGACATCTGAAAGTTGGGTTTAGCTGCTCCATGGGTCATGTGTGATTTTTGGCTTATGAAACGAGCCATCAAACACTAAATTCGGACCCCGGATGACTGACATATTACAGACTCAAATTTCTCTATTTAAACTATAGAGAAATTTAATTCAAATTTAAATAATTTAAAAAATTAAAAACCCCAATTCCGACGCGTCCGGTAAAAAAATTTCGAAATTTTTTTTGGGGGTCCTAGAGACTTAGGACATGACCAAAATCTATTCTAATAGTGTCTAGTAGGTTTATACATTATAGTTGGACCCTAATAACCCCCCATGGTCAAATTTCCAAAATCGGGCATTCCAGCTTTGGAGGAAGCGGGAGAAAAACCAAGAGATTATATCTCGCCTGAAGCAAAGTCTAATCTGACGGTGAAAAAACTCCCTGGAATACCTTAGTTGTTTAATCCAGTCATGGGGAACCGAGCCACTCAGACCCTACTAGCACACTTTGATACAAACCCCCATGGGGCCATGGTCATGTCGACTCAAAAACAAAACTGGCTAAACCCAAATATATGAAACCCAGATACTCTGGAAGTGAACACTAATGTGTTCCAACACTGGCGGCTCAATAAGGTTTCAACTATTGTACAAATCAGTTGATAACAGGGTGTGGGCACTAGATAGCCCACATGCTTTTATTAATTTATTACAATTTTAACTCTCCGACTGAGAGCGCTCTTGATCCCTTAAAATGGGATTCAAGAGACTTTAATAAGCTTTTAAAAGCTAAGAAAATGCGAGTTGAAATGGGTCTTCTTTAGAGGTTCAAATCTCCCAAATTCGCTTAACTCCTTCGCTTTTCTATGACAAAAGACAAAAAAACAACAAACTCGAGAAAGATTGTTAGTGGATTAATACATATAATTACATACAAATTCTACAATCTAGTACTTGGAAAACACTTCAAAGAATTATGAGCACATGTACTACTAAAGCAAGGCTAGATCTAAGCTTATGATAAGAATCTAGATGCTTGTAGATCTAGCTAATGCATGCAAAATAACATAGACATATGATGAGACTTTTATATCAGATCTACTTATTAAGCATTAAAGAAATAAAGTAACCGGAAAAAGAAAAATTTGAGTTTAAAGGGATGGATGGAAGACTTCAAACCCCGAGCTTGGTCTTCAATGAAGACTTTCGAATGCCTACAAACAAAAGTATTAGCTCGAAAGAGCTAAAGAGGGGAGAGGATGCAACTGAGCTCAAATCCTCCTTCAAATCTGTAACCTGCACAATTATAAGAAAAACTTGCCAATAATGGATTAGATCTAGTGTGCATGCAAAAAAGAGATTAAGAGAGCCTCAGTACAACGGAATACAGTTGGCTACTCCTATGTCTCTTGAAAACAAAACACAAATAAATAACTTAACAACCGTAAATGTTTACTCTATGATTATGAACAACCTTCCAAGCTAGATCTATCACCAATATTGAAGCAAGAGAAAAGAAGTGGTACAATATCACCTTAATAATATAGCATTCATCAAATGGCACAGCATGGACCTCCAAAGTCTTTCAATATTATTCATCAGATATAGCAGTGTTACAATGGGAAGAAGTTCCACCATCCATCTGGAAAGAGTGAAGAAGCCTTGCTTTTATAGAGAATGAAGAGAGAGGGGCGAGTTCATGGCTCAATTAGGGCAAGGAGGGCACAACTCTCAATCATGGGAGTGATTTGTGCTTGATCTAAACATTAATTGATCCTTGGTTGGTTGTAAATGGAAGAGGTGGCAGCCACCTCACCAGAGGGGTGCCCCTCTTCACATTGTTATCTCCTCCACCCAATACACAAGTGCCATCTCATAAATTCGCCCATGCTAAGAAGAAGGGAGCATTCCTTGAAGAGGATACACTTGCAGTGCTCCGAACCTGAACTGAAAGCTCCCAGATTTGATTGGAATCATCTCCGATATTGATTGCCAACACAACTAGCACTTTATTTGGTCAAATTTCCTTCAATTTAGGAAATTTGATTTTCTCCATATCTTTATTTTTGAATTAAATAATTCTCTTTTATTAATTTCGAGAAAAATATTATTTAAGTGAAAAATATTCACTTAGAACTTAGGAAAAGTGGGTTTGGGGTTTAACGGGTGCTTTGGGTTAGAAAACGAGCACCCCCATCCCAAATTTCACCTCCTAACTACACGTTTATCATATTGTTGGATTTTTAATTAAAATATTAAAAAAGTTTGTTTTGCGGGAAAAAATTATTTTCTCGGAATTGACTGAAAATCCTAGGGGACCAAGTGCATGTTCATAATGACTCAATTTCATGTCTAGCATGTTCATAAACATTAACACTTGAGCTTTAATAACCTCCTAAGGCACAACCACCAAGACAACCATTCCAACTTTGGAGGAGCGGGTGAAAAACTCGTCGATTATACATCGCTTATTCAGCAGTGCATAATTGACAAGGGAAAAAACACCATGGAATGATCGCATTTGATGTCTAAGTCCTAGGAAGCCAAGCTCTTTACAAAAGACAGTCATGCTAGCACATGTTTACAATATCTCCATGGGGTATGAACATGCAATTATTTCAAAGAGGGCTAAAACTTGGCCTGGAGGATCTCGGAACACTAATGATGAACAATTTGATTGTTCAAGTCTTCAACGCTTCACTCGAAATCCACTAAGTGCAATTTTAGTGGATAACACTCTCTAACTCTCTTCACAGCAGTTCATCAGCAGTCAAACCACAAATGTTTCCACTTGACTCCAGTACATCCTCACCTAGGTTAATCAAGGCACATTGGATTACTCTTTAAAACGAAGGGGTCGCTATGATTTGAGGGTTGGATTTTCTTCGACAGGATCATACTCTTTCACGTTCCCTCCTTTCTTTTCTAGGAGCGCAGATGGTAGACTTAGAGGAAGCAATAATGCTACCACAAAAGTACCTGGTTACCCCATCAAAGGTATCATATGAAGATAATATCATGATGTGTTAGAGGGGTGAACGCATGGGGTAAACAAAGGTTGCTTTACAACAAAAACGTAAAAGAGAAACTCGGTATTATCACAATCCAAGAAAGTATGTGATAGAGACAAGATGACATTGACTGCAAAAGAGATATGAAAAGTATGCACAAGAGTGGCCATCATTGTGGAGGGATTCTTGGGGGAAGTAGCAATCCTCTAGAATCCCTCTCAAGTGGCACTCCAGTACATTATGTTGATATTTCATGGATGCAGCAAACATTATTAACACAACAGAAACATAAACAATAAAGCAAATAATATCAACATGCACACCATGGACTATCCTAGAAAACCCTTGTGGGAAAAACTAGCATAAGATATCTTTATTATGCCCCTTGGCCAAATCCAACCAAGGCATGGTCGACCGTGGCTCTACCAGCCACGAGTACCCTCGACCATCAATGAGTTTCTGGTCACAAGCTTACTCATCTTACAATGGATTTCAGCTAGCCTCTTATAGGCTTCCATCACAAGAATCCCATGGGCAAACCTGCCAATACCGTGGGTTTATTACAGCAATACCAAAGTGGGTTAACTTGCTCTATGACCAAGCCAAGATTAACCCAACACATTATAGAGGTAGAAAGATCAACCTTAGCATGCTTTAGAGAAATTGGCCCCAGTGAAAGCAGGATCATCACTAAAATATGTAAGGCCTTGTTATGCTACATATTATATTAGCATACTAAATTTAGTTTTGCTTTATTTATGTTGATGTATTTCAGTCTATTATGGTCCATTCTGACTCCTGCTAGGATCTTCCATATGAAATGAGTGATGAGATGATATTACTATGATGCCATATTTACTGTTATACCATGTCAGATGATGATGATAAATTTATTGATGTTGTACCCCATTGCTACTGTATGATGTATTTGATTTATGAGTATAGCTAGTAGTACCAGTCATAGCTTGACAAGGGTGAAGGGATTTTGATTTACTTACATACCATGAACCTGTTATCACACAATAGTAGTTGGTCTACCATGTCTTCCGAGCAGATATCTGCACTTTTCAGAGTTTTTCCTTTACACAAATTCGACAAGATCACCTATGATGAGCATCACTATTTATGATCACTTATACATCAGAGCAGTTTTATATCAAACAGTCTGTAGACCTTGTGCCAAGGTTGCGCCTTGAGAGCTTCGATTTGATGACTGATATGACCTTTTGTTCCATACAGATACAGGACAGTGTTCAATGTTATTATATGCAATGTTTTCAGTGGATGTGATTTGTTCAGATAGCAGATATTGATGTATGACCCAATTTATATATATGACTTGCATTGATGTTATTATCTTGTTGTTTAGGTCATTTTGGTAGCATTGACTTGGCATCTAGTACTTATGATCTGGCGGTATACATGCTTAAAATGAAATTGGTTGTTATGGATTATATACATTGCTTTATTACTGACATTTGGAAACTCTGGTTGTATACTCGTTGGTCTTTACCTTCTTGTGAGTGTGGACATGATCATTACTGTCTCTTTGACTTGCTAGCTTAGGCACCATTGCCACTTGTCTCCATCCATCCCTACATCTTTCCCTTACCTTTGGATCTTTACCCTGACTTACTCCTTGACTTGTGATATGGAGGATCTCCCCGCTTCTGCCTCTGTGTTGGACCCGCATCCATGTTAGTTTTGTGCTCGGCTCTGAGTTGGCAACAGAACTTGCCTTTGGTGAGTTGGATTTTATGTCGTTATCATTCTAGTCGATTGCCCCGATGTGTGGTTTTGTGCAGAATTCCCCCTAGTTGCTTTAGTTGTTATTGGCTAAAACCTGAAGCAAAATGAACTACCTTGGAAACTATTGGAAGCCCAATGAAAAGGGCTGTGAAATGTAAATGCAATGAAATGCTTTGAAATGTTAATGCACCCCGGATGAAAGCTGCGATTAGTTGTGCTTATTAGCACATGTGAAATCCCAGACGGGTTATATTACGCCTAAAAAGCAATGGATAAATGTATGCTATATCTAATGATTGTTGGCCACGAAATTCAATGAAATGAAAGGTCCTAAAAAGCAGTGGCTAAACAAATGCTAAATCTAAAGACTGCTGACCTTATATGGAAATATACCTCATTGAGCCTACGGGTTATGATTTGAGATGGAGTAAGGGATAGCTAAATCAAAGTGTCCCCTGGAGCTAGAAGTGACGGTTCTAGTAGTAGACATTCTTGCCAAGGTTGAATAAATACTTCTCTAAACAACTCATCCATTTGTGAGACACCGCCATTCCTTGTGTATCTTGGTCCGACACATGCTTAAGTGTGTAACACCTTTTCCCTTATCCAAAGTATCACTATGTCAAGTTAGTCAAGTCACACCCTTTTAGCCTAGCTTCTTTTCCTTAGCCTTCACCCTCTGCTAGTAGATTGATCATGTTTACAAACGAGTATACTCTTCAGGTTCTTTTTGAAGGTAAATTATTAAATAACCTATTATTATTGTTTAACTGCCGGTGAAATGATGCTTAATGTTTCAAAGTCTTGCTATCAAAACGATTTAGGGAGCATGTCTTAACTATTTGCACTTGCAACAGCATGGCCCTCTGGGCCATAGTCATATTTTTTATCAGTTTGACCAGTCAAACATGGTTTGACCAAGGTCAACCTTGGGATTCATGATGAGATGGACCACCTATATTGTTTGATGTTGATTCATGGTCCTACATATACCTCTTGATGATTCCATATGTAGGGCACAGGCTTCAGATGATGATTGATGCAGTTTTTCATGTTTATTATTGTGTCCAGATCATCATATCTTTACTTGTCTGGGTATGGTGGACCCTACAGATGATATTTCAGGTTGTCATGAGGTGTATGAGTACTCATTTCTAGTGGATTTGGGTCTTCTGGATCAATTGAGACACTTGTCTTTCAATTTTAGGCACTCCCTGGCATGATTTGAGCAGTTTTCCACCTGTTGACCAATTTGGCCATGCTGATGTGGCATGTCCAGCAGGGACATTGGAGGCTAGTCGTTGCCTAGGGCGCTATAGAGGAAGGGGGTGGTCCATCCACTTGTTTTAACCATATTACCCCCCTTCCGGACACGACGGCACACTCAGTTGCACATTGCAGGCACCTAGCAGTCAGTTTTGGGCAGTTTCAAGGATTTTCAAGAGGATAAAAAATGGAATAAAAAGGTCATAAAGGAATTCGATTTGGGCAATTGAGGCAAGGTTTTGGCACTTGGTCTGCTCAAAGGTCATCTATGGTGTATCCCACTCCTAGATTAGTTTGCAGCAGTCAGTGGGATCCACATGGGCTATAGGAGGTCTTTTCATGCATTCTTCTCTCTGATGATGGGGACAGGATTTAATCATTTGTATACTTGGACATGTCATTGAGTCATATGTTATTTCATTGTGCCATGGGGACATGTTAGCGAAGGGGAATAATACCTCCTAGCCCCACCATGTGCTCCTAGTCACTTGTCCTTGTCATTATGTTGTGGCTCACATGTTATTAACCACCCCCATGGAGTCAATCATCCCCCCTAGGACTCTTCTAGCCATGACGTCATCTCTTTAGTGAGTGATCCATGTCATATTATGTATCGGCTCATCTTAGTAATTGATTGTATTGTTATATCTTTTGATCTCAACCACTAGTTTTCAAAAGTGGTTTAGGGTTTTGGTCTTCCTCATCCTATTTAAGGAGGAGACCCCCCTATTGTAAAGTGGTTTTGGGCTCTGGAAAACTTGGAATAAAATACTATTTTTGGAGATCTTCTTCTTCGCTTTGATTGGGTTGCTCTTGTACATGACTATACATCCTTTGCTTTTACAGGTGATTTCGATAGCTACTAAGGGAGGCCGAATTGGTTGAAGCAAGGAGTGTGATTTGCTTGAAGGGAAGATTGTTGGGGTTGCGCACATCCCCGTTGGGCAAAACGTCTTCATCTTGAGGGAGTTTTTCAATTGTGCTTTGTCCATTGATTGATTCTTTGATATGACATGCTTAGTGTTGAAATATTGTAACTTGTAAGAAAATATTCTATTTGTACTTTATTACTATTCATCCGGAGATGTTTTATTCCTCCGTCGGGATGTTATTTATAGGGTTATTAGACTCTCATAGAGAGGTCGGCCTTGAGTTAAGTTATATAGGGTTATTAGACTCTCCTAGGAGAAGTCAGCCCGATTAGGGTTAAAAGTCAAGTGAAGTAAAGTATAAATAGAGGAGGTGTGTTCCTCATTTGAACACACACTCACTCACTTGTGAACTCGCCTAGGAGCGAGAGAGATCTTCGAAGGAGGAGAAGGAGCTCTTGTTTGGGCATTCCATCTTTGTATTTGTATTTGTTGGGGCTTGGTTTTCTACCCCATGAGGGTTTCCCAAGATAAATCTGTGTCTATCTTGTGATTGTGTTTTTTTCAGTGATCCTTATTATGCTCTTGTTGTGAATTTTATGCTAAACTTAACATGGTATCAGAGCTAGCCTGAATAGGACATCTTTCACAAGGTGAAGATCTCTCTCTTCTTCCTTCGGTGAGA
Organism: Larix kaempferi; assembly: GCA_027924585.1. Lineage (NCBI taxonomy): Eukaryota > Viridiplantae > Streptophyta > Pinopsida > Pinales > Pinaceae > Larix > Larix kaempferi. The sequence goes on along the minus strand of BSBM01000444.1, from coordinate 15,726,260 downwards.
AATTAGGTTTCTGCAAAAGTTGGAATTTTTGGAATCTGAGAACATGGTTGGATGCTCCTCCTCAAAAGCGAAATTATGAGCCGTAGATCGATGTTTTTGAGTGTGTAGAACCCCTGGATAAGTCAAACCCTAGTTTGACTCCTGGACCAGAAGAACCAGAAAAACTGCGAACCAGTGAACCAGAAAAGCTGCGAGCCAGTGAACCAGTGAACCAGAAAAGCTGCGAACTAGTAAACCAGTGAACCAGAAAACCTGTTGCATATCCAAAATTCGTTGGTCAAGTTTGAAGGGTGAAAAGTTGAAGTTTTCAGAAACCAAGTACACCAGTCAACTCAATTCAGTCAAGCACATCTCCTGGTAAGGTCTGTTTTAAATTTTGAGAATTTTCAATTTTTGGCGACCTCCTGGATAAGATGGCCCCAAGCACTAAGCTTGAGGATAAGCTAGAGGGCATAAAGAATTTTCGAGCATGGAAATATAGGATTGGACTCATTCTTGAAGAGAATGACCTTGCCCAATACATCAAAGATGAAGTTGCAGAACCTGCGGAAGATGAAGCTAAAGAGAAGTACAAGAAGGACATGATTAGGGCAAAGAGAATCATTGTTGATTCTATCAAAGACCACTTGATCCCTCAACTGTCATCAAAGAAGACCCCAAAAGAAATGTATGATGCCCTAGCCAGGATGTATGAAGGGAGGAACATCAACAAGAAGATGAATTCGAGAGCTCAATTGAAGAGCACCAAGATGAGTCAAGGAGAATCCATTCAATATTACTTCACAAGGGTCTCCCAGTTCAAGGAACAACTAGAAACCATTGGAGACTCCCTTGATGAAGATGAACTAGTCATGACTGCTCTCAATGGTCTCACTAGACCTTGGGATTCATTCATCCAGACCATGTGTGCCAGAAAGGAAAGCATGAAGTTTGATATTGTATGGGAGGATTGCATTCAAGAAGAGGCTAGAGTAGCCAATAGAGAAGCCTTACTCAAAGAAGATAATCAAGTATTAGCCACCCATACCAAGAGAAGAAGAAGTCAATCCAACTTCAAGAAGGAAAGCCACAGGGAGTCTCAACCTCCACAAAGCTTTCAAAAGAAAAGAAGAACCAATCCAGAAAGAGATCACTCTTCATTCCAATGTTTCAATTGTCACAAAATAGGACACATTGCTAGAAATTGTCCTTCAAAGAAAAATAAGGGTTCCCACCACAGAAGACATCAAGCACATCTAGCAGAAGATGATAATGAAGAAGAATAGGAGGAAAGACCTCAAAGAAAAAGAGCTAAGGTAGAAGAAGAAGATGTAGAAGAATATGTTCTATTCTCTGCACTCTCTAGGTCCATAACACCTGGAGAAGATACATGGCTTATTGATAGTGGTGCTTCCAAGCACATGACGGGACAAAAGAAAACTTTGTCAAGACTTGAAGAAAGAACCTCTCCACAAAAGGTATCATTAGGAGATTATTACCAATATCCCGTCAAAGGAATTGGTGAAGCAAGCTACAAGCTTGATTCTGGAACCCCCATGAAGATGAAGGAAGTTTTATATGTACCAGGATTGAAGAAGAACTTACTTTCTATCTCAGCATTAGATTAGAAAGGTTATAGGGTTGCATTCATAGATGGACAAGTACTCATGTGGTCCAAAGGAAAATCAATTGAGGATGTAGTTGTCATTGGTGAAGAAGAAGGAGGGCTATATAAACTCAAGGGACATTTAGAAGCAGCCCTTGTTCATGATGCCATTAACCCAAGTGAGCTATGGCATAGAAGGCTTACTCACATCAACTACAAGGCACTACCCTATATGAGCAAAGTAGTAACAGGATTACCAGATTTGAAGGTTCATCATGAAGGCACTTGCAAAGGATGTGCAAAAGGGAAGAATATAAAGAATCCATTTCCAAAGACTGAAACAAAGACTAAAAAAAATTTGGAATTGATCCATTCAGATGTGTGTGGTCCAATGCCCTCCACATCTTTGAGTGGCTATGAATATTACCTTACATTTATTGATGACTATTCAAGAAAGACTTTGATATATTTCCTAAAAGGAAAAGATGAAGTATTTGGAAAATTCAAGGAATTCAAAGCCTTTATAGAAAATCATTCAGAAAAGAGAATCAAGACACTCGGGACAGATAAAGGTGGAGAATATACTTCAAAGGACTTTGAAGTCTTCTGTAAAGAAGCTGGGATCAAGAGGAAACTAACCACTCCCTACAATCCTCAACAAAATGGTGTTGCGGAAAGAAAGAATAGAACCATTATGGAAGCAGTGAAGACAACGATACATGATCAAGATCTTCCTATGCACCTATGGGCTGAAGCAGCAAGGACGGCAGTCTATGTCCAAAATAGATTGTCTCAAAGTGCCCTTGGATTCAAAACTCAAGAAAAAATGTTCACAGGGAAGAAGCCTGAGGTAAGCCACCTCAAGATATTTGGGTGCCCCATATATGTCCACATACCAAAAGAGAAGATCTAAGTTGGACCCTTCCGGAAAGAAGGGAATAGTTGTTGGGTATTGTGAAGCATCCAAGGCATTCAAAATATACATCCCAAGATTCCATCACATGGAAATTAGTAGAGATGTAACCTTTGATGAAGAAGTTGCTCTCAAAAGATCCAGAAAGTGTCAGTATGAAGAAGTATATGAAGAAGATATACCTCCTAGAAATACAGAGGCTATTTCCTTCCCTGAAGAGGAAACACCAGAAGACCATGATATGCTAGAACCTCAAGAACTCCCACCTATGAACATATCACGGAAAAGAAAGCCGACATGGGCAAGAGAAATTATACAAGCAGAAAGATATGGAGCTCTAGAAAGTTCCACAAGAGTAGGCAAGAAACCAAAGCCATTCTCCAGCTATGTGGCTTTGATGTGTGATCTTGTAGATCCAGAACCTACCAGTTATGAAGAAGCAGTTCATAAGAAAGAATGGGTAGAAGCAATGACGGAGGAGTACCAATCAATAATAAAGAATGATGTTTGGGATATAGTTCCCAAACCAAAAGACAAGAGTGTGGTATCCTCCAAATGGATATACAAGATAAAGCATGCTGCATGGTAGCATTGAAAAGTATAAGGCAAGGTTTGTGGCCAAAGGATTCTCTCAGAAAGAGGGAATTGACTATGAAGAAACATTTGCACCAGTTGCAAGGTACACTTCCATTAGAACCATCATGGCACTCGCATCCATGATGAAGTGGAGCTTACACCAGATGGAAGTGAAGACGGCCTTCCTGAATGGTGTAATTGAGGAAGAAGTGTACATAGAACAGCCACAAGGATTTCAAGTTGAAGATAGAAGAACTCACGTATGCAAGTTGAAGAAAGCTCTGTACGAGTTAAAACAAGTTCCTAGAGCTTGGTATGGGAGAATTGATAGCTTCTTGACACGCTAAGGCTTTACCAAAAGTAAAGATGACCCTAACCTTTACCTTAAGGTTATGAATGATGAACCTGTCATACTATTACTATATGTGGATGATCTATTTCTGACAGGAAATGAGAAACAAATCATGGAAAGCAAGAAGAAGCTAGATGCAGAATTTGAGATGAAAGATCTTGGATTGATGCATTACTTCCTAGGTCTGGAAGTATGGTAAGGCACAAAAGGAATCCTTCTCAACCACAAAAGGAATCCTTCTCAACCAGGGAAAGTATGCTGTGGAAATCTTGAAAATCCATGGCCACTCCCATGGATACCAACTTGAAGCGCTATTAGCTGATGAATCGTCAAAATTAGTGGATGTGACTCAGTATAGACAGATTATTGGGTCGCTGATGTATTTGACGAATACCAGGCCAGATATATGCTTTGTTGTGAACACCCTGAGACAGTATCTAGTTGAGCCTAGACGTGTTCACCCGATAGCTGCAAAGCATGTGATGAGGTACCTAAAAGGTACGATAGATTTTGGTCTATATTATCTTGGAGATCATGACTTCAAATTGTATGGTTATACAAATGTAGATTGGGCTGGAAGTGTCTCAGACAGAAAGAGCACATCATGTGGATGTTATTGTCTGGGATCTGCTATGATCTCGTGGTTTAGCAAGAAGCAGTCCAGTGTGGCTCTCAGCACAGCTGAAGTGAAATATATAGCAACTTGCTCTGCTAGTTGTGAAGCCATATGGTTTCAGAAGCTGTTATCAGGACTATTTGACTTGGAGATGGACTCCACTATGATCTTGTGTGACAACTAGAGTTGTATCAAGATGACGGAGAATCCAGTGTTCCATGCTAAGTCCAAGCACATAGAAATCCGATATTTCTATATACGGGATATGGTGCAGAAAGGAGCTACAAAGCTCGAGTATGTGAGCACTGATGACCAAGTTGCTGATGTATTGACCAAACCTCTGTCTCGAGTAAAATTTGAGTATTTCCGAGACAAGCTTGATGTAGTTCAAAAGGACTCTCCTCGAAAGGGGGAGTGATATGGTCGATGATGAGGATACTTTTATCGATGATGAGGATGCTTGTACCGACGATGAGGTCAATGATGAGGATACCTGTACCAACGATAAGGTCGATGAGTGGTCCTTAGACTTGGTCTAAATTGACGAGTGGATTGCATCATCCCTGGACTTTAGTCCTAAATGGATTTGGAGACCTGTGTCTTCAATGAGTGGTACTTAGACTTGGTCTAAGTTGACGGGTGGATTGCATCATCCCTGGACTTTAGTCCTAAATGGATCTGGAGACCTGTGTCTTCGAGAAGTGATCCTTAGACTTTGTCTAAGTGGACGAGTGGATTGCATCGTCCCTAGACTTTAGTCCTAAATGGATCTAGAGACATGTGTCTTCGAGAAGTGGTCCTTAGACTTTGTCTAAGTAGAAGAGTGGATTGCATCATCCCTGGACTTTAGTCCTAAATGGATCCAGAGACCTGTGTCTTCAAGAAGTGGTTCTTAGACTTTGTCTAAGTAGACGAGTGGATTGCATCATCCCTGGACTTTAGTCCTAAATGGATCCGGAGACCTGTGTCTTCAAGAGGTGGTCCTTAGACCTTGTCTAAATTGACAAGTGGATTGCATCGTCCCTAGACATGATATGGTGTCTTAAATTGATAGGGATTGATCATCCCGTAAGTGGATCAGGATTGTATCATCCTTGGACTTATGTCCTAAAGTGAGAGGGATTGATCATCCCGTAATTGGATCATGTGTGTTGCAGATTATGATGTTGTTGATCGAGAGATCCAGATGATGATGTTGTTGATCGAGAGATCCAGATGATGATGTTGATCGAGAGATCCAGATGATGCTGTTGATCAGGATATCCAGATGATGTTGTTGATCGGGAGATCCAGATGATGATGTTGTTGATCGAGAGTTCCAGATGATGTTGTTGATCAAGAGATCCAGATGATGTTGTTGTTGTAGTTGATCGAGTGATCAAGTGCGGCAGAAGATGAAGACTTGGTACTAAAGATGTTGATGTTCCAGTATTGAAGATATTGAAGATGTTCCAATAGCTGTTCGAGTTACTGAAGATGATTGAAGAAAACTTCCAAAGATTTATAGATGTATCACTATGATGTTGTTGATGACTCCTTGCTCCTACAAATGTTGTTAGAATATCCTCCTCGTTAAGGGGGAGTGTTGAAATATTGTAACTTCTAAGAATATTCCATTTGTACTTTATTATTATTCATCCCGAGATGTTTTATTCCTCCATCGAGATGTTATTTATAGGGTTATTAGACTCTCCTAGAGAGGTCACCCCGAGTTAAGTTATATATGGTTAGTAGACTCTCCTAGGAGAAGTCAACCCAGTTAGGGTTAAAAGTCAAGTGAAGTAAAGTATAAATAGAGGAGGTGTGTTCCTCATTTGAACACACTCACTCACTTGTGAACTCGCATACGAGAGAGAGAGATCTACGAAGGAGGAGAAGGAGCTCTTGTTTGGGGATTTCATCTTTGTATTTGTTGATCATCTATATTGAGGAAGTTTTTTTGGGTTTTCTACCCCATGAGGGTTTCCCAGAATAAATCTGTGTCTATCTTGTGATTTTGTTTCTTTCAGTGATCCTTATTATGCTCTTGTTGTGAATTTTATGCTAAACTTGACACGTAGATCTCAATGATTTGTGGATCAAATCTAACATTTTGAAGTTTGATTTACAGGTTTGATGGGGCATCTCTCCTCCTATGGCTTGGACGTTTATGCTTGGAATCACTTGGATCTAGCTTGGAATTGTAACTAAATGCAAGGATCATCTCTTTGCAAGGTAGCCGCAAGCTTTTGAGGTAAGATCTACAAGGTACGTATCCAATTCGCTTGTTTTCTATCCTATTAATCATAAAACCCTCATAATTAAAACCCTCATTTTACATTTTTTTAGATCTCCCTGGATCTAGCATGCTTTTGGGTATAAAATTTAAAACCCACCTTAATAATCTTCACGGCAATCCCAATCTATAGTTTGGTGAGGTTTGGACTCCATTTGGCCCATTTCCCAAAGCACTTTGTCTCTCCAAGGGAAGTTGCATTCTTTGAGGGAGGCTCTTTTGCTAGTTCCAAGACATGGGTAGGTGACATTTTTGCTTCATTGGATAGATCGACCCCTAAAACCTACCGCTAGTGCTTCACCCTATTGATTTTCACCTTGTGGGCCCCATTCCTCATTTTGAGGGTTGAGCCCCACTTGGGTCATCAGGTGATGCAATAGGTTTCTCTTGGATCTGTTTGCTCATCCCTTCTCAAATCCATAGATCCATGCTATAGTATCCCCCTTGTGCCATCTCATCTTGATTTTAACCTTGTGGGCCCCATTTGGAGCATTTTTCCACTTTTTAAGGGTGGGCCCCACTTGGGTATTTTTCTTTGGCATTAGATCTATCTAGATCCACTATCCTTAATCCATAAGTGACCCTACCTTACACTCGGTTGAACACTTGTCACTTCCTAAGCCTCTTCAACCAAGCCCTAACCACTTTGGGTACACTTATCCACATTAGCTCTAGATCTTGTTTCATCTTGGTCTTCTTATCTTTCATCATCACATTTCCCTAGGAGGCCTTGATTTGCATTAGCTAGCCTTCATTGGCTAAGCTAGGGTCTCCCCCTTGATCTTGCTTAGGCTTGATCTAAAGTGAAGAGTACATCAGTTATCGTGACACCCATCTTGCATTGGGAACTGTGGCATCCCTTGGGTCACCTCTTTAGTTGTCTATGTTATCCATTAAAATTGCACTTACTGGATTCCAAGTGAACCCTTGAAGACTTGAACAATCTAATTGTTCATCAACAGTGTTCAAAGGTCCATTAGGCCAAATTTTTGGCCCTTTGTAAAAAATTTGCATGTCCAAACCCCCATGGGGGAAATTGTAATAAGTTGGTCTAAGCAAATGATACTTTTTTAAAAGGTTTGGCCTACCTTAGGTTTTCCTATCAAGGGGATACTCTAGAGTGTTTTTTCGTTAGGAATTATGTGTTGCGCTTAAGTGGCGTATAATTCCTGAATTTTTCACTCACACCTCCAAAGCTGGAGTATTTTCCATGGTGGTCGAGCCTAGGGAGATTATTAAAACCTATGTGCCTATGTATTTTTCACATGCTAGCCATCAATATTGAGTCATATGGACATGCACTAGATCCCCTGGGATTTTCAAGTTATTCGGACAAAAATATTTTTTCTCGTTTAACGGGATTAATTAATATTTTAATTAAAAAATAAAAAAGGTGATAAAAGTGTGGTTAGGAGGTGAAATTTGGAATCGGGGTGCTCATTTTCTAAGCCGGAGCACCCATTTAACCCATAGACCCACTTTTCCTAAGTTTCAAGTGAGTATTTATCTCGAAAGTTAATATTTACTCGAAAAAGGCCAAAAAGACCAATTTAATTGGCAAAAAAGACATAAAAAGGCAAAATCCCAATCCCACGGATCAAGGAAATGTGTTGGAATCAAATCTCCTTTGATTGGAAATCAAATCGGGGAGAATATTGAGCAAATAAATGATGATTTGATTGAAGATTGGAAATCCACCTAAGAGGGGGGGCAAATTTGTGGTTGGAGAGGTGTCAAGTGGAGGTTGAAAAGTGTCAAATGGTTGGAGAAATGTGTCATTAACCTCCCCAAACCCCTCACATGTGTCAACACGCCTTTTCCAAGTGTATCAATCCATTTCTCCAAGTGTCAAAGAGGATCTATCTTGGGAAGTGCACCTCCCCCTCTCCCATTTTTCTATATAAGCAAGGTATCTCATGCTCATTTCTTCATGATGGATGCATAGAACCTCTGCTCAATTGTATACTTGTTGCTATTTGATAATAATATTTGAAGACTTTGGAGGTCTATGGTGCATCTTGTGTTGGATTCCATGTTCTCATGAGGTGATATTGTTCCTTACTCTTTCAATATTTGCTTTTAATCTTTATAAGGATCTAGTTTACATGTAGTAGAAATAAGTATTCACTGTTGTTGATTTACTTATTTGTGCTTAGAGGCTAAGATATTTTGAAGTAATCGAATGTATTCGGATGTACTTAGATTCTTTGAATCTCCTATTTTTCTAACACACTAATTCTCATCATCTATTGTTGCAAGCGTTGATTGTTTTAAGATGCAGATCACAAGTCACAAGAAGGGCTTGAAATAGGTTCTTCTCTCTCTTCTTGGGCATCTACAAATTTTCTAACACTCTTTGCTTACAGATCTGCTCAAAGGCATCTACAAGAACAAGGGCATTTGGATCAAAAGCCTCATCCATCTCTACATCAAACAAACTCTCTTCTTTTCCTTTTTTGTTTCATGCTTAGAAGTTTTAGATCTACGGCTTCCATTTGTTTATCATTTTCAAATCTGAATTTTCTCAAGCATTCTTAGTAGATCTAAATCTTCATTTTCTTAAAAATCTTATTCATAAGTAGATCTAGATTTCAAACTTTTGTACTTGCATTTTTCATATTTTCAAAAAAAATTCTGAGTACAAAAAACTTTTTCAACTTTTTTTTTATTCTTTTAAACTCATTTCCATCACTTTCTAACATAGTTTGTTTGCTGGTTTTTAGCAGGTCCAAATAAATATAGAGAGAAACTCTGGCCATTTTCAGCCAGAAAGCACCAAAAAAGGCTTTCTAAGGACCCCTTTCTTCTAGCTCATCATTCTAAGTTATTGTAAGCCCTTTAAATCCATAAAAATGGACCAAAGAGGCATTCCTTTCAAGCTTTATTGTAAACATTTAAACGAGAGCAGTGGGATACATAGCGCCCACACCCCATCCCCCCCGTGGGGAGTTGTATTTTGTCAAATTCTTGCGATTATTTTTTTCTAACAACACAACCATCACACACACGATTTAACTGCAGGGTGTATGCTTTAAATAATTTTTAGTTTAATTCGTTTCAATTTTTGCACGTGTAAAGTAGAAATAAAGTCAGTTTCGTCGCCACGAAGTATGCTCTCACCACCACCTAAAGGCATCGCCGATTAGTGGTGGTTAATCAAAAAGTGACGCAAAAACTCGATGAGTTATATCTTTCAGTTTTGCATTTTACTTTCCACAATACAGTTGTTTAATAAAAAGAATCCAAAGTCTCTTGAACCTCACTGAAAAGCAGGTCAAGAGCACTCTCTATCGGAGAGTACAATGGTCCTCTTTCTCCAATTGGAATAAATCATTTGCCTACACTGTGTATGCTCTACTCACCAGCAGTTTGTCTGAGCTAAGAGATACCAAAAGCAGTTGGAAGCACTATTTAACATTTCACACTTAACTTAATACTCACTTAATAAAATCAACATCCCTTTTAAGATAAGTGAAAATCCGGCACTTCGATTAGATTTTGTATAGGGAAATTCTGCCTGGGGACGCGGGAACCACTGGGACGAGACCTCAGAGCACCAGTTAGACTACACCCTTGTTGGTATAGTGTTGAACACCGCTCTCGAGACTCCGGCCAGCCCACATGTCCTTGTACGGAACCACCAATTTCTAGGTTTCCAAACATTCCTCCCTGTACCTCACGGTATCTCGGGAGATCCCCCCTTTTTTCCCCTAATCAAGTTTCATACTTTAATAATTAAAATCAACCAAGACAACACTCACAAAACATTTCAATTTCTACTTTCATTTCAGCATACTATTTGACTCCATAAGGCACTGGTTTTTGTATTAGCTTAATATCAATATTGTGCATCTTTATTTCTTGCTGGTGAAAAAACTTATCTAATTACAAATCATTTTGCAAAGGCTATCTTGTGACATTTTACCCTAAACCCATAATAAACTCCTAAAAACATAAAACACCTTTTAACTATTTCATTGGAAGCTCTAACAACCTTAGAAACTGTTATCATATATATAGTAGCCGGGCTACCATACATTATTTTTCTGATTCCAGTACACTATTCAGCGAGTTCACTTACATTGAGATGCTGAGATGAGCATCTATATTGGATCACTATCAGATTTTGGACAACAGTTGTATTCCCCATGCCATGACTGAGTCTCAGGACACTCAGAGAGATGACCGATGTAGCCAGTATACCATTGGTACAGAGCAGTCAACAGCAGCAATTTCAGAGGGCAGATGATGGTACAGGTTGATGAGCATTCAGGTATTATGACTCAGCACGTATATCATTGTATTCTGGTTATATTGCTTTTATACTTATTCTTATAGCATGTTTTAGCACTTAGTGTCATGATCTGGCGATCATATAGATATGTGGACCTAGTTGATCTTATTATATATATTATATTGTCCCTACTCAGACTTAGAAGTTCACTATTCATACTCATTGGTTTTACCCTCCTTAGGGAGAATAGAGGTGATCATTCCACCATACCTTGGCTTGCTAGTGTTGGCTCCATTATTCATTGTCTTCATCCATCCATTGCCTACCTTTTAGTTTATCACCCTGGCTTACTACTTGACTAGTGGCATGGAGGACTTTTCCCCACTGTAGCCTCTGTATTGGATGAGCTTCCCTGTTTACTGTGTCTCAGCTCTGAGTTGGTGACAAAACTTACCTTTGGCGAGTTGGATTGTAGGCCTAAATCTTTCTGGTCGGTTGTCCCGATGTTTGGCATCGGCTCGAACTCCCCCTAGTCACTTGAGATGTTGTTGGCTAAAACTGAAAGCTCATGTACTATGTATGGAAACTGATAAATTCGCCCATGGAAACTAAAAAGGGCAAGAGCGATGAACTGCTGAAAAATACTCCTCGAAGAGTATAAGAAAGGTCCAAAAAGCAATGATCCTTGAAAGCTATATCTAAACAATTGTTGACCTTATATATGTATGAAAAACATGCCCTGGATGCAAGCTGCAACTACTTGTGCTTATCAGCACACCTGAGATCCGAAGGGTTATGTAGGCCAAAAAGGCCATGAAATGAAATTGAATGATCCTAATGAACCTGGATCAATTTGATATAGACGTGATGCCTAAGTTGAATAAGCACTCTCTAAACAACTTATCCATTTGTGAGACACCGCCATTCCCTGTGTTGTTGCTCATTCAGTATATACTATGGTGTGTATTCCCTTTCCCATTTGCCAAAGTGTCACAAAGTTAAGGCGGTCAAGTCATCCCTTAGCCTAGCCAGTTATCTTAGCCTTCACCCTTTACTAGCAAATTGATCACAGCTATGAGGTGAGTATGATCTTGAAAGTCTAGTCTGAGTAATAATACTAATTAATGACATTATATATTTGGATTTAGATCGCCAGTAATGATTACTTTGTGTTATAATTGTTATTTGAATAAGTTGTAGAGCATGCATTAACCTTTGACACTTTGCAGCAACTTCCGATGATGGTCTGAGTTATATTTGGTCATGTTGACTTGGTTAGACCTAGTTTGACCAAAGTCAACCATAGGACATGAGATGGTTGGACCTTGTGATGATATGGATAGATGATATATGGTCTATGTACATGTATATGACGATTCTATGTAGCAGCTACAGGGTTATGATGATGATTCTTGGTTTACAGCAGTATTTGATCATTTACAGATTATTATTATTTACCCTGTTCCGGTATATTGGATATATATATTGATCATGCAGAGACTCATATGGTGTATGAGTACACATCTTGGATGGATTTAGACCTTCTGAGTCCAATGAGACAATTTGTTTTCAGTTCCGGGCACTTACAGTGATGATTGAGCCTCAGTAGGCTATCCCAGTGCAGTTTTGGTCTGTAGGAGGCCCTGTCAGAGCAGATGTGATTTTTATCCAGTTGACCTAGGGTGCTGTGCTTGGAGGGGGTGGTCCAGCCACTTGTTTTTACCATATTACCCCCCTCCCGGACACACTGGTGCCCTCACCTTGACAGCGCAGGTAGTCCAGGAGGCAGTTTGGGGCAGTTTCACGCTTCTCGAGGCATTTCAGGATTGGTAGAAATGGCTATTGAGGAATTCGATTTGGGCTACTGAGGCAATGTCTTGGCATGGGATGATCAGTGATGATGGATTGATGTCTTCCACACCTCCTCCAGCAGTTTCAGCTTCATCGGGGCCCGCATCCATCACTTATGGCACTTTCTGATGATTTCTGAGGTCTTTTGAGGCCTACGATCTGACCATAGAGACACGATTTGGTATATTGATGACTATTTTATTATTATTGTGCTATGGGGATTGACCAAGGGTGGCTAAAATTACCCCTTAGACCCACCATAAGCTTCCTATTATATTTTGTCATCATGATTTGGTGGGATTCCCCTCTTCTAGGGCGATTTTGTCCACTTATATTATATTTTATTAGTGATCCATGTATTTTATTGTTGAGCTCATCTCAACCATTGATTAGACATTTGTATCTTTTAATCTTAGCCACTCATTCAAAAAGTGGTTAGGATTTTGATGCCTCTCCTTCCTATTTAAAGGAGAGAGCTTCTCATTTGTAAGGGGTCTTTGGCTCTTTGATTATTGGTATAGAAAAACTTTCTTGTGGAAATTCTTGTGGTCTCCTTTGCATCTGGTGTTCTTAGATGGTGATTGGAAAGTCTATTGCAACCTAGCATTTGGAATTTGTGGTAAGATCTATCTATTTTGGAAATCATTGTCTTGTCTACAGGAGGGCGACTTCAACAAGGGTGATTTTGCAAGGCTTCTTCAAATCGACTTTCTTGGCATTTGCTTGTATTAGGGGGTTATCATTAGTATCATTGTGATCTATGTTATCTTTCTGATACTTCTCTTGTGGCATTAGTCTTATCTCTTGATTACATCAAATCTGATATTGTTGACGTTTGTTGTGCAGGAGAGAGGGCGCATTGGTTTCTTGGACTAAATCGATTGCATAGAAAACTACCTCAAAGCTTCTCAAATTGATCGGGTTTGCATAGATCATCATCATCAAGGCATCTACAAGGTTACCCAAGTAAGATCCACAGGTTTGTTTCTCTTATCTTAATCCAATCCATTGACATAACTCATAAATTGATAAAACCCTTATTTCTTCAAACCCTCATTTTTACTTTTTTCAGATCTACTAAGATCTAGTGGCTTTTTGGGTAAGATATTTAAAACCCACCTCTATAGTATCCACGGCATCCCGGATCTATAGTTTGGTGAGGATTGACCTCCATTTGACCCTCTTCCCAAGGCATTTAGCCTCTCCAAGCAAGGGTGCACTTCCTAGTTTGGTGGGTTGACCTAGATCTAGTATGTGGGTAGTTGAGATCCCGCTTGATTCATGGTCTACACATCCAATAACCTACCCCCAAATTGTCACTTTTCTTATTTCTACCTTGTGGGCCCTATTCCACATTTTAAGGGATTTAATCCCCATTTTGGACCACTTGGTATCTTCAAACTCAGATCTAGTAAGATCTAGCCATTGGATTGCCTTGAAATTGTACATCCATACTCTCACTTGCTTAAACCACTTGGATCTAAAGTTTGGATGCCATTGGACTTGTCTTGACCCCACTTATCCCATTTTTTAGCCTCCTTGGGTAAAGTCGCACCACCTTGGAGAAGTGAGTTGTCCCACTTCTAGGACATGGGTACATGAGATTTTTGTGGATTTTGAACGGGAGTAATTCAAAACCTAGGTCTAGTAGGTCACCTTGTCAAGTCTTGCCTTGGGGATAGCATTCCTTGTTTTAAGGGATTGTGGTCCACTTAAGTCAAACCTAGATCTAGACCTATTCATCCATCAAGACTTTAATTGCCGACTTGTCTCATGCAATAGGAGTCCTTAACCATGAGTTAACTTTTCTTTGACTCCATTATCCCAATTCCCAAGGCATTGGTCTCTCTCAAGGTCAATTAGACTTTCCTAGATTGTTAGATTAACTTGTGGTTTGACCCTTGTATGGTGAGCAACCCTTTGATGCCATCATACTTCATGATCAAGCTTGTCACTTGTACTAGTTAGCCCCAATTCAACCCCTAAACTACCCTGCATTGGACACGGTTCCCAAGGCAGTGGATTTTCTCACATTGAACTAGTACTTTAATCCTGGATCTTATTTCACAAATCATAAGTCACTTTCACATCAATAATGAACTAAAGCTATACTCATTGAACCCCTCACTTGTCTTGTGACTTCATCCTAAGGTCTAGGATAAACCATACACCTTACTTCACTTAGGAATAACTTGATTTGGTGTCTTGGTTTTGATCTCTCCTGTCGGGAGTAGATCGGGTCTCCCCCTTTGTTGTCTGGGCTAGATAACATAAAGTGAAGGTTGCTTCGACTGGCGTGACAACCATCTATTGGAGGTCGAGGTGATCGTGGTTGCATCTTTTGAGTTGCCCTTTCCTATTGCCATCCATGAGTGGATACATCCATAGGAGTAACTACAGTTTAGGTGATAACATAAACATTCCTTAGTGACTACCCCCCTCGGCTTCGTTGGGAGTTTTTCCTAAACAGAGGAGTCAAGATCAGGGGATAGCCTTGACTCGAGACTTGCCCCCAAGGGCACACCGAGCAGTAGCAAAGATTTTCTGTTGCGTTAACCAGGTGTGTTGATCCGGCAGCAACATTTTTGGCGTCGTTGCTGGGGATAAATCTTTCTATTGGGGGCACACCGAGCAGTAGCAAAGATTTTCTGTTGCGTTAACCAGGTGTGTTGATCCCGCAACAACATTTTTGGAGTCGTTGCTGGGGATAAATCTTTCTATCCCTGGGTACAACTTTTGATTATTTACCCTTTTTGTTTTTTGCTTTGTTTGATGAATCCTTAGATCTAATCTTTAATTTTTCATCTGGTGACTCCACTAACCTTTTTTCTTTTTTATGAAATTTTTCAAAGTAAAAAAACAGAACCTTTTGTGAGTGTTTTAAAATGTATATTTTTATTCTCACGCAGCGACTCCATTGAAGGGATAAAACCCTTGTTTCTCATATTTTGTTGAGACTTGTTGTGTGTAAATGAGCCCATGCAAAAGAGAAAATCTTTAAAGCTCATTATTTAAGCAAACCTCCTGATGCAGTAGCAGACACTTTCCATGGTCATTTTAAATATATGCTTCTAATCGCCGAGTATGGATGATGAAGAGTCTAACAATGAATTTTCTCCTATTGACTTCTCAAACATCCCAGGTTTCCCTAATTATCATACTGGTAGAGACATATCTGATCATTTGCCAATCTTTTGGGGAAATGGTGATTCAGAAACACAACATGTCATATCCTTTTTCAAGGTCCTAGCCGACTTCAAGGTTTTATATGAACATTTTATGATGGAAATGTTTGTTAGCACTTTGTGGGGAGATGCTTGTTATTGGTGGTATAATGGCCTCCCGGATAAATGTATTACCTCTCAGCCGAGCTTCCTTAGAATATTTTCGAGGTAGTGGCACAATAAAGGATTTGGTATGAAAGCTTTAGACAGTATCTTTGAGAAGTTTTTTCTCATTTTCATACCTTGGATAGAATATCATGAGGAGGACCTTAAGGCTCCTCGCCTCATCATAGTGGAAAACGAAAAATATTGGGAGCTGCCTCTAAGTTATTATAGTGACGGAGAGATTAGGCAGCTTCTTCAAAAAATCATGCCTTTATCCATCAGGCACAGCGTGACCTTATTGAAGAAATTCACAAAGATCCAGTTATTGAAAATATTGTTGAAAACCATCTTCATGCCACCATAACAGAAGACATTGAAGATTGGGAGTTTTCTCACGACTATTTCAGTGATGATGATCACATTTCTACTCCTGATCCACCTCCGGAAGAAGCCATTGTAGAAGCCCATATTGAAATTCATGAAGAATTTTGCAATGTATATAATGATCATATTTTGGAAGGTTTCTTCCTTATGACCTTTTTTCTGAAAAGGAGGATTATGAGCTTGAAGAAGACAGATATAGCCTGGTTCATCATATGAGTGATGAAGAGTCCCTCATGACTTACATAAATGTTGATGATGATAACTGGACATTTATAGAGAACCCCATCTATGTCATGTTTGAAGAAGAGAATGATGAACCAGAATCTTTTGAGAGCATAATTGAAAATCCCATATATGACATATCTAAGGAAATAAAGCTTGAACCTGAGTCCCTTGGTGGTTTTATTGAAAAACATATTTATGAGATTTTCACAGAAAACATGGACTTTGAGACCTTGGGAAATCTTTGCATTGAAAAGGAGCGTGATTTTTTTTCATATGATCAGTTAGATCCATGCATGAGTATCGGCATGGAAGACCTGAAGAAGCAGTGTAATGAAGAGTCAGATCAGATACATCTAACTGAAGAACAGTCTCAGCCATTGTCTCAGCATACAGAGGTTCCTTATGATGTGGAGCAGCTTGGGGTTCATGCTTTCACGGAAAGTTACTGTCAAAAGAGCCCTTCGGATCATTATGATGAGGTAGTTGGTATGCCTTATGATTCATAATTTTTTCTCAGACCTATCCAGTCATGGATAGAAGAAGCCTGCAGGAGGACTTACCATTTGGGGAAGCACTTCAAAGATCTATCATATGCCTTTGATTTCCCATCCAACCCTCCCATCCAGAATATCCATGCAGGTTTGCACTTTCTAATAAACATGTCCTTGCTTTGCCTGGTAACCAAAGACAAGGCAAAATCTGTCATATTAAAGAAATGTTAAGAAGGTTACATTGGATTTTATGATTACAATTAGCATTTTCCTTTATGTCATCCTTAGAGTAGGAAAATAAGATCCTCAAAGAGAGCATTTACTTTACGCATTTCTTTCTAGTACTCAGGAATAATAATTTTTTCCTTAGCCATTTTTTAGTTTTTATGAATAAATGCAATTTACGATTCATTGGTTTCTTCATAAAACTTGTGTCGCTGAAGGTTTTTCTTGTCAAGTTGAGATGTTTTTATAGGTTGTACAAACCAGAGATTCTGGTGTTCTCGCATCCTCTCCTTGCCTGAAGGCTATGTTATCACCTAAATTGTAGTTTCCCGTATGGGTGTATCCATTAATGGATGGCAATAGGGAAGGACAACTCAAAGGTGAAACCACGATCACCTCGACCTCCAATAGATGGTTGTCACGCCAATTGAGGCAACCTTCACTTTATGCTATCTAGCCCAGATAGCAAAGGGGGAGACCCGATCGACTCCCGACAGGAGAGATCAAACCGAGACACAAAATCAAGTTAATACTAAGTGAAGTAAGGTGTATGGTTTATCCTAGACCTAAGGATGAAGTCACAATATGAGTAAGGGGTTCAATGAGTATAGCTTTGGTTCATTATTGATGTGAGAGTGACTTATAGTATTTGAAAATAAGATCCAGGATTATAGTACTAGTTCAATGCGAGAAAATCCACTGCCTTGGGAACCATGTCAAATGCAGGGTAGCTTAAGGGTTAAATTGGGGCTAACTAGTACCAATGACAAGCTTGATCATGAGATATGATAACATCAAAGGATTTAGTCCACCAAACAAGGATCAAACCACAAGTTAATCCAACAATCTAGGAAAGTCGAATTGACTTGGAGAGAGATCGGTGCCTTGGGAATTGGGATAAATGGAGTCAAGAAGAGATTAACTTATGGTTGATGACTCCTATTCCATAAGACAAGTGGGCTATTAATGGTTTGATGGATGAATAAGTCTAGATCTAATAATTGATGGTTTGACCTATTTCATATTCAGTTTTATTTTATATTTGTCCCATACATGCTCCATGAGGTATTCTAGTGTTTGTGAGCGCAGGAACAGGTGCAAAATAAAAGCTGAAAGCAAGGATGGTGCAATGCTGGATTGAACATTGATGTAGAGCAGATCGAGACCAGAGATTCTGAGATTCTCAAGCGCTCTCTCCCTTAGAGCACTTGTCCCAGCTGGAGCCAGATGTTATCACACCATAGTAGCAGGGCTACTATTCTTATTTAGCAGATATCTGCACATTCCAGAGCTTCCATTATTCAGAGCATGGCTATGATGATTGTATATTTTGTGATCACTCATGATCAGAGCAGTGTATTATTCAGACTTATGTTAGACCTTGTGTCAAGGATGAGCCTTGAGAGTTCAGATTTGATGACCGATGTGACCCTTTATCCCTTACAGTTTCAGTTCAGTGCTTAGAGATGTATGGCAGCAATGTTTCAGATGGTATATGATGTTTATTACTATGATGATGTTATATGACCTATGGATATTTTATCATTGACTGTGGGTTATTATCTTGTTGATTTAGTCATGTTCACAGCATCTGCTTGGTATATTATTCCTGATGTGGCAAACTGTTTAAAATGAACTATAAATCATAAAATGGACAATTGCTTGCACATTTAGGTCATTTAACAAAATCCATTGGTTTTCCACCTTACATAGATATGGTCTTTCCTGACACCAGTTGTCTGCTAGTGTAGGCTCCATATTCACTTGACTCCATCCATACATGACTTTCCTATTTGACTTTAAACCTTGACCTGTCTCATTTGACTTTCTGATACTGAGGACTTCCCCATTTTTCTACCTCTGTATTTCGACCGCATCCCTGTATGTTCAGTGTCTCGGCTCTAAGTTGGTGACAAAACTTGCCTTTGGTGAGTTGGATTGTAGGCCTAAATCATTCTGGTCGATTGTCCCGATGTTTGGCATTGGCTCAAACTCCCCCTAGTCACTTGAGATGTTGTTGGCTAAAACTGAAAGCTCATGTTCTACTTATGGAAACTTATAAATTCGCCCATGGAAACTAAAAAGGGCAAGAGCGATGAACAGCTAAAAATACTCCTCGAAAAGTATAAGAAAGGTCCAAAAAGCAATGGTTCTTAAAAGCTATATCTAAACAATTGCTGACCTTATATGTATATGAAAACATGCCCTGGATGCAAGCTGCAACTAGTTGTGCTTTTCAACACACCTGAGATCTGAAGGGTTATGTAGGCCAAAAAGGCCATGAAAAGAAATTGAATGACCCTAATGAACCTGGATCAACTTGATGTAGACATGGTGCCTAAGTTGAATAAGCACTCTCTAAACAACTTATCCATTTGTGAAGCACAGCCATTCCCCGTGTTATTTTGTCCAAGCACAGAGTTTGTAGCTTCCCCCTTCTCCCAATGCAAACTATTTTTGAGTTAAGTTAGACAAGTCAACCCCTTGGCCCAACCTTGTTCCTAGCCTTCATCCTTCACTAGCAGTTTGACCATGTCCAATGGGTGAGTTTGTCATTTGAACTATTATGCAAATAATTTTATATAACAAAGGAATATGCTAACTTAATTAATGCCACTGAATGGATGTTATACTTTGAGCTTGGCTGTGAGACTGATTAGAGAAGCATGTCTTAGTCTACTGATGTGATTTATCCTTGGTTGTATATTATTGGGATCTGTGACGATGTGGGCCATATATATATACCTATTGATGATGATTGATGGTCCCACATACTTGATGATGATGCCATATGGACATATGGTTCAGATGATGATTGATGCAGTTCAGCAGATTTTATTATTACTTCAGATCATCAGATTATGCACTGTCCATATATGGTGGACCCTACAGCTGGCCCATTAGGGCAACCCATGGTGTATGAGTACACATTCCTAGTGGATTTGGGTCTTCTGGATCCAATGAGACACTTATCTTTCAGTTTCGAGCACTTCTGACAGTCATTGATGCAGTTTTACACTTGTTGACCAGATATCGAGATGGTTCACTGGGGTCGATGCGCGCAACATGACCAGTGACAGTCTGCAGCTTCCAATTGGCGAATAGTAACACTCTCGGTCTTGGCAAAGATAGAATGAAAAACCCCGTTGGGTGAATACATATATATATAAAAGGGGAAATTAATTCCCGCGGGGTGGACAGTTGGAGACTTAGATGTGCACAGGGCTCGATGCAAAGAGCAATAAATCCAGACGGGCCAAAATTGAATTCTCCACCAATGAGTCTTTCCCGTTTCCCAAAAAATTAGGCTACGGCGGGTCAGCAACTCAACTGATAATTCTTGCGTAACGGTCTACGATTTTAAGGGTAACTCCCGCGACCACAACGCTGCGACGAGGATTGAAACGGAGGTCGACGAGGGTTAAACCAACAAGATGTGCAACGGTGGGGAGAATTAATCCCAAAAACTACGACCAAGACGCGCGACGGAGACTTTCAAAACTGAGGCCAAGAGATGGCACAGAAGTCGGGCAGCGAAGTCAAGATTAAAACGTGAGCAATGGTCGGAGGAAATAGTCCTAAAAACTACAACCGAGGTTGGCTTTTAGTGCTACTGATCGGCACTTTTGGCTTTAAAACTTGCGATCGATCGGCGCAAGTTTAAACTTAATAAATGCGCAAAGTGGTCGACAAAGTTAAGGTTAAAATTCACGCAACGGTCGATGCTTTTATCATTAAAAACTACGACCAAAGCCGGAGTGAAAAGGACATTTGCCTTAGCAGAAAAACCAAAAAATTGCTGAAGAAAAAAGAGACTTTAAGGGTTGGAAAACAAGCTCAAAAAGGCCAAAGGACTTCTTCAAAAAGTAAAAGGTGGGGCCCCAATATTTACAAAATTTTGGGGGGGGGATACTGCAGCAGCAACACACACTTATCTAAAATCTCACAAGATCATGCCACACAAAGAGAGTGCTCAGTTTATCCGAAAAACCCATAGTATTTTTCATTAAGCTCAAGGGGAAGAAAAACTCCCATGTTTTTTCCATCCTTAACAATGAAAGAGGCTCTCCTCTTTATAATTTAAAAAATAAAATAAAAAATGAGGAAAAAGTGGGTGAAGATCCACTTTTCTCTCAATCGAAAGACTACCAAAAACTAAAACATAATTAAAAGGAATCTTCCTTTATTCATGCGATTTAGAGGACCCTTAGTTCATTAAAGCGAAGATTAGTCACTCCATGCCACTACGCCAACAAAAACCCATTAACACAGTCTACTTGGAACTCCGAGGGAACAGCTGTCATGGGGAGAATGTGATACGTGGGCCAGAAAAGCTGATGGGCATTGCTTTAGAACTTCACATAAACCCCCAGTCGGTGCTCTAACTCAACGTGGAACCTGATCCTATACTCGGCTGCCAAATAGGAAATCACAGATCCCCTCGATGTGACCTCTACTCAGCTGTAAACTCGGCTGTCAATGGGAAATGTGGGCCAACCCAGTCGGGTTGCACTAAAGACCAAACTCCACAACCTTCTGTCCTTTGTCTCGACTTCAATGTTCACGCTGGATCTCTTTTTTTGTTAAATATCGGGTGGCTTAAATTTCCACGCACAGAACTTTGGTCTTGAGTCGACGATTTCCAGGTGGACGGGTTCCATAACCCAGGACTCTTTCCCATAGCAGTTGGTTGTCAAAATATAACGTGTATTCCACTCCACGGCTTGGTTATCAACAACGTGAACCCCGATCAATTTCAACTTCCACGACGTTGGTTAACTCACTAAACCCCGAGCATTTGGCGTTTATATTAACCGTCGATCAATTTAGGGTGGGTGAGCGACCACCAACGTGAACACGGGTCATGCCCCAAAGCTCCACACAGCAATCGAGGATACAGCCAATGGCAGCAATCGAGGATACAGCCAATGGCTACTTGATAATGGAATTGGCTGCCAAAATAGAGTCTCTCCGACTTGGAGTGTAATCGAGGCATTTATGACCCATCACAAGTTTACGGCTTTGCAGCAACGCATAAATATATACGTGAAACAACCTACCGACCTCCCAACAGTGGTAGCTCCATCACGAAAACGCGATTTGTCTGTCGTTGCTTCGATTATGAGATAAGAGTCATAAATGCACGAGATATGAACAGTCGGCATCATCTTGAATCTGGTCTGGAGGTTGACAACTATCCATGGGTTCGAGCCACCCACAGTAAGCTCAATCATCACCTTGCTTGAGATAGAAGATGCCACAGAATGAGGCATAACAAATGGTGGAACTACATAAGGCTGCAGATCAGAGTACGTAGGATGTTAATAGCCTTTCAACTTCGCGCTGTGGCCCTGAATACTCCCCTAAAACAGCTTGTGCTTCTTCTGGAACATACAGTTCACCCTCATATTGTCTTAGAAGGTCTTTCAGGCTTTGACGGAATCTTTTTATCAATGTCCCTGCTATCACATATAGTAGTCGGGCTACCATACATTATTTTTCAGATTCCAATACACTATTCAGCCAATTCCCTTGCATTGAGATGTTGAGATGAGCATCTATTATGGATCACTATCAAATTATGGACAACAGTTTTTTTCCCCATGCCATGACTGAGTTTCAGGACACTCAGAGAGATGACTGATGTAGCCATTTCGCCATTTATACATAGAAGTCAGTATTGCCCAGAGTTACAGCAGCAGTTTCAGAGGACAGATGTTGGTTCGGATGATCAGCATTCAGGTATATGACTCAGCAGGTATATTTTGGTGTCATGGTTATATTGCTTTTATATTCATTCTTGTAGCATGTCTTAGCATTTAGTATCATGATCTGGCGATCATATAGATATGTGGACCTGGTTGTACTTTTATATATATTATACTGTCCCTACTCAGATTTAGAAGTTCTTGACCTATACTCATCGGTTTTACCCTCCTCAGGGAGATTAGAGGTGATCATTCCCACCATACTTTGGCTTGCTAGTGTTGGTCTCATTATTCACTGTCTTCATCCATCCATTACCTACCCAGTTTGTTATTTACATTGACTTACTACTTGACTAGTGGCATGGAGGACCTTTCCCCGCTGTAGCCTTTGTATTGGATGAGATTCCTTGTTTATTATGTCTCGGCTCTAAGTTGGTGACAATACTTACCTTTGGTGACTTGGATTGTAGGCCTAAATCATTCTGGTTGGTTGTCCCGATGTTTGGCACTGGCACGAAGTCCCCCTAGTCACTAAAGATGTTGTTAGCCAAACCTGAAACAGATAGTACTGCCATGAATACAAAATGTGAAAAGGAAATGTTATATCTATTGTGAAAAGTAATACCCAGTTAAACAAGATGTCTAAAAAACACACATGGAAGAAGATATCTCAGGTAAACAAGTGCCTTAAAAACACACCTGCAGCATGAAGCCTTATGTAAAATGTAAATCTATGCAATGTGTTTATAAACACACATAGATCAAAGGCTATGGAAACTAAAGGCCCAAAAAGCAATGGAACTTAATCTCTATATCAAAAAGATTGCTGACCTCATTTGTATTATGGATTGTGAGCATCTACCAAGGTGAATAAACACTCTTTGAACAACTTACCCATTTGTTAGACACCGCCATTCCCTGTGTTATTGCTTGTCCAGTATATGCTATAGTGTGTATCCCCTTTCCATATCCAAAGTGTCACAATGTTAAGTTAGTAAGTCATCCCTTCGCCTAGCCATTTTTATTTTAGCCTTCACCCTTCACTAGCAAATTGATCACAACTATGAAGTGAGTATGGTCTTGAAAGTCTAGTCTGAGTTATAAATAATAATTAATGACCTTATATATTTGGATTTAGAAGTCTGAGTTATAAATAATAATTAATGACCTTATATATTTGGATTTAGATCGCCAGTAATGATTACTTTTTGTTATAATTGCTATTTGGATGGATTGTAGAGCATGTCTTAACCTTTGACACCTTGCAGCAGTTTGATCACAGCTTGAATTATATTTTGGTCATGTTGATTTGGTCAAACCCAGTTTGACCAAATGTCAACCACGGGACATGAGGTGGCAGACCTCAGATGATACAGAGATATGATATATGGTCTAGTACATGTCACTATGGTGGTTTTATGCAATGGTTTCAGGCTTATGATAATGATTTGTGCTTTTCAGCACTTTCACAGATTATTATTATTTGGTCTGTCGGATATGATGGGCATTTATTTTTTACCATGCAGAGATCTATATGGTGTATGAATACACATCCTAGATGGATTTGGACCATCTGGGTCCAATGAGACAGTCTGTTTTCAGTTTCGGGCAGTTACAGTGATTTTTAGCCTCAGTTGGCTATCCTAGTGTAGTTTTGGCCTATCAGAGGCCCTGTCAGAGCAGAGCAGAGAGTTGATGAGTTCACGTAGGGCACTGTGCATGGAGGGGGTGGTCCAGCCACTTGATATTACCATATTATCCACCTCCCAAAGAACCTGGTGGCCTCACCTTGACAGTGCAGGCACTCCAGGAGGCAGTTTGGGCAGTTTCACACTTCCCAAGGCAGATCAGAAACGGTAAAAATGGCTACTGAAGGATTCGATTTGGGCTACTAAGGCAAAGGATTGGCATGGGATGACTTGTGATGATGAGTGGGATGTCTTCCACACCTTCTCCAACAGTTTCAGCTTCCAGTGGGACCCACACCCATCACTTTTGGCATTTTATATGATTTTCTGGAGCCTCCAAAGCCTCACAACTTTCCCAGAGAGGCACGATTTGGTGCTTAGATTATTATTTCTTGGATAAGGTGCCATGGGGATTGACTAGGGAGGATAGATATTGCCCCCTAGACCCACCATGAGCTAGATCTTATGTTTTATCATTCACTTTTGGTGGGACCCCCTCTCCTAGGGCGATTTGGTCCATTTATATATTATTTTATTAGTGATCCATGTATTGTATTGTTGAGCTCATCTCAACCATTGATTAGATCATTTGATCTTTTAATCTTAGCCACTCATTCCAAAAGTGGTTAGGGTTTTGGCCTCTCTCCATCCTATTTAAAGGAGAGAGCTTCTCATTGTAAAGGGTCTTTGGCTCTTGGAATCTTGATAATAGAAAAACATTCTTGTGGAATTTCTTGGGTCTCCTTTGCATCGGGCGTTCTGGTGATTGGAAAGTCTATTGCATCCTAGCATTTGGAATTTGTGGTAAGATCTATTTTTCGTGGAAACTTTGTCTTGTCTACAGGAGGGTGACATCAACTAGGGCGTTTTTGCAAGGCTTCTTCAACTCGCTCCACTTGGCATTCACTTGTATCAAGGGGTTATCATTAGTATCATTGTGATCTATGTTATCTTTTTGTTATTTCTCTTGTGGCACTAGTCTTATCTCTTGTTTGCAACAAATCTGATATGGCTGACATTTGTTGTGCAGGAGAGAGGGTACATTGGCTTCCTTGGACTAAATCGACTTCATAGAAAACTACCTCAAAGCTTCTCAAATTGATCGGGTTTGCATAGATCATCATCATCAAGGCATCTACAAGGTTATCCAAGTAAGATCCACAGGTTTGATCACTATTTATTGATCCCAATCCTTTGGCATAAGCAAACAATTGTTAAAACCCTCATTTTACATTTTCTCAGATCTACTTAGATCTACTTGGCTTTTGGGTAAGATATTTAAAACCCACCTCTATAGTATCCACGGCAATTCGAATCTATAGTTTGGTGTGGATTGGCCTTCATTTGACCCATTTCCCAAGGCAACTTAGCCTCTCCTAATGAGGTCGCACTTCTTGGTTGGGTGAGTTGTGCTAGATCCAGGACTTGGTTAGGTGAGATCCCACTTGATCCTTACTCTCCACAGTTGATAACCTACCCCTAGTGCTTCACCTTGTGGGTCCCATTCCTCATTTTGAGGGTTGAGCCCCACTTGGGTCACTTGGTGATGCATTTCAATCTCAGATCTACTGAGATCTAGCCATTGGATGATCTTAATCTTCAAGACCCCCCTAGCTTTACACCTCAACATCCCTGATCTATAGGTTGGTGGACATCCGACTCCATTTGGCCCATTTTCCAAGGCATTGATCCTTCTCTCAAGGCTCACGACTTTCCTGGGTTGTGAGATTTACTTGGTGGTTGGTCTTTGTCTGACTGCTTGAGTACCTAGACATTGTCATATCCACTCATCAAGCACAACTAAAAAGCCCTAACTGTCAGATCTCTGATTTGGGACACTTTCCCTGTTTTAAGGGTCATGTTTCCCAAGGCAGTTGATTTTGACCTTTTGAAACTAGCTTTGAATCCTGGAATCATACTTCATACTTGAATAACTGTGTGTCATCTTTCACTATCATAGCATACCTTTCCTAAGCCTCTACAATGGTCCTAATTCCTCATTTCTAGGGTTCCATACCTATCACCTTACGTACTTCATTAGATTGATTTGATCTGGTGATTCGGTTGATCTCTCCTATCGGAAGTAGATCTGGGTCTCCCCCTTGCTATCTTGGCTTTGATAGCTAAAGCGAAGAGTGCCTTAGTTGGCGTGACAACCATCCATTTGGGAACCAAGGCCCTCTTGGTTCACCACTTTAGTTGCCTATCCCCTCTACCATCCACCTTGGATCCATCTGTAGGGGCAACTACAAGATTGGTGATAACAGTCCCCTCGAGGTGCCTCATGATGTTTCTATCAGGGCCTTTGCTTCATGATGAATAGCTACAGGGTTCCTTTTATTAGAGCGTTTTGCTGCTTTTCTGTTTCCAGCAAACCACAATTCCTCTGCTGGGGGTTTCATATAGGCTTGCATACCCTCTGCCATCTCTCTTTACATAGGTCAAACCTTCCATTCAGATAATTTCTTTGTTGGTTGTTGTTTGTGGCAATCCTCTGCTCCCACTTATTCAAGAAAGAATCAAATCCACCACTAGTTGTATTGACATCAATAGGTCCATTATTTGAAATATGAGAATTCTCCATTTCATTTAGATTTTGCTGATGGCATTTCCAGTTTCCATCTACTTCTGGAATTTGGAAACTCTCTGTGGACCGATCCTGTTCACCTGCATTGGTCCCTGATAGCTCTGATGGAAAGACCCCTTGCAACATCATCTTGTAACTCTTTTCAAGCTGCCTCATATTCTTCCTTCATTTGAATCTACTAAAGATCGCATGTGTCCAAAAAACAAATGCAAATGCATTTTTTAGAGGTAACAGGGCTATTATGCTATCTTCTATTGTACATGGGGTCCATGCATTTTGAGCACATATTTGGATACCCATTTGGCCACTTATTGAGATATACGCCATCAAATTGATCACTATTGCCACAGATCAACCATCTACAGGGTGGTGGACTCATTACATAGTGTTGTACAATCAGATTTTCATGATCGTGCATGGCTTTCATGCACATGTTGTCTTCAAAGTCTATTGATGGATTTGGATACCCATTTGGCTATTCTATGAGCCTATTGAGTCGTATTGCAGAGTACTTCTCTAGATTGGTCAGTTTAACCAAGTTTGACTTTTTCAGCAATTTGACTTGGTCAACCCAACAAAGCAACATGCCAAAGATAGGTGCCAGGATCAATGAACCGTGTTCTTGACCTCGAAATTCATTGTGATCCTTTTTCCCTTGGTTTCATGTCAATTCTGGATTGTGATCCTTTTCCCCTTGGTTTCATGTCAATTCATTGTGATCCTTTTCCCCTCGGTTTCATGTCAATTCATTGTGATCCTTTTCCCCTAGGCTTTTGATTAAAACTTTGCCTAAGTTTTAAGTTAAAAAGCCTAAGTTTTATTTACATTATAGTTGGACCAGAGCTACAAAGGCACTTTTGGGGTGATCTAAACATTGAGATGGGCACATATGGTTTTGAGAGGATGTTTGGACTCATCACATAAAGTTTCCCCTTCCATTTCACATGGTTATATGCATTTTTGGATTAATGGCATTTAATTAAAACTTTTTCCTAAGTTTTAATTTTTAAAATGCCTAAGTACAGTTTGGTTAATAATTAAGCCATTGCGGGAAATTCTAAATGATGATTTGGTGTGATGAGTCACTTTTGGGGATGATGTGGAGACTTCTTAGAGGCTTACAGGTGATCAATGGACTTCTTTGGTGACATGGCACTCTCATATACACGTCATTGGTTTAGAGGCAAATTCATGAAATTATTGACATGTGGCACATACTACTTATTTTATTTTCATGTGTAATAGATATCCATCCTAGGGAAGTGTTTTTGACTTATCCTTCCACATATGCACATGGTTGACTCACTTAGAGGGGCGCACTTGCCTAGAGGGGTGCACTTGTTCTTAGGAGATGCACTTGTTCTTAGGAGATGCACTTGTTCTTGGAGGGCGCACCTATTAGTTGGCTTGGATGGTATTTGCTCATGGTTTCGGAAAATCCACATGGTTTTGGCACAACCGACGATTTTTGCTTATTGTTTTGGAGATAGCACATGGTATTTGCACATGGTTTTGTATCACCCATGGTTTTCTACTCATTATATTGAGACTCTCCTTATAATATAAAAGGAGAAGTTGACTTCATTTGTAGTGTCGGAATTTAGAGAGAGAAACTTGTATCTCTTGGAATACTTGGAATAGAAGAAAGTAATTTTGCGCTTGTGCCTATGCTTTTCGTTGTGGTGTGTCTTGTGTGATATTGGGTTTTGCTCTTCATAGTGGATGGAGGCTCTTCACAAGGGTTAGAGCTAATTTTTCTTATTTACTTTGGTTAAGCAAAAACTAAGTATAGAATTGTGTAAAAAACCTCCTTGCTTTGATTAATTTTGGAATGTTGTATGTGTGGATACTCTAATCAACCGCCTTCATCTTCATACTTTTACTTAACCTTGCTTAATCATTTGCTAACCCTCTTGATGCAAAGTCTACTCTAGGATACGGATGTATCTATTTTCCTTGTTCATTGTAGGTTCCCATCAAAGGTTGGAGTAAAGAAGGATCAAAGCTTTAAGCTAGCAAAGGAGCGATTGTTTTCAAACCTACCAATTGTTAGTTTTTCATCATTTAATTCAATATGATTTAGGATCTTAACTGAGAGAATAACATGCACAGCAAAACAAACAGAAGAGACAAGAGACACAAAGCATTTCACCGGGGAAACCATAAAGGAGAAAACCCCGCAACTTCCTCAGAGATAGAATGAGCAATAGTACAAAACCCCAAAACAAATAGATGGTCTCCAGCAGCTTCCTCCTCCTCTACTTGTGCGAACTCCTCCTCTCTCTCACTAATGCGAAGTGAATGTGTGTGAATGATCAAATAGAGAGGAGCACCCTCTCTATTTATACTTTACCTTTCACTTAACCTTAACCCCAAATAGGTCGGCCCCTAAGTGTAACTGACTGGGCTGACTTCTCTAGGAGAGTCTAATAACCCATTAATAACTTAACTCTGGGGTCTAATGCCCCGACATACATGGGAGGATTGACCTTAATGACTTTACATGACCCAAGTACAATACTGACTTCTCCGACCGGAGGAATAAACATCTTCGTCGGAGGTAGAATAATAAAATACAAATACAATATACAAGTGAATACATTTCGAAGTTACAAATACATCAACATTCCCTCTTAACTAGGAAGGTATTCTCTTGACATAGTTCATCAGCACAAGTCTTCGTCACTGGATCATCATCAAAGCTGGACCATCATCAAAGCTGGATCATCATCATCACTGCTGCTACTATCTCGACCATCAATCTCCAATCTACTCGTCATAGGAAGTTCTACAGAGCCAACCCTTTTTCATGCTAGATATAGACCTAGCTTCCATGTAGGTCTTCATCATCTTTCCGAGCAAGCCATCAAGTATGTACATCTCAAGACTTATTATATGCCTCTGCAAAACCTGCAAGATCTCCCAGGACTGATTATATGCCACTGCAAAACCTGAAGGAGCATCCCAGGACTGATTATATGCCACTTGCAAAACCTGCAAGATCTCCCAGGACTGATTATATGCCACTGCAAAACCTGAAGGAGCATCCCAAGACTGATTATATACCTATGCAAAACCTATGTACCATACAGTTACCTCATCATCTTCAGATCATCTCGTCGTCAACAGAGCACAGCCCAGATGCACACAACACAGCACTTACAATCACCGGCATGGAAGGACTTTCCTCTGACCATCCGGGAAAGGCTCAGCACTTACATCAACGACCATGGAAGGACTAACCTCTGACCATGTCGGAAAGGCTACAGTAATTACATCAACGACCATGGAAGGACTTTCCTCTGACCATGTCAGAAAAGCTCGGCAATTACATCAACGACCATGGAAGGACTTTCCTCTAACCATGTCAGAAGAACCTCGGCAATTACATCAACGACCATGGAAGGATTAACCTCTAACCATGTCGGAAAAGCCACGCCCAGGCCCTTACATCTGCACCATGGGAGGACTTTCCTACCGCCATGTGAGAATGGCCCAACCCTTACATCTACACCATAGGAGGACTTCCCTACCACTATGTGAGAAAGGCTCGTGTGCATCTGCGTCTTCCGGACTCATCACTTGGAAGGAACCTCGATCTGAAGTACACCAAGCTTCTCTCTGAAGTACTCGAACTTCACTCTGGCTAGCGGCTTGGTCAATACATCAGCTATCCGCTTGTCCGTCACAACATACTGG
The DNA here is from genome assembly GCA_027924585.1 of Larix kaempferi. NCBI lineage: Eukaryota > Viridiplantae > Streptophyta > Pinopsida > Pinales > Pinaceae > Larix > Larix kaempferi. Next base: position 15,695,522 of record BSBM01000444.1, on the reverse strand, counting down.
AGCTTCACTGCTCCTCTCTGCACCATATCCCTGATATAGTGATACTTGATCTCGATGTGCTTTGACTTGTCATCGAACACCGAGTTCTCAGACAACTTCACACAACTCTGGTTTTCGCAATATATACAAGTCACATCCAATTGGAGATCAGACAGTAGCTTCCTTAGCCATACTGCCTCACAACTAGCCGAACAAGCTGCAACATACTCTACTTCAACTGTACTCAGTGCCACGCAAGACTGCTTCCTGCTAAACCAAGAGATCACACTTTATCCGATACTGAAGCAGCACCCCGAAGTGCTCTTCCTATCAATGGCACTGCCTGCCCAATCAGAATCAACATAACCCTCCAGGTTAATCTTTTGATTCACATCATACTTGAGCCCATAATCAACCGTACCCCTCAGGTACCTCAAAATATGCTTTGCAGCAATCAGGTGAACATGTCTCGGATCCGTCAAGAACTAGCTCAATGTGTTCACAGCAAAGCAAATATATGGCCTCGTATTCGTCAGGTACATCAAAGAACCAATCATCTGACAATACATCGTGGCATCAACCGACTCTGATGAAGAATCACACAATAGCTTCAGGTTCGATGCCATAGGTGTGGCCATGGCCTTGCAGTCCATCATCCCGAACCTCTTCAGGATCTCTACTGCATACTTCCTGTTATCACCTAAACTGTAGTTACCCCTGTGGATGTATCCATTAATGGATGGCAACAGGGAAGGGCAACTCAAAAGGTACAACCACGATCACCTCGACCTCCAATAGATGGTTGTCACGCCAGTCGAGGCAACCTTCACTTTATGTTATCTAGCCCAGACAACAAAGGGGGAGACCCAATCTACTCCCGACAGGAGAGATCAAAACCAAGACACCAAATCAAGTTAATACTAAGTGAAGTAAGGTGTATGGTTTATCCTAGACCCAAGGATGAAGTCACAAGACAAGTGAGGGGTTCAATGAGTATAGCTTTGGTTCATTATTGATGTGAGAGTGACTTATAGTATTTGAAATGAGATCCAGGATTGAAGTACTAGTTCAATGTGAGAAAATCCGCTGCCTTGGGAACCATGTCCAATGCAGGGTAGTTCAGGGGTTGAATTGGGGCTAACTAGTACAAGTGACAAGTTTGATGATGATATATGATGACATCAAAGGGTTTAGTCCACCACACAAGGGTCAAACCACAAGTTAATCCAACAATCTAGGAAAGTCGAATTGACTTGGAGAGAGACCAGTGCCTTGGGAATTGGGATAATGGAGTCAAAGTGAAGTTTAACTTGTGGTTGATGGCTCCTATTGCATGAGACAAGTGGGAAATTAAAGTCTTGATGGATGAATAGGTCTAGATCTAGAGATTCAAGGTTTCACCTAAGTGGACCACAATCCCTTAAAACAATGAATGCTATCCCCAAAGCAAGATTTGATGAAGTGACCAACTAGACCTAGGTTTTGAATTATGCCCGTTCCAAATCCACTAAAATCTCATGTACCCATGTCCTAGAAGTGGACCAACTCACTCTCCCAAGGAAGTGCGACTTTGCCCAAGGAGGGTTAAAAGTGGGATAAATGGATCAAGACAAGTCCAATGGCATCCAAACTTTAGATCCAAGTAGGTTGATCAAGTGAGAGTATGGATCTACAATTTCAAGGCAATCCAATGGCTAGATCTTGCTAGATCTAAGTTTGAAGATACCAAGTGGTCCAAAATGGGGGATTAAATCCCTTAAAATGTGGAATAGGGCCCACAAGGTAGAAATAAGAAAAGTGACAATTTGGGGGTAGGTAATTGGATGTGTAGATCATGAATCGAGTGGGATCTCAACTACCCATCAACTAGATCTAGGGTAACTCACCTCTCCAAGAAGTGCGCCCTCACATGGGGAAGCCAAGTTGGCTTGGGAAGGGGGTCAAATGGAGGCCAATCCTCACCAAACTATTGATCCGGGATGTCGTGGATACTATAGAGGTGGGTTTTCAAGATTATACCCAACAACCCACTAGATCTTAGTAGATCTGAGAAAATGTAACAATGAGGGTTTGAAATAATAAGGGTTTTATCAATTTATGAGCTATGTCAATGGATTGGATCAAGATAAGAGAAACAAACCTGTGGATCTTACCTGGGTAACCTTGTAGATGCCTTGATGATGATGATCTATGCAAACCCGATCAATTTGAGAAGCTTTGAGGTAGTTTTCTATGAAATCGATTTAGCCCAAGAAGCCAATGCGCCCTCTCTCCTGCACAACAAACGTCAACAATATCATATTTGATGCAATCAAGAGATAAGACTAATGCCACAAGAGAAGTAACAGAAAGATAGCATAGATCACAATGATACTAATGATAACCCCCTGATACAAGCAAATGCCAAGAAAGCCGAATTGAAGAAGCCTTGCAAAATCGCCCTTGTTGAAGTCGCCCTCCTATAAACAAGACAATGATTTCCGAAAAAGATAGATCTTACCACAAATTCCAAATGCTAGGTTGCAATAGATTTTCCAATCACCATCTAAGAACACCAGATGCAAAGGAGACCACAAGAATTTCCACAAGAAAGTTTTTCTATACCAATAATCCAAGAGCCAAAGACCCCTTACAATGAGAAGCTCTCTCTTTTAAATAGGAAGGAGAGGCATCAAAATCCTAACCACTTCTTGAATGAGTGGCTAAGATTGAAAGATACAAGTGTCTAATCAATGGTTGAGATGAGCTCAACAATAAAATACATGGATCACTAATATAATATAACATAAGTGGACAAAATCGCCCTAGGAGAGGGGAATCTCACCATATCATGATGACAAAATATAATAAGAAGCTTATGGTGGGTCCAAGGGGTAATTTTAGCCACCCTTGGTCAATCCCCATAGCACAATAATAATAAAATAGTCATCAATATACCAAATCGTGCCTCTATGGACAAATCGTAGGCCTCAAAAGACCTCATAAATCATCAGAAAGTGCCATAAGTGATGGATGCGGGTCTCGATGAAGCTGAAACTGCTGGAGGAGGTGTGGAAGACATCAATCCATCATCACTGATCATCCCATTCCAAGACCTTGCCTCAGTAGCCCAAATCGAATTCCTCAATAGCCATTTCTACCAATCCTAAAATGCCTCAGGAAGCCTGAAACTGCCCCAAACTGCCTCCTGGAGTGCCTGCGCTGTCAAGGTGAGGGCACCAATGTGTCCGGGAGGGGGGTAATATGGTAAAAACAAGTGGCTGGACCACACCCTCCAAGCACAGCGCCATAGGTCAACCGGATAAAAATCACATCTACTCTGACAAGGTCTCCGACAGACCAAAACTGCACTTGGATAGCCAACTGAGGCTCAATCATCACTGTAAGTGCCCGCAACTGAAAACAGACTGTCTCATTGGACTCAAAAGGTCCAAATCCATCCAAGATGTGTACTCATACACCATATGAGTCTCTGCATGATCATATAATATATCCAATATACCGGAACATGTGAAATAATAATAATCTGTAAATGATCAAATAATGCTGTAAACCATGAATCATCATCATAACCCTGCATCTGCTGCATAGAATCATCATGTACATGTACATAGACCATATATCATCTATCCATATCATCACAAGGTCCAACCATCTCATGTCCTATGGTTGACCTTGGTCAAACTAGGTTTGACCAAGTCAACGTGACCAAATATAACTCAGACCATCATCAAAAGCTACTGCAAAGTGTCAAAGGTTAATGCATGTTCTACAACTTATTCAAATAACAATTATAACACAAAGTAATCATTACTGGCGATCTAAATCCAAATATATAATGTCATTAATTATTATTATTACTCAGACTAGACTTTCAAGATCATACTCACTTCATAGCTATGATCATACTCACTTCATAGCTGTGATCAATTTGCTAGTGAAGGGTGAAGAATAAAATCACTGGCTAGGCTAAGGGATGACTTGACTGACTTAACTTTGTGACACTTTGGCAAAGGAAAAGGGAATACACACCATAGTACATACTGAATGAGCAACAACACAGGGAATGGCGGTGTCTCACAAATGGATGAGTTGTTCAAAGAGGGTTTATTCACCTTTAATAGATGCGCACAATCCATAACACAAATGAGGCCAGCAATAATTTAGATATAGCATTTAAGTTCCATTGCTTTTTGGGCCTGAAGTTTCCATAGCCTTGATCTATGTGTGTTTATAAACACATTGCATAGATTTACACTTATTTTAGGCTTTCTGCTGTAGGTGTGTTTTTAAGGCACTTGTTTACTTGAGCACTTCTAGGTGTGTCACAGACAGCTTGTTTTCCTAGGTATTTACATTTCCAAAAGATATAACATTTTATTTTCATGGCCATTTTCATTTGGCATGCCTTTCATTCATGTGTGTTTAGAAACACATTGCATGAATGGGCTTTTCATACAAGATATAGCATTTCATTTTTTCCGGATTTTGTATTCATGGCAGCACTAAAAGTTTTAGGTTTAGCCAACACAACTTTAGTGACTAGGGGGAGTTCACAAGGAACTCCAACTCACCGTAGGTAAGTTTTGTCACCAACTCATAGCCGAGACACAATAAATAGGGAAGCTCATCCAATACAGAGGCTACAGTGGGAAAAAGATCCTCCATGTCACTAGTCAAGTAGTAAGTCAAGGTGATAAACTAAAAGGTAGGGCAATGGATGGATGAAGACAATGAATAATGGAGCTAACACTAGCAAGCCAAGGTATGGTGGAATGATCACCTCTATTCTCCCTAAGGAGGGTAAAACCAATGAGTATGAATAGTGAACTTCTAATTCTGAGTAGGGACAATATAATATATATAATAAGATCAACCAGGTCCACATATCTATATGATCGACAGATCATGATACTAGGTGCTAAGACATGCTATAAGAATAAGTATAAAAGCAATATAACCATAACACAATGATATACCTGCTGAGTCATATACCTGAATGCTCATCATCTGAACCATCATCTGTCCTCTGAAACTGCTACTGCAACTCTGGGCACTACTGACTGCTCTGTACAAATGGTATAATGGCTACATCGGTCATCTCTCTGAGTGTCCTGAGACTCAGTCATGGCATGGGGAATATATACTGTTGTCCAAAATCTGATAGTGATCCAATATAGATGCTCATCTCAGCGTCTCAAATGTAAGGGAACTGGCTTAATAGTGTACTGGAATCAGAAAAATAATGTATGGTAGCCTGGCTACTATATATGTGATAACACTTCCTTTCTCCAAGGAAGATTCCATCCACACTCTACCACACCTCCATGCCTAGAAAATAGTGCATCATACCCAAATCTCTACTTCACATTTTCCTTGGCTAAGGAAAAATGTCATCTGATCTCAGCCACATATCTAATCACAAGAATCATGCCAAGATTCTTTAACTCGGAGATCTACTCCCTTTGAAGTGGAGTTTTCTATATCTAAGTATTGTCCTCCCTCTGTGACTGAACATCATTCACACTCTGCATTGAGTGATCTTCTGCATATCTATTTGTGCCATCTCCCGTCAAATGGGTCTACTGATATGAGCCTCAAGATCACTCGAACTCTATGGTGAGTTCCTTCTTGCATCCATCTGTATATACAAACCATCTTCAACCTTGTAGCAAAGGTTGAAATCCGCATCACCCGTGGTGATCATCAAGCTCATCAAATGAATATCGATCCTGGGTACCTGTTGAACCCGTACAAAGCTTTCTTCAATCATGTGATTCTCTATCGAATCCTGGGAGTTTGTTGGATATGCACTTCTTCTTCATTTACACCATTCAAGAGAACGGTCTTGTCATCCATGGGTGTAATCTATCTCTGGAAGTGTGTCTAGCCACTGGAGCAAACATCTCGCCAGGATCCTCTCCCTCTTTCTAAGAGAATCCTCTAGCTACGAGCCTTCTATAGTACGTTTGATTTGTAAGTCTTCTTGTTGACCATCCATCACTTGTTCTTTGGAACAGGTGTTCATCATCCTTCTTTTGTAGATCACAGCACATGATATTTCCTACAAATCAAATTTAATTACATGATTAGTAACACTTCATAATTATCAAATTATGTTGACATTTCAAAGATAACTTATTATGCATACGATCTTTCCTACAAGTCAAGTTCAATTGCATGATTAGAAACATCTCATAGTTTTTCAGAACAAATTCTTACGCATAAAAAAACATAAGTCGTACAGTCATGCAATTAGCTTAGCCAGTGCTTCAATACAACATTTATCCATATCCCGTAACTTTCTAGATGCCTTCCATCTCTACCAGAACATTGTTAAGAGTGTGCACTACTCCAACATGTCAGCAAAGAGGTTTCAATCTAGATAAGTAGCAATGGAGTGTTTTACAGTACCATAGGCCACTTACCCATTATTTGTATATTAGTAGTATCTTGTTCATTAATGCAACTTTTCTAACGTGCATAATATACATCCTAAATCTAAGAACATAAGTATGTACATGATTGAACAACATCATTTAAGTAAGCATATATACAAGAAATGACAATTCAAATACTTATCTTTGTTTGGTTGTTGGGTGGACTCCCTTTGAATCTTTGCTTCCTTACAGGAACTACTGGAGTGTGCTCCCTCTTGATCTCTATTTTCCCTTTGTGGTAGGATTATGATTATACGTCTTTTGAACTTCTATCCATCCTGGACCACTATGCATGCTTAAGTGTGCACTAGTTTCATCGTTGTGTCATCCTCAATATCTCATACTCATTAGTATAATCTCAATACTATCAAAACATTATAATCCTATAATCTTAACATGTATGGTCAAGATCATTTCATACACATGTAATTTATCACAAGCGTTAGTATTCAAGGTTTCAGGGAGTAATTCTTTTACTCATGCATATTATTCAAGGTTTCAAAGAGTACTCCTTTTACTCATGCATATTCTTACTTGACCATAGGACTCTTCTAGTTTGTCATATCATTAATCAAACTAAGAAGCATAATATGCATAAACCCATGATTACTCAAACTTATAACTTCATGAATAATCATTATCAATCATACAAAAGTATGCTTATATAAGATCCTAAAACAAGGTAGGATTCTAACTCGATATAGGAAAACATACCTGGATTATCATGTTTGTTAGTTATGTCTAGCATACCCAAACAATGCCTTCTTTGTTCTCTTCAATGATTTAGAGACCTTGTGCTAGTAACCTACATATCTTCATAAGTTAAGCATTGTAGAACCAAATCATACATACCTCGCAAGTAGATCTTCTATGTGATCAACGACTATGGATGAGTCTTTGTCTTCATGTCACCATGGTCATATATTCTTGATCTAGAACTTGATTTGTCTTTCTTGATGTACCTTTCATGTTAGCGGACAACATCATCCTCCTACAACACCACAGTGCATTAGTACAATCATAAGAGTCATAACCCTAATTAATGAATGTCTTCTATTATTCACATGCATTCATACTTTTACGAAGGTGATCAGACAATCATAATTGTACTAACCTCAATAATATGAAGACAAACATATCATGAACTTAATCATGAAACAGATTTCAAAAACATACTTGTATCTCCTCAAGTCATACCTGTCGAGATTGCTTGTAGTCTTCTCTATAAGGGTAAAACCCTAACCATCCAAGGTATATCACTTGTAAACATCTTATATAGGTTCATGGTGCTAGGATGATAGAATATCAATTCCTTTTAAACCTCCTTCATTGCTACCCTATGAGTCTCCCAACCTTGCTAGGGTTTCTTCTTACTTGGAAACCCTAATTTTTCAATCTCCTTCCTCCCACAACATTTTGATGGAGGATTAATATCTATGATGAATGTATTCCAAATCCATTTTAAAAGTTTCCAATGTTGCATCAAGTGTCTCCAACATTGTATCAGGTCATGCCATACCTAAAAACTGAAAACCCTAAGTGAGAGCTTCTTCCTCCTCTTCTTTGATTTCCTCTGTTGAGCCATTTCGGATGTGTCGTATTGTTTCTGTTGTATCTATGAAATTGCGGATCTGCAGGGTCTGAAACTTCGGCCTATGGTAGCCAGACCTGTCATCTTTCCAACCCCATAGGTTTGAGCTTCATTCGATTCTCCATTAGGGAGATATGCTCAGTTTCCCAACATGACCTGTTTAAGGGATGAAACAACATTGCGAACTTGTACGGAGTGCCACGTGTCACTGTTTCAACTTCGGCCTCTAAAAATAGGACCCGTGAAACTACAGTCCATGCCCTAACTGTCACTTTTTACGGAATTCCATTTGGAGCTTCCTAGCCCGAGATATGACCTTTTTCCTAGGTCACCTGTTTAGGACTTCATTCTGGAAGAGGCAGAAACCCTAATTTGTACGGATCATATCTCAGAAATTACAACAAATCTGAGGCTGAAATTTGGACACAAGGTACAGGAAAATTTCATATTCGGCCTGTCCAATTTTCAGATCATGAACCTTCGCCAAAATTGATTTATAGCGAAGGTTCCACGATGACTAGGTTTTACTATACAAAGCCCTAGCTTTCAAATTGTCGCAAGTGAGACAAGTGTCGTAAATGCCATACATGCCTTCCTTCAGGCTAGCTCTGATACCATGTTAGTTTTTCATCATTTAATTCAATATGATCTAGGATCTTAACTGAGAGAATAACATGCAAAGCAAAACAAACACAAGAGACAAGAGACACAAAGCATTTCACCGGGGAAACCATAAAGGAGAAAACCCTGCAACTTCCTCAGAGATAGAATGAGCAATAGTACAAAACCCCAAAACAAATAGATGGTCTCCAGCAGCTTCCTCCTCCTCTACTTGTGCGAACTCCTCCTCTCTCTCACTAATGCAAAGTGAGTGAGTGTGTGAATGATCAAATAGAGAGGAGCACCCTCTCTATTCATACTTTACCTTTTACTTAGCCTTAACCCCAAACAGGTCTGCCCCTAAGTGTAACTGACTGGGTCGACTTCTTTAGGAGAGTCTAATAACCCATTAATAACTTAACTCTGGGGTGTAATGCCTCGACATACATGAGAGGATTGACCTCAATGACTTTACATGACTCAAGTACAATAATGACTTCTCCGACCGAAGGAATAAACATCTCCGTCGGAGGTAGAATAATAAAATACAAATACAATATACAAGTGAATACATTCCGAAGTTACAAATACATCAACACCAACTCCCTTGAAGACTACTTGGCCATTACTCCAAACCCTTGTAATTCGTGAATTCGTGAATTAGAGGGTGTGTGATATTTTTGGCTTACCATCCAGGTTCACCCTAGTCCAATTGTCCTCATTCCATTGACGGTGCACTTTTTGAAGTGGCTACCTTGGGAAGTGTGGCATTGCCTTGGGAGACGTGGAATTGCTTTGAAAGGCATGATATTATCCAAAATTTATGATAAAGTAAATAACTACATTCATATATGATTCTTGTGTCTAGATTTGATACTGTTTGACTCCGATAAGGCACTGATCATAGCTATTGAGGTTTTCTGGAAGGTGTTACCAACTTATTTGTACCATAGTTGGATTATCTAAAGAGCCGCCATTTGACAAACATGATGAATGTTTGTACTCCAGTGTATCAGATGATCCAGCATTTTTCCCTGGCCAATTTTGGCTAACTAGTTTTTGTTTTCAGTCGACATGACCATGGCCCCACGGGGTTTGTAATAAAGTGTGCTAGTAGGATGAGTGTCTCGGTCCCCCATGACTTGATTACGCAACTAAGGTATTCCAGGGAGTTTTTTCCCTTGTCAATTATACTTTGCCTATAGCCGAGCTATAATCGATGAGGTTTTCTCCCGCTTCCTCCAAAGCTGGAATGCTCGATTTTGAAAATTTTAGCCATGGGGGGTTATTAGAGTCCAACTGATGTATATAAGCCTACTAGACACTATTAGAATAAGTGTCGGTCATGTCCTAGGTCCCTAGAACCCTCAAAAAAAATCTCGAAAAAATTTTACCGGGTCGGTCAAAATTTGGGTTTTTAATTATTTTTAAATTTAATCAATTTCTCTATAGTTTAAATAGAGAAATATCAATTTGTAATATGTCAATCGTCCGGGGTCCGAATTCAGTGATTGATGGCTCGTTTCATAAGCCAAAAATCACACATGACCCATGGACCGGTTAAACCCAACTTTCGGATATCAATTCAGCCTCATAATTAATATTTTCTCTAAAATGCCATTTACAGAGAAATTATTAATTAAAATAATTAAATTGAATATTTTGGAGATATCCAAATCTCTCCAAAATAATCAAAAAAGAATAAAATAAAAGGCTAATTGACATAGTACTGGACATTAATGAAGATTGCAATCATCTCAGTCATCATTCAGTTGAGTATACAATCAGCACAAGCTCATCTTCTCCAAGCAATTCGCCCTCCATGCATGCAAAGTCGAGTTTGGTGATGTGGATAAAGATTATTGGTTATTGAGTTAAGATTTGGTTGCATTAAATGGAAGTGGGGGCGCCTTGCCTAGGTGGAGACCACCTCCCACTCTCACCCACCAAGAATCAATTCGATTTGGGGTTAAACTCCAAGCTTTCCATCACTAAAGCTCACGCATTCCTTCATCCTCACGTCAATCTCTTGGTTGGAGGTCGAGTTTGCCACATGGAAATAGGTGTGTGGTATGGTGGAGTTTCCTATGGAGAGTGGGGGGCGCCTTGCCTAGGTGGAGGCCACCTCCCCACTCCCAACCAATAAGACTCGACTTCTTTGGTGAAGCTTGGCTCTCAAACTAACGGTGATTGGGATTTAGACTTAGAGTTCGATTTTTGTCAAGTGCCATTGGCTCCCTTCTCAAGCCAATTCGAATTAGGGGTTTGGTAGCTAGTTTTGTTATATAAGGAAGCCATTTTGGCTCTCTTATCATGGATAATTGTTGTAAACTTACTTTGCTCATATTTGTAAAGAGCTTGTAGCTACTGCTACCTTGTGGAAATAAAGTTGGCTTTGGAGGCAAATGATGTGCATTTCTTTTGGTTCATGAGTAAATAATCTTCATTCTTGAGGTAATATCTGTGGTTATTTCATTATGCAATTTCAAATCTTGGTTATATTTCATGCTTAGATCTCTTTATTAAGAGCATAGAACAAACATTCGATGGTACAAGTTGTTTGTTAGTTGTAGGCTTGAATAGTCTTACGAGTACAAATTGTAATCAGTCTTACTACCTTGTCTCTTTTTTCATTCTTGTCTAACACTCTAAATTTAACCAAGTATTGTTTGTATTAGTGTTGTATGCTTGCAGATTCTCAAAAGGTTGAGATGAGATGAACTCGGTTGTTTCTCCCTCTTCTCCAACATCAGAAAACTTGTTCGAACTGTTTGTTTTCAGGAAACCTCCCAAAGGCAAGATCTAAAGTTTGCATCAAAGTGGAAAAGTTTGCTTCTTCCATCAACAAGTCTATTTCTCAAACTGGTTACTGGTTACAAAAAAGACCCTAGATCCACTCTTGTTAAAACTTTTGGCCTCTTCCCATTCGTTTTTCCTCCCTTCTCTCCATTCATCCCTCTTCCTTGCTCTCGTTTTTGCCCTTCCTTCTCTCCATTTTTCCACCTCCTCATCCCTTCTCCTTACCTTCGTTTTTCCCTACCTTTCTTGCATTTCGTTTTTGGTATTCTTCCATTCATTTCAACCTTGGCCTAGCCCTCTCCTACCTTCGTTTTAGCCTTCCATTGCTCCTCTCGTCCACTTCAAAAAAGAGCCCTACAAAGCATAAAACAACAATAAAAGACAAATGCAAATTGTTAGAGTAAGTTCTCTTTAAATAGTTAGATCTCTTTTTTGCATTAGTATAGCTTGCACTTGTTTAATCTTTTGTTTCTATTTGAAAGATAGAATTTTTATACAAAAAATATCCTAAATTTTTTACACTTTAGATCTCTTTCCCATCACTTTTTAGGCATAATTCGTTTGCTGGTCCGTTTTACCATCTTAATAATTTCAAATCAAAATCTCATGCTTTTTACGTTTTAGACCTTAGTTTTCAATTTTAGACTTAGTAAGTTTCAAGTTCATTTGATTTTTAACATTTAATGGGTGCTTGTTGAGTGTTTTTTCCAAGCTTGTGTAGGTCTCTTTGAAAGAGAAGATAAACTTGTGGAGTATCATTCAAAGAAGAGCAAAGTACATTCAAGGAGAAGATCCAAACCAAGCGATAAAACAAAAACCAATTCTCCTTTTTGTACTAACCTTCAAAGGCTTTCAGGTTTTATTGCACTAAGTTGTTTATTTTACTTTTCTCAAGAAGACCTTTCAAGGGTCTAACTCTCAAAGGCAATTGTATAAAGTTAATAAAAAGTTAAGTGGAGGAGTCCTCCATTTTTGGGTTTCTTCCCCATTTGGGGAAAAGTGTTGTGGTTGTTTAAACTTAGATCTCTTATTTCATCCTTTAGAGTAGCTTAATATTTCATTTCTGTACTCTCTTCCAAGTTTTGACCAGAACAAGCTAACTTTGGGATTGTATCCCAAAGGCCACATAGTTTTGTGGTAGCTTCTCGTTCCCCCGTTAGACTCCTTGTCGAAGTTTCAGCTAGCTGGAAGGTCTAAAGGAATAGCGGTTCTTAGAGATCGACCTTGTTCGGAGGAAGATCCCACCTTAGATTAAACATTGTTTGGTAGAACACTAAGTGTATTTTCAACTTATTTCAATTATCTTGTTAGATCTTGCTATAATCTTTTCATTTTTTGTTATCTAAAGCTTCATTTTGTCTTCAAGTTACAACGCAACTGCTTCATTTTTCATAAAATAAACAAAGCCTTTTGAACTTGGCTAAATCCAAGTCAAGAGCACTCTCTATCGGAGAGCATTTTAAACTTGTATTTTTTCCACCTGCATTAGGCATATTAGATTAAAAAAGTCTCTTGAACTTTGGTCTTAAGACTAAGTCAAGAGCGCTCTCTATCGGAGAGTTCAACTGTGCTCTTCAATAATAAAATACTTCAACTCACCATCCCTTTTAATTAATTTATTTTGGTCAATTGTCCAACACCCGTATGCTCTGTCGACTTGAAAAGGTTGGGCTAGTACTCAGAAAAGTGTTGGATTTGCTAAGCTTACAAGTGATAATCTAATTAAAACTTTACCCCAATCCAAACCGACGTTAAATACTAAGGTTGCTTCCTGAAACAGGTGGTGCCGAGAATCCACTGGTCAGACTCGGGGACGGTTCAAACATTGGACACCTATCCTCTTGAATCTGGGTGCTCTCGACCTATCATCTAAGAGGTTGCCAGTATTTTTCCCGTTTGGTTTAACTCTTTTGATATCCTTGGTCTTAGCCTAATAAACAAGATCATTAAAATATTCAATAAACAAAGATAATTTGCACAACGATCTCACAAACAGTACTTTTCAAAGACCCACACATTCAACATCACATTTTATTATTCTTTGACTCCATAAGGCACTGGTTATTTAAAGCTTATATTTTGATTAGGACCATTTGTCATTGTGGTTATTTTATCGTGTGAATGCTTTATTTGATTATCAAATCTTGAAACGTACTGTCATCTTGTTATCTCATTTTGCAACGTGGATTGCATCTTATCTTGTTTATCACATTTATAATACTGATCTTATCACAAAAAACTCCTAAACAACACTCATCCACATCACCCCATACAAAAAACACTTAAAACATTGAGCCATAGTTAAACTCTTTGTAGGGACTACCCCCCTTGGCTTCATTAGGAGTTAGCCTAAACGGAGGAGCTGAGATTTAGGTGACAGTACCTAGCTCATTGCTTGCCCCCAAGGCCCCACTTCTCCCCACTTCCAATGAGGGAGACAGCTTTCGAAAGATTTATGCTGCCGGTGTGCAATTTGGCGGACAACAGAAAGTATTTGTGGCTTGTAGGTGGTTGTAGGTATCTTTCACTAATTAGGGTCTCTCCTTAGGTTTTGGAGTTACCCGAAGTGTTGAGAGGCTAAACTGTGGTGACATTGGGTTTCACTCTCTCCCGAGCTTACCATGACTAGCACTAGGGATACATAGCCTTGATTTGCAAAGGTGTGCTAGTTTAAGCAGTAACATATCCCAAATCCAAGGCTCTTGCAGCAACCTATTTTTGGATTTTACAGCAGATTCTAGACCTAATTCTTAGTCCCGAATAATTACTTCAATTATTAACTAAAAATACACGGATATCTCAACAAAACAACACAGAGGAAAAACTCAAGAAATCACACACACTTGACACAGATTTACCCTATAAAACCCCACCTGGGTAAAAACTAGCAACTAATTTGATTTTTATTAATTATAAAAACCCTAGGCTCCTGTCCTGGGATAATGGCCCATTGAGGAATACAATACAACAAAATAGCCTAGCCTATCACTTGGATGCTACTCCTTTTCTGACCCTTGCTCCTTTCCCTTGGCCTCTGCCCCTTGCACATGCACACTTAGCTAGCAATCCTTCGTCAACCAAAGATTCCACTCACTCTGTGTGACTGATTGATGTGTGTCCTCTCACCTATGTTGTCTTTTATAACATTACAATATGCAAATACCTTGGGCCAATACCATGAGCCCTCACTTTGCATGGAGTAATTATAAAAAACATTCACTTTAATAGTTCACGTAAATAAAGTGAAACTCCTAAGTCTGAGATGTCTCTTGGACGACTCCTGCATGCCAGACACTTAGCCTATGCAGAAGTACCTGCCCAATGCTACAAAAATCAACACTACCTCTTCGCAAGGAAGGTACTTCTCCGAGAGCCACCTAAAATCGGTTCACTGCAAGACATGGAATCGATGATTCTACAAGCGATACACATTAGTGCTTAGAAGTCTGAAAACTTCGTCAAAGGCATGCCCTCCCTCACTGGGCTCTTAAGAGTTGTCTCCTGCTCCTGGGCATCCATCAATGTCATCTCGTACCAACTAGGCCTCCTGGCAAAGTTGGAAGGGGCTAATTCCCTCTTCCCCTCTGAAGGTCTACTCCCCATATTGGAAGTCTGTGAACTCTGCTCACCCTTCAAAGTCTTTTCATCCTTGACCTCTGTCACTGGCATCAATCCATGATCCAAG
This sequence comes from Larix kaempferi, assembly GCA_027924585.1. NCBI lineage: Eukaryota > Viridiplantae > Streptophyta > Pinopsida > Pinales > Pinaceae > Larix > Larix kaempferi. The sequence continues at coordinate 15,680,428 of BSBM01000444.1, read as the reverse complement.
ATCCCCTTGGATCCAACTATAGGCTTGCCCTGTAACCTGTAAAGAGACTAATGAGAACTCTTTCTCAAACTTCTCAACAAACTTTTTCTTCCATTCCAAAAACGGTGAAGCATAGTGGCCACACTTCTGGCATGCAAAACACTTGACTTTGCTCATGTCCTTCTTCTTCACTCCCTGTGAAGTTGAACTTGTATTGTTCTTGTTCCTCTTTGCTTGACTGGTAAGAGCAACATTCTCCTCATCCTCATCCTTCAGTTGGCCTCCAGATAGAGACTCCTCCTGAATCTCCTCTTAGGTGAAGTCATCCCATAACCTCTCCCAACTAGGAAGATGTTCCCGTGCAATGACCCCTTTGACAAAAGTTTCCCATGGCTTTGAGAAGCCATTCAAAGCAATCCTCGCCAACTTTGGATCTCCCACAGTCTCCCCAACTGCTACCAACTTATCACAAACTTGTGTGATCCTGGTAAGATAAGAAGCTATAGTACCGCTCTTGGACATCTTGGTGTTTTTGAGCTCCTCCCTCAGCACCATCTTCCTGTTTTAGTTATTGGTCTGATATAAACCTGTCAAAGCATCCCACATCGCCTTGGTTGACGCCTTCTCAGCTATGTGAGGGATCAAATGATCCTTCACCGCATCCAAGATAATCCTCTTGGCCTTCACATCCTTCAGGTTGTGAGCTGCCAAGTTCTTAGGATCGGTCGGTGCGATCACCATTGTGCTTGCTAACTCCCACAACCTGTTCTCCATGAGAACCAACTTGACCCTCGCCTTCCAAGGGCTATAGTTGAAGGCTCCCTCCAACCTGTCTTCATACCGAACTCCTACAACAGCAATTCCTCAATTGTTGTTGTTGTTTCCCACTGCCCGGATTTGCATCTTATTGTTGCCAAGGGGTTTTCTGCATATTTTTGGGCACTACCTAGAGTCTTCTTGGGCTGCACAACTTCTCTAGACAGCTACCCGAACCTATTATAGGCTGCCCTGGCCCTGCTGGTGGTCGCCCAAAGTCTTTTTGCCCCTGCCCAAAACTCTCTGCAGTCTACTTCACTGCTTTCTGGGCCTACCCGGAGATTTTATGCTTGCTGCCCAATTTTTTTGGGCAATTCTAGGAGGTTCTCTAGCTTGCCTGCGTTGTTCAGCAGCTACACGAGGGTTGATCTGGGCCGCTCGCTATTTGCTAGGCTTGCCCCTTGCTTGGCAACGATTTTCTCCTTGGCAACTGCAGGTTGCAGCTACCAGCTACCTTTTTTCCCTCCAACGACGGCAACTGTTTGGCGGTTTCCTTTCGTGCCGCCCAACACTCTGCCTACGACTACCCAATCCTCACGCGTCCAGGCTCAACTCTATTGCAGCTGCTGTCGGCTACAACCCACAACACACGCTCGCACCTGTAGCCAGTACTTCCCAATCGACTCCTCTGCACAGCTCCCTAGATCTCCTGTGACCAGATCCAACATTGATGATCCGTGTGTCCTCCTTGATCATCGACTGTATGTCGCCGCCAACTCACGCTTGCAGATTCTTTGTGTCTGTGTAGTTCCTCGGCCTTGGGCGCTCCTTTGCGTTCACAGGTAGAGCCCCTATGTCGCTCATCCTTATTAGTTGTCCCCTACCGCTTAATCACCCACACAACCCAACACTCCTGCAGCTCCTCTGTAAACATGGCTACACCAGCAGATCTAAAACTCCCTACTCTTCGGACTCCTCCCTTGGCTCCTTCGCAGCCGACAACTCCCACCGTCCTGACTCTCCGTGTGGGCACAGCTCCCATTCCAACGGTTGATCCAATAGCCAACAGTCCTCGCCACCCGCAGACTCCGACTCAACGCAGTTGCAATTTGCTTCAAGTCCGTCGGGACTCCTGTCCGCTGTCGGTGCCCGCGTCCAACAGCTCCTTGTTGCCCCTCTTACCAACCACGCTTCCACCTTGCACATGCCTTCACTCTTGGCGTGGCCCGAAGTCTTCTATGCAACCTGCACCTCTCCTGCAACCATGCTACTGGCCATATCACTTAGGATGGTGGTTGTACGTGCGGTTGTACGTCCTGTGCAACAACCATATAGTATGGTTGTACTTTCATTCTTTTCTTATTCATAAACCTCAGCAAACGATGATCTTCTTGCTTAGAGCGAACTTGGCTTTGATACCATGTTGGATTTTACAATAGATTCCATATCTTATTATTAGTCCCAAATAATTACTTCAATTATTAACTAAAAATACATTGAAATCTCAACAAAACAAAGCAGTGGAAAAACTCAGGAAATCACACACATTTGACACAGATTTACCCTGAAAAACCACAACTAGGGAAAAACCAGCAAATAGTTTGATTTTTATTAATTATAAAACTTTGGGCTCTTGTCCTGTGGTAATGGCCCACTGAGGAATACAATACAGCAAAATAGCCTAGCTTATCACTTGGTTGCTACTCCTTTGCTGACCCTTGCTCCTTTCCTCTAAACTCTGCCACCTGCACCTGCACACTTAGCTGGCAATCCTTCGCCAACAAATCAATGAGATCTCGCTCACTCTATGTGACTGACTGATGTGTCCTCCTCTCACCTAGGTTGTGCTTTATAACATTACAATATGCAAATACCTTGGGCCAATACCATGGACCACCAAATACCATGGGCCCTCACTTTACTTAGAGTAATTAAAAAAGAACATTCACTTTAATAGTTCACTTAATTAAAGTGAAACTCCTAATTTTGGGAGGTCTCTTGGACGACTCCTGCATGCCAGACACTTGACCTATGCAAAAGTACCTATCCGATGCTACAAAAATCAACACCTATTATACTAGGTTTTTAGAGGAGGTCAAGTACAAGGTGGAAGGAATAGAAAAAAAGGATTACACTGAAAAGAGGTTGCACCTCTAGTTACAAAGTGAATGAAGAAATCAATGTGGCTTCCGAACACACTGGGTTCTCAAGGAGTAGGAAAACAACAAATTCCAAGGTAGTGGACTTGTGTTGGCATATCAAAGAGTTTATGGCCTAGAAGGAAATCAAAACAGTGATATTCTTAATAGGTTGGACGAACTACACAGCAAATATGAGAGTATCATCAATGTTATTTAGTGTTCCAAAGCTAACAATCAAGAGGAAGTTGATGAAGGTGCAGAAGAAGAGGAAGCAAAATAGGCAAATAGGAGGGCAATAGAGGAGAAAGAAGAAATTGATGTTTCAAAAGCAACTTCAAAGGATGCAGCGAGGGCTCATGCGTAAGAGAGTACTCCTCCTATCTTCCTTGATGTGGATTCTGATTGCCAAGAATGATACCAAGTCTTAGTCTTTAGTTTTTTTTCCAAATCTATGCTATAGATTTGTTTCAGGCCCTTAGGTCTTTGTTTCATAATCTTGGAGTTTTTGTTAAGGTTAGATTTCAAACCCATAGAAATGTTGTTAGTGCTGAAATATTGTAACTTCGAAGAATATTCTATTGTATTTTATTATTGTAATTTATTCGGAGATGTTTTATTCCTCCGTTGGGATGTTATTATTGTATTTGGTCATCATAGAGTCATGAGGTAAATCCTCCCATGTAAGTCGGGGCAATAGATCCCCTAGAGTCAAATGTAATGGGGTTTTTAAATCCTCTAGGGGAGTCGACCCAGTCAGCATTAGTTGAGTAGTAAAGTTAGTTGAGGCCGACATGTCAAGTTGTAAAATTAAAGTAGAAATGAATGTATAAATAGATCTAGGCTCTCCATTTATTCATTCATTCACACACACTCACTTGTGTAATTCGCATAAGAGAGAGAGAGAGAGGTATCTGCAAGGAGAAGGAGCACTTGTTTGGGGTTTTGTCTTTGTACTTTTGATCATCTATATTGAGGAAGTTTTGCTGGGTTTTCTTCCCCTAGAGGGTTTCCTAGGATAAATTTGTGTCCCTTGTGTTTATGCTGTGCTAGTTATTCTTTCAGTGATCCTGTATATGCTATTGTTGTGAAATTGAATTGAATATTGATGTTATCTATCTTAGCATATTGAATCTTAACAGTTAGGGTCTATGTGTTTTTTCTAGTTAAAAGCTTTGCTATGTGGGAGTGCCCCCCCACCTTGCTTCACTCCCGAAGCATGCTCTCGAAGGGAGCAATCAATAAGCGTGCTTCATGATTGCTCCCTTTTGGGAGCGATTTCTAGGAGCATGCTCCCTTAAAAAAAATCACTCCCTGGTTTTCCAACGAGCAACCAAGGAGCGTCACTCTAACACTCCTTGAGTGCTTCCTCAGTGCTCCCAAATCACTCTCAGGGGCAAAAAATTGATCCCCTAGCGATTCCATAGCTCGGTAGTATTTTTTTCTCCTTTTTTGGAACCAAGACATGGTTCCAATTGGTTGTTTAGGCATGGCTAGGGTTTTTTTAGGGGATTAAAAGACTCATTCACTCCATTTTCACTCATTCTATTTCTCATTTCACTACTCTTTGCTAGGGTTTTGAGTGGGTTTGCTAGCTGTTTGTGAGCAAATTTGTGAGAGCTTGGAAGGGAGATTAAAGGAAACTATGTGTGAGAGTTTGGAAGGGAAATTGAACGCTGCCATAGATACATTCAACCACCATTGAAGAGCTAAAGAGGTAGGCTTTAAATCTCACTCTTTGTATGGTTTGAATTTGTTCCACTATGTTAAAATTTTAAATCTTGAATGTTCTCTTCTCCTACTCTTTCCTATTTCTCCATCTCTGTCATTCTATTGCAAGCTACAAGTTATTCTCATCTTGAGTCAAGAAGCATGATGAGTATGTGGTTTTTCCTTTTGGTTCCATTTCTGATCATGATGGTGGTGTTGGGAAGTTGAAATACCAGTAATGAGAAGGAAGAAGTAGTGTGCACCACATACCATGGAGAGGAGGAAGAAATGGAAGGTGATGATGATAATGAAGTTGATATTGATGGGGGACAAAAACATAAGACACCACCTTTGTGGAAGTATATGACAAGGCTTGGGAGAGGGTGAAGGGGTGAAATCACAAAGTTTATATGCCTCCACCATTCTAAATCTTACACAGGTTCATATACCCATGTGAGAAAGCATCTATGTGGGATTATGCCATGGGATGAAGGTAAGACTATTGGAGTCAAAACCTATGACAAAGTGTTATGGAAAGAGAGAAACAAGTACAAGAAGGAAGAAGAGACTACACAAAACAAATCTAAAAAAGAAAATGTTGAATCTAATTAGGCCTCAAGGTCACATAGAATGTTTGGTAGTCAACCCCCATCCCCCCATAGTAGTAGATTATTGCCTATGTGTAGAACAATATTAGATTTCCTTGACCAAGGTTGCAGGGATGATGTGAATTGAAAAATTTACAATTTTTTCTATGCATGTGGTGTACCATTCAATGTTCTTCGCTCATCCTATTGGCATGAAATGGTACAAGCCATCAATGGTGCCACTAAAGGGTACAAGAGCATCGCGTATGACAAATCTAGAAGCATGGGACTTCACAAGGAAAGAGCCAAAATCCATAATGCTATTGGAAAGTTTACAAATGATTGGACCAACTATGGGGTATCCATTGTATCTGATCATTGGACAAATGTTAAAGGCAAGCCATTGATAAATATTCTTGGTGTGTCTGCTAATGGTGCAGTGTTCCTTTCAGCTTATGACTACTCCAATCAATACAAGTGTAATGTCCCCGTCCAAATAAATCTCATGAAGGAAAAATCTCCACCAATCTACTAGTTCCCTAGGTTGGGGTGGAAACATTTAGACTTGGAATAAGGGAGCTATAAGACCCCAAATGAAACTTAGAATGGGAAATACACATTAAAGAGGCTAAATAAATAATAATAATGGAAAAATAAGGTGGCATTTGGTCATGAGGGCGCATAGCTGGCGTGGGACCCACACAAGGCAAGATTCTCCATTCCACATGACATCCTTCCCTCACCCATTCGAATCCAAGGTGGAGTATAACGTTCTTGGAGGAGTTGGAGAGGCATTATTCATGGCATGAATCTAGGAAGGTCGAATTGGAGTGGAAGAGTAACTCCCATTGAAGAGGAAGAGGCATCTTAGAAGAATTGTGACAATTGGAACTAGATTCCCTAATCTCTATGACAACAATGATGAAGATTCTATGACACCTATGACAAGTTCAGACCTGATTGCTGACATATGACACATATGACATGTCAGGGCTAAAAATAGCCTCCAAGAGGGCGCACAAGGGGAGTTGTGGCAGCCAATATTCCCCCATTCGAATTGATGGAAGAGGAAGCCTAGAAAGTGATGGACAAGTGTCATTCATGAGAATCTTTCCCTTACTCGAGTTGGGATAAGACTCTTGGAGAGAATTTGAGCTATGGAGGCCATTGGAGGTTAATAAAAGATGAGGAGGAAGAAGGAGAGGACCTTTTGATCATTTCTCATTTGGCACATTTGGAGAGCTTACTGTTAGACACAGTGCTCACTGAGAAGGGGGGGGGGGGTGAAGCAGTGAGCCTACACTTAATCCAATTTTACTTCTTCAACCACTAACTCTTATTTCATCATTTCACATTCACATCAAAATCATATTCATCATTTTGATTTTCCAACTTATCTTGCAAGTCTTTGTTCTTGAGTTTCAAATTCATGAACAAATCTTTTGTCTCCTCTTTGTATTTCTCAAATGACCTCAAAATTTTCTTCTCGAGTCTAGGATTGAATTTAATATCAACATCCAACAATGTGCGTGTAAATGCATTATTGGCTTTCAACATGACTTCTTGTTCATCTTCTATAAGTACAACTTCATCGTCATTACATTCAAAATTTTCATCTATTGAAGAGTGCTTACCTTCACTTGTATCTGAAGCTTGTACATGCTTCTCTTCTTGCTTTTCATCCTTGACTTTTGTGTCATCTTCTATGTCTTGACTCCTCCTTTGGCATTCTTCTTTCAGCTTAAACCAGAGATCCTTGGCTGAAGTATACTTTCCAATGCTTTCTTTGATATGGTTTGAGAGTCCATCTATCAAAAACTTCAATGCTACTTTATTGTCTTTCTCAACTGATGCCTTTGTCTTCTTGCTTGTCTGGACCGGTGGGTTCACAACAATTTCCCAAACACCGAATTTCTTCAAGTAGGCCTTCATCTTGTTCCTCCAACCAAAATAATCTTTCATATCAAAAAATGGAACTCCAATGTTTGTTTGTGCTTCCATTGTGTCTACTGATCTCCTTCAAGCTTGTTAGGCTTATGATGAAGGCCCGCTCTGATACCAGTTGTTAGACATAGTGCTCACTAAGAGGGGGGGGTGAATCAGTGAGCCTACACTTAATCCAATTTTACTTCTTCAACCACTAACTCTTATATCATCATTTCACATTCACATCAAAATCATATTCATCATTTAACTGTCTACCAACCACATGTCATTTATCAAATAAAACATATCAACACAATGTACAGGAGACACAAGATATAGTTGTAATATTTTGTATTAGTTCAACGGCTACAACCGTGAGGTCAATCAGCACCTACTGATACAAAAGCACCAACTTCCAAACCAAGACATTGCTTGGTCTTTTTCTTAGATCCTACTAAGAAAAATGACTACAAGACTCTGCTTGTATTACATATACAAATTTGTTGCATTACATCTCATACATCAATTTTCATATCATCCACAAGCATATCCTTATTCTTGTTCAAGCACTCATCCACAACAATCAGTTTTAGCATCTCAATACTGCTGCCCCAGAAATCTCACATATCAATTATGTCCACATCATAATTTTGTCCATACATTCAATATTGAACATATGCATATTCAGCCCAAACACTTCACTCTGATCATAATGTCTTTCTTGTAGTAAAAACAAATTGCAATTTACACAATAGTAATCCTCTGTGGCTGTCTCAACAAGACAACTTGAATTCTTGAAAGGATGCCTGCATTTATGCCTTAGACAGTCTCTGTAATCCTGAGAAAGATTGACCTGTGACTTTATCCTCCAAATATGTTCTGGCTGCAACAATATAAGAATTAGAACTAGATAAACTCCTTTCTCTTGAGCTTGATCTATGCTACTGTAGCAGCTGAACTCAGTGCTTCGCTGCCTTTACACAAAGATTATGTCAACGTGGTTTCTCAACACTTTGTTCTGAGACTGAGTATAGTGCTGAAATCTTTACATCTGTGGCTGCCTCAGTGACTCTTAACCTGAATTTCAGACCTTAAAATAATACAATTCAGAGCTCCTCTTTGCTGCTGCTCCTCAGTCCCGAATTTCAGAAGTATATTACTTGCAAACTTGACTATGGTTACTTCTTGGCTCACCACCACCGAAATTCAAAGCTCCAAGAGGAAACGCCTGTAGCTGCCACCGAATTTTGAAGGACAGTCCACCAAACAGAGAAATCAGAGGGCTTGGATCTGCAACAGTATCTTCCTTTAATACCCGAAAATTAGACCATGTAAAAACTTCAACATTTTGCTGATGCCACCAAAAACTCAGACTTCTGTGTTTCTGCATAAATTGCCTCGGAGGGGGTCCGAAAATCAGAGCTCTGTCCACATCTTCCCACTGTTGAAATGAGGCTGATTTCCTTCAATTTATACACGTTTTCTCATGAGGTATTTTCCTGAGCCGACCTTGCAAATGTATATATCTTTTTTATGTTTTTTATTTAATAATTAAAATGTCTTCTAGAACTGAGCCGACTTCTATTTTAAGAAATAACCCTTTAGTTTTATTTACAAGTTTCTTTGTGCCATGTTTGGGGTTTCAAGCATTTGAATGGTGTAGGAGTGTTAAGGACTTCATCACCATTATTATAGTAAGAGCTTCATCATGTGTTCTAATAAAAATATTAAGTCACAACCAAAATCAAACTTCACACCATGTGTTTGGGTCATGTCTTCATTCAATTTATTTAAGGTCTCTGTGCATTCATCACAAGATAATGGGTCTTTCATGTAATGTATGTGGGCTTCTTCATCATCATGTTCAACATCAAAGGTTTCATCAAGCAACTATACAAGCAAGGGCTCCATCATACATCAAGTCTCCAAGCACATCATCCCATTGTCATCAAGTGGTAGCATGGACCATCAAGCTATCATGTGTGGTAGCATGGACCATTAAGCCACAAATGACCACAGAATGGGTCATTTGGACCACCTAGTGTTCCAATGCCCAAACTAGTATGTCCTTCTTGGCATGTCAACAACCTTAATTACTTCTTTGTCATTAATTGCTTGTCATCAATGACAACCATGCTCAACACTTAGCTTGTCCTTGCACGGTGGATGTTCATCCTCCCTGCCTTAGAACCAATTTCAAGGGTGCAAGATTCCCATCCAAGTTAGTTGATGGAGAGGCCATTCAAATCTCTCAACAGAGCTTCATGGAGATGTTTTGGTGTAGGTTCAACCCCCATCTGAGTTTGAGTTCATCTTCACTCTTCCTTCTCTATTCTCATTCTCTCATCTTTCTCTCAATGTTCATGTAAAGTGTCATAGCGCATTCCTTGTTGCATATAGTTAATGGAAGGTTGTTGTTTTGACCTTATGAACATGTTAATGGCTGCATAACACACTAATGGATAGATCATGAGAGCCACAGCTCGAAATACTAAGCACTTCATGTACTATTTTTCCAAGAAACATTGATTTTCGAGTTGTTTCCCTCATTGTATTCTCATGGTGATTGTAGAATGTTTTGTATCAGTTTGATATCAGAAGCTTATGGAGATAGTGCCTATGATTTAAGCTACAAATGGAAGTTAAATGGATGGCCAAAACATTGTATGCAAACCCCTCAAGTCTTACTATAGTTTGTGACATTAATTCATGACCCCTTGTTTACCATTTTCACATAAATTATATGCTTTAGAAGCTGTTGTCCTTTGGGAGACGTATCCGACCCTAAAACCTGATATAATGCTACACACATATTGTCCTTGATGTCCTCTAATAGAGCCAAGTTTCAAACTGAAGATTAGGGAAGTCCATACAGTGTTTGGAAGGGCAAACAGTGGCTGACCTAGGGGGGATTTCCACCAATCCAATTGATTAGTTTTGTCCCAATTATTCTCTCCTTGAAATTTGCAGACCATGAATGTTTATAGCAAATGTTTGGGTGTCTAAAGAGTGTATTAGATTGTCCTATGACCTCCCAAGTTCCTCCTTGCACCATTCGAAAACATTTGGAAGCTTTTGGAACAGTTTGGGTAAATCATTCCTAGATTCGAAATTGGGTGAATTTATGAACTTTGCACAGTAGGGATGTCACAATGGTATCAGAGCATGGTCCTTGCACCTGATTTGGGTGACCATTGATGAGGTCAAGAAGTCAGCCCCCACCCCTAGAAACCGAAACTGAAAGTACTTTTAGTGAAGAGGAAGAAGTAGGAGAAGAGATGCACTATGTTGAAGCCATGGCTAGGGAGGGCAAAGGAACCTCCAAGATGGAGGAGAAAGAAGAGTTTAGGAAATTCATGAAACCATTTTTTGAGGACATGACAAGGCAGATAATGCAAGGGTTCAAATTGATGGCTAGTCAAATTGGGAGTAAATTGGCAATTGGAGGCAGTAGTAGTTCTCATTTCGAGGAAAAAAACATTTTGGTGAAAACATTTTCTCAAGGACCGGGCCTCACAATCGACCTAATGACTTCCAGAGCTCAACAAGAGCCACCACACCCAAGTTTCTTGAGTCAAATAAGATCCTAACACTCAATTTGGGATAAAGGAATCTCTAGAGGAATGGCAACAATTGAGTGAAGAGTGTAGGAGGACCTTACAATTTGAACAATTCTTCAATGTCTCAAACAAGCTCAGAACTAGAGGAGGTTGCAGAACCCCTTTCCAAAATCAAGAATTGAAGTCTACCATAGGCAAAGTGCCCCTTCCCACCTTTGATGGCTCACCACAAAGTTCTACAAATACTTGGGTACAGAAGTTACATATGTATTTTCAACTGAATCCAATGGTTGAAGAGGATGCTCTAAAATGGCTATTCTGCATCTTGAGGGAGAAGCAAATGATTGGTGGTTCCATGGACTTAAAACCTTCGGACATGATCAAATCACATCATATGAAGAGTTTGTTAACAGGTTATTGGAAAGATTTGATCGAAAAGACCTTGAAATTCCTTTTAAGGAACTAGCACAGTTGAAGCAAACTGGAACCCCTGAGGAGTACATGTTGGAATTCCAAAAATTGCCAGTTATGGTTGCTGATATCTCTATGGTTCAATTGGTATTGCTCTTTACTAAAGGGTTGCATGAACCTTTGAAAGGTTTGGTTAAAGCTCACAAGCCAACTTCATTGAAAGTGAAAGATGCCATGAACTTGGCAAGAGATCTACAAAATGTGCTACCTGTTATCACTCAACTTGTAGTTGCCCCTAGTGGTATCCCATCGGGACGATAGAGGAGATAGGCAACTAAAGAGGTGACCCAAGAGATGCCACGGTTCCCAATGCAAGGTGGGAGTCACGTCAACCGAGGCACTCTTCGCTTTAGGTCAAGGTGAAACAAGACCTAGGGAGAGACCCTATAACCAATCATAGTTGATTGGACCCAAACAAAGGTTTCTAAGGATAAGTAAATGAAGAGTTACGGAAACCAATGCAAGGTTGAGTGGACCTAGATGTTAATGTATGGTTGAAGGTGGTTTGGGAGATTGTTAGTGTTTCAACCGATGTATGATTTAGGCCACATAATTAGGTATAATGATAAGGTACATCACCATATGCTACACAAGTGGATCCTACTTTCTTGGGATATGTGAAATGGCTTGAAGTGGACCCTCAAGGTGAAGCTAAGGGAGGCAATTGGTACTAGAGGTTATGTAATGAGTAGATCTAGGGATCTAAGTTAATTTTAGAAGTACCCATGTACCGGATCTAAGGTTTGACACAATTCCCAAGGAGTGCGACTTGCTTTGAGGAGGACTAGTGCCTTGTTGGATGGGCTAATGGAGTCAAAAGGTATGTCAAAGTGTAGATCGGGACACCTAGGAGCCAAGTCAAGTGGGCTAATTGAGATAGAGTGCTTGGATCTTGCTAGATCTAGGTTTTCATGAAATAACCCTAAGTGGACCACAATCCCATGAAACAAGGAATACTACCCCCAAGGCAGATCGTCACAAAATGATACTCTAGACCTAGGTTTCAAGGTATGGCCGTTCCAAATCCACAAAAATCTCAACCACCCACTTCCTCAAAGTGGGCAAACTCACTCACCCAAGGGAGTGCAACCTTGCTCAAGGAGGGCTAAAAGAGGGGTTAAGTGGACCAAATCAAGTCCAATGGCCACCAAACTGTAGATCCAAGTAGCTTATGCACTAATCTATGTGGATCTAGAAAATCATGTCAATCCAAGGGTTAGATCTTACTAGATCTGAGTTTTAAGGTGCCAAGAAATTCAAAAGGGGGTTTTAATCCCTTAAAACGTGGAATGATGCCCTCAAGGTAGAAATCACCAAAGTAACAGTCTGGGGGTAGGTTATCAAGTATGTAGATTGCAGATCAAGTAGGATCTCACCTACCCATGTGCTAGATCTAGCCAAAACAAGCCTCTCCAAGGAAGTGCGATTTGGTTCAAGAGGGCTTTTTGCCTTGAAAAGTGTGTCAATTTTAATCCAATAACCACCAAACTATAGATCCCACTAGGGATGGATGCTATAGAGGTGGGTTCTTAATATCTCTTCAAAAGCAAGGCTAGATCTAAGTAGATCTAAGAAAAACCAAAAATAAGGATTTTAATCAATTAGGGTTTTTATGATCTAGAAATTATGGATGATCCAAGGAAGAAGAAGATCATACCTTTGGAGCATACCTGGATGAAGAGATGAATGCCAGTTGAGACGAGGATTACTTTTGCCAAAGATCAAATAGAGAATTTTTGAAGCCCTCTTGCCAAATCGAATTTTTCAAGCCACATATGAGTCCCTCTAACCTATCAAAACCAAGGAGCAAAGCATCAATCAATTTAACATGTTGAAGGTAGATACAAGCAAGAGAGAGATAAGCAAAGAATAGTTGGCACAAAGACAAAACTACTCCCTGTTTAACCAAAACGTCTTCCTCCAAGCTTGAAGGGCAAGCCTCCCCACCAATTCACACTTGTCAAAAACGTCCTCTTAACCTGTAAAAAAAAGATATGGCAAATATGCAAGATAGCTACAATAGATCCTCCAGTGCAATGGACAAAAGCATTTACAATCGAAACAACCAACATCCACTCCAATCCAAGCATGTACTCCAAAAGATAGAAATTTTATTCCAAGAGCCAAGAGCCAAAAATCTCTAGATAGTTTTACAATGAGAGGCTCCCTCCTTAAATAGGATGGGGAGAGAGTACAATGCTAACCACTTTTTACATGAGTGGCTAAGATTAAAAGATCAAAAGATCTAATCAACGGCTAATAATAAATCATAACAATACATCACATGGATCACCCAATATAATGATGACGTCCCCACTAAATGGTATAAAGGGAGGATGACGTCATCCACTAGAGGGGTAAAAGTACAAAGATCCACCTCATAATGACTAGGACATGACAAGATAAGCACATGGTGGGGCTAGGAGGCATCAATCCTTACTAGCTCATCCCCAAGGCACAATAAAATAATGAAATATGTCCAAGATAATATAAATGATCAAATCTGTCCTCAAAATCTGTGACAGACAAGCAGTAAAAGACCTCCTGTGATCGATGTGGGCATACCCACATGGTGAAAACTGGCTGGAAGATAGTGAGATCACCCTGGAAGACCTCTGTGAAAACCAAATGTCAAAACCTTGCCTCAATTGCCCAAATCGAATTCCTCAGTGACCACTTTATCAGATTTTTTAACTACCTCGGTAACTGTGAAAATGCCAAAACTGCCTCCTAGGGCATCTGCGCTGTCCATCTGAGCCCACCAGGCTCTCCAGAAGGGGGGGTAAATGGTAAAAACAAGTGGCTGGACCACCCCCTCCACATACAGCGCCCTAGGTGAACTGGCCTCTCATGGCCCCTGCTGCTCAGGCTGGGAAATCAGCCCCAAATCTGGTCAACAAGTGTAAAACTGCATCAATCACTGTCAGAAGTGCCCGGAACTGAAAGATAAGTGTCCCATTGGATCCGGAAGACCCAAATCCACTAGGAATGTGTACTCATACACCATGGGTTGCCCTAATGGGCCAGCTGTAGGGTCCACCATATATGGACAATGCATAATCTGCTGATCTGAAGTAATAATAAAACCTGCTGAACTGCATCCATCATCATCTGAACCATCATATGATCTCATCATCAAGTATGTGGGACCATCAATCATCATCAATAGGTATATATCTATGGCCCACATCATCACAAATCCCAATAATATACAACCAAGGATAAATCACATCAGTAGACTAAGACATGCTTCTCTAATCATTCTCACAACCAAGCTCAAAGTATAACATCCATTCAGTGGCATTAATCAAGTTAGGATATTCATTTTTTTATATAAAATTACTTGCACAATAGTTGAAATGACAAACTCACCCATTGGACATGGTCAAACTGCTAATAAAGGATGAAGGCTAGGAACAAGGTTGGGCCAAGGGGTTGACTTATCTAACTTAACTCAAAAATACTTTGGACTGGGAGAAGGGGGAAAGCTACAAACTCTGTGCTGGACAAAATAACACGGGGAATGGCTATGTCTCACAAATGGATAAGTTGTTTAGAGAGTGCTTATTCAACTTAGGCATCATATCTACATCAAGTTGATCCAGGTTCATTAGGATCATTCAATTTCATTTCATGGCCTTTTTGGCCTACATAACCCTTCGGATCTCAGGTGTGCTGATAAGCACAACTAGTTGCAGCTTGTATCCAGGGCATGTTTTTCAAATACATATAAGGTCAGCAATTGTTTAGATATAACTTTTAAGCACCATTGCTTTTTGGACCTTTCTTATACTCTTCGAGGAGTATTTTTAGCTGTTCATCGCTCTTGCCCTTTTTTTAGTTTCCATGGGCGAATTTATAAGTTTCTATAGGTAGAACATGAGCTTTCAGTTTTAGCCAACAACATCTCAAGTGACTAGGGGGAGTTCGAGCCAATGCCAAACATCGGGACAACCGACCAGAATGATTTAGGCCTACAATCCAACTCACCAAAGGCAAGTTTTGTCACCAACTTAGAGCCGAGACACTGAACATACAGGGATGCGGTCGAAACACAGAGGTAGAAAAATGGGGAAGACCTCAGTATCAGAAAGTCAAATAAGACATGTCAAGGTTTAAAGTCAAATAGGAAAGTCATGTATGGATGGAGTCAAGTGAATATGGAGCCTACACTAGCAGACAACTGGTGTCAGGAAAGACCATATCTATGTGAGGTGGAAAACCAGTGGGTTTTGTTAAATGACCTAAATGTGCAAGCAATTGTCCATTTTATGATTTTTATAGTTCATTTTAAACAGTTTGCCACATCAGGAATAATATACCAAGCAGATGCTATGAACATGACTAAATCAACAAGATAATAATCCACAGTCAGTGATAACATATCCATAGATCATACAACATCATCATAGTAATAATCATCATACACCATCTGAAACACTGCTGCAATACATCTCTAAGCACTGAACTAAAACTGGATGGGATAAAGGGTCACATCGGTCATCAAATCTGAACTCTCAAGGCTCAGCCTTGACATAAGTCTGAATAATATACTGCTCTGATCTTGAGTGATCCAAAATATATAGCCATGCTCTGGAAGCTCTGGAATGTGCAGATATCTAATGAACAAGGATAGTAGCCCTACTACTATAGTGTGATAACACTACCCAAGACAAAGTATCCTCCCAAGCCCAATTTTCCTTCCAAGTTCAAAGATGATAAGAGACCATGGCAAAAAGATTCATTTGGGAGGGACAAGAAAGAGGGACCAAGCAAGGAATAACTGAGAAAAAAGAAGTTATGTTTCACATGTCATCAACCATGGGTGCCAGGGCATAAATGTGCTAAGGGGAAAGCACATTTTATTGAAGTCTTTTCTGATAATGAGGAGGACATGGAAGAAGAAGCACAACATTCATCCCAAGAAGAGGGATATGACACAGCAGAAGAAGATCATCCATCACCTGAAACAGGAAAGATGGCAGTACTATCAGGAGTGCCTCGTTTTCACACCCTCCAATGCAAGGGAGTGGTACAAGGGCAGAAGGTTTCAGTATTAGTAGATGGAGGAGCAACTCATAACTTCATTGATGCAGCCTTCGTGGAGAGGAGAAAGCTGCCTACTGAAGCATTTGAAGGGTTCGCAGTTATCATTCCAGGTAACCATTCTATGGATTGTAACACATGGATTCCAAAGCTACAACTTTGTTGAATTAATGTAACTTCAAAGAATATTCTACTTGTACTTTATTATTGTAACTCCGTCGGGGATGTTTTACCTCCGTTCGGGGATGTCACTAATATATTTGGTCATGTAAAAGTCATGAGGTAAAACCTCCATTGTAAGTCAAGTCGTCAGTACCCAAAAGAATGTAATACAATATTATTTGAGTCTTTCTAGGAGAGATCGGCCAAGTCAATTAAGTGAGGCCGACCTAGCTGGGTTAAGAGTCAAGTGAAAAGTAAAGTATAAATAGAGAGTGACTTCCTCGCATTTGTACCATTCACTCATTCATGCATTGCGCATTAGAGGAGAGAGAGAAGTCTACGAAGGAGGAAGAGGATTGGCTTGGCTCTAGAGTTTGGGTTTGTCTCTCTTATTTGTGAGACCTATTTTGGGCATTGTACTTTGGTTATCTATATTGAGGAAGTTCTTGCTGGGTTTTCTTCCCCTTGAGGATTCCCCAAGATATATTGTTGTGTACCTTGTGATTGTGTATCTTTCAGAGATCCTTATTATGCTGCTCTTGTGAAAATGTATTAAATGCTCATGAAGTTAGAATTTAGTCTTTAGTAGCATATAATCTTAACAAACTTACCATAGGAAATTACACCTTTACAGATAGTTTCTATGTGGTGAATGTTGTTGATACAAATGTGGTTTTGGGAGTACAATGGTTGCACTCTATAGAAAAACATACAGTGAATTACCAAATACCTGAGATGAAGTTCAAAGATTCAGAAGGAAAACAAATTTTAGTGAGGGGAATGCACACCTATCCTAACCAAATGGTGTCTTCCCACAGTATGAGGTCCATATTGAGACATGGGGACATTGAATGGGCTACAAAATGTTTAATCACTTCCCCCAAACCGAGCATAAAAGTTGCAGAACATCCAAGTTGAGACCTTCCCCCTGGAAGGCCACCTGACAGAGGAGTTGAACATACTATTGTTTTGGAGGTAGGTACTTCACCTATCCAAATACCCCCATATAGACACCCAAAAAGGTTCAGAGATGAGATTGAGAAGGCTATTAAAGAACTCTTGGAGTTGGGGCTCATCAGGCCAAGCTCAAGTCCCTATGCTTCTTCAGTTGTCTTGGTGAAGAAAAAGGATGGAACCTTAAGGATGTGCATTGACTTTAGAGCCTTAAACAAAAAGACAATAAAGAATAGATATCCCATCCCTCAGATAGATGAGCTCATGGATGAGTTATTTGGAGCAAAGTTCTTTTCCAAAATTGATCTTAGATCTGGTTACCATCAGATTCGAATGAAGGAGGAAGATGTGCAGAAAATTGCTTCCAGATGTCACTATGGTCATTTCAAATTTCTTGTCATGCCTTTTGGTTTGACCAATGCACCAGCAACCTTCCAATCATGCATGAACAAAATCTTTTGCAAGCAGCTCCGTAAGTTTGTTTTGGTTTTTTTAATGATATTTTGATTTACAGTAAGACATGGGAAGAACATTTGCATCAGTTAGAAGTTGTATTGAAAATCTTACATGAACAATCTTTGTTTGCTAAGTTGTCCAAGTGTGAGTTTGGGTTGACAGAAATTTTGTATCTTGGGCACATCATTGGGCAAGATGGGTAAAGGTGCACTTGGAGAAAATAAAGGCTATTCTTGAATGGCTATAACCCAAGAATATCACTGAATTGAGGGGCTTTATTGGAATCTGCACTTACTATAGAAAATTTGTGAAGGGATTTTCCAAATTGACTGCTCCTCTCACTGATTTGACCAAGAAGGATGCTTTCCAATGGGATGAAGATGCTGAAAAGGCTTTCCAAAGAATGAAAGAGGTAATGAGCAGTTGTCCTGTGTTTGCATTACCAGATTTTTCTAAACCATTTGTTTTGGAATGTGATGCATGAGGGGAAGGCATAGGGGCAGTATTAAAGCAAAATCAACATCCCATAGCTTTTGAAAGCAGAAAATTGCAGCCACATGAAAGGCTCTACTCCATATATGACAAGGAAATGTTGGCCATCATGCATACCTTGGCCAAGTTTAGACAATATCTGGTGAGGAACAAATTTGTGGTCAAAACTGATCATAACAGTTTAAAGCACTTCCTTACACAAAAAGATCTCAATGAAAGGCAACAAAAGTGGGTGAGTAAGATTCAAGCCTTTGATTTTGACATTGAATATGTTAAAGGGAAGAATAATGTTGTAAAAGATGCATTGTCTACGAGGCCCTCACTTTCCTTTATGAACATTTCAAAAGATTGGAAAGATGCGCTAATAGTAGAGTATGCCAAAGATAGATTTGCTTGTGAATTGTTAGATGGGGGCAAGGGAGATGATAGGTACAAGGTATTGAATGCCCTAATCTACTATAAAGACCGAATATACTTAGTTCATGGTTCGAATTTAAAGAAAAAGATCTTGAATGCAGCTCACGATTCTCCTTTAGCAAGCCATCCTGGTTTCTTTAAAACATATAGGCAGCTAAGACAAAGATTTTTTTGGAAAGGTTTGAAGGAAGATGTTTTAAAGTATGTGAATGAATGCAAGATATGTCAGCAAAACAAAGTTGAGCACACCCATCCCGCTAGTCTCTTACAACCATTGCTTATTCCAGAACAAAAGTGGGAAAGCATCTCCATGGATTTCATCACAGGTTTGCCCAAGGCTCTTAGTAAGGATTGTATTTATGTTGTGTTGGATAGACTCACCAAATTTGCTCATTTCTTTGCTATCGCCTCATCTTTTACTGTTGCACAAGTAGCTGAGTTATTCTTTAGAGATCTTTTCAGATTGCATGGACTTCCCAAAAACATTGTGAGTGACAGGGATAGCAAATTTATGAGTGTTTTTTGGCAAGAACTCTTCAAGTTGGTGGGAACACAAATGACTCCTAGCACAAGCTATCATCCACAAACTGATGGCCAAACAGAAAGGGTGAACCAGTGGTTGGAGGGATACTTGAGAAACTATGTTGGTGGGCAGCAAAAAGCATGGGTTAAATGGCTACATTTAAGTGAGTTTTGCTACAATACTACCTTTCATATGTCCATTGACATGTCTCCCTTCAAAGCACTTTATAGTTATGAAGCACTCACCTTTGTTGATCACATTTTTTTGTGATAGTAGAGACCCAAAAGACAAGGATTGGATTGAGGAAAGTCAAGAGATTTTGAAGCTCCTAAAAGATAATTTGCAGGTTGCACAAAATCAGCAAAAACAATATGCGGATCAACATAGGAAAGAAATAACCTTTCAAGTGAATGATTTAGTTTATTTGAGGCTGCAACCATATAAACAAACCACCTTAAAAGGAAGAGGATCAGAAAGGCCTAAACCAAGGTTTTATGGTCCATATAAGATAATTCGAAAGGTTGGGGAGGTAGCTTATGAAGTAGAACTTCCGGAAGGCAACAAAATCCATAATGTATTTCATGTTTCATGCCTTAAGAAGGTGATTGGACAGCAAATTTCTATTTTAGAAACACTCCCTCCATTAGATGATGAAGGACAACTCATACTCATTCCAGAAAAAAAAAAAAAAATTTAAAAGTAACGGAAAGGAAATTAAGGAGCAGAACCATAAGAGAATATTTGGTACAATGGAAAGATTTGCCAAGTGAGGATGCCACATGGGAGAAGGAACAAATTTTGCAGCATCCCAATTTGGAATTTCTTGGGGACAAGCAATCTTGGGTGGAGATGGTTGTAATGTCCCCATCCAAATAAATCTCATGAAGGAAAAATCTCCACCAATCTACTAGTTCCCTAGGTTGGGGTGGAAACATTTAGACTTGGCATAATGGAGCTATAAGACCCCAAATGAACCTTGGAATGGAAAATACACATTAAAGGGGCTAAATAAATAATAATAATGGAAAAATAAGATGGCATTTGGTCATGAGGGCGCATAGGTGGTGTGGGACCCACACAAGGCAAGATTCTCCATTCCACATGGGATCCTTCCCTCACCCATTCGAATCCAAGGTAGAGTACAATGTTCTTGGAGGAGTTGGAGAGGCATTATTCATGGCATGAATCTAGGAAGGTCGAATTGGATTGGAAGAGTAACTCCCATGGAAGAGGAAGAGGCATCTTAGAAGAATTGTAACACTTCGAGCTAGATTCCCTAATCTCTATGACAACAATGATGAAGATTCTATGACACCTATGACAAGTTTAGACCTTATTGCTGACATATGACACATATGACATGTCAGGGCTAAAAATAACCTCCAAGAGGGCACACAAGGGGATTTATGGCAGCCAAGATTCCCCCATTCGAATTGATGGAAGAAGAAGGCTAGAAAGTGATGGACAAGTGTCATTCA
This sequence comes from Larix kaempferi, assembly GCA_027924585.1. Classification (NCBI taxonomy): domain Eukaryota; kingdom Viridiplantae; phylum Streptophyta; class Pinopsida; order Pinales; family Pinaceae; genus Larix; species Larix kaempferi. Next base: position 15,659,773 of record BSBM01000444.1, on the reverse strand, counting down.
TGAGAATCTTTCCCTAACTTGAGTTGGGAGAAGACTCTTGGAGGGAATTCGAGCTATGGAGGCCATTGGAGGTTAATAAAAGATGAGGAGGAAGAAGGAGAGGAGCTTTTGATCATTTCTCATTTGGCACATTTGGAGAGCTTAGCTTGTCCTTGCACGGTGGATGTTCATCCTCCCTGCCTTAGAACCAATTTCAAGGGTGCAAGATTCCCATCCAAGTTGGTTGATGGAGAGGCCATTCAGACCTCTCAACAGAGCTTCATGGATATGTTTTGGTGCAGGTTCAACCCCCATCTGAGTTCGAGTTCATATTCACTCTTCCTTCTCTATTCTCATTCTCTCATCTTTCTCTCAATGTTCATGTAAAGTGTGATAGCGCACTCCTTGTTGTATATAGTTAACGGAAGGATGTTGTTTCGACCTTATGAACATGTTAATGGTTGCATAACACAGTAATGGATAGATCCTGAGAGCCACAGCTCGAAATACTAAGCACTTCATGTACTATTTTTCCAAGAAACATTAATATTAGAGCTATTTCCCTCATTGTATTCTCATGGTGATTGTAGAATGTTTTGTATCAGTTTGATGTCAGAATCTTATGGAGACAGTGCCTATGATTTAAGCTACAAATGGAAGTTAAATGGATGGCCAAAACATTGTATGCAGACCCCTCAAGTATTACTATAGTTTGTGACATTAATTCATGACCCCTTGTCTACCATTTTCACATAAATTATATGCTTTAGAAGTTGTTGTCCTTTGGGAGACCTATCTGACCCTAAAACCTAATATAATGTTGCACACATGTTGTCCTTGATGTCCTCTAACAGAGCCAAGTTTCAGACTGGAGATTAGGGAAGGTCGTACAGTGTTTGGAAGGGCAAACAGTGACTGACCTAGGGGGGATTTCCACCAATCCAGTTTTCTCCCAATTCTTCTCTCCTTGAAATTTGCAAACCATGAATGTTTATAGCAAATGTTTGGATGTCTAAAGGGTGTATTAGATTGTCCTATGACCCCTCCCAAGTCCCTCATTGCACCATTCGAAAACATTTGGAAGCTTTTGGAACAATTTGGGTAAATCATTCCTAGATTCGAAATTGGGTGAATTTATGAACTTTGCACAGTAGGGATGTCACAACAAGACTGGTATTAATATTGCAGAACATTTACTTAAAACCATTTAAGAGATTGGGTCTTACAATGTCATTCAAGTCATTACTGATAATGTTGTTAATTGTAAGGCAGCAAGAGTGAGCAATGAGGATATGTACCCTAACATATTTTGGTAAGGGAGTTTGGTTCAAACAGTGAACCTTTTGATGCATGATATTATTAAGATGAAGGCCCCTAATTATAGATGGATTGGTGCCTTGTACAAGAAAGGGAAGAAAATGATCAAAATTATTACCAATCATAGCATGGCCCACCATAATTTTCATAATCTCTCGGTAGGAGCTACTCAAGATATCAAAGATCAAATTTGCTAGCTACTACCTCACCTTCAAGCACCTTTTGAAGGTAAGAGAGGCATCGGCTACTACGGTCTCAACTATCAAGTGATTCATGGCAGGGTTTGAAAGATAGGGCAGCAACCACATTTGATAGACATGACTTTCAAGAGGTGGAGTGCATTGTCCTTGATGATCAAGTTTGGGCACCGGTTAAGTATATTTTGCAATTCACCAAGCCCATTTATAGTATGATTCAATTTGTAAATACAAATCAGTTAGTGATTAGGGAGGTGTATGAGCAGATGGACAGCATGCTAGGCCAAATCAAAGACATTGTTGAGCAAAGAGATGTGATCTTGTATGATCAAATTCATAAACATGTGATCAAAAGGTGGGATAATTTGAATGTTCCATTCTATACCTTAGCATATGTCCTTATAGCAAAATATGATTCTCCATCTTGCATGGCCCAACCAACACCTAGGGGTCGACTTGGGAGAAAACCACACACAAATCCAAAAGTGTAGGGTATATGCTTGCATTAGACAAGTTGGTCCCTGATGAAGAGGAGTGTGCTCAAGTATGAAGCAAATTGAGCAAATACATCAATGAACATAGAGTCTTTGGTAACCTACATCCAACCAAAGATTGAGATAGGTTGTCATATCAAATGGTGGAATATGTAAGGCACCTCTACCACATATTTGCATAAATTGGCATTGAGGGTGCTTTCACAAGTTGTTAATACTTCTACATAGAGGGTATTGGAGCACCTACAACTTCATCCACAACGTGAAGAGAAATAGCTTGAATGTAGATCGGGCAAAAAGCTTGATTTATGTGTGTTAAACTTGAGGTTATTGTCCAATTATTGTGATGCGACCAAGAATGATAGAACATATTTGACTTGAGACAACAATCAAAAGGAGGCTAATTTGGAGGATGGAGTCATAGCTTTAGAGCGCTTGGAGGATAAACTATTGAGTGATCATGATGGTGATCAAATTCATACAACAAAGATGCCACCCCAAGTCCAACCACCAGCAAGTTTCCAAATGCAAGAGCTTTGTCTTTAGCTTCACAACACTCGGCCTAGTATGGGGGGTGTTTCCAGCTAAGTTGTACTTAGTTGGACTATCAAGTGAGCGGGCAAAGTTGAACATATTACATGTTCATTTTCAATGATTTGATGTCTATCTGGCCTTCTTTAGGGCCCTTTTTTATTTTTTCTTCACATGTCCATGCCCTGCGGAGTCTATAATAAAATGTACTAGCATGGTATTTTTTGTAAAGGACTTGGTTCCCTAGGACTTTTTGGCCAAGTCGGGTATTCCAAAGAGTTTTTCCACTTATTAATTATGTATTGCATTATTGCATGACATAATTTTTGAGTTTTTCTCCTGCTCCTCCAAAGCTGGAATGCCTAGTGAGGTTAACAGGCCTTAGAGGGTTATTAAAGTCCACGGGTCAATGTATATGAACATGCTAGGCATTATTTTGAGTCATATGGACATGTGCTAGGTCCCCCTAGGTTTTTTTTGCAACTCCGGCGAAAAAAGTTTTTTTCGTTTTTTAAGCCTTTTTTTAATGGTTTAATTAAAAATATTGTAATTGGCGTAAAAGTGTGGTCTAGGAGTCTTTTTTGCCATGGAAGTGCTCCTCGTTTTCTAACTCAGAGCACCCACCATACCCCAAAACCCATTTTCCATAGTGTTTGGGTCATTTATTTTTCACTTGTGACAAAAAATCCAAAAAAAGTGAAAAATGGAGAGAAAATTTGAAAAAAGTCAAAAAATCATAAAAAAATAAATTCCATTTTTTGGGAAATGAAAAGTCAGAAATATTTCAGCTATGAAAAAGGAGTAATAAGGGCTGAATTATATAACATATGGGCAGCTACAATAGTGGGAATGACTCCCCCATTTGAGGGAGGTGCATTCCCTCACTTGGGCGCATTTCCCAAGGGAGTGGGATCCCCACACTTCAAGGAGTTGGCAGCACATGTTAAGGCTGTCATATGTCTGATTTTGGCAGCCATAAAAAAGGAGAGGGCATCCCCATTCAAGCATTATGTTTCTCCACCATCTTTGCCACTCACTCCACCCTTCTCTCCACTAATGCGCCTACCTCTCTTGCTTATTTTCTATAAATTGGCAAGCTCTCTCCCATTGTGCTCTAGTTGGAGTTTCGTAGCAAGAGTGCCATTGTAATTTGCTTATTGTTGTTAATGAAAATAAAGAGACTTTGGAGGTCAAGCTTGGTGTAGTGCTTTTGATGAGTGGGTGAATGTCATGGTTTTCATTGAGGTAACATGTATTTGAGCTACTCGTTTTCTTTTGCATCTAAGTCTAGCTTTGGGAAGAATCAGTACTGATTTATAAGGAAGGTTAGATAATAATTTTATTGTTTAACCTTTTATCTATGCATGCGTAGAGATCTGATTTTAATGTGTCATTTGTTTATGAGCATTTCCTTTTGATTTCTCATATGTATATTTCTAGTTTTGATCTTTTGGTTTCAAGTCGATGCGATTTGCAGGTATCTCAAGTGGATGAATGGAGGATCTTGTTTGTTTCCTTTACTTTTCTAACATCTTTTGCAAACATAGCCCCTCAGTCCTCCACTAAGAAAGATCCACGAATTCTTCTCAAAAAATATTGATAAAATAATAAGAAAAACTCTCCATATCTCCTTCTCTTGTACTCCTACTTCTTCTTTGGTTACTGGTTACAAACAAGAGTAATAGTGGTTTGCATTTAAAGTTCGAATTCTGATATATTACTCTTAGAAATCTAGTCTAATTCATTTACAAAATATTTATCTTCCATAGATTAGATCTCTTTATTTATCAAGCATTTTATTTTTCTAACTTGTCAAATATGTTGGCCAAATTTTGAAGATTCAGGCCATCCGAAGCACCATAAACTATATTTTCTCAAACCGGATACTCTTCCCTTATGTTATTGTAAGCCACCAAGTCATTTTAAAAGACTGGGGCAGTTTTATATTGTATTGTAACAAAATATTAAATGAGAGCAAGTGGGTTAACCAGCACCCACACCCCATCCCCCTATGGGGGAACTATGTCGACTCATTTTTCGTGGCGTGAATTTTTAGTTTAGTTTTTTCTTTTCGGCAATTAATAAAAATCAACTAGGGTTTAAAATTAACCTCGTTGGTCTGTTCCATTGGCGGGCCACAAGTTCACTCATGACTTAGTTTTCTCAGTTTTTTTACAATTTTCACTTTTTTTTTACAATCCAAAACACCCCCTTGCTTTCCCGAAGTAAGGTTTCAAGATAAGGGCTTGCCCGAATACTAGTCCGAAAAGAGACTCTTGGGGCTTAAAAAGTAAAATATTGGTTCTAAAAAACTTAAAATTTACAAGGCTTTTTCCCCGTATGCTTTGTGGTCACTGTAGCATAGTCTGAACATGCTGATCACATCAGAAAGGGAATAAGTGACTAGTAATAGGATCAACACACCCCAATAAGCCACCTATTTGTGAAAATCTGACACAAACGATTATTCAACTTTGGTGGGCAAATTTCTCAAAGGACGCGGGACTCACTGGGTAGCGACCTCGGGGAAACCGTTAGACTATACCCTTGTTTGGTATAGTGTTGAACACCTCCTTGAAACTCTGATCCAGCCCACATGTCTGAGTGAGAAGCCACCTTGTTGAATTCCGGACATATTCCCAGTACCTTTTGGTAGATTGGGAATCCCCCAACCTTAATAAAAATATCCATTACCACATTAATAATAAAATTAACCAAGAACAATTGCACAACATTGTCATTTTTGTTTTAAAGCACTTTATTTCTGACTCCATTTATCAGCATTGGTCTTGTTGTTTATTTTTCATGATGATGGATGTTTATACTTAAAATGACAATGATGATGATGTTAAGAAATGAATGATTTTTCTTTATATATAGTGCATTGCTCTTGTGTTCACAAAAATTTCTAACTCCTAGATAGGATGTTTTGTTTTTCATAAATTAAACACCTAGTTTTATTTTTTACTTTTTAGGGTCCACCCCCTTGGCTTTGCTAGGATATCTCATCTGCATATTTTCCTTGGACAAGGAAAATATCATCTGATCTCAGCCACATGTCTAATCGCAAGAATCATGCCAAGATTCTTTAACTCTGAGATCTTCTCCCTCTGAGGTGGAGTCCTCCCTCTGTGTCTAACATCATGCACTCTCTACATCCATCTATGAGCTTCTGCGAGAATCAAGTTATCTATATATATAGCAACCATCCTCAACCTTGTAGCAAAGGTTGAAATCTGCATCACCTGTGGTGATCATCAAACTCATCAAATAACTACTGATCCTGGGTGCCTGTTGAACTCGTACAAAGCCTCCTTTAATCTTCTGTAAGAAGTTATCCATATCATTGGTCTTTCACAATGTCACTGGGAGCTAGAATATTTCTTCCAAGATATTCTCCTTATCGGCTGGGCAACAAGTCCATATGTCGTCCCATGTCTAGGGTGTCTGTCCAAGGCCTCACACATGCATGTGCCTCAAATATTAGTGGTTGCTCCACATACACTTCATCATCCAAGAAAGTTGCCTTCATGTTCTCCTAATGTAACTTTTATTTCATTACTGCGGCTATCGTGAGTATAGCTCTAGTAGAAGTGTATCCATCAATTCCCTCTTCGTGTGAGAAACTGCAAGCCACGGACCTTGCCTTGTACCTCTGTAGTATGTTTGATTTAAGACTTCTTGTTGAACAGTCATCACTTGTTCTTCGGAACAAGTTTTCATCATCCTTCTCTTGTAGATCATAGCACACGTGTCATGATCTTTCCTACAAATCAAATTCAATTACAAGATTAGTAACATTTCATAATCATCAAATCATTCCAATGATAACCTTTTATGCATACTAATATGATTCACATAGTTATATCTTGGCCAATGCTTTGGCACAACACTTTTCCATATCCCGTATGCATACAGTGACTATCTAGATGCCTTCCATCTCTACCAGAACATACTATCAAGAGCATGCACTATTCCCAGCATGTTAGCAAAAAGGTTTCATTCTCGACAAGCAACAATGGAATGTTGTCCAACACTATTGGCTACTTACCCATCATATGCATATTAGTAGTACACTATTCAATTCTATATGAATGCTTACCCTATGCATGATACATTTCCCGATTCTAGGAATACAAATATGCATACAACTATTAATATCATTAACTATTCAGAGATTTAAGAAGTAATTCAAATACTTATCTTTTTATGTTTTGTGGGGTTGCCTCCCTCTGGATCTTTGCTTCCTGGAGGTTGCCTCCCTCTGGATCTCTACTTCCCTTCCATGTCATGATAGTATCATGATTTTGTGTCTTTGAGCTTTTATCCATCTTGTAGCACTATGCACCCTTAAGTGTACACTAGTTTCATCATTGTGTCATCCTCAAGATCTCATACATAATCACACATTCATTAGTATAATCTCAATAAGATAAAAACATTATAATCCTAAATAATCTTAAACACGTACAGTCATAATCATTTCATACACAGGTAATTTATCACGAACGTTAATATTCAAGGTTTCATGGAGTACGTCTTTTACTCATGCATATTCAGATTTGACCATAGGACTCTTCTAGTTTGTCATATCATTAATCAAACTAAGAAACACAATATGCATAAAGCCTTGATTAGCTAAACTCTATCTTCAGGAATAATCATTATCAACCATATGAAAGTATACTTATCTAAGATCCTAACACAAAGTAGGATTCTAACTCGATATAGGAAAACATACCTGGATTAGCATGCTTGCTAGTTATGTCTAACATACCCAAACAATATCTTCTTTGTTCTCTTCAATGATTTAGAGACCTTGTGCTAGTAACCTACATATCTCATAAGCTAAGCATAGTAGAACCAAATCATACATACCTCGTAACTAGAGATTCTATGTGATCAAAGACTATGGATGAGTCTTTGTCTTCATGTCATCATGGTCATATATTCTTGATCTAGAACTTGATTTGTCTTTCTTCATGTACCTTTCATGTTAGCAGACAACATCATCCTCATACAACACCACAAGTGCATTAGTACAATCATAAGTGTCATAACCCTAATCAATGAATGTCTTCTATCATTCACATGCATTCATACTTTTACTAAGGTGATCAGACAAATCTAAAATTAATCATGATTGTACTAACCTCAGTAATATGAAGACAAACATATCATGAAATTAATCATCAGATAAATAAAACAGATTTCAAAACATACCTGTCAAGATTGCTTATAGTCTTCTCTATAGGGGTAAAACCCTAATCGTCCAAGGTAGATCACTTGTAAACATCTTATATAGATTCATGGTGCTAGGATGATAGAATACGAGTGCCATTTAAACCTCCTTCATTGCTGCCCTACGAGTCTCCCAACTTTGCTAGAGTTTCTTCTTACTTGTAGAACCCAGAAACCCTAATTTTCAATCGCCTTCCTCTCACAACATTTTGATGGAAGATTAATATCTATGATGAAGGGATTCCAAATCCATTTTCAAAGTTTCCAATGTTGCATCAGGTGTCTCCAACATTGTATCAGGTCCTGCCATACCTAAAAAAATGAAAACCCTAAGTGAGAACTTCTTCCTCCTCTTCTTTGATTTCCTCCATTGAGCCATTTCAAATGTTCCGTATTGTTTCTAGTGTATCTCTTAAATTTCGGATCCTCAGGGTTTGAAACTTTGACCTGTGGTGTCCTGACCTGCCTTCTTTCCAACCCCACAGATTTTAGCTTCATTGGATTCTCCATGAGAGAGATATGCTAAGTTTCCCAACATGACCCGTTTATGGGATGAAACAGCATAGCGAACTTGTACGGCATGGCACGTGTCACTGTTTCAACTTCGGCCTATGATATTCGGACCTGTGAAACTACAGTTCGTGCCCTCACTGTCACATTTTACGGAATTCCATTTGGAGCTTCCTAGCCTGAGATATGACCTTTTTTCCTAGGTCACCTATTTAGGCTGCATTCTGGAAGAGGCACAAACCCTAACTTGTACGGATCATATCTCACAAAGTACAACGAATATGGGGCTGATTTTTCGACACAAGGTACATCTATGTCTGAGATTCGTCCTGTAAAAGTTTCAAATCCTGAAACCTCGCAAAAACATATTTATAGAGAAAATTCCATGATGACTAGTTTTTGCTATACAAAGCCCTAGCTTTCAAATTGTCGCAAGTGAAACAAATGTCGTAAGTGCCATACATTGCCCTCTTTCAGGCTAGCTCTGATACCATGTTAGATTTTTAACTTTTAATCAATACTTATCTAGGATCTTACTGAAAAAATAACAAGCACAGCATAAACACAAGAGACACAAGAGACACAAAGATTTATCCTGGGAAACCCTCTAGGGGAAGAATACCCAACAAAACTTCCTCAATATAGATGATCAAAAGTACAAAGACAAAACCACAAACAAGTGCTCCCTCTCCTTGCAAATATCTCTCTCTCTCTCCTATGCGAATTACACAAGTGAGTGTGTGTGTGAATGAATGAATAAATGAGAGAGCCTGGCTCTCTATTTATACATTCACTTCTACTTTAATTTTACAACTTACAACTTGACATGCCAGCCTCAACTAACTTTACCACTCAACTAATGCTGACTAGGCCGACTCCTCTAGGGGACTTAAAAACCCCATTACATTTGACTCTAGGGAGATCTATTGCCCTGACTTACAAGGGAGGATTTACCTCAATGACTTTACATAACCAAATACAATAATAACATCCCGACGGAGGAATAAAACATCTCCGAATAAATTACAATAATAAAATACAATAAAATATTCTTCGAAGTTACAATATTTCAACAATCTATTAGAGTTGTTGATGGCAAATGTTATATGTTGAAACTTGAAGGTTGATGTGGTTGATGATTGATCATTTGATGACAAAGATATAAGTTATAGCTACCAGATGATTGATGTTATATTAAATCTATGTTTTCATGTTTTCTAAAGCTAATTTGGCATTATGCATTTTTTTTAACATATATGCATCAAAATATATTCAAATATGCATTATAAAAAAATGCTACCAGAAGCTTTTGAAAATTGCACTTCCTGCTCCCACTCCCGCTCCCTGCTCCCAACAGCCTTGGTTATCACTTATAAGTTTTCAAACAATTCCCCATTAGGGAAAGATATGGCTCAAGAAAGACTATCATATTTCTGACAACTGATTGGCAGTCCTGACTCCCTCCTGAGGACTGGCCACAGTTTGTGCCGTCTGCAAACTTTCCTCTATACTATTAATATATAAATTTAGCTAAATAACATTAACATTCAATATCATTATGTCCATCATGGGATCTCATGCTACCTCACAATGCCCACACCGTAGATATAGAACTGGAAGGACACATCTTGAACTTACCATCAAGAAGGAAGAAGAACATGTTGGTTAAAATATCCCAAGAGGGGTTAACATACCCAAGTTTCTCCATGTTTGTTACAGCAGTGAATAGTAGTCTGATGAATCCAAGGCACCATTCATCATTATGATGAATCTATCTCCATACAACATTTTGCCTTGGAAGATTTTGGCCTTCTGCCATTGTAACTAGGAAAATTTCCTCAGTAAATTAAATATATCTACGTTGACAGAAATAAATTAGTTTTCAATGCACCAATGCCAGACAGTCATGCTATTATCTCTGCTACAGGGAATGATTCAGCTATGATTCCTCCCCTGCCTTACCAGAAGATATTTTGGATTCTATACACCATGTCCTGCCTTTATTGGCGATCGTTGTTCATGTGCTGTAATGTTTTCAACTAGTAAACCAAGTTTTGCAAAAACAACTTCATCTAGAAGACCATATTTTGAGTCACAAGGACTGACTAGCAATAACTTTGCAGGTATGCGGACAGAAAGAAATCCTACTGATTCCAATAGAAAGAAAAAAAAAAGGAGCAAATTGCAGTATGACTGACTTAGATGAAATAATAAATAGGCATTGATACAATGCCCCAGCTTCAGTGAAATACATGTATTCATTACCAATACTGCAAATTTTCAAAAGGGTAAAATACAACATAAATGCAAAAGCAAGTCCTGTCCAATCAATACCTGTATCTGATATTCACAGAAAGTGGTGTACTGCCTAGTGGAACTGGAAACTTACTCCGCAGCTCGAGACATGGTGAGGGCAAGAAATGAAGAGTGGCATACTTAGTCTGCAACCTCGCGTTGAGTGCAAGATAACCAGATCTATCCATGTTTAAACAGGCTCCGAACCCGACATTCAATCCCCAAGGAAGACTTGGTTCTCCAGTTTCCTCGTTAGGAAAGTACCATATCTGGAATCGAAGAATATCCACTCAATTTCTCTCATTATTGGCATCCTCTCATTAACACTTAAAAAACATTTCCTCTTGATTGAAGCATGTTTTTACCAATTTTTCAATTGCTTTGCTTATACACAGGCACAATTACACAATTTGTATACTATCCCAAAACCATTTAAATCTAGGTCTGATATGCACATCAAGTGTGTGAAAGCTCAGGTTACATATTTCGAGTTCCAATATTTTTTTATTCTTATCATTTATGTGATCACAAGATATGCGTCCTCAAGCCTCATATCAGACCCCAATCAATCAAATGAGCCCGGGCTAGTGTCCATATTCAATGCACCCAATACACAATCTAAATTCAATGCAGCATTACACTCTCAAGAACAACAGCAAAAAGATAATAGAACAATGTAGGGTGTATTCAACAACGCAAGAGACAGTTAAGAGATAGGACACCTGCATGAGTTTCATTCGAACACCAGCACCCTCAATTCCTTGAACCCATCTACTGGTTGGCCTCTCTGCTTCCAGTCCATTGTTTCTTGAATCCCCATGTGACCTAGAGCTGGTAGCAAACTGCCCTCCTTTTTGTCTACCACCCAAATTTGGGCTTTCCCGTGCGACCGACCTACAGAAATCCAGACGAAGAACTGTCTGTGAAGTTCTCCATACTGAGGCCAGTGCTCCAGCCAGTGCATCGACCAAACGAAGTCCTAGGACCTGCTCGCTGTCTTGTGCATAAGGTGATCTCAATGGCCCATTTCCTGTGTCGTTATCTTCGGCTGGCATTTGGTAACGAGCATGAGGAATTCCGCCATTGGGTATGCGATTCCTTCTGTGGGTATGTGTGAAGTGTTCATGGGTGCCTTGCTCGGCGAAGTTGGTGGGTGCGTGTGTGGCAGGTGATTCAAAAGGTGGAGATGAAGATGGGATTTCTCCTCTTAAGTAATCCGCCATGGATTCGTATTTTTCGAGGGAACGTTCTCTCTACTTACCAAAACAACTAGGGAGAGCCATGGCTATATTATGCTCCAATACGGATTTTTTGCGATAGATATTTTACGGATTCATCATAATTGCAACCTTCCGAACCGCTTTCAAATTCAACTTAGGTTGTGGACATGGGTCAATTTACAGGATTGTATTTGGAGTTGGGAATAAATTAATTTCGAAATTGAATCGCGTTGAGTTTCGGTAGAACTTCACTGCTCTGCAACTAATGACTTAAATTGTGAGGCAAACATGGATGGACTTCAATCTGGTTCATTTTAATTTTTAAAAGATATTTAAAAATGTGAAAAATAAGTTTATGGAAAGGAAATTAGATTAGTATGGTGGATTATTTTAGGTAATGAAGTGTTTTGCACAGTAAGAAATTAAAAAAATTAAATCAATATAAAAAAATTAATTATATCGGCGACTCTCGGGTCACCATAAAATGGGCATGTGGACAGTATTCATTGCAGGTGGCTAATCTTAATCCATGGTGTGACCGGATCAAGTCACTGATTTGTTTGTTCAGAAATATCTCTTTTGATCATGTTTATCGTCAGCATAACTCAGAGGCTGATAATTTATCTAAACTGGCATTAGTTGGAGATGAAGGTTTCATTTTGTGGGATGAAGTTTAGGAGGGTTGCAGAGTTGCGGATGGCTCTGTAAACATCTTTGAAATCTAGTTTTGGCTCAGTTACTTCTGTCTTTTTTGATGGATGCTTTATACCGGCATTATCTTTGCTCTTTCAGGACATGTTTAGCTTTTTTGATGCAATATTGGATCAGTCTCGGTGAGACTCACTTCATGTACTATTTGATTCAGTTTATGAATAACAATAGTATGTATTTTTTCTACTGAAAAAAAAAAAGTTTAATCTCTACTTGTTAGTGAGTAACAAGTGCTCCCTACATACAGCGATGCTAAGTTTTAGAAGGAAAAGACTAAGCTCTTGATCTCGAAATTCTGGGGTATCATATTTGAACATATTTACCAAGAATTCAATCATGATATGGACAAGTTATCAATTTTGAACATATTTACCGAGAATTCAATCAGGATATGGACAAGCTATCTAAGTCAGCTTTACAGGACCGTGAGGGATATATCAAGAATCAATTGTGCATTAGTGATGAATTGGTGACAAAAGAGATTCTTCGGTTATATATTTTTTATCCTTTCGACATCAACTATCCCATTGATTCCACCTTTATAGACTTTTTTCATTTCAACTACTTTTGTCTTGCAACTAAATATACTAATTCGGGACTGCAAATCATAAATTGACAGTGCTCTTTGGGCAGATCCTGGTGGATTCTATGTGATGTTTTTCCCAAATCTTAAAAAATAAATATTTCTTTTTTATATCGGTGGCTATATATTTGTGTTGTAGGTTTTGATCATTTTTTGTTCGTGGCATTTTGTAGAACTATGTTGTCCTGAACTTTTTGTCCTTTAAAATATCTTATCACTAGTTTGTGTCTTTGTGTCGGGTCTCCTAGTGGATTATGTCTTGACTCTGGGTCATAATACTTTTGGTTCCTGTGTATTTTTGGTTATGTTGGCCGACCTGTGGCCTTCATTGCTTTGGGTTCTTGCATCATATATGATTGGGACTGTTAATTGTCGGTTTGATCTCTTTCTATGGGTTCTTATGAGCATGCCATGTACTAATCTCTTCACATATATTTATATTTTAAATATAGTTTTTTCAGTGAAAAAGATGGAGAGAAAGAATGTTTAAATAAGCATGTAATGTGTCAAGCTTATTTCTAGGTTTATCGGTTGTAAAAAGACAAGTCAAAAAAAAATTGTTGAAGGGGAAAGAATGGCATTGCATGCTACATTGCAGAAAGGAAAATGAAGCAAATTATGGCAAGTTCTATGTTGATTCTCGTGTATCTTCATCCCTATGTGAGTCTAGTTCCTAAAACTAATCATAAAATAATTGGCAAGAGGAGGAATAAGGGTTATAGGAGGGAAGGGATGTAAGTTGAATAAGCATAGTCAAGAAGACGAGGTTTTAGGAGGAAAATAAATTGAATCAAGCTACTGAAAGAAAAAATGAAGTTGGTCATGGGTGAAGATATGGTAATAAATCAAGGCATGCTTTACCAAGAAACAATGCTAATTCGGAAATTTCATGGGAGGACTACCTCAAATAAAACCCTTTACAAATGGTTTAAGTAAACTCCAAAAACAACAATTAGGATATGCTCCAGTTTTTCATATTCTTACCAACCATTGGATAACTTTCAACTTTATGAGTGGTAGGGGTAAGGATGATAGTGAAGGTTAATTGCTATCAGTACACTGCCATCCTATCTCTAAAAAAGTGCACCCATTTTTTTATCCCTAGAAGGACAACAATAAAATATATCCTATTGGGATCAAAATACCCTAACTTCCACTAAATTGTGGCGAGAAAGAAGCCTTAAGGCCATCAATAATAAGATGGGGAGGTTTTTAGATATTGATGAAAAATGCTTGGTAAGGAGGTAGCCTATCTAGAAAAGATTTGTGTAAAATGTAACCTAAGAAATGCTCTCCCTAATGCCATGGGCATTGAGCTTGGTAGATGGTCCTACCGACAGCTGATAGACACAACAATGAAAAGGCTATGTTAAAATTCATTTTAGATGCTCCATATGCAAAGTCTATGTACACCTATAAAGGATGAACCAAATGAAGAAACGGAGGAAGAAGGAAGAGGTGAGTCTAGACATCAAGGTAAAATAACAGCAAAAGTGTTGGGAAAGTCCCAATCGTACAAGGGGAAAGTTAAAAAAATTAAGTAATAGGGACCTCGTCTTAGGCCATTGTAGACAATATTCTCTGAGGTTTGGCCAAGGCAAGGGAAAGGAGATTCTCTTTTTAAAACATAGGTTTCAACTTTGAAAGGGAAATTCAAATGGTGTTTGGACACAAAGAGAAACAATGTAACCAAGCTAGGCTAGAAGAGGAATCATTTGTTGATAGGATCCAATGAAAGAGGAAAGAGTCACAAGAAGAAAGGGCCAAAGTCAAAAAAAGTAGAAGGAAAATAAGTGCAATAAGGAGATGGAGGAGAAGGATTTAGGGAGTGGACCAAGGTTGGAGATGGCATGGGAAATCCATAAGGAAAGAAGGATAAGGAATTTTCTCTCGATAGAAGTTTAATCTTCTATGACACGAAAAGGTGAGAGTGTTGTGTCTAAGTAAAGGAGTGAATTTTTCTTTCAATCATGATTGGGATTGTATCCCAAGCATGAAGAAATAATAACATTTAAGATCAACAATTAGACATGTAGAGGGAGAACAAGTAGTGTTGAAAGTGGGATTGGATTTTGGTCCAACTCAATCTACAACACACTCAAGGAAAGGGAGGAGGTCTTTCCTAAGCCTAGTTGAGAAAAAGGCAGAAAAGATCTAAAAAGTCAAACAATGAACCGTCGTTGGTGCCCCATAGAGCATGAAAAGTCTCTTCAAGAGGTAAGAACCAATTTTACTCTAAAAAAAAAATTGGTTTTGGAATATCCCACAAAAAATGCTATTAGGAGCGTAGTTGAAAAGTACAATACATATATCTTCATGTTGCAAGAAATAATGGTAAGAGTGGAAGAGGCCAAGAGGGATTTAAATCCTTTATTTGTTGGTTGAAACTTCGAAGTTTCGGTCACTGTTGGGAGGTTAGGTGTTTCAGGAACATGCTAAAAGAACTTTGTAGAGAATCAAGAGACAACTTTCTTAAGCTCAACTATTTCTACCAAATTCTTCACTAAGACACTAAGTAGGAATTTTACCCTTGTAAAGACCTATGGCTCTTATGTATAGAGAGGAATTTTGGGAGGTCGTGGTAGACAATCTTATTTTCCTAAGGAGAGATCTAATGTCTACGAGACATGAACTTTGTGATAAAGAGAGGAGAAATGAGGGAAGGGAATGGAAGCGTTGTCCCTTTACCTGATTTATTTTCTTACAAACTGGAAGAAAGAGGGTTGAGTGATGTAGATCCCATTGAAGTAGTGCCTACATTGAGTAACAATAGGAGAGGAGTCGAAGGTCTTGCTAACAGGTTGGATAGGTTCTTGGCATATAAGGATTTGGTGGAGGAAACAAGGAGGATCAAAACTTGGATAGGGATTGAGGGATCCTCAGACCACAGCCATCTTGTTTCAAATTGAAAGACGACAAAGGAAGACTCTAGCTGCTTTCAAATTCAATCCATTTTGACTTACCTGTGAAAATTATAGAGAGATAGTAATACAAGAATGGAAATCATATGATGATGAAGGAAATCTGTGATGGGCAATTCCAAGACAATTTGATTAATATCAAGAAGTTCACCATGAAATGGGCAAACAAATAATCTTAGGTATCAAAGGAATCCCTTCTTGAAATTCAAAGAAAATTGGTGTATAGGAATAATGGGAGTGGAGTTTTAAATGAAGAGAAGCAAAGGGATCTGAAAGCCCTTGAAGAAAAAGAAAATAATCTTTTGAAATGGGAAGGGAGGAGATGGAGAAATAAGAGTAGGGTTTTGTGATTGCAACAAGCCAATGAGAATACTAGGTTTTTTCCCAAGTAGGCTAACGTAAAGAAACCACAATACCATCTAGGAATTGAAGAGGGCCAACTGAGAAGAGGTGTCTTCTTTCAAAGGCAGTTGAGCAAGGGGTAAGATATTTTGAAGAATTATATAAGGAACCTTCCAGGATCAATATGGTAGAGATAGTTGCAATCTCTTCTTTCTTCCCTACTTTGTAAATGATGAACAGAATGATGGGTTCATGGAAGTTAAGCAAGAGAAGCTAAAACAAATGGTGCAATATTTCCAACATCATAAAAGTTCAGGGGCAGTTGCTTTGCCTAGACTTATTTATTAGTTTCTATGGCATTGTTGAATTTGATCTATTGCTAAGTGTAGTTGAGTCTAAGAAAAGTGGAAGTATTTTGGGGGTAAATAAGGCTACTTTCCTAGCATTCATTTCAAAAGGGGGCAACCACTCTTCCTTGAGGATTTTGGATCAATCTCCATGCGTAATTCCATCTACAAGATCATCACCAAAGTGGTTGCAATGCACATCAAGTCTACACTGGCAAAAGCCATTTCAACAAAGCAGTTTGAGTTTCTTGGTGGGAAACAAATCTGTGATAAAGTGGGCATCACTAAAGAGGCCTTGCGCACAGTAAAGTCCAAGAAACCTCCTACCTTCATCATCAAACTGGATCTTTCCAAGGTCTATGACAAGGTAAGCACATTTTACTTCAAGTTAATCGACATCCATGTCAGGTTCAAGCTTTCTTTCCTAAATTAGATAGATGCAAGTCTTTGTCATGTTTCTTTTGTAGGTATGGTTAATGGTTAGGCCTCAAAAATTTCAAGTCATCAAGAGGTTTGAGACAAAGATGCCCTCGTCTCCCATCTTATTCCTCTTGGTGGCATTGAGCTTAATTATATATATTGCTAATCTAATAATAGAGTTTTAAAAGGAATAAAATTTTCTAGGGAGTTAAGCTTGACTCATCTACTATTTGTAGATGATGTAAATATTTTCAGTAATGGCACATGGGCTTATGAACCGTGTCTCAAAGTGTTTGGATTGGCAACATGGATTCTAATGTTCATGGGCTTATTTTCATGTTGGATTCTAATGTTCATGAATTGATATTTTAAACGTTATCAATTAAATATAGGGAATTTAGCCATACATTAGCATATTTCAACTCTACTTTCATTGTTATGATACCGAAGGTTGACTCTTAGAAATTTTTTTATCAATATATGTCCATATCCCTCTATAGTTGCATATACAAAATTATTTTGAAACTAATTGCAATGAGGGTTGGTAGTATACTATTTGAACCCATATCACGGGAATGATTTGGTTTTATCTCTGAAAGGCATATGCATGAGGCTATAGGGGCACTTCAAGAGAAGCTACACACCATTAAAACAAAAATGATCCGATAGCTAGTCATCAAATTTGCTCCATATAAATCCTATGATTCTATTGGTTGTATATGAGGATTGGGTTCTCATGTGCATTTGTAAATTGAGTCATGAATTGTGTTTATTTTGTATCATTTTATTTGTTAATTAATGGGTTAGATTTGGTTTTCTTTAGTCTAGGTAAACAAATGCGGTAGGGGTTCCTCGTTTTTGCACTATTGTTTTTTATTGTGGTCGAGGGTCCTAATAGAACTTTTTTTAGAGACTAACATATGTGAGAATTTTACAGGTATAAACATTGGTCACAAGTTTTTCCTTTCTCACCTTTTTGTCACTGATATCATGGTCTTTTGTAATGGTAATTGGCAATATGAATGAACTTCGACAAATTCTTAACCTTTATTTTACATCCATTGATATGTTTTAAATATCCATGGGTCTTTGATTTCTTTATTTAGTGTAGGTGAGAATGAGAAATATTTTTTCTCTCAATTATTTCCCTTTTAGAGGTATGGCATGGAGGATGGATTAAATTATTTGGGTTGTTATGTAAAACCAATTGCATGTTGTAGGAACGATTGAAAATGTCTTATTGCTGAAATGGAAAAAAGGTTCTATGTATGGTATAATCAATGGTTATCCCATGGTGGTAAGATTGTTCTCATCAAGGCTATATTTTTTTATTGGATGCATTTGTTTTTTACTCCCAAAGGAGTTTTTGAGAATATTTCATAGATCAATTTCATATTTCTTTGATTTGGGAAAATAGATAAGAGAGGTTTAGCATAGGTGGGCAATGATTAAGTTGTTTTCCAAATGGTCAAGGTGGATGAGGTATAAAAAAATATTAATTTATTTATCGTAATTGTGCCTAATAAAAAATGTATAATTTTTCCATTATATGGACAAATATCACAATGGATTATGCGTTAACTGAAAACAGTTGGTTTAAAAGGTAGATAAAGGCACAAAAGTGAGGTTAAGATATGTTCCCTAGGTTGGATGTGGTAAAATCCTCATCTTATCAAAGAGTCTTATAGGAAACTTTCATAGAGAAGAACATTTCTCTTAAGCCACATAACTCTTCTTAAAACAACTACCATTTGCTGCCATGATTGGAAATTTGCTACTATGTTTGGATCATTGAAGGATCCATTTCTAAAAAAAATGTGGATTTTTTTTGTGTGTGCTATAACTGACATGAAATTTAATATCTTCTTGGATCAAAAGATTGTGGGAATGCGTGATCAAATTCAAAAAGTGTAATTTTCTTATCCCTAATAAAATTATGAATTTTATTACTAAGAGAAAAAACTAAAAGAAACATTAGCATGTGCATATATTTCCACCTAGCATTGTGCATGTACAAGCAAAATAGAAGTAACATGATCACCAACAAGATAAACACAAACCATACATCAACTTTAATCTAAGAAACATAATGGGATAAAATCCATGACAAAAAATTAAGGGTTAATCAAAGAACAAAAGTCTAGATGCATAGGACACCAACTTTTATTCACACGATGGAATCTTAAAGAGTTAGGGTAAATTATGCATCTTTCTTGAAATTTAATTCAATATATTTTATGAAGTTGCATTAAATATTGGCTTTATAACTAATAGAAGATGAGCTAATATGTGCTGCTTTTTTGTTAACAATGTTCCAATGTTTCCTAAAAAAATAATATTTATTTCATAGAAAATGGATTAATACAAGTTTATGTTACTTTAATAGTTGTTGTGAGGAAAGAAATATTATGGTCTAAAAATAGCTGTGGAGATATTTTATTTTTAATATTGAAATTTGATATTTGAATATTGATATTTTAAATAAATTATATTTAATTATTAGGCTGTGATTTTTAAATTTTGATAATTTCTCACTAAGATCATTAATCACAAATACAAACAATAAAATTTACTATATTAATATTGATAAAATTTATTATGTTAATGTTGTCATAATAACATTTGTTTTGTATGGTATCTCGGGGAAATTTCTGTGTATTTTGTCAAGCTCTTTCAATTCATAGAAGCATTTAATAAAGGTCCTCACTCTTGGATTAACCCACCTTCAACCAATGGCCAACTCCGAATTCTTGTACTGTTGTTTTAATCTCAAATATATATATATATATATATATTTCTCAAATTACACAATGCATTGCCACCTTTAGCATAAATCCATCTTAAACTCAAATCTATCAACCACCTAGAGGGATCTAATTACTTGAGGTATAATTTTTTTAATCTTATATTATTTACACGTCTAGAAAAAATTTACACCTTACGAAATTTGATCCCTCTCAATGTTTGATAGATCTCGGTTTAGATTTATGATGGTTTTTATTTTTTTTATTTTATGAATCAACATGAAATTTTTAATTAACTTTTTATTTGGTTTTAAATTTTTATTTTACAAGCATATATAGATTTTTTAATTACTTGTTATTTGGTTTTAATTTTTTATTTTATCATCTAACATGAATTTTTTAATTACTTTTTTTATGGTACTATAATACCTTTCACATCATATTCAAAACACTCACATTAACATTTAATTAAATTATAACTTTATATTTTATATTAGATTTATTTATAAATCCAATACAAAACATAATGTACAATATTTCAAAACACTTACATTAGCATTTAATTAAATTATAACTTTGTGCTTTATATTAGATTTATTTATAAATCCAATACAAAGCATAATGTGCAATATGATATACTTGAATTCTTGTTGTCACCAGGAGAAGGATAACCCTTTTTATTACTAGGGATATTATCTAAATGGATATTTATAAATATTTATATTTTTTCCCAATACGGATATTTATAAATATTTATGTTTTTTGCACGATGTTATATTTGGTACATTAAATAAGCTATGCAATAAAAGAAACCATTTTGCTGATTATAACACTTACATTTATATTTAATTCATATTTGTCATTACAATTACAATAGTTACATTGAAATCTATGTAGCTTATTGTGATACCATACGCTGAAATCTATGCCATGAAAAAACTCAATCAAGTATGCTCCATCCTACTTAATCAAGAATAATAAGTGTCCATCTACTGAAATCTAAATCTTAGGCTTAGAACTATATTATCGCATAATATAATATAATCCAATTCTTCTTTCTTTTTAAAGATAGAAAAAAACTATACTTTCATCACATATAAGTATATGTGGAGTAGACACTTACATCTTATAAGATCACATCCAGGAAACCCATTATGCCAATCAGCCAGAGATACCCACAAACACATAGAAACAGAACGCCATCAGGAGCCACGAGAATCACCAACCTCCGGCCACATAAGACCAGACCACTAATAAAGACCGCACTTCCCAAACCCGTGGGAGCTGTCAAATAACAAAATAAATATAAATACATGCCGCAGAAAGTCTATAGAAATATATGCCGATACTACTAATGACCAGGGAGAGAAAGCTCCCAGGTGAATCCAAAAAAGAGTTATAGCAAGCTAGAACCTAAGAGAGGAACGCCGGCAAGCAGCCAGAAGAAGAGAGTTGATCGCCACACCAAGACTCAAAAAATATGGACCCCTCTGGAGCCGATAGAACCCTCCTGGATAAGGAGTCTGCAAGTGTGTTATACCCCCGGAAAATATGAAAGATGGACACCTGAGGGAAATCCAAGAGCATGGATTTAACATATGTCATCCAAGGGGTCAGCGCCATCGACTTTAAAGAGTCTGGGCCCTTTGCCCAGTCGATAATGGTCTTCGAATCCCTTGTAGTTGTAGATGCCGAGATTTAGCGAAAAAGAGAACAAGCCAGAGAGCCGGAAGTTCTCCGCGAGTGTTTGAACCCATACCACAATTCAGCCATAAGTTAAATAAATAGACGTGTCTGGTCCAGAACAATATAAGCACCTGCTCCACATAGTCTCGCATGGTCCTCTAATGAGGCATCGAAATAATCCCTGCAACCTGACATAGGAGGAGGGGGTGTCCGCTTGATCGATCCCAAACAAATAGTGTCCTGCCGAGAGGAATCAGAACCCTCCAAGAAAGCTGCTACTACCTTTCTAGAAAACATCCCTCTGATATGTTCCAGATACAACTTTTCTTGATAAATAACAATAAAAAATGGGGACCAAAAGAAAATAAATATAATTGAACGTTAAATTAATATTGTCAAGCCTCATCATGGCCTCACATCCCAGCATGGATATAACCAGCAACTGCCCTCGACGTCAAAATAAATATACATGGTCATTAGAAGGCTTTTATTGAGAAACTTGTAGAAATTCCACTTAGTTTATGTTTCAAATTATGCATAAGATTTGACTCAAGCTCCTTTCCAAAAAGGACTGTCAAATCATCGGCTAAAGAACTAAACAATGAAAAATAACCTACAAACAATATATGGAATCAATTTATATTTGGATTTGTAATTAGAACTAATGGACTGAACCTTTTGAAAACATCCCTCTGATATGTTCCAGATACAACTTTTCTTGATAAATTACAATAAAAAATGGGGACCAAAAGAACATAAATATAATTGAACGTTAAGTTAGCTGATAACTGAATAGTGACTTCGGTTTTGATGCTGCTGATTGATATGAAAAAAGACATTTAGCCGGTTTTTGAATCGGCTCATCACTGGCATTTTCTGGACTTGGAGAAGCTTCTTTGCCCACATTGGATTTTTCCATACTTAAGTAATTGTGTGTAGTTGAACTCGGATTTTCTCCATCGTTTTTAGAGGATCTAGATAATTGTCATTATATAATACAGAATCCTGTTCTGGCACCTGCATCTCTTCATTTTACTCATTTTCAGGGGTTTTGGGACTATCAAGTGTAGAGTTCATTTGGTTAATCACAGTTTCCCTTGCTTCATGGGCTACAACTGAATCCTGTAAGGCAAAAGAACAGTAAAAACATAGTTATTTTGACAAAATTCCAATATTCACTCAGTTTTTATATTAAATACCTTCATTTGAAGCAGTTTACAAGACATGGCAAATGAATGCTTGATTAGGATTTGAAATCTGCAGAGATGGAATAAGAAAATACAATTTTGACTGCAAAGACACTACTGTTTGTTCTTTAAAAAATCTCCTGCAAAACTATCAAAACTTCAAAATATGGAAAGTATCATGTGGAAGAGTGTTGACACTGCGATCCATCCAAAGTTACAGCTTTGGAATGACACTGAAACCAAGTGATCAAGAAACAATATATTTGCATTGACATATATAAGAGAAAGGATATAAACAATCACAATATAATTTGGGAATTATCATACACCTCATATTCCAACTTGCAGTCTATTTACATAAAAAAAAGTATACTTGATTAGCAAACATAGAGGTGAAGCAAAGTACTCAAAATGCAACTAAAATACCTCCAGGCTCCACCAACTATGATAACCCAAATCAAGATGTGGGGGGCCGTTATACACAGAGGATCACTTACATGACCATTAGGGAACATATGTTCATTCAACGAATTAGGACTTCCCAACGAGGTCATATTCGAAAATATTAGGGAACATCTGTTCATCCCTTCCCAACGAGGTCATCTGTCCATCATTTGAAACAAATCTTTGATCAATGTCGAAAATATGGAATTTCCCTTAACCCCAAGAAAAGTGTGTTTGTTGTTTTAGAAGGGAGATTGCTGGGACATATCATTTCAAAAAAGGGAATCTCAGTTGATCCTGAGAGAATACAAGCCATTCTACAGATTCCCATGCCTCATAACAAAAAAGCAATGCAATCATTCATGGGAAAATAAATTTTGTTCGCAGATTTGTATCTGACTTCACGCAAATCGTAAAACCATTGCAACAAATCATTAAACAGGACGTGAAATTTAAGTGGACTGAATTAAAGAAAAATGTTTTTCGCAATATTAAGACTGTAATTGCTCATGCACCATCTCTGAGTAGTCCTGATTTCGAAAAAGATTTTATCATTTATACATTTGCGATCATTCCCTTGCAGCAGTGCTCACTCAGAAAGGGGGTCAAGGGGACAAGTATCCAATAGCTTTTATGAGCACTGGGTTACAAGGGGATGAACTGAATCATCCAAATGTTGACAAACAAGCTTACGCAGTGTTTAAAGTTGTAAAGCAGTTTAGACCCTACCATTTTGAAAAACAGGACTAAAGTCCTGGTACCTCACCCGGCCGTTAGATCGTTGTTTGTACAGGAGGAGCTGGGAGAAAGGCGTGGAAACTGGGTTACTGCGTTGCAAGAATATGATTTGGAATTCAAGCCTGCTACCATCGTTAAGGGCCATGGATTGTGCAAACTACTTTCTGAAAGTTCAGCTGAAGAAGCTAACGGATGGGATAATGAAGCAAAAATGAACTTACTTGAAATTTATTCCACTAATACACCCCTGATTCTTGGTACCAAAATTTGGTGCATTATTTACAGCATGGGTATGCCCTTGAACATTGGAATTCAAAGCAAATGACAGCTCTCCGATTGAAATCAGCATCATATCAGATAATCAGTGGAGTGCTATTCCAGAAAAATTATGATGGAGTATTCCTCAGATGTTTAGAAACTGAAGATGCAAAGAAGGTATTGAAAGAATTGCATGATGGGCTTGCTGGAGGACATTATTCTGGAGATACTACTGCTCACAAGATCCTTAAAGCAGGTTATTATTGGCCTACTATTTTTAAAGATGACCATGCTTATGTCCGAAAATGTGTTGTATGCCAAAAGGGTGCCGGTAGGCAGATAAAACTAGCAATGCCATTGCAACCAGTAATAATTTCAGAACCATTTCAGCAGTGGGGCTTGGATGTTATTGGAGAAATAAATCCAAATTCCTCGTTACAGCATCATTATATTCTCACGGCTACAAATTACTTCACACGTTGGATTGAAGTTGTCCCTCTGTGAAAGGTCAATGAAGATGTTGTCATCAAGTTTCTTCAAGAAAACATCATAACCAGGGTTGGGGTTCCAATTTCCCTAGTTTTTTTTTTTTTTTTTTTTTAACAGAAACAGGGGAAAGAGTGTATTTATAAAAGCTGTGCACAGCTATTCATTACATGTATATGATAGAGTTTTTTTGCAGAAGAGGAAATTTCTAGAAAGACTGTAACTGTAGTTTCTATCAACATATCTTTAAAAGCTCTGAGCCTTATCTTTCTAAAGCTGTTCAAAATGGTACTGGGATAAACCCTGATAAACTGACTGTTTAGGAGAATGCAGAAATACATTGGCAAAATATATACAAAATTTGAAACTTGAGCTAGAAAAGAAATTAGCCATAATTCTTGAACTGGGAAGAAGCGGCGTCCACCATTTCCTGGTTTATCTCTTGATTGACCGTGGGGGTTTCTTGCACATAACTTCCCTGCGTTTTCCCTGTCAACACTGCCATATCTTCCTGTAGCATATCAACCTTTCCCATTAGCTCGAACAAATTTTTCTCCAAATCATCAATCCTTGAATCCTGGCATGAAAGCTGAGAGACTGTGTGATTCAGGTCTGCGGCCATCTCCTCGTTTTGCTTCACACTGGTGCTGACGGCATCATAAGTACTGCGAACCGAGAGTTTTATATCCACCACAGTGCGGCTCAGGGCTGCTATGGCAGCCATTACACTTTGCATCGTTCCAAGGTTAAACGGAGGCAGCAGTGGAGGTCGGGGGGATGGAGGGGAGTCCAATTCGCACAGGGAGAGCCGACTTAGAGGAGAGCAGGAGAAATGAGGGGGACGCACCATCGCGGGGGAAGAAGAGAATGGAGCGGAGGGATGAGTTAATAACGGCTCGTGGGAGCTGACAACACGGCAGGAGGCCATGTGACAGGTGCGTGGAAGGCCTGAATGGCGTGTGGCGGAAGCAACGGGGGTCGGGGGGGATTGAAGGTAACCGCACTTTGAACGAGGGATGGGGGGAACCCTCGGGGGTCCAAAGGACCCATGCTTTAAGCATGTCATAAAAAATTTTGCCCTTGACATTATCTTAGGGGATGAAGTGAAATCCCATGGCACCATTATGATCCTGCATGTGCCCAAGTTCTAATAAGGTTCCTTTGTTAGCCTCTAAGTCAGCAAGCCGATTATTCTCTCGAAGGATGTGAAAAAAAGAGACTTTTGGGAGGAGAGCATTGGATTTTATTCGTTGCATATATCTGTAAGCTTTTGAACCTTGAGGGGCAGAGCCCTTTCTCATGATTTGAATAACATGTCTAGAGTCTCCATAAATTCTGAGATTGTCAATTCTGAAGGAGGAGGCCAAATCTAATGAGAGAATAAGAGCTAGCCATTCTGCCTCATTATTTGTCTTGTTGCCTAGGCCCCAAGAGAATGCTGCGACTTTATTTCCTCCGGGATCAAAGAGTATCCCACCCGCACCTGCCGCCCTGGTCAATTTCCCTAGTTTTTGATAATGCTTCCTATTTCTCTTCTTTAAAGTTAAGTGAATTTGCTATAGAAAGGAGAATTAAATTGCATTATTTTTCCAATCATTATCCCCAAGGAAATGGGTTAGCAAAATCTACATAAAAACCTCAACTATATACTTATGAAAACTGTTATTGAAAATCAAAGAAATTGGCATGTTACTCTCTCAAACGCTTTGTGGGTTGAGAGGGTCACACCAACGAATACTTTAGGAGTTTCTCCTTACACTCTAGTTTATGGAAAAGAAGCTATTCTTCCTCCGAATATCCTTTCGCCTGCGTTGCAATTAGCCCAAGCTTCTAGAGGATCAAACAGTCGTATTATCCAAAAAGATTAACACGGTGCTCAAACTCAAAGAGGAAAGAGAAAAGACCAAAAATAAATTTACCACTCATCACTCTAATGTCAATAAATGGTTTCATAACGGTCGGTCAGGGAAGAAAGAATTTGAAATCAATCACCTAGTTCTGAAGTTGGATCAACCTCACGAGGAAAAGGGCAAGCATACAAAATTTCAACATCTATGGCTTGGTCCTTACACTATCGCTGAGAAACTTGGCCCTGGAACTTATAGATTACAAAATCTGGAAGGGGAAGTTGATGTCTGAATAACAGGTACATCCACAAAGACCGAACACCAAGGACACTGCTCACATGTAGGGATCATAGATCAGTACACCAGATGTTTGACATGGCTAAAACCCCCTACAGGGAAACAGTCCACAGCCCCGGCCAAATAGCTTCTACGGAGCAATTTATTATGCAGAAGGAAAAATATTACATGAGCTTCTCTCAATAATGGATCATTCGGCAAGTGACCCTCCATGCTCTTTAAATAGAGATCATGGACCAATCGGGTGTTAAGCCACGGATCAAGTGTCGTTAATATCGAGAGAAGTTGAACCGTCGGATCACTTTATATCATGATCGTTGGATTACATATATACAAATGCATACCTAACGGATATATTAGACCAAGTTGAACTTAACTAACTCCTAAGTGTCAAAAATATCCTAACATCCCCCCTTAAGAACAACTTGGGATAGGATTGAAGGATTTACAAAGGTGACACAAAATTAGGAGAAGGAAGGAGGCATTAAAGCCTATCTCCCCTTAATGACAACTTCCTGTACTCCTAGCATAGTTTGAAGTTTGGAAAACTTGGCTTCTGTAACAGACTTGGTGAAAATGTCTGCAACTTGATCACTTGTTTGACAATATCGCACTTCAAGAACATGATCCTGGAGGAGCTTTCTAATGAAGTGCATGTGAAGTTCAATGTGTTTGTTGCGCTGACGTTGGACTAGATCTTTGGCTAAATGAATGGCACTCTGATTGTCACACCATAGTGTGGTCGGATGCTGCTGCTGGAACCCAAACTCTGAAAGGATCTGTCGAAGCCACATGGCTTCCTGACTAGCACGAACAGCTGCATGGTACTCGGTTTCAGTTGAAGAAAGAGCAAGTGCACTTTGTTTCTTAGAAGCCCAAGAAATAGGTCCTGAACCCAGAGTGAATACATATCCTGCAGTAGACTTCCGACCATCAGGGTCACCAACCCAATCGGAATCAGTGTAACCAACTAAAGAAGGAGTCCCCCCCGAACTGTAATGTATCCCGAACTGAACTATACCTCGAACATACCGAAGGATTCTTTTTGTTGCTTTCCAATGACTTTCATAAGGGCATTGCATATATCGGGCAACAAGACCAGCAACAAAGGAAAGGTCAGGACGGGTGTGAGTTAAGTACAAGAGGCTACCAACAAGCTGACGGTACAAAGTGGCATCTACTTCAGGTGTTGAACAAGAGGTAGAAAGTTTGACTCCAGAGTGGAAAGGAGAGGGAGCTAGTTTACAATCTTCCATGTGAAAGCGGCAAAGAAGATCACAGGCATCCTTAGACTGGGAAAGGGAGATACCTTTCTGGGTTTGCAAGACTTGGAGGCCAAGAAATAGTGCAAGTGTCCAAGTTCTGTCATTTCAAACTGTTGCTTAAGACTTAACTTCACATGATGGATAAGTTTGTGGTCACTACCAGTAAGGATTAGGTCATCAACATAAAGGACTAGGATTATGAGATGGTCATTGACTTTCTTGGTATAGACATTTGAATCAGAATGGCATCTAGACAAACTAGTATCTAGAAGAAACTTGTCCATTTTAGCATACCAGGATTGAGGGGCTTGCTTAAGGCCATAGAGAGATTTCTTGAGGCGTAAAACAAGACTTGAATCAGACTGAATGTACCCAGGAGGTTGTTCCATGTACATTTCTTCTTGCAAATTCCCATGCAAGAAGGCAGATTTAACATCCATCTGATGAACTTCCCAATGAAAAGATGCGGCAAGGGCAAGAACAAGGCGGATGGAATTCATTTTGGCTATCGGTGCAAAGGTTTCGGTGTAGTCTATGCCTTCAACTTGAGAGAATCCTTTAACAACTAGTCTTGCATTATGTTTGTCAATACTGCCATCTGGTCCATATTTGGTTCTATAAACCCACTTACATCTAACAAGTTTCCTGCCTTTGGGAAGAGGAACAAGATCCCAAGTGTTATTTGTCATTAAGGAGTTGTATTCTTCATCCATTGCTGCATCCCAATTTGGATGGCCAGAAGCTTCTTTAAATGTCTTTCGATCACAGTTTTCTGGAACTTGAGCCAGAAGTAATGAGGCTCATTGAAACTGAGAGTGAGTACGACGTCGATCTCTAGGATCACCAGCAAGATCACCTGCAGCTTCTCTAGTAGAACGGACCCATTTAGGAAGCTGTGAAGCTGGTGCTGGAGGAGGTTGAGCAGGCGGAGGAGGATTTTCATCCTCGCTATCATCATCATCTGAAAAAGTAACCGGAGTGGGAGAAATATCAAGAGGTGAAGAAGAAGAATAAGATGATGGCACAAGTGCCGAATTAGGCTTGCAGGCCAATACATGTTCATCAAATTTGACGTCTCTTCTTATTATGATGAGAATGTGGCAGAAGAAGCCTATAGCCTTTGACATCTTCAGAATAACCAACAAATATGCACTTTTCACTTTTAGGCTGTAATGCTTTCTGTTTTTCATCCAAAATATGAGCCCATGCTTCACTACCAAACACACAGAAATGACTGACATCTGGTTTATTTTCACTCCATGCTTCTTTCGGTGTAATCCCTTGTAAATCTTTAGTGGGAGTGCGATTAATTATGTAATTTGCACAATTTATAGCTTTAGCCCAATATGGAAGACTTAGTCCTTTAGCTTGGAGCATACAATTAGCCATTTCTTTTAGAGTGCGGTTTTTCTTTTCAGCTACACCATTTTGTTGTGATGTATATGGAACAGTATGTTGTTGTTGGATTCCTTGTTCAGTGCAAAAATTAGTGAACTTGTTGTTAACAAATTCTCCCCCATTATCTGATCTTAACTTAAGAATTTGATGACCAGATTGTTTCTCAACAAGGGCCTTGTAGGCCAAGAACATGCCAAAAACTTTGCTCTTAAGGTTTTAAGAAGTAAACCCAAGTGCATTTGGAGTAATCATCAATGAAAGTGAAGAGGTATTTGAAACCAGAGAAGGAAGCAGAAGGTAGAGGACCACACAAGTCACTGTGCACAAGCTGCAAAGGAGCCGAGGCGTGCCAAGAAACATGTTTGTCAAAACTGTCCCGATGATGTTTTCCAAGTACACAACCGGAACAAACACCATCCTTACAATAGACCATAGGAAGACCTGTCACCATATTTTCTTTACATAGTTGTTGCAATGAGCGATAATTTAAGTGACCAAAACGCTCATGCCAAAGCTTGCTCAGTGCATCACTATGAGCAACAAAAACTGATGGAAGTGAAGATGACCCAAAGTTGTCAAACTTGTACAACGTAGTAATATCCTCAACTGTTCCAGTAGCTAATACATGTCGTGGATCCTTTAAATTTCTAATTACAACTTGGTGAGGTGAAAACTCTACGGTTTTACCTTCACCAGAATGAGTGATCTGGTATACTAATAAAAGATTACATGAAAGAGTAGGAACACATAATACATCATTAAATTGTCCATTGTCTAGATGAACAGTACCAGACCCTTCAACACTAAGTGATCTATCATCACCAACAAATATTTGTTTGGTGTTACAACTATTTAAATCAGAAAATATGATTTTATCCTTAGCCATATGATAATATGCTCCAGAATCTATAAGCCATCCATTTGAAGAAGAACGAGAAGATGTTGTAAGTGCAAAACCAGAGGCTGAAAGTGCTTGTCCTGAAGATGAAGTTGAAGAAGAAACAAGCTGAATGTGATGCTTCTTCATTGCTGCTTCTAGAGCTTCCATCCTTTTAAAACACCTTGACTCTTCATGCCCATCGCGATTACAAAAGTTGCAATGTCTTTGTGTCTTCTTTCCTTGAGATTTGGCAGGTTTATCTTGTTGAGGATAATTTTAAGGTTGAGAAGATTTAGGACCCTTGTTATTTTGATTGTGCTTCTTTGGATATTGCTTCTTTGGATTCTTCGGATTCTTGTAATTCTTCGGACCAGGCAGCTGTTGAGCTACTAAAGCCTTTTTTGAAGTACTGGCAGTATTAATTAGTCCAAGATGTAAGAGTTTTTCCTGTTCTCTTATTAAAGAATCACAAAAAGGTAAAAACATCAAAAGAGGGAGCTTTGTATTGAGTTCCTGAAGAAAGAAGAGTTTCTCTAGTGGAATGAAAGGTTCAGACAAACACAGAATATGCAGGCCCCAACTTGGCAAGAATGGCGTAAATAAGGCCATCATCTGCCTTTATGACTTTACATGCAGCCAACAAGACTCTAAGAGTCTTAAATTTTGTTATAAAATCTTCCATGCATGAAAAATTATTAGGATCTCATGTAAGCAACTCATTCTCAAGCTGATGAGCTCTAATCTCATTTTTAATACCAAAAATAGTATTTAGCTTTTGCCAAGCATCATCCGGTGCATGAATGCCTCGAAGATGAAACTGCAGATCAGGAGAAACTGACAAACCAATTAAACCACGAGCTGAATCATTTCTATTTTCCCATTTTGCTAGTTTATCAGTATCAGAGGGAGGAGTTTCCATGCCAAGGGTAAGTCTATATAACCCTTTGCTTCTAAGAATATCTTCCATACGAGACTTCCATACAAAATAGTTAGTACTGGTAAGAAGCATATCATTTGAAATTTCCATTCTGAAATAAATATGACTTCAAATATAAAAACTAGCTGGAAAAAAATAATAGAGCTCGAAAAAATAAGCGGTTTAAAAAAGAACGGCACTGCAATCAGCTTCCGGATGAAAAAGTTATGCCCTTTTGAAAACAAATTGAAAGAGCAGCCAAGGAACCACGTGGTGTGTGGAGGTAAGTGCACAGCAATAAAAAAAATCCCCTTTAGTCCTAGCTTAACTCCTAAGCTCACTTTAAAAAAAAATTATGTGCCCTTACTTCTATAAATAAGTGAAAGTCACTTTTACATAAAGTTGCTTAAAAAAAATAAGAAAAAACAACTTAAAAATAAAAGGAAACTTTTGTTTTTGTTTATTTTATAAAGTTGTTGTAGAAAAGAAAAAGGAAAGAGACAACTTAAAAGGAAAGAAAGTAACTTATGTGAGCTTTTAAGTAACTTCCTTTTTTTTTTAATATATGAAATCAATGCAACAAATACTAATAGAATTTGAACTTAAGACCTCTTTAATAAGTAACTTTAAACCAAGTGAGCTATAGTAAAAATATAGAAAATATTGTAAAAGAGGGAGGGTTTTTTTTTTTTTTTTTACTCTTCTTGCCTTGTAGTGCGTGCTTACCCCGCAGACCTCTGTTTCATCCTACAAAACAACTTTACACACTAGAAACCAAAAAAACAAGACAAAAAAAAACTCAAGGGTTTCCCGCTCTCTGTTAGTCCTTCCTGGTAAATGGCATGTCTTTCCTGCTGTTTGTGGTTAGCCGAGACCGCCAGTATGTGCAGAGAGGAGACTATCACTTCCAGAAAATAATAAAAAATAATAAAAAATAAAAATAAATAAAAATGAACAAAGCGAAATGAAACGGAGAAAGAGAAATAAAAATGTGGAAAACAAAACAGTGTACCTCAAATTTGTGAAAATGGTCGTAGTTAGGGAAAACGGAAGCCTTTTCGTACAAAACGAAGGGCGATCCTTAATGGAACCAACACTCTGAACACAATGGAGCACTTAAGCCAGTCAAAAAACGACCAGAAATAGCAGATCTCGGCAACAGATCCCACATGCACCCACACCGGCTTCAGATCTAGATCGCAATAAAACGAAGACGGCCCTCAACAGTGCTCACATACCAAGTCTGAATAACAGGCACATCCACAGAGACCGAACACCAAGGACACCGCTCACACACAGGGATCATAGATCAGTACACCAGATGTTTAACGTGGTTAAAACCCCCTAGAGGGAAACAGTCCACGGCCTCGGCCAAATAGCTTCTACGGAGCAATATATTATGCAGAAGGAAAAATATTACATGAGCTTAATAATGGATCATTCGGCAAGTGACCCTCCATGCTCTTTAAATAAAGATCATGGACCAATCCGGTGTTAAGCCACGGATCAAGTGTCGTTAAGATCGAGAGAAGTTGAACCGTCGGATCACTTTATATCATGACCGTTGGATTACATATATACAAATGCATACCTAACAGATATATTAGACCAAGTTAAACTTAACTAACTCCTAAGTATCAAAAATATCCTAACAGTTGAAACTCTCCCTGTGAATAGCGAAGCTTTGAAGCAGTACTTCACTTAGTCTAGGAAGATCATTTATGTACATAAATAAAACTTTTTCCTTGTTGTTTCGCCTTTTTATGTTTGGATTACTTTGTTTTAACCTAGTATGTTTTAGGCTTTAGCATGCATTAAAATAATATTTTATGGCTTGGAAAGTTGGCACATATCACAAGGGTGCACCCTCTTTGCAAGCTAAAATTCACAGTATTTGGTCAAATGTATACATCCCTAGGGCGCATTCTTCTTGGAGCTTAAAATAGTATTTGTTAAAGAAAGACCTAAAACCTTGGCACACTCCTCTAATTGCTTATAGACAAGGTGGCTAGCATTGCACATGCTTCAAGGGCACCTCAACTACAAAGACTAATTTATAATTTCCTTGTCAAAGAGTTTGTGCATACATGGCTGAACCCTTGTTTCTCTCACATGTTTCGAGGCTGTTATACATCAGAAAAAAGTGCTTTAAGGGAGCCACATGTGGCTCAAGAAGTTGACTAGAAGTTGGTGAGAGCCACACATCCACTCTTGAAGGGCGCACTTGGTTAAGGAGTTGGTTGGAAAGTTGGTTAAGAGTTGGTTGGTTCTTGAGTCAAAATCCTAACCCATCCACTACATGGAGCCTTGTTCACATGTATGGGGTTTCTCTCTTCTGAAGGGTGCACTTTTGGAAAATTAATTTATTATTTCATGGAGAATATTGCTTGGTCAAATCATTCAAAGGAAGGAGGTGCCCTATATGCTTGGGCTATTTTTGGAAGAAGTTCCTGTTAATTTTTTAGGGCAGCTGCGAGACCCATCTCAAAGAGAATGGCACCCTAGTCAGTTAACTAGGGTTCCTGGTCAAGTTAACTAGGCAGAGTAAAGAGTAAGACCCTAGAAGGTACCCTATGGCCCCCAACTGTCTCCCGAGGTTCTTGGTCAAGGGACTGTTATCACCTATTTTGTACAAATAGTTGAAACCTTATTGAGCCGCCAGTGTTGGAACACATCAGTGTTCACTTCCAGAGTATCTGGGTTTCAGAATGCAGCAGTTAGCCAGTTTTGGCTAGTCAGTTTTATTTTTGAGTCGACATGACCATGGCCCATGGGGGATTGTAATAAAGTGTGCTAGTAGGATCTGAGTGTCTCGGTTCCCCATGACTTGATTAAGCAACTAAGGTATTCCAGGGAGTTTTTTCCCTTGTCAATTATACTTTGCCTATAGCCGAGCTATAATCGATGAGGTTTTCTCCCGCTCCTCCAAAGCTGGAATGCCCGATTTTGAAAATTTTAGCCATGGGGGGTTATTAGAGTCCAACTAATGTATATAAGCCTACTAGAGACTATTAGAATAGGTTTTGGTCATGTCCCAAGTCTCTAGGACCCTCTGAAAAAATTTCGAAAAAATTTTACCGGGTCCGTCGAATTTGGGTTTTTAATGATTTTTTAAATTTTAATAAATTTCTTTATGGTTTAAATAGAGAAATTTGAATTTGTAATATGTCAATCATCCGGGATCCGATTTCAGTGATTGAAGGCTCTAGACTTAAGCTAAAAATCATTCATGATCCCCGGACCAGCTAACCCTAAGTTTCAGATAATTATTTGGCCTCATAATTAATATTTTCTCAAAAAATCAATAAATGAGAAATATTAATTAGAATATTCAAAAAATAATAAATTGGAGATAATTTAAATCTCTCCAAAAAGGGCCAAATTGAATAAAGTAAAAGTCAAAATGACATGGCAAAAAGCATTTATGATGATTGGAATCTTCACCCACCTGATTCAGACCAGTTTCGGAGCACTGGGAGTGATCTATAGTTGAGAAATTCGCCCACCTTCATGCAAATTCGTTTTTGTGATTTGGCAATTGATTAATGGCTTGTTGGATTTTGAAATCAATGCATGTGGGGCTCCTTCCTCAAATTATGGGCTCCAAACTCAAGTTTAAAGATGAGTTAAGACTCCAAGCTCGATTTGGTTGGTGTTGACATGGATTTGATTGGTTTTTGATGGAGTTTTTGGCTCTCTTCATCACCAATTCGAATTAGGGTTTTAGCATTGAGTTTTGTTATAAAAGAGAGGCCATTTGGGCCTTCTCTTCATGGAGAATTATTGTAAACTTACTCTGCGAAGATTGTAATAGCTATTGGCTTCTCATTGGAAATAAAGTTGGCTTTGGAGGCAATTTGTGTACACTTCTATTGGTTCATGAGTTACTAATTTACTTTGAGGTAATATCTGTAATGTGTTCTTGATTTATGCAATTTCAAAGTTTGATTTAAATACATGCTTAGATCTCTTTCTTAAGAGCGTAGGGCAAGCATTTGATGGTCCCAATTTGTTTGCTAGGCTTAGGCTTGAATAGTATAAAGAGTGCAAATTGTAATCGGTTTTACTACCTTGTCTCTTCATGCATTTTTGTCTAACTCTCTATATTTGATCAAGTTTTGTTTGTGTAAGTTTTTGTGCATTTGCAGATCTTCAAAACGGTTGAGATGAGATGAACTCAGATGTATCTCCCTCTTCTCCACCAACAAAAAGCTTTTACTAATAATGTGTTTGCAGGATACTTCCAAGGAGCAAGATCTCAAGATTGGCATTAAAGCAGAGAGGGTTTCCTCTTCCATCAACATAATTTCTCTCTTCTTGGTTACTTGTTACTTGGACCCACCTTCTTCTTGTGGAAAACCCTTTCTAGATCTGTATCCAAAGTTGAAGTTCTTTACTTTTAAAGCCTAGATTAGTTTGCCATTAGGTTGAAATTCTTTCAACCTTGGGGAATAACTTGGGATTTGTTCCCTTATGCTCTCTTCAACACTATCGCATGCGTATCATCCAGCTAGCTGGAAGGATTTCTTGGATAGTGTTTCACCCATCAAGTGTTTCACTTGATTCTTCCCTCTCCATCACCCATTCGTTTTACTCTCTTTTTCCATGCTTTAGATCACCTTCCTCTTCCATTCGTTTTTTTATTTATCTTTGTCTTCAAAACACTCCCTCCTCTCGTTTTGCCCTAGAAATACCCACTCCCTCCTCTCGTCCATCCCTTTCAAGTCTCCCTCCTCCCATTCGTCCACTTCCCAAAGAGCCCTAAAACTCCAAAAAACGATTTGCTGAAGGTGTAGTGTTAGTTAGATCTCAATTTTTGCATCTTGTTTACAATCACATGCATTGAAAAAAGTTAGTTTTAAAAGCATTCTAGATCTCATTTTACATTAAGTATAAACTTGCATTTGTTTAGACATTTGTTTCCATTTCAAGGATGGCAAAGTTTGCATATAAGATAGCTTAAAATTTTGTGGTTTCAATCTCATTCCCATCATTTTTTGGAGCATATTAGCTTGCTGGTCCGTTTCATAAAAATTGAAATTTTTAAATTCAAATCTCATGCTCTTTTAGGTTTTAGTCTCATTTTGCAAACCTAGACTTGATAGTTTCAAAGTTTGCTAATTTTCTAACACTAATGGGTGCATGAGTTTGTTGATTTATCCTTTATTGTAGGATTGTGGGAAGAGAAAAACTGTTGAAATAAAAGACCAAACCAAAGAGAGAAGAGGAAACCAAGTACCAAAAACAAAGGGATCCAAAACCGTGAAATTCCAAACC
The DNA here is from genome assembly GCA_027924585.1 of Larix kaempferi. NCBI lineage: Eukaryota > Viridiplantae > Streptophyta > Pinopsida > Pinales > Pinaceae > Larix > Larix kaempferi. The sequence goes on along the minus strand of BSBM01000444.1, from coordinate 15,623,242 downwards.
AAGAGAAGACAATTTCAATACATATTTTTTATCCTTTGTAAAAGTCATTAAGGGCTTCAAGCTTCTCTTTTCATAGTTTGTTTTAGTTTATATCAAAGTCCTTCAAGGTTTCAAAACCCAAGGCATTTGTAATCTCATAATTAAATTTCAAGTGGAGGAGTCCTCCACTTTTTTGATTTTTTCCCCATTTGGGGAAGAGTGTGGTGTTTGGTTAAGTAAAATCTTTCAGTTTTTTTTCTTTAGAGTAGTTTATTTTCATCTTGTTGCTTCTCTTTCAAGTTTTGACCAGAGTAAGCTAACTTTGGGATTGTGTCCCAAAGGCCACATAGTTTTGTGGTAGCTTCTCGTTCCCCCATCAGCATCTTGTGGACATCCAGCTAGCTGGAAGGTTTCCAGGACTGACGGTTCTAGTGATTAGCCTTGTTCGGAGGTTGATCCCACTTTAGAATAAATCTGCTTGGTAGAACACTAGATTTTGTTTTCTGTTATCTTCAAGATCTTTCTTTGTGGTTATCTTTGTATCTTTCAGTCATTTTCAGTTTCATTTACTTCTTTAAGTTTGACAATCACTTCATTTCTTGCAATAAAACGAACACAGCCTCTTGAACTTGGCCAAATCCATGTCAAGAGCACTCTCTGTGGGAGAACATATAGATTTGCAGTTTCCCCCTGCATTAGGCATTTTAAAGTAGAAAGTCTCTTGAACTGTGGTCTTAAGACTAAGTCAAGAGCGCTCTCTGTCGGAGAGTTGAACAAGTGCTCCTAATAAAAAAAACATTTTCAACCCACATTTCCCCCTTAATTAATTTATCTTGGTCGTTTGTCCAACACCTGTATGCTCTGCCAACCGGAAACGGTTGGACTAGTACTCAGAAAGGTGAAGGACTTGATAATCTCATAAGTAATAATTAATTAAAACTTTCACCCCCATAACCAACCAATCCAGAGTTGAGCGATAAGATAAGTTCAGTGGGTAATCTCCTAGTTGGGGGCGCCGAGTTGCCATGTTCAACCTCTAGTTTGCTGGTTAGCATTGCGCAACCTGATTAGAGCATTGGGTGGTCCGACATGTCCTTGAACGGAGGCACTTGATACTGTCTTTCCGGACACTCTCTTGATATCCTTGGTTTTAGCCCTAATAATGAAGAACACCTAAAACACTTAAAATTTACCAAGAACAATTTCAAAACAATCTCACAAACAGCTACTTTGACTTACATTTTCCAGCATCACGAGCATTCCTTTTGACTCCATTTGGCACTGGTCTTTAAAGACTCTTATGTATCTTCTGAATCTGGACCATATGTCCTTGTCATTTGTTTAATCTTTATCTTGTGGATGCTTTGTTTTAATTTTAAGTCAGAAGTATCTTGTTCATCTTCTAAATTGTATCTTGTGGAATTTGCAACATGGATTTTGTGTTCAATTGTGTTCTCATCATTATACAAAAACTCCTAAACAACACTCATCCGCATCACCCCACACAAAAAACACTTAAAACACAAGAGCCTTAGACAACTCTTTTTTAGGGACTACCCCCCTTGGCTTCGTTAGGAGTTAGCCTAAATGGAGGAGCTGGGATTTAGGTGACAGTACCTGGCCCATTGCTTGCCCCCAAGGCCACACCTCTCTCGCTTGTAGTGAAGAGACAGCTTTCGAAAGATTTCTACTGCTGGTGTGCAGTTTGGCGGACAACAGGGACCAAGCAGGTTTTTGCCATGGCAAAGTCCCTAGCATGTGGCTAGGGCCCCTATTTGTCTCTAGGGTATTCTGGTCTAGGACCAGACAGTTTCTTGGTCTTGAAGACCAAGCAGATCCTGCAGGTTGAGACAGAGACATCCTGGTCTAGGACTAGGCATATTCTTGGTCAAGGACCAAGTAGGTCCTGCAGGTGGTTGATCAACATTCAGTATGGAACTGAAAGCTCAGCTTGAGGCTGAGGACCATTCTCTGGGAGAATGGAGGACCTGGTCAAGGACCAAAGGGTTGATCAACATGACTCAGTCTGGGACTGAAACTTAGCCTTCGGCTGAGAGCCATTCCTTGAGAATGGAAGTTCTTGGTCAGTTACCAAGATGATGATGTGTGATGTCCTCTTCTCCTAGGTCTTCGAGATGGTTGAGTTAGATGGTCTTCTCAAGGGACTGGCCACCCCTTGATGGAGCCACTAACATTTGACCTTAGGAGCAGTCTAGAGCTATGCTGTTGGGAGCGTGGAGCAAGAGCGGGAAGCGGGGAGCGGGAGCGTTTTTTATATAGTATATATTTTAATAAATTTTGATGGATTTATATTTAAAAAACATGTAGGATGTTCAATTAGTTATAGAAAACATAAACCATATAACATCAATCATCTAGTAGTTATAACTTATAACATTATCATCAAATGATCAACCATAACAACTTTTATAGGAGCTTGGCAAAGAAGGGAGGTACCATATCATTGTCATCAGATGATCAACCTAGTAAAGGAGCTTTTAGTATAGGAGAGGTAGGGAGCGCCTCGAGAGCGCCATGGAAGCATGCTCCCAAAATTGAGAGCGTTTTGGGAGCGAGCTTCGGGAGCGGGAGCGAGGGGGTAGGGGGCGCTCCCACGCAACATAGGTCTAGAGGACCACATGATCACATCATCCGTGTGGACCTTTCCTTATACAGTGATGATGAACTTTCATGTTATTTGGAACATTTGTACATTTGAGAGAGAGATGATTGGTTGTACCCCACCTTGATTGTTTGACTTTGGTCCTTACACCTTGTTGATTATTTTGTGGTACCTTATGGGTAATAGGGTCAACTACCCACTTTGAGTTATCTTTTGATTTTACCACTTTTGATGTTTTTGGTCTTATGGGTACTATGGTTGTTTGACCACATTTAAGGTTTACCCTTGGTCCTAACGGTTATGGGTCATGTACCCGTACCCACACCTATGTTATATTGGGTCATGATTTGACTTGTACCATATATTGGTACTTGTACCCTCACCTATTTTATGACCCTAGTACCCTACTAATGTTTTATGTGACTCCTTTATTTTTTAATTTTTAATTTTTAATTTTTTAATTTTTGTATTCTACTTTTATTTTTTACTTTTTATTTTTACAAGTTTATTTTTTTAAAGTGGTACTTTCCTATTTCTATGTTATCCTAAAAGGTTATTTTATTGACCTTTCCAGAATGATCTAAAGCCTATTTATTGGAGTCCCTTACTCCTCATTCATAATCAACTTCATCACAAGATCTCAGGTCCTTTTGTTCTGTTGTTTGACGCCAAAGGTTTAAGAGTTTATATAGCTGCTTGCATACCTGTGTTGAAGCCGCCTTTCTGCTGAACCTCACAATTCATCTCAGATCTGAAATCATTGTTTACTAGGGCTGACGTCAAGGTTTATAGGATGTTGCCACTTGTAACGTGGGTCTGTTGAAGGCTTTTCACATCTCTTTTCTGCTACCTGTGAATTTATTGAGGTTTGATAAGGTTTCTTGGTGATCCGATCTGATTGCTTGAAGTCATAGAGGTCTGATCTGTTCATTGAGCTACGTCACAGGTTCGATCTACTGGTTAAGTGCTCTAATCCTCTCCAAACTTGATTGTTTGGAAGGCCGTGACCCTACAGGTTCTAGATCTGACTGCTGGTGGAGGCCGTAAGGCCTTAGGGTCTATTTTTCAGCTTGCTTCGCGTCTGATCTGATTTTTACCAGATCTATGTTTCTTAAAGTGCACTAAATCTGATCTGCTGATTGGTCATTTCTATACCAGATCTATGTTTCTTAAAGTGCACTAAATCTGATCTAGACTTCGGAGACTCCATCTATATCTTTAGACCTGATCTGCTATTGAAACCCGATCTTTAGTATTGAGTAATGTTTGAAAAATCGAAATCAGACTCGGAATCGGTCGAGGTTCAACTCGGAATCGAAATCGGAATCGGTAATGAATCGGTCGATTTGAATTTAATGAATCGGTTTGCTCAAAAATACATAAAATATTTAAATTTTTAAGAAAAACAACATTTTCAAGATTCTAATTCATGATTCCATAGCATTAGAAACAAAATATCCAATGTTTGCTCATGTATATACCAGTGAAGCACCACTCGTTGGGGACTCGCGGGTACTCATGAGTCTCCCTGAGTGACCTCCTGCAACAGGTAATCGACCCATACTCGGCCCTATACTCGCGGACTTGTCGCATTCGGCAGAACCGGCAAACCATGTCGAACTCGGTAGCAGACTCGCGCGAGGAAAGACGGGCCGAGAAAGAAGGGCAGCGAGTTGACTGTTCGCGTTTTTCGTGAAGGTCGGGGCTTGGGTTTCTGTTCGGGGCTCAGGCTTCTAGGTAAGTCGAGTCTCGACTGTTGTTTTTTCTTAAATTTTATTTTCTGTTCGCGTTTTTCCGAAGGAGGAATAAGGCCCCGACTTCCTGTTCGCGTTTTTCCAATTTCGTGAAGGTGCAGGCAGGTCGGGGCTCGGGCTTCCGGGTAAGTCAACTGTTGTTTTTTTTTTTAATTTTTTAATTTTCTTTATGCTATAGAATATAAATTATATTTATTTTATTTTATTTATATTGCTTTGTTATATACATATAGTTTTTTTATTTAATCTATGGTATATACTATATATTATATATATATTTTATTTTAAATTTTTGTTTATGTTATATAATATATATTTTATATTTATTTATGTTATTTATTTTTTATTTTTAAATTTTTATTTATTAATATTTTATATTTATTTTTGTCATAGATTTTATATTTTATATTTTTTATTTATGTTATATATTTTATATATTTTTTGTTATTTTTAATTTTTTTTATATTATATAGTTTTTTAGTTTTGTATATATTTTTTTATTTTTGTTATGAGACGATGTTATGAATTATTGTATAAATTATCATTTTATAGCTTATATAGATTGGAAATGCTTTTAATCTCTTTTTTTGTCTAAAATGTACAATTTTTTTATTTTTTTCCTATTTGCCGAGTCTATCCCAAGTCTTTCCCGAGTTTTTCCTGAGTCTACGAGTCATATGCCAGCCGAGTCTTTGCCGAGTCCGAGTCGTGCAACATTGGTATATACCATATAAGAGTCAATATATCAAAATGGCACAAAGTGTACTGTGCAATACAAATCTAGGAGACTGGAACTGGAACAAAATACATAATCCATGAGGCCTATAGGCTACATGGCCAGTAGAGTCCAAAAAATAACATGTTATATAGGCAACTACATAATAGTGAGTGTGAGTCTGTGACTACTACTAAGTACTGAGTCCTGACTACATGGCCAACTGTGTCTGTCATACATCGTCGCTGATCAATCATCATGATCAAACTCATCACCACTGCTATGGCTAGGAGTAGAACTAGAACTAGAACAAAAAGAACCAGAAGGACTAGCAAAGGCATCAACATTTGGCTCAATCTCAGGCTCCTCAGGCCCAGGCGCACGGTCATCTACTACTGCAGTAGTAGTACTGGCTGAATGCCTACGTCGTCGTCGCCTATAAGTACAAGGTCCTAGTCCACTAGTGCCTGCCATGCCCGAAATATCGGGATCGACACCTGTATGAATTGATGGCATCGGCAATAGAGGATCTAAATCTATATGAGGCTGCAACAAGTCCTCCATCTCAACATCCAGATCATCACCAAACTCTGGCTCTGAGGTCTCCACTACCCAATCTGAGGTTGGATCTATATCATCTAACAGAATGGGATTCGTATCAGGTCTTTTGTTCATCAATTGGTTGCGTTTGAGTCGCAGGTTGTACTGCACGGAGACTAGATCATTTAACTGTTTCCGCCCTAAACAGTTTCTCTTCTTCGTGTGAATCTGCTCAAACAAAGACCAATTGTGCTCACACCTAAAAGCACTGCAGGTTTGAATCAGGACCCAAATTGCAAACTTTTGCAATTGTTTACATTGACCACCAAATGCCTTCCACCATTGTGCTGCAAATGCGAAGAGTCAAGGCAGTTAATTCAATAAATTAGATTGTGAATTTGGCTAAGAAATTAAGAATCGAGGTATTTACAATTTAAACTTTAAAGTTAAACAACATAATTTAATAAAACAATGGAATTGTTTAGCTGGTTGGCCCTCATCTATTGCAATCTTGGCCACATTTTTGTCAAAGGTACCTGTGTAGGCACTGAAAGAGGTGATCTGCCGATGTATCTCCAATTGGGTCGCCTCATTTGGGACCACGCGCTCAAGGCAAGTATACAATCCATCCAATATCTCCCCACTCGGATCTTGATCAATGTCATCTCTATAATGATACCTCGGGTTCAGGAAATACCCAGCTGCATGTATAGGGCGATGGAGTTGATTGTTCCATCTCCTATCAATGATCTCCCAAATAGGCCCATACTTGGCTACTCTATCTTTGTATGCTGCCTTTATTTGCTCCTTTACCTGATCCATAGCTTCATAAATGTATCCCATGGCCAATTTTTCCCCATCCACCAACCGCAACACCTTAACAAGTGGCTCAGTAATTGCCACAGCCTTTGCTGCTTTTTTCCAAAATGAAGAGCTTTTAATTTTCTTCTTAATGTCTTTTCCATCTTGTGTGCGAGCCGAATTAGATGAATTCCATCCATCACTTGAAAACATCTGCTCCAAGTTCTATGCTTGGGAAATGAGAGATTGCAACGTGAGGAAGTGAGTTGCAAATCTAGTAATTGCAAACCTAACAAGCTCCTTGCCCCGTGTGTGTCTCCTCATCAAGCTCAATACCCAACCGTGGTTGTAGATGTACTTGGTGATGCTTTTGGCATACTCCACAATGAACTTGATCCAGTCCTATTTGCATACATCCTCAAGCATGAGGTCTATGCAATGTGCTGCACATGGGGTCCAGAATATAGTTTTCTGTTTTTCCTCTAACATCTTACCAGCAAGAACATAGTTAGAGGCATTATTTGTGATGATTTGCACAACATTAGCTGCCCCCACCTCCTCAACAATCTCATCCAAAAGATGAAATAACAGATTTGCATCTTTCACCTGATCAAATGCATCACATGATCTCAAAAACATGGTTCCCCGTGGGCAAGAGACAAGAAAGTTTATAAGGTGTCAACCCTTCTGATCTTTCCATCCATCCAACATGATAGTGCATCCTGTGTGTACCATGAAGCTTTGAAATCCTTCAGGTATTCTTCTATGGAAACGATCTCTTTTTGCAAAAGAGATCCCCTCAAGTCATGCATACTAGGGCCTTTGAATCCCTTACCAGCAGCTACAACGACATCCCACATAGGTTGGTAATAAGAAGAGCGGTCAGCATTGAATGGGAGATCGGCATCATACCACCATCTTGCTATGTACTCATGGGCAACTTCTTTGTACTGCTTCTTCCAGTGGTCATCTAAGGTGGGTTGAATTTGTGTTGGATGTTGCAACTGAGAAGCATTGACATTGGCAAAAGTGGTGGGAGATGTGAAATAGCTTTCAATGCTACCCCTCTTTTTGGCTTTGCCCTTATCTTGTGTAGTCTTGGAGGGCGGAACATACTGGAAAGGATCCCTAAAAGTGGTAGAAGGGATAGATGAAGAGCCTTCTTTTGAATTTGAACCAGGGGCATAGGTCCCACCCATCATTTCAGCAAGCCTCCTCTTCTTCCCTACTTCTTCCTCTATCTCTCTTTGCTTAGCCTTTCCCTCTTCAAACTTCTTAAAATGTTCTTTCATATCAACTCTAATTTGTCCAATAACATCTAGTGGGGCTTCGCATGCCTTAACTTGGCCTTTGATGGCAGCCAAGTGTTGTTTAAGCCTAAAAATTCCCCCACCCTTAATCAATTTCTTGCAATACTTTCAATATATGTCCCCCTGAACAACATCTGCATGGATCCATGTACGACCTTTTACTTTTGGGGCCATGAGCATAGAATGCATATCTGGATTATGAGCTTGAACTTGAACTTGATTGTTGAAGTTTGAAGTTTGAAACTTTGAACATGCAAAGACAAAAAAAAAAACTCAAAAATAGGAATGATGTCATGATCATTAAAGCAGACAAAGGGAATGCTACGGTTATCATGAAAGCTGAAGATTATAAAACAAAGATGAAGGAACATTTGGAAAGTGGATGCTATAGAAAAGTCAGTAAAGACCCATTGAAAAAAGTGGTAAGGGATGTCACCAATGCAATAAAAAATTCCTCTTTAGATGAAGATAAAAAGAAAAAACTTATTCCCAAAAATGTGATCATGCCACGCATATATGGCTTACCGAAGATACACAAATCAGGCATCCCACTAAGACCCATTGTCAACACAATAGGTTCCCCTACGTATGATTTGGCGAAGTACTTAGCGAAAACTCTCAAACCCTTGGTTGGGAAATCCTTCTCATTTATAAAAGATTCCTCACAGTTGGTAAAGAGAATGAAGGATTGGAAGATGGATGAGAATGATCTCCTAATCAGTTTTGATGTCGTCTCACTTTACACGAAAATTCCAATTGATGGTGCTATTGAAGTCATCAAAAAGGTATCAGATCCTGAAACTGCTCGCCTGGTGGAGATGTGCCTCAGGTCAACCTATTTTTGTTTTCAAGGTGAGATATATGAACAAACTGAAGGGGTTGCAATGGGCTCACCACTATCACCAATTGTGGCAAACCTTTTCATGGAAAATTTTGAAGATAGAGCAATCAATTCTTCTCCATACAAACCAAAATGGTGGATCAGGTTTGTGGATGATGTATTTAGTAATTGGCCACACGGTGAAGATAAACTGGATGAGTTCCTAAACCACATAAACAATCAATGTGAGAGTATAAAATTCACCTTAGAAAAAGAAGAAGAAAAGTCTCTTCCATTCCTGGACGTTCGAATCACAAAGAATCCTAATGGTTCTCTTGCTCACCAGGTATACAGGAAGAAAACACATACGGACAGATACCTTCATGCTGACTCACATCATCATCCATCCCAAAAAATTGGAATTATAAACACCTTAGCAACACGTGCTTGGAGAGTATCAGATACTGATCACATAAATGAGGAATTGAAACACCTTAGGATAACCCTTCTAAACAATGGATATAATGATAAAGAAATTAAGAGAGTTTTCCGAAGCATTAAAACAAACATAAACATAAAAAAAGAAAGAGACACTACTCGTCCTCAGGTTACCCTTCCATACATTCATGGTACTACTAACAAAATCGCTAACATCCTTAAGAAGAAGAACATAAGGGTGGCGTTTGCTCCGCCAAACTCTTTAAGAAACATGCTTGAAAAAACCAAAGACCCGATTGATCCAAAACTCCTAAAAGGTGTCTACAAAACACCATGCTCATGTGGTGATGCCTACATAGGTGAGACAGGAAGATCAATTGAAACTAGGTTAAAAGAGCATGGGGCAGATCTACGTCATGATAGGATTAAAAACTCAGCAATAGCAGAACACTCCCACAAAACTAAACATCACATTTGCCTTGAAAATTCAGAAGTTCTAGCAATTGAACCTCATTACTACAAGAGAAAAATACGTGAGGCCATAGAAATTGAAAAATGTGAAAAGAATTTCAATCGGGATGATGGTCTAAGATTAAAAGAAACCTGGAAACCCGTTGTTAAAAAACTCATAAATAATAAACCTATAACACTTACCTAATCACCTAAAAATTACACTATTAACTAATTACTAAAATTATAAATAGTAACTATAAAATAATTAAATAAATAATTAAATAATAAATAATAATAATAATAAAAAGATTAATTAAGTTAATTTAAATAAAAAATATATATATATAATTTAAATCATTATGAGTTAATTGTATTTTCTAGTTAACCTTACCCTAATCACTAAATAACAATTAAAATTTACAACTAACCATAAGAGTTCACAACTACATTTGAATTGTAGTACACTCTCATCATGTTATGTTAGACATATATATAAAATTGTTTAACCTAATTTATAATTTTTAATAAATTATTATAAATAAAGTAAAACATATTACTGATTTGAACATGGAGGTTGTACTACATTAATAACATATAGTATTATTTAAACCATAATTTAAATAAAAAATAAAAAATAAAAAATAAAAAAAGAGAAGATTTCAATTATTTAAACTAATTACTTTTAATCATATAATCTTATTATACTTAATTAAAAACAATAAACTATATGAGCCATTTAATATCATAACCCTAAATTTATGAGCCGACCTTAGAAATAAATTTAAAAATAACTTTAAAAATAAAAATAGGCTAAGATTAGGTATTTATCCCTCACATCCGACTGCAAAAAAGAGTGAGATTCTTGTTCTCCTGAGGATGAACCTACTTAACAGGTTCGAAACTTGTCGAATTGAAAAATTCTTTCCGCAGACTCCTCTGGCTTTTAATTAACATGCACATAATATGATAATGAAGCAAAACTCAAAACATAATAAGAAAAATTGATTTCTTAACTTCTGTTTAAAATTTAAAATATAAATTTTTTAAGTTTGTAAACAGTAATTGTAACTATTGTTTACCTCTTCCAGCATCCATAGCCACCTACACCCTGTCCACTGTCCACTTGTTGAAGCCTGACAGTTCCACACTGTGTGACTGTCCAGACTCCACGCCTCCACAGTCGGATTCGCCCAGTGCCCATGGATTGGAACTTGGAAGTTTGGTACTTGACCGCAGTGACCACTCCTCTCTCGGTCACGGCTACCACAAACAACAAACCATAAAACTTGGTAAAAGGTAACAATGAGGGTTGGGTTGGGTTGGGGCTCTGCTAGTAACTTAGGTTTATAATTAAAAATTAAAAAAAAAACATTTTAAAAACAGTTTTTTATTGCCACGGGCCCACACAATTTTTCCCAGAAAAATCGGTTGATTTTGGTTGTGTTCCGGTGGTCCGAACCGGTTCGGTACTGAACCGGTTGATTCAATACCGGTCCCCAAACAGATTTGTCAACTGAGTTGAACCGGGCGGGCAATAAATCGATCAATTGGCCAAAACCGAAACCAATTTGACCGATTTTTAAAACATAGGTATTGAGATCCTACTTTGATCTGTGGTGTCAAAGTCTGTTGCTTATTATGCTTGAGACTTTATCTGTGTTTCTGATTGTCATTGATTTTTTGGTTATATCTCAGCCCAGTCATCTCTCTCTCAGGTTTGTACTAACCCTTTAATAGGATCAATTGGTTCCTAGAGTTGACTGGCCTCTGAGAGGCTCAGTCTTTGCCTCTGAGAGGCTCAGTCTTTGTCTGAAAGTAACATTTCTAAGTATATAACAGGAAAGGCTCCACACACGTAAGTTTCTTCACCTATCTCTTTCATTGTTAAATAAACAAATTGGTTATGTTATTTTTTATTACATGTTATTGAAGATTACCTTAATACAGTGACCTAACTGGTAGTGTTAAAGGACTGAAGATTACTTTAACACAGTGACCTAACTGGTAGTGTTAAAGGTGTGAAGTTGAAAGAAATGAAAATTATGTTAGAAGTTACTGTTCTACTATTTCATATTTAATTTCAGTACTTGTTTATCTATTTTTGCATTAAACTATATTGAATTGATATTTTTCTGCATAAAACCCTAAGTCCACCAAAAATCAACATGGTATCAAAGCTTAGGTCTTGTAGCTAACTCTGTTTTGCAGGCTAATAGAATCTACATAGGTCCTAAGGTAAGGATTTGAGTCCTAATCAACTTGCACACAGGTTTACAGGTGTACTTGGCAAGTTGACTGTAAGGGTTTGAGATGGCTTCTAACTCAGTAAAGGCAGAAGATAGGCTTGAAGGAGCCTCAAACTTTAATGCATGGAAGGCTAGGGTCTTGAATATTCTAGAGGAGAGTGACTTGGATGAATTGGTCACTAGGGTTATGGAAGAACCCACAACAGCTCAAGGAAGAGCAGCATTTAAGAAGAAGTAAGCTAAAGCAAAGAGGGTCATCTTTGACTCAGTCAAAGATAATTTGATGCCTATAATACCTCCTCTAAGGACAGCTAAGGAATGCTTTGATGCCCTAGCAAATCTCTATGAGAAGAAGGCACCTACTCAGAAGAGCGTCTTGAAGAAGCAACTTTGTTCATTGAAGATGGAGGATAAGGAATCAATTGCCTCTTTCTTCTCAAAGATTGCTTAGTTAAAAGATCAAATCAGAGCAATTGGAGTTGAAGTAGATGACGATGATCTTGTGCAAACAGCAGTAGATGGTCTTCCTACATCTTGGGAGACATTTCTTTCAGCAGTGAATGGAAGAGAAACACAACCAAGGTTTGATAGGTTGTGGCATGATTGCCTACAAGAAGAAGGCAGAATCCAGAGTAGATCTGGGCCTCCAGATAAAAAGAATCATGCTCTTGCTGCCAAGACAAAGAAAGAAAGAAGTTCCCCCCAGCACCAGAACAAAGGTAAGGGACCTCAAGGTAAGCACTCTTATAAGTCAAAAGTAAGATGTTTTAAATGTAACAAGCTTGGTCATTATGCAAACGTTTGTAGAAATCCTCCTAACAGGAATTGGCATAAAGGGAAGCATCATGATTCAACTGCTATAGAAGAAGAAGAGCCTCAACAAAATAAATCTAAAGCTGAGACCAAAGAAAAATATCAAAGAGAGTTCTTCTTGATTTCAGCACTCCCAGGTTCCATCTCCAACTCATCAGACTCATGGTGGGTTGACAGTGGGGCCACCAAGCATATGACTGGATATAAAAGGGCTCTTGTGGATTACAAGGCCAAGAAGTTCAATGAGAAAGTCGAGATGGGAAACAGAAGTACCTTGAGATAAAAGGAGTTGGTTCAACTGCCTTGAAGCTTGATTCAGGTACGTTAATACATGTTGAGGAAATTTTATATGTTCGTGGTTTAAAGAGGAATGTTATTTCAGTGGCAATTTTAGAAGACAAGGGGTTCTCTGTAGCTTTCTCAAAAGGAAAGGTACTAGTATGGACTAAAGGTGGAAATATGAGCTCAGCTATTGAAACTGGTGCCTGTGAGGAGGACCTTTACAAGGTCTCAGGACATGTTGTTAAAGCTCTAATAAATAACCCCTATCAAGTTTCAGAGATCAAGAGGGAGTCCTACAGTGACTCAGATATAGAATTCTATGAGACTTCTAGTTCAGAGAAGCAGAGGGAGAAGGCCAAGAAGCCTTCAGTTGATCTCATTAAGGAACCTATTGAGGGGTTCCAAGGATGCTCCAATAGGAGCCATGTCACTAATTCAAGATCAACCACTGATGTGGAGATAGCCAAACTTCAGGTTTGGAAAGATGTTATTCAATTGAAAATGGATAATGATATGTGGAAAGTGATTCTCAGACAACAAGGGAAGTCGGGTGTAACTTCCAAGTGGATCTATAAGATCAAGGTGTTTGCTGACATTCAGAGCTCTTTGAAGCTCTCAGAAAATCCTATATTCTATGACAGGTTGTTTCACCATGACAAGGACATGGTGCAATTGTCAGTTGTGTTGACTAAGCCTCTGTCTTCGACAAGCTTAGTGTTGCTGAGAATGCCTCTCTTGCTGAGAGGGAGTGTTAATTTTTTAGTGCAGTTGCGAGACCCATTCTCAAAGAGAATGGCACCCTAGTCAGTTAACTAGGGTTCCTGGTCAAGTTAACCAGGCAGAGTAAAGAGTAAGACCCTAGAAGGTACCCTAGGGGTCCCAGCTATCTCTCGGGGTTCTTGGTTAGGGGACCAAGCAGGTTGTTTATAAGTTTTTTACTTTTTATTTTTATAAGTTTATTTTTTTTAAGTGGTACTTTCCTATTTCTATGGAATCCTAAAAGGTTATTTTATTGACCTTTCTAAAATGATCTAAAGCCTATTTATCGAAGTCCCTTACTCCTCATTCATAATCAACTTCATCACAAGATCTCAGGTCCTTTTGTTCTGTTGTTTGATTCCAAAGGTTTTAAAGTTTATACAGCTGCTTGCATACCTGTGTTGAAGCCACCTTTCTGCTGAACCTCACCATTCATCTCAGATCTAAAATTATTGTTTACTAGGGCTGACGTCAAGGTTTATAGGATGCTGCCACTTGTAACATGGGTTTGTTGAAGGCTTTTCAGTTTTCACATCTCTTTTCTGCTACCCGTGAATTTATTGAGGTCTGATAAGGTTTCTTGATGATTCGATCCAATTGCTTGAAGTCATAGAGATCTGATATGTTCATTGAGCTATGGCACAGGTTCGATCTACTGGTTAAGTGCTCTAATCCTCTCCACACCTGATTGTTTGGAAGGTCGTGACCCTACAGGTTCTAGATCTGACTGCTGGTGGAGGCTGTAAGGCCTTAGGGTCTATTTTTCAGCCTGCTTCAAGTCTGGACTCTGAACTGATTTTACCAAATCTATGTTTCTTAAAGTGCACTACATCTGATCTGCTGATTGGTCATTTCTATACCAGATCTATGTTTCTTAAAGTGCACTAAATCTGATCTGCTGATTGGTCATTTCTATACCAAATCTATGTTTCTTAAAGTGCACTAAATCTGATCTAGACTTCTAAGACTCGATCTATATCTTTAGACCTGATCTACTGTTGAAACATGATCTTTAGTATTGAGATCCTACTTTGATCTGTGGTGTCAAAGTCTGTGCCTTGTTCTGCTTGAGACTTTATCTGTGTTTCTGACTGTTATTGATTTTTTGGTTATATCTCATCCCAGTCATCTCTCTCTCAAGTTTGTACTAACCCTTTAATAGGGTTAATTGGTTCCTAGAGTTAACTGGCCTCTGAGAGGCTCAGTCTTTGTCTGAAAGTAACATTTCTGAGTATATAACAGGAAAGGCTCCACACAGGTAAGTTTCTTCACCTATCTCTTTCATTGTTAAATAAACAAATTGGTAATGTTATTTTTTATTACATGTTACTGAAGATTACCTTAATACAGTGACCTAACTGGTAGTGTTAAAGGACTGAGAAATCTGAAGGCCAAAGCGTCGTCGGCCATGGCTCCCGCTAAGGTCCAGTCCATACCCTCTAAGCCTGCGGCGTCAAAGAAAGCAGAGACGCCGGTGGCTCCAAAGAAGCTTGCGATACCTGCTGTTCAAAAGGTAGCAGCCAAGAAACTTGCAGTCGCAGTTAAGCGTGATGCTCCAAAGAGGTCTTATACCAGAACGGTGGCCACGACGACAGCTCTGAAGGACGCAAAAAAGTTGATACCCAGGAAGGTCGTAAAGAAAGTGAAGAAGCTTGTCGGTGGGGCTTGGAATCTTACAGATCTGGACCTGTTCCATTGGAAATCTCTCCTTGAGGTACCGTTCCAGACAGGCCTGGTTTCTACTTCTTCACAATGGGGGGAGGTGACTTCATCTATTCCCATTATCTCTTCTGATTATGGAGCCAGGGAAGTTTTAGATAGGTTTCAGATTTTTATTAAAATGCCCTCTGGAAAGTCGCTTTTGGTTTGGGTTAATGCTTTTGATTCAGTGGAATCACTTATTGCCATTCTAGAGCATAGGGAGGGTATTTCTAGAACTTCATTTTACTTCCTTCACGAGGGTAAAGTTTTGCAGGAAGATTCAAGGTTGATCGATTCTCAGATCTCCAAGAACTCATCTATTTCCTTGAGGCATAGATTGCGGGGAGGAGCCGAAGGAAAAAGTGGACCTTCTTTTCCTTCTTCATATAAGGAAGCAGCTCGTTCAAAGGGGACTTAGACTACCTCTTTCTTTTCTTCCCAGCCCAGTCCTTATATAGTGGACAAGTTGGATTCCACACCAACCTTGGAGATCAAGAACCCACAGGTTAAACAACTCTTTAGCACGCTCCAATCTGTTGCTATTATTTGTCGTTTTAATGGGTTTTGGCCGAGATCCTTTGAACTTCATCAATGGATTTTCACAAACTAGACAACCAATTGTCAAATCCTTTTATGTTCCAAGGGTTTCTTTGTAGTTCAATTTGAATCTCAAGAAGATTATCAGAAGATTTTTTCGCAGGGTCCTTGGTTTTGGGGGAGAGCAGGGCTCTTCATAACCCCTTGGTTTTCTGAGTTTGATGCAAACTCCATGGTGGTAACCAAGATGTCGGTATGGGTGCGGCTGCCAAATTTGCCTCTACCATTCTGGCATCATTTAGTTTTGGAAGATATTGGCAATGTTCTTGGGAGGTTTATCAAAAGTGATAGCGAACGGAATGAGCAGGGTTTATTCAACTATGCAAAAATTTGTGTGGAGATAGACCTCAACAAAGGTCTCCCAGATATATTACAGCTGAAACATGAATCCTTCTCCTGGACCCAGAGTTTGGACTATGAAAACACTGCTTTTAGGTGTAGATGTTGTCACATGACAGGTCATCTACAAGACTCATGCCCCCTTTCTAAAAAGTCTCAAAAGAAGAAAAAGGGGTCGACCACAAATCGTAAAAGTTGGCAGGCAGACTATGTTCCACCTCTAGAAGAGGAGGAGTAGGGGGATGGAGAAGAGCTGCAGGATTTACAGAAAAATGAGGAAGATTTGACGAAATCCGAATCAGTGGATGTAGAGACACTAGGACAAAAGAACTATGGGGAGGAAACACAGCAAATGTTGTGATCCCTATGGATGCTTCTGTAAGTGGACTAAAGTGTGCACATGAATTAGAAAGTTCAGAATTTGATAAGGAACGAGATTCTGTGAAGCAATTAGAGGATGCGGCAAGAAAACAATTGATTGTAGCTGAGCCACTTCTGGGAGGATGGACGGAAGTGAAAACTAAGAAGAAAGGGAAAAAAGGGAAATTAGAGAATTTTTTCAAATCCTGACATCTTTGTACAGTGATGTTTTTTCACATTTTTATTTTCTTTGTTCAGACCTATGGTCTATTTTTTTGACTATGTGCTAAGCTAATTACTCGTAATGCTTTTGCATCTACAGAATGTAATTTTGTTCATCTGAAATAAAATTACGCTTTTTTTCCACGGAAAAAAAAAAAGTGTTAAAGGACTGAAGATTACTTTAACATAGTGACCTAACTAGTAGTGTTCAAGGTGTGAAGTTGAAAGAGATGAAAATTATGTTAGAACTAACTGCTGTACTATTTCATATTTAATTTCAGTACTTGTTTATCTATTTTTGCATTAAAGTATATTGAATTGTTATTTTTCTGCATAAAACCCTAAGTCCACCAAAAATCAACAGTGCCTAACTCACTCTATTATTTTGTTATTGTTGAATCTTCTCAATGAGTTAGGTACATGAGAAGAATATAATATTTGTTTTCCTTAATTGTTTCTCGTAGGAAAGGAAGTAGATCTCAACAACTCATTGTTGTTTTTAGTAAGGGCCTTGATAAGGAGGTTAGGAATGTAATATTTTATTGTGTTCCATGAAGAATTAATGGATATCAATGTTATCAAAACTGGACCAGTCACCAAACCAATGGACCCCAAAAATTGGAAACTAGTGGAAATTGGACACGAATTAGAAAAAGACTAGAAAGAAAACAGTCAACCAAAAAATACATAAAACATTCAAATTTTAATAAAAATATATATATTAATGTACATCCATGTGAATCCAAACCATTAAACACAAATATGCAAAGCTTTCTCATGTATATAGCTAAGTTACCAGAAACACCTTGCCCTCCTCCTTGAAATGGCGTTCCACGTTTCAGATACGGATACGGAGTAGAAACGTGGCTGAAACGGCATTGAAATGTACCTGACATGGATGGTATGGATCGGGCTGAGTCGAATACGGATCCACCTGAATCGGAAACGGATCAACTGCCAAGGAAACGGATCAAGCAAATCGTGATACGTTCCAGCCGGTCAATGAAATATGTTTCCATGATTTAATTCGATTTTCGATGACATAGAAACCTTAGTGTGGGCCCGCTGTTTTGAATTCGATCTCCATGTTGGTGTTGTTTTGTTCGCTGTGCAGTGTGAAGTCCATATGATCTCTGACTCCCATCCTTTGTTCGCTGCTGTGAACTCCATCCCCTGTCTTTTGTTTGCTGTGGAGTATGAGACTGATTGTTCGCTGTGAAACTTGAAAGTGGGCCGTAAACGTGATTGTTCCATGTTGTTCTGTATTCACTGTGACTGCAGTTGCTACTCGCCGGCAGTTCAACTCTTCACCGTGAAGTCCCAGGGGCTGTGGTTCAACTTTTCACCGGCAGTTCAACTCTTCGAACTGAAGTCTCGTGGGCAGATTCAGCACCCAGGTGAAGGCTCGACATTTGTTGCTGCCAACTGGTCATTCCAGATTCCAGAATCTCTTTTAACTTTTAACTTGTTCACTGCTCGCAGGACTCAGGTATGTTTTGTTTCATGTTTCATACTGCATGTTTCAGTTTCATTTTCAGTCAATGTAAAGAGTGTTTCATGTGCAGTATTTTGGTGACTCTTTACGCTGTCAAATTGGTGCCAGAACTTAGAAGTTGTCGCATTTATCTAAAGCCCCTCAAAAGGTTTGCCCATCTATATTGCAAGCCAAAACAATCTACAATGATTTCTCAACAGGTGCTACTAGCTAGGTGAAAAACAGATTAAAAATTTAAAACACTTTTAGCATATGTATGAAACTCAGTAACACTGTAAGTCTGTAACTCACTCTTTTAAATTGAAATAAATTTCAATCTTACTAAGCCTATGTTTTTGAGCTAAAAGAAATATGCCCCTGAGGATTGAGGAGTTTATTCATGTATCACAGATTCACCAACCTTCAAAAACAGCGTTGAAAAAGAGATTATCTTCTTCAATCTGATTTCCTAATTTTCCACTCCATGCAGCCAAGTATGATTTGATTGTAGCATCCACATACAAACCAACAGCATAAACTTTGACACTAATCATTGCTATATTTTTCTCTCAAAAACCTTTTACTATTTATTTTCCTGGTGTCTTTAGTCAAGAACAGATGGAGAAAAGTAATGAATAAAGAGACTGAAATGAGCTTTTAAAAATTAAAAACATAAAAGTTTTAAAACTAATGAATGCACTTTATGTTTCTATTTTAAAATTTAAAAGCTTCATAGTTCATAATGGGCCATGGCTCACTGTGCATGTAACTTACTAACTACAAGTCTAAACTTTCATTTACAATGTACACTTGACAAAGACAGAAATGAGTAACACTGATATGAGTAATGAAACTTATTGATGATTTTTATTCCATAACTATTCAGTTATATTTCTAGAAAATACTGCATGTTTCATGTTACAGTTATATTAAAAAATTATATAATTATACAACATTTGGATCTCACTTTGTGTGACTGTGCATGTGTGCTCATTTTGATTTTCGGTTTTCCTGATTGGTATTTTTTTTGGTCCTGCAGGCTATAGCAGCTAGTTGCTAGTAGAATTGAAAATAGCTACAGCCTACTATTTATCTGCATCATGGAATTGGCATCCGTGAATGTTGGGGAGCAGGAAATTGAATCTGCCCCTACAGAGAAAATTGATCCAAAGTCTCCACTTTGGAAATATGTCACTTTTGTGGGGAAGATCCAAGGAGCGGGGTCATTAATATGGATTTGAAGTGAATGCAAAAGGAATTCAAGGCATCCTACACCCGAGTGAAAGCACATTTGCTTGGGATAAAGAACACTGGTATTTGAGTATGCACCGGTCCACCTAATTCGGACGGAAAATATGGAAAGGCTTTGAGCAAAGAAAAAATAGCAAAATATAAGAAAGAACAGGATGAGGCAGATGCTAAAGCAAATGAGTCGAATGTTGCCTTTCAATTCAAACCACCAACAAGAATGGGGGCAGAGCACCTGAGTGGGCCTAATGGTTAAGAACATGTGTTACCTCTGTGGAGGTCATAGGTTCAAAAACGGCGGGGGGGTTGGGTTGCTCATTGGCCCGTTGTGACAAGGCTGGAAGGGTAGGCGACCCTTGGGATAGAGGCTCACCCCAGTGGGATTCGGGTCATCTCGGCCCCTACTGAGTCACAAGTTACTGGTATATCTGGCCTACGGGTTGATGAATATACCCTTGGGAGGGTGTTGTTCCCATGGTTAAAAAAAAAAGAATGGGGGCATATTCATCAAGGGTTCCAGTTCCCTCTCATGAATTTGGTAGTCCTTCAAGTTCAAACTTAAAGCGGTCTAATTTGGGACCGCATCAAAAGAGTTTTAATAATGATGCTCGAGGCAATGCGGATGAAGCTATAGGCCGGTGCATTTATGCAAATGGCCTTCCTTTTAACCTTGTGCGTTATCCTTACTGAGCAGAGATGATTAAAGAAGTTAATAAAGCCCCAACAAGATACATTGGCCTTGGTTATGAGAAGATCCGCACTACATTGTTGACAGGTGAAAAGTTACGTTTGGAGGGTGTATTGAACCCCATTCGTAATTCATGGTGCATATCAAGGGTGTCCATCATTTCTGATGGATGGCAAGATCAAAGGAATAGGCCTTTGATCAATGTGATTGCTCAAAGCCCTAAAGGGGCAATGATTTTGAAGGCGGTGGATTGTGAGGGGCATCAAAAAGATGCTCAATTCATTGCTAACATCTTGATTGAAGCAATTGAATTTGTGGGGGCAGAAAATGTTGTACAAGTCATAACAGACAATGCAACGGTGTGCAGAGCAGCGGACCTAATTGTTGAAGGCAAATATCAACACATCTTTTGGACCACTTGTGCTCTTCATTCATTGAACCCGATGTTGAGCAAGATGGGGGCTCAAATTGAGTGGATGGGACTTATTTTTGAAGAGGCAAAGGAAATACAAGCCTTCATCACAAACCACCACATGTCCCAAGGCATTTATAGGGAATTTGCGAAGTTGAAGCTTCTTAAGGTACCAAAAATTTAAAGTTTAAAGTTTAAACTTGTAAAGTTTGTTTCGTAAATGTTAGGAGCCTAGGACTCTAAATTTTAATTTTTAAATTTTAATTTATTGAAATCTTGGCACTTGCAGGTTGCAGAGACTTGTTTTGCCTCTCACATCATAGTCTTGACGAGGCTTATGCAGGTGAAAGAAGCCTTACAATGAATGGTATGTAGTTCTCTTTGGAATCAATGGAGGCAATCCTAGACTAAAAGAGCACAAGCAGTGAAAAGGTTGGTAGTTGATGATGAATGGTGGGATAAGTGTAAATTTTAATTAACCCAGAGATCACTACTCCCTCTGGATAGCCCTGAACTCAAGCAGTTTGAGTCTCGATATCAATACATGCTCATATAAATATAAACTCAACAGCTAGATCTCTTTACCAAATTGAAACACATGCAATCACACATAAACACCAAATATACCCCGGAAACCCTAACCGGGGAAAACCAACAAACTGTGGGGCTATCTTCTCTCTCAAGCCCAGAGCATATATATATATATATATATATATATATAAATGGACAAATACAATACAGTGTTACCTCAAAGGTAACTCAATCCCTGAACCAAGAAAACTCTAGATTTGCATGCATCAGCTGATGCATGCACTCGAGGAGTGAGCCCTAACTGGTAAACTGGATCTGAAGATCCCTCTGCCTTGAAGATCCCTGATCAATCTCCATAAGTGTGGCTTCAGAAGAAGCCCCCTGATCAACCACTGCTGACTCTATCACTGCACTCTGACTCAGACTCCCTCTGAGTCTCTGCTGCTGTAACCAGTCCTGAAGACTATTGTCAAGTGGATCCACCGCTCTGTAGGAGATCTGTCTATGTCCCTGAGTTGACTCAGCTCTGTAAGTCAACTCCCTCTGTCTTTGAGCTGACTCAACTCTCTCCTGAGCTAAGTCCATCTCAACCATCTCATACCAACTCAATCTCTGACCGATGCCTGCATGAGCAGCATGCTCATCCATCTGATATGAGCCCAAGGGCTCAATCTCCTGAGACTCATCACTATCAAGAGCATCTCGCTCATCCATCTGAACTCCAGAATTACTCCCCTGATCGTCCTCATCATGGTGAGCATCTCGCCCACTCATCTGCTAACCAGACTCACTCCTCCTAGCCTCATCTCTGCTATGAGCATCTCGCTCATCATCCCCCTCTGACTCTGAAGAGGATGTACTCAACCATCTTGATTTGCCCGTAGTAGGTTGTCCCTGAACCAAGTATTCACCGTCGATCATGTGACCCAACAAGACTGGGTTTACTCCTCTAGGATAGGTGAATATCTGATCCCGCTAAAACACTACTAAGTAGCCAGCAGCTGCCAAAGTTGCCACTGAGAGGATACTCCCTCTCAATCCTGGAACAAAAAGCACTCCTGATACCTCCAGGAGCTCCCCAAGGTCAAGCAGAAATCTCACTCTGCCTACTCCAGTGACCAAGTGATCAATCCCCTGCACATCCCGAGCCAACTGCAAGGTTGTGTGCTCTAGGATAAGGAATGCATCCCGCACCCCTGTCATGTGACTGCTGAGCATGCAGTCAACTCTCCAACTCTGATCACCCTGATCCTCTAGATGATTATTGTCATGCCCTGACTGATATGAGGCCAATGAGAACTCCCTCTCAAACCGAGAGGTAAACTCATCAACCTCCTCTGTTGTAGCTAACTGCTCATCCTCAATCAACCATCTCTCAGTCTTCATGTGCATGCATATCACATGCAAATGCAGCATGCATATCTCATGCACATGCATCATGCAAGACCTCATTCACATGCATATCTCATGCACATCAAACACATCATATGCTATTGCAACTGCTGAACTCTGATATGCAAATCTATGCTCCTCCTCTATCAATGTCATCTTGAGGGAAGCATCATGCTCTCCCTTTGTCACTGATACTGAAACTGCATCCAAGGTCTCCCTGGACCCACATACAAGCTTTCCCATCAACCTGTACTCTACTCTCAAGCTAGTGGCCATAACTCTGCGAAACTGATAACACTGTTGATTCAAAAATCTCTGAATCAGAACCAACCTGTAAATCTATGCTTTGGTGAACAAGCTAACCCTCTCTTTCTCAGATCTAGGGTTCACTCTCCCAAATCTGATCTCTATTCTCACAGATCTGATAGATCTGGTATATATCCTAACAGATCTGATGTCTGCACTCACAGATCTGAACTCTGCTCTTCAGATCTGGACAATGCTCTCACAGATCTGAACACTACTCTTCAGATCTGATATATCTGCCACAGATCTGGACTCTACCCATGCCAAATCTGAAAGATCTATCTCAGATCTCACCTTCAAACTCACAGATCTAATAGATCTGACCTCTACAACCTCAGATCTGAGCTGTGCTCTTCAGATCTGGTAGATCTGGTCTCTATGTTCACTGATCTACTAGATCCATCTCGGGACCACAAATTTGATAGATCTGACCTCTACAACCTCATATCTGAGCTCTACACTTCAGATCTGGTAGATCTGGTCTCTATCTTCACTGATCATTGTGTGATTTCTCTCCCTGACCCATACCAGGGCTCTAATACCATGTAAATTTTAATTAACCCAGAGATCATTACTCCCTCTGGATAGCCCTGAGATCTCAAGCGGTTTGAGTCTCGATATCAATACATGCTCATATAAATATAAACTCAACAGCTAGATCTCTTTACCAAACTGAAACACATGCAATCACACATAAACACCAAATATACCCTGGAAACCCCAACCGGGGAAAACCAGCAAACTGTGGGGCTATCTTCTCTCTCGAGCCCAGAGCATATATATAAATGGACAAGTACAATACAGTGTTACCTCAAAGGTAACTCAATCCCTGAACCGGGCAAACTCTAGATCTACATGCATCAGCTGATGCATTCACTGGAAGAGTGAGCCCTAACTAGTAAACTGGATCTGAGTATCTCTACAGGTACCTCTGACTAATATGCCTCTCTCTATCACACTACTCTGATCTGCTCTGCTCTAAAGACAACCTCTCTGGATCTCTGAAGAATGCGCCCTCCACTGCATGCAGAAGTGCACCCTCCCCTCTAGATGTCTGATTCCCGTACCGGACCGAATCTCAACAGATCTAAGCTTTGAACGTCATGAACCTTCCTCGAATGCTGAGGCAAGGCTACCTGAACACCTCAGACTCAGAATCGATCAACCGAGCTCTGAATGAGCTCCTCCCTCCTTGGGTATTGCGCCCTCCTCCAAGGGAACACATCCTCCTCTAAACTGAGCTGAAAGCTCTCTGATGGACTGTCTCAGTCCACAGACCTAGGTGCCTGGTGACTCTGGAGCTGGTGATCACTGATCCAACTCAGATCTGATCACCCTAGCTCCTGCAGCAGCTACTTCCTCTCTAAGAAAGTTGCCCTGCATGCACAAGTGCGCCCTCCTCACTCCTGATCTTTCACTCTCTGAAAAAGCAATTAAGCAACCTCCTCCAGGGACCCCCTGCCTCTATATGTAATCTCATCGATGAATTAGGTTTACCAAAACCATAATTCTCGGTGCATGCAAAAGTCACTTTTGCATGCATCCAATGATTGCTGAAAGGTCATGCAAAACTCATGCATGCAAAGGTCAAATCACCCCGGAAGGTCCGCATGCAGCCACCACTGGACTCATGCCACTGAGTAGAGTGTATCTCACCCTCTACTCCATACCGATGCCTATATTGCCAATGTACCTCCGTGCAAGGCATTTGAATCATGGAGGACATCCCGAAGTTACCATAATCTAACAATAAGGTGGAGTACCTCTTGGCATTTACTAAGCCAATTGTTGATTTGCTATGTATGTTGGACACAAATAGGCCCAATTTGGGAGTGGTGTGTGAGGGCATTGCCTCCATGATAGAGAAGATAAGAGTGGTCGTCAATGCCAAGGAGCAGGGCCAAGATGAAATCTTTTACAAAGAAGTAAAAGACATATTGACCAAAAGGTAGAACAAGATGACCACTTCATTGCACCTTTTGGCCTATGCAGTGAATCCTAAATATTATTATGCAGAGTTGCTAAATGATCCAGAAAGAACTGCACCAAATAATGATCCAGAAGTCTCCCAAGGTTTTAAGAAAGCTTTTAGACCGCTATTTGTAGATCTTGATCTTGCTTATTTGATTCATGAAGAGTTTTCACATTTTGTGGGATCTGAGGGTTTGGGTGCAGGGAATGATCCTTTATCATCTCTTAAGAATCAAGATCATTGTTATTAACTTATTTCATATTGGTTTCTTAGATCATTTCATATTCGTTTAAGATTTGAGGGTTTGAAGTTTGAAATTTGGGTGCAGATATTGAGACTATGCAGGACAAAACCAAACTAGTAAAAATTAATTGGTTGAACTTCCATGGTGGGGAAATTCCAAATATCCAAAAATTAGCTATCAAGATCTTGTCACAAGTTGCTAGTTCCTCATCAGCAGAGAGGAACTGGAGCACATATGGCTTCATCCATTTGGTGAAGCGAAACAGATTGGGTTCCAAGAAGGCTAAAGAACTTGTTTACGTCCATTCCAACCTTCGCCTTCTATCACATAAGAAGGATGAATACAAATTGGGGCCCACCAAACTATGGGATTTAGAACTAGAGTTACCTGACTTGGATATGACATTGAATGCCATGTCTCATATGAATCCATTTGATGAGGGGTCACCATCAAGTGGACATGGGAGCAATGCTCCCGCTTCTACTTCTACTTCAAGAGACAATGAAAGTGCTAGTGTTGATGTGGGTCTTAGTCACATGGAGGTCATTTTTTATGATATGTAAATGTAATTTATAATTATGTTTTGAACTTTTGAACAATGAACATTGAATATGATAGTCGGTTGCCACTCAATTCGTTTTGTAATTTGTATATTTGACTTATGTTGATGATAATGATTATGTTAATGTAACAATAATATGTTCATTGTTAATATGTAGTTTTAACTTAAAATTTAAATGATGAATGTTAAATTTTAGTTAGATTTTATATATATCGTTTCCCTGTCGTATCGTATCCAAAAATTTTGAAAATTTGCCATATCCGTGTCCCCCCCCCGGTATCTGTATCTGTTTTAGTGCAACTTAGGTATATAGCAAGGGTGCATATAACTAAAATAGCATTGGGTGCAATCCATACATGAACCAAAATAGATAAACAAAGAGGCTCTAAATGGCCTCTAGAGTCCAAAAAACATCATGCTACAACAAAACACTATATATCACCAAAAATCATTGCCTATATTGGGATCCTAGTCATCAGCAGCACCCTTTGCCACCCATCCTCTAGGCTCTATGCCTCTACCTTGAATCCTGAAGTTGATCCTCCAGGGACATTAATCAACACTCTCCAATTTTGATGAAACTTCCTAACCCAAGCATTAAAATAACACGGAAAAAGCTTCTTGTGCCTAATAAGTGATTTTGCTTGAGTGAAGAGTACATATTTACTAAGGTCATTATAGAGGAGTTCAACAATCACACCACCAACATCCAATAGATAGAGGGGTTGATGTTCTTGATTAAATGTCAATCCCATACCCTCATACATGATAGAATCCAATGGAACGTTGCAATCCTAAAACACTGAAAAATGTTAAGTCTGTTGAATTCTGAATGGGATCTAAAATTCTTCTTTTTGCATATGAAATCCGATGAGGTTGGAACCACTCTATAAAATCCTGAGAAACGATAGAAAGGGAAAGATAAGGAGATATTAGTAGTAATTACTAGGGTATAGGGTTAGTTTTAGGGTTTTTGTTTTACCATTTTTAATTTATTTTTTAAATTTTCTTGGTAAAAATCGTGGCCCCATGCCCAGCGTATGAACCTGTATGGAACCAGTGGTTTTGGTACAAAACCGGCTGGTTCAAGCATTTAAGGCCAGTTTCGTATGGAACCGGCCAGTTATCGTATGAAACAGGCCAACTTGGTACAGCACCAGTCATTTTCAGTTCAGGGTTGTGATTTGGACCAATTGGGCCTGTAAACCTGTCAAACCTGCCAGCTTTGGCAAAACTGGTCTGAATCCGATAACATTAATGGATAAACAAACAAAAAATTATTGTACAAGGAAGTTGAGCTAAAACCTATATAAAAAATTGCTCTCTTCACTTTTTTATGGTTGGATTTGGGGCTAGACCCCCTGGAGCTTGATGGAGATTCTTTATATATGATTGGAGGATCAATGTAGCACCTCATGGGTGAGGATGTCTTGTAGATCTTTTATGTTTTTTCCCATTTTCTTAATTTATCTTGACAAATTCATTATGGAGTCTAAATGTGGTAACCCCATTCCTTTTTCCTTATGTTATCCATGGAATGTAGATTATTAATGCATCATTTCTCTATGTTTGGTTAAATGCACATTAATTCATTCCGGGTAATAATAAGATTCATGTGTATTGGACTTTATCTGCTCTAGCAATTTCCTTAGATACATTCCTGCAATTTGGACAGCAAGGGGATGGTTTGTTGTTGCTTGTACTCTTCAACATCAATAACCATTCTTTCTCATTAAGATAGTCTCCCATCAAAGAATTTAATTGACTCCATTGCTCAATTGATAAGACACTAATCTCTGCTCCACTCATCCACGTTTACTTCTCAAACTCTGTTTTGCTGGAATTTACTCCTCATCTCACCTGGTAACTCATTGCCAAAAATTCCAACGATCCTATCCTAGGGAATCCCCCCTTGTGTTGTAGGAGAGCCAACCTAGAGTGTAGAACAGGGTGGTGAGGTAACAGTGGCCTCGCTCTTAGTTACTTCAAGGGCCTCACACTTTTTGAACTTTGTCTCTAGAGGTGAGGGTTTGTAATGTAATAGGCTCTGAAGTCAAAATACTGCTAATACAATTGAAGTCAAGTCAGACATATAACAGAAACAATTTGTGATCCAAATTTTTTTTATTTTATAGCCATTAATAAAAAGCCTAAAAGGTTTTAGTTTCAAAAGATAAAACTAGCATTTCATATGATATTACATGTTGGTTTTTCTCCAGATTTTTATGCTCAGACCAAGGTTGTTGGGAGCGCGGACCGGGAGCAGGAGCGGGAGCGAAAAGCGAAATTTTCAAAAGCTTCCATTTTGGGAGCGTTTCGGGAGCGTTTTTTATATAATATATATTTTAATATATTTTGATGCATATATATTTAAAAAAACATGTATTGTGCCAAATTAGCTATAGAAAACATGAAAACATAGATATTCAATTTCATATAACCATTTAGTACATATTGATATAACATCAATCATCTAGGAGCTATAACTTATAACATTGTCATTAAATGATCAAATCATCAATCATCAATCATCAACAACATCAACCTTCAAATTTCAACATATAATATTTGCCATCAAACTAGGCCATAATGTTTAGAAAATAGGCCACAAATTAGTGATGCAACTTATAAATTTTAGTCACTTGTTTATGATAAATATTTTATGTGAGCTTGTTGAAGAAGGCATTACTAGGCTTTGTTTATCGTTGAAATTTATGAGGTAGACTAAGCATTAGATGTTCTAGTTTGAATAATAGATTTCTGGGTGATTAATGATCTGTTGTTTACACCATTTGACTCTCCAGAATGCATGGTTGAGGTTCCCTTTACCCACGGATTTATTCAAATATGGGCATGTGTTGCTGATATAGGGCCCAGACTTCAGTTTTTTCAAAGTTTAGGGCTGTTTATATGCACAGCACTGCCAAAAACATGCCCAGATCTGCTTTTGACGCTGCTTTTATCCTCAAACCATGCCCAGGTTGAAAGCTTAAAGGCTGTAGGAGTGACTAGGAATGAGATGAGGCTGCTTACTGTTTCTCTTTTATGCCTAGAATCAACCCAGATTTGCCTTGGCAAACCCTAGATTAATCTTTGTTGCTGCCCAATCTGCTTCAACAATCCACGTACTTCATATCAGCCTTCCAATAGCATCAACACTAGGGAATGCCTTCAATCTCCCCTTCAATCTCCCCTCCAAGCTCCCACAAATTTGCTCTCAAACAACTAGCAAACCCACTCAAATGCCTAGCAAGCGAAGTGAAATCAATGAAATGAGGAATAGAATGAGTCAAAATGGAGTCCAATAGACTTTATTTGCCCAAATTAACCCTAGCCAATCCCTAAAACATAAAAAAAAAAATGCAAAAATGAGAAAAATCGGACTCAAGTCCGCCAAGCTCGCGGAATCGCTTAGGAAGAGTTTTCGGGAGCGTTTTTTTTTACCGAGATTGCTCAGGAATTGATGAGGAATCGATCCGGAAGCGTCGATTCCGAACCGATTCCAGATCGATTCTTAAAATTCTAGGGAGCAATTTTTTCTCCCCAGAATCACGAATTGAGAATCGATTACGGGAGGAATCGATGAGGAATCACGATTCCTCAAGAATCGCAAATTGGGAGCGAAGCGGAGGGGGGTAGAGCGATTCCCCGCAGCTTAGGCTCGGACGATGTTAGCGGTGCATGTTTTTACAAGGATGTCTTTCAATTGTAAGATATTGGTATAAGTAGAATAGCACAGGAGTTTCTAATTTTGATTAGAAACAGAGACAACCATCACTAGGACAACCATTGCTTTCCCTACATGTACCCATTTCTCTATTATATTCCCCATTATTTGTTGTACTGTTTTTTTTTGGCTCTTCCTATTTGCACCACACTATCACACTTGCCCTATCACAGCTCAATTGTTAATCAAACAAATTAGTTGTTACATAGCAAAACCTATTGCAGGCCTCAAACAAATTCCACCTGATGGGACCCATACTCTTGACGTCACAATTCTAACTTACAGAAACTGGATACGAGGATGTAATCAAATGAGAAGTATCACAATATTTGGTTAGTTGACGAAGTATGGCAGTCCAAAAATATACAAGACAATAATAATATCCCTTTGGTTTCAGCAATGATAAGACAGTAATGAAGTATCTGGAGACTGGAACTGGAGAATAAGTGGAGAATATAGGGATACAATTTCTAAAAGCTGTATTTGATGCTCCCATTACCTCCCAAGAAGTTAGTCAAGGTAATCCTAGAATATCTTAGAGTGAGACAATTACAACCAAATCCTGAGCTGCATGAGCATAACTAATATTAAGATATCCAAAAAATATACAGGTGCAACAAGAATAGGTTCAAAAAGATCACAAATAATGTTTGATTATCTTAAGTTCTGCAATATTTGGAAACTACTCAATAGGGATACAATTTTTAACAGTTGTATTTGATGCCCCCATTAACTCCTCAGAAGTTACGGTTATCACAGAATATCTTAAAATGAGAGAATGACAATGACAACCAAATCCTGAGTTGCATGTGAAAGTTTTCTGATATTTTAACCCAACCCGGTTTTCAAGACAACTTGCCATTGTTTAATGCCCAACCCAGTTTTTCATGATGGTTGGAAATGACAATAATGTTTGATTATCTTAAGTTCTGCAATATTTGGAAACTACTCAATAGGGATACAATTTTTAACAGCTGTATTTGATGCCCCCATTAACTCCTCAAAAGTTAGGGTTATCACATAATATCTTAAAATGAGAGAATGACAATGACAACCAAATCCCGAGTTGAATGTGAAAGTTTTCTAATATTTTAACCCAACCCGATTTTCAAGACAACTTGCCATTGTTTAATGCCCAACCCAGTTTTTCATGATGGCTGGAAATGACATATAATTTTCAGACTTAAACATAGTTAAAAACAATTTTACAGGCAGAAAATTAAATATTCATGCACACCATAAATAATTTCAGACTCAGAATTTTTGGCCAATAACCCTGGAAAAACCCACAAGGGGAAAACCAGTCAGAGAGAGAGAATTTATATTTCTTCAGTAAATCTTCAGTACATAAATTTTATAGTAAAAATGTACTGATCTCTAGCATAAAATTATCACCCAGAAGCTGCCTCGATTTTTGTACCAAGTGTTGCCTTGATTTCAGTGCCAAATCACAGCACCTCGATTTTTGTGCCCTGCCTCGAAATCTATGCAGAAAATACAATCGCGAAATCTATGCCAAAGTACAGTCCGTACAGACTGTACGGACCTCGAATTCTGTGCTCGAATTCCTAGAAAAATGTGCCCAAATTTCTGTCTAGAAACCCGTGCTCGTTGCCTCTGGATTTGTGCCCAACAAACTACCTGGAAAATCGTGCCTTGCCTCAGGATATGTGCCTAAGATATTCCCTCGAAAACTATGCCACTTCCCTATTGTACGGTGCCTCGAAAACTGTGCCACTTCCCTGTTGTACGATGCCTCGGGATATGTGTTGTACTAAAACACACTGCCTCGAAAATCGTGTTGCTCCAAAAATGCCCACAAAACCTACCTCAAAATTCGTGCCCACTCTCAGCTCTCTTCTCCACTTCTCTTCAACAAAAAAAGTGTGTGTTTGCCTTCCCTTGCTCTTTTTGTCTAAACCCTAGGGTGAGTGAATGGTCATTCAATCCAATGGCTGAGATTAGATGAGATGAGTGGATGAGAATAAAAGCTCATTAAATTCACATAAAAATTAATTTCACTCACCTCACTTAAATTTATCAAAAAGTGACTTTACTCTCTAAAGTCAAATTAAATGCTCATCTCAAGTCATTTAATGCAAGGGTCACTTTATTTCCCCTTTTAAGTGATTTAGGCAAAAGTCACCTAGGGGAACACTTTCCTAGGTACAAAAATCAACACTCCCTCTTACCAAGGAAGGTGTTCTGCACCACTCCCAACTTGTCTCTGAAGAAGACAAACTTGCCCCTCCCCAAAGATTTCGTCAAAATATCTGCAACCTGCTCATCAGTGGAAATGTACTGTAACTCCACAGCTCCTCTCTGAACATAGTCTTGGATGAAGTGGTATCTAATCTCTATGTGCTTGGACCTGTCATGGAAGACTGGATTCTCAAAGAGCTGAATGCAACTCTGATTGTCACAGTAAATCACCGTAGGTCTCAACTCCTGATCAAATAAATCTACCAACAACTTACGAAGCCACAGTGCCTCACAAGTAGCTTGATTGGCTGCCATATACTCAGCCTCAGCAAAACTCAAAGCAATGGACTTTTGCTTCCGACTGAACCACGACACTGCTGCCGAGCCCAAATTGAAACAACAACCGGAAGTGCTCCTCCGATCCATCACACTGCCTACCCAGTCTGAATCTGTGAAACCAACCAAACTGACTCCACCTGAACCCATGTAGTCCAAACCATAGTCCATTGTTCCTGCAAGGTATCTCAACACATGTTTCGCGGCTACCCAATGCACACTCCTAGGCTCCACCAACTAAGAGTGTTCACTGCAAAACATAAGTCTAGCTTGTTATTGACCAGATACATCAATGACCCAATGAGTTGACGGTATAGAGTAGGATCCACCAACTTACCCTCAGAAGCATGAAGCTTCCTCCAATTGGTGATCATAGTAAATATGGAAAGATGAGCAAAATGACTTATTGAAATAAAACTAAACTAAGAGCATATGAAAAGATCTAAACTAAGCCGATCCACAAAATCCAACACTCTTCCCCAAATGGGGAAGAAGGCCAAAAAAGTGGAGGCCTCCTCCACTTGAAACTTTTATTAAATGATTACAAATGCCTTGGGTTTAAAACCTTGCAAGGTCTTTCAAAGCAAATAAACAAAATATGGAAACAAGACTTATAGCCCTTAAATGGCTTTTACAAAGGAGATTATAGCTGTTTCTTTGATCTTGATTTACGTCTTCTCTTTGAGTGAAACTTTGAGCCTCTTTAGATCTTGTCTTCACAATTGGTTTCCTCCTTGAAAAACCTACTCAAGCTTAGCAAATGATCAACAATGCACCCACTAACATTAGAAAAAATAAAACCAAATTTGAGACTAGTTAAATCTAGATTCAAAAAGTTGACTCGAAAAAAAATTTTACCGGACGCGTCGGAATTGGGTTTTTTTTTTAATTTTTTAATTATTTAAATTTTAAATTAAATTTCTCTATAGTTTAAATAGAGAAATTTGAGTCTGTAATATGTCAGTCATCCGGGGTCCGAATTTAGTGTTTGATGGCTCGTTTCATAAGCCAAAAATCACACATGACCCATGGAGCAGCTAAACCCAACTTTCGGATGTCAATTCAGCCTCATAATTAATATTTTCTCTGAAAAGTCATTTACGGAGAAATTATTAATTAAAATAATAAAATTGAATATTTTGGAGATAATCCAAATCTCTCCAAAATTAATCAATTTGATTAAAATAAAAGGCTAAATGACATGGCAATGAGCATTTAGGAGGATTCCAATCAACTCCAAGTCTTCCCAGTCAACTATCCAGTCACTAGAGTGTTATCCATTCAAGGCAATTCGCTCTCCTCATGCAAAAAATCGATTTAGTGTGTTGTCATTTGATGATTGGGTTGGTGAATGTGCATTAATGATTAGATGGGCGCCCTCATGACTCACCACACCTACCAAGCTTGGTTCCCTTTGCTGATTCGAGTTTATACCTACTTGTTACCATGTGTCTCCACCATAACCAACTCGCATATCCTCAAAACCCTCACGTCAATCCTCACCAAGCTCGTGTTAATCCTTGTTGGAGTTTGTTGATTGGTCCCATGCAATCACGAGTTAGCTTGGCTCTCATTAAACTTGAGTTAGTGCCTACCATTTGCCACTTGCCATCCCCATACTAACTCGCACCCTCACATCCTCACGTCAACCTACCAAGGATCACGCCATTCCATTGTTGTAGGATGTTTATTGGATGATGCTTTCATCTCAACCTACCTCAAAGTCGAGCCTTGCCACATTGCCAAATCCTACCAACCAAGAACTCGACTTTGGCCTTTGTCTACCTCTCCAAGCCCTTGATTGATTGGAATTCGACCTATCTACCCATTGCCAATTCGACCTAGGGTTAGCTGGTGTGTTTTACTATAAAGAGAGGCCCATTTGGGTTATTATCTCATGGATTTTTGGATGCAAGAAAACTCTGCCGAGAATTGTAATATTTTTATGCTCATATTGGAATAAAGATCAAGACTTTGGAGGTCCATGTGTTTTCAAATTTGTGTGGTGAATGTGTCCAATGCATTGAGGTGATATCTTTCTATAACCTTCCTCTTATTTATGCAAGTGTTTCTTTCAATATTGCTAGCTCAAGAAGGCTATTTTTAGTCCATGAGAATAGTCATTTGTTGTATTCAAGTTGATTATGTGTGTGATGTTTTCCAAAGATTTAAATGAGCAAGAAGTGTTCGGTTATACCAATGTTGATTTAGTCTTGGTTATCTAACATACTAGCATTTGATTTCACTTGTATGTTTGAGTGTGTTGGGGTTTTACAGGTGTTGTCAAAGGTGAAGACAAGTGTGAGCTAGGTTGCATCTAGCTTGACTTCACAAGCAAGGATTTTTTTCCCACTAATATCTTTTGTTTTATAGGATCCTCAAGCTCCTTCATCTTTTCTCCAAAACCAAACTACAAAGAGCTCTTTTCCTCACCCATCAAAGTTTCAAAAAATCTACATTTTAAAACTTGGTTACCTTAGATTCGAGCTTCCTTCCTCTAGCTCTCCCTTCACCTTCACTTTGAAGCCTCCACTTTAGTTTCTCTCCATTCACCAAAACCCTACCTTCTTCTTCCCTAGCTCTCGTCCCATTTGATTCTCCTCCCTCCTTTCCATTCGTCCAACCTCTTTAGCCCTACCTTCTTGCTCTCGTCCCCCTCCAAATCTCCTCGTTTTTATTCCATCTTTGCCTCTCGTTTTTGTCCCTCCACCTTTACCCTAGTGTCCCTTACGTCCACCCTAGTTTCTCCCTTCACTAGCTCCTTCACCTCTTCATCTTTTGCCCTTAGGTTTGCTCCTTCTCCCTCTTCTCGTCCACCTCCAAAGTGCCCTAAAAACACAATAAAACAAACAAAAACTTGTTAGATATTGGTTAGTGGTTATATTTCATACTTTGAAGAGTTAGTGGTTAGTCATTCTTTTCTTAACTAGATTTCATTGTTTGTCTTTAGCATAGCTCATACTTAGTGGATTATTGTTTCATTTTAAAAAAAGATAGAATTTTTCACATAAAATATTTTGAAATTTTTTATGATTTAGATCTCATTTCTAGCACATTTCAAGAGTTTATTGTTCGCTGGTCCGTTTCATCATAGTTAAGATTTCATGTTAAAATCTCATGCATTTCTCATTTTAGAGTCAACTTTTTGAATCTAGACTTAACTAGTCTCAAATGTGGTTTTATTTTTTCTAATGTTAGTGGGTGCATTGTTGATCATTTGCTAAGCTTGAGTAGGTTTTTCAAGGAGGAAACCAATTGTGAAGACAAGATCTAAAGAGGCTCAAAGTTTCACTCAAAGAGAAGACGTAAATCAAGATCAAAGAAACAGCTATAATCTCCTTTGTAAAAGCCATTTAAGGGCTATAAGTCTTGTTTCCATATTTTGTTTATTTGCTTTGAAAGACCTTGCAAGGTTTTAAACCCAAGGCATTTGTAATCATTTAATAAAAGTTTCAAGTGGAGGAGGCCTCCACTTTTTTGGTCTTCTTCCCCATTTGGGGAAGAGTGTTGGGTTTTGTGGATTGGCTTAGTTTAGATCTTTTCATATGCTCTTAGTTTAGTTTTATTTCAATAAGTCATTTTGCTCATCTTTCCATATTTACTTACCCCCATGCTCTCCCGAGTAGGGTCTTTGACCTGAAAGAGACTCTTGGGTAGTTTAGTTTTATTTTCCGTTTAGTTATCTTATCTTCTCTTCCAATCCTTGACCAGAGAATAGCTAACTTTGGGATTGTATCCCAAAGGCCACATAGTTTTGTGGTAGCTTCTCGCTCCCCCATCAACTTCTTGTGGACATCAAGCTAGCTGGAAGGTTTCCAGGATTGGTGGCTTCTAGTGGTTGATCTTGTTCGGAGATCGATCCCACCTATTAGATTAAAAGTTGTGTGGTAGAACACTAGATTTACTCAGTTTCATTTTATTTTGCAAATAGTATTGTTAGTAGTATTCATATCTTGCTGATCAATCTTATTGTTTAAATCTTTTCAAGTTGAGATATACTGCTATTACAATTCACCTGCTTCTTCAAACGAACCAAAGTCTCTTGAACTTGGCCAAATCCAAGTCAAGAGCACCCTCTATCGGAGGGTATTCTTAGTTTTGCATTTTCCCTGCATTAGGCATTTTAAGCTTAGCAAGTCTCTTGAACTGTGGTCATAAGATCAAGTCAAGAGCGCTCTCTGTCGGAGAGTTGAACAAGGTTCTCTAATAATAAAATTTTCCACTCATACACCCCTTTAATTAATTTACCTTGGTTTCTGTCCTACACCCGTATGCTCTGCCAAGCGGAAACGGTTGGGCTAGTACTCAGAAAGGTGGAAGACTTGTTAATTCACAAGTGAAAATCTAATTAAAATCTTTACCCAAAACCTCAACCAAGACAAATTACTGTTCTTCCCACAAGAGGTGGTGCCGGAAATCCACTGGTCAGACTCGGGGGCGGTTCAAACATTGGACACCTATCCTCTTGAATCTGGGTGCTTCCGACCTATCACCTAGGGTTGCCAGTAGTTTTCTTGGATAAGGTTCCACTATCTTTTGACACCCTTGGTCTTATCCTAATAATCAAGAACATCTAAAACACTTAAAATTTACCAAGAACAATTTCAAAACGTTCTCACAAACAGCTACTTTAGACTTATTCTTTTCAGCATCACAAGTGTTTTATTTGACTCCATTTGGCACTGATCTTTAGTAATTCTTGCATATCTTTTTCTGGACCATATGTCCTTGTCACTTGTTCAATCTCAAACTTGTGGATGCTTTACTTTAAATTTTAAGTCAAAGTATACTGTTATCTTCCGAATTTGTATCTTGTGAAATTTGCAACGTGGATTGCGTGTTTAATTCTGTTCTAGTCACTATACAAAAAACTCTTATATAACACTCATCCGCATCACAACACCAAAAACATTTGAATAGACAAAGAGCCTTAGACAACTCTTTTTTAGGGACTACCCCCCTTGGCTTTGTTAGGAGTTTTGCCTAAACGGAGGAGCTGGGATTCAGGTGACAGTACCTGGCTCATTGCTTGCCCCCAAGGCCACACCTCTCCCCACTTTCCAGTGAGGGAGACAGCTTTCGAAAGATTTCTGCTGCTGGTGCGCAATTTGGCGGACAACAAAGTCAAAACAAATGAAAGTGCAAATAAAGCAACAAATATGGTTTGTATTGAACTACCCTCAATTGCTATAGCAAAACATCACCTGGAGGAGAGTTTATCTAAAAAGGAAAATTCAGAGCCATATTTAGATGAACTAGGAATGGTATGCATGATGAGAAATTGTTCACTCCCATTTAATATTGGAAAATTCCTGATTTTAAGTTGAGGACTCCTAATTAGGAGACAACCCTTTTACTATAACATTTTAAATGGAGATTAAATAGGAAGTCACATCTCCAAGAGGAATGGCAATCCAAGCGAGAGACTTTTTTAGATGCTCCAAGCAAAGGCCATTCCTGTCTTCAATGTCAGCCTATATGAAGAAGAAGAATGCCACTGGTTAAAGGGACTAATATTGTTTGGACCAGTTCTACCTAAACCTCAGATCAGAAGACCAAAATAATGCAGTATTTGACAAATCCAACTGAGAGAAAGTGAATTTCATCAATTGCAAATTAACAGAAGGAAACATGTCATGTGAATCGACAGAGCATCAAAAGGCAACCCAAGGGTGGCAGGGGCTGGGCGGGGGATCATCCAAG
The DNA here is from genome assembly GCA_027924585.1 of Larix kaempferi. Classification (NCBI taxonomy): domain Eukaryota; kingdom Viridiplantae; phylum Streptophyta; class Pinopsida; order Pinales; family Pinaceae; genus Larix; species Larix kaempferi. The sequence goes on along the minus strand of BSBM01000444.1, from coordinate 15,585,693 downwards.
ATCCCAAAGGAATATAAGAATTTACCTATGCATGGGGTCTAGGAATTACATCAAACAATGAAGCAGAGGCCCTGTTGGTCTTTCAAAGACTATCCTTGCTAAGAGAAAGGAATAAAAAAGTGATTGCAATAGGACATTCGTCAATAGAAATTCATCATATGGATTACAATATTGTACCAAATGATATTAAATTGTCTTGCCTCATCATCAGAACACAAGCATTAGAGTCCATAAAAAATTTCAAAGTCCTAAGACATAAAAAACGCCAAGTGGACAAGCCCATTTACGAGTTAATTTGGAGGAAGCAAAAATAAATTTAAAGGAAAGGCAGGATATACATTACAATACATTTCTTCATACACTTGACCACATATTGGAATTTAAAAGTCTATCTCTAAATTTTGGTCTTTTGGATCTTTAAAATATTATACTGACAAGAGTCAATCAAACATCATCTTTTTTGTAATTGTTGTCACATCCATAGTAGTTGGGGCTACCATGATTGCAGACCTGTTTTGAGCATATTTCTGAGCTAGTCCTTTGCTATGCTATGCACGAGATCAGTTGTTGATGAGCAGTTTGTTGATGATCACTCTGACATTCAGTGGACCCAGAGCATATACATTTCCAGTCTCATGTCAGGACTGAGCCTTATGACCCCAGGTCGATGACTAAGTTAGCTATTTCTTCACTATTCAGAACAGATATGATGACAGTGCCCATGGTATGTACAGTAGCAATGTTCCAATGCCATTCAGATGTTACAGATTACAGATGCAGGTATATGACCCAGCAGGTATATGGTTTGTGCACTTGAATTTTTATTGTGCTCGTTTACTTATCTTGGTAGCTTGACTAGGTGTATGGTGGTTATGTACTGGCGATATTCTATGTGGTTCTTATTGGTTGGTTTACAGTAGAAGTGATTCAGTCACTTTGAGTAAGAAGTTCTTGTGTATACTCGTTGGTCGTGCCCTTTCTATCATAGTATGGACTTGGTCATTCCCCATAGGGTCTTTACTAGTCATGGCATCATTTTGTTACTCTCCCCATCCATTCGTTCTCTTCCATTCTTGATTTGATCCTGACTTACACCTTAACTAGTGATATCGAGGGTTTCCCCCACTTATGCCTCTGTGTTGGATAGACTCCATGTTTACCTTATGTCCCGGCTCTGGAGTGTCTGATTCTAGTCATAGGGATGTTCTCCTTTAGTCCTCGAAAGCAAGTACTCCTAACAAAAAGTTTAGACACTAATGCATCAGAACTTAAAAGCTATATCTAATGGTTGCAAAAAGTCGGCAAAAATAGTGTTGCTAAACACTATGTCTTTTGTAGCTACTCAGTTGTCAAGGGACGAGCACTCATCCTTTGTATGATGTAAGGTCGTTTGCCTCTATAGGGCAACAAGGTGGTCACCCCATCGCGCCTATGGACAATGGCGGGTAATGGAGGTCATACCGAGTCATTATCCGAGGCCTGCAAGGCCATTCAAGGCACCTGCTCTTGGAGGGTGGCTAGTGAAAGTTGATTAAAAGTCAAATGCTTAATGTAAATCTTAAAGTGTACAAAGTTGACTGTGAATTGAATGCAATAAAGGTTGCTTGTCTAGAGTCTATTGGAATCACTCTCATCACTCTACCCATTTGTGAGACATCGCCATTCCCTTGTGTTTCTCTATCCAGCATATGTATAGGTGGTCTCCCCTTTATCCTTTATCCGAGAGGTCACAGTGTTGAGGTTGTCAAGTCAAACCCTTAGCCTATCCTTGTTTCTTCCACCTTCACCCATTGCTAGCAAAATGGACAAGTCTGTAAATGAGTATACACTTGAGGTTTTGGTTTGGAGTGACTAGTTACTTTGATCTAAACTTATTATTTATGTTTTATATTCATGATCGCCAGTTAAATGCCACTTTATACTTTAGTCTTGCTGCAACTATAAATAAGGGAGCATATCTTATCCATTTGTACGTGTTGCATCAGTGATTTTCAGTCTGTGTTATTATTTTGATCATTCTTGACCTGGTCAACCCAATTTGACCAAGTCAACAATAGGATCCGGGATGAGTTTGGCCAACAGTGTTTGATATTGATTATTCATGGCCCTTTGGTGCCCATTAGATGGCTCCATGCTCCAGACAGTGGTTTTATATGATGGTTTGTGGTATTTTTTTATTATCAGCAGTTACAGGCCATTATTTTTATTTATCCAGGCATGGATGGACTTATAGATGCATCTCTTAGTAGGCACATGGTGTATGAGTAATCATTCCTAGTTGATTTGGACATTCTGAGTCCATTGGCACACTTAGTTTTCAATTCCGAGCCCATTCATTTGATACTATGATCAGTTCATCATCTAGCAGCAGATTGCCATGTAAAAATGGCATGTACATGACTCACAGAGATCATTATTTTTCTCCTAGCGCGCTATAGAGGAGATATGGGGTGCAGCCACTTGTTATTACCATATTCCTATTGCTACCATATTCCTATTGCCCCGGACTCATTGGTGTACTCAGATTGGTGACCAAAGCAGTTGGCATTGAGTTATAGGCATTTTTTTCTTTTCGAGATGATGTTCCGACAGAAAATTAATGGAAAAATGGCTAGCAAGGAAATCGATTTGGCTCAGTGAAGCAAGGAAATGGCATGAGATTGATCTGAGACTTGTTGTTGGTGCTTCCTACATCCTCCGGCATGGTCTTCATCATCAGTGGGGTCCACACGTCTTAGTCTTCACCACATGGGGCATCATCTTATGTTATTTGGTGGCACACGTCCTAGTGTCTTTTGACACTTTATGTTATATCTTATGTTTATGATGTATTGTGGCCTGTGGGGCTTGCTAGTGAAGATGTTCATATCTCCTAGCCCCCACCATGATGTTATGTTGATATCTTAGTCACATGTTGTGACTTATGTCCCCCCTAGGGCGTCATTGAGGGAGTGTGTCCCCCTCATTTAGAGTGATCTCATATATATTATATCCGGCACTTGTTAGCCGTTGATCTTGTTGTATTATTTTTTTATCCTAGCCCTTCATACTTTTGGGGTTTAGGGTTTTGGATTGTGAGACCCTATTTATATGATCTCTCACCATTTGTAAAAGGACTTTTGGCTCTAGAAATATTGGAATAAAGACACATTTTTGCAGATCTACCTTGAATGCTTTGATGAATGTTCTTGTACATGATTGGAATGCCTCTCTTTTAGACATCTTAGTGGATCTTGTATGATTTCAACAATATTTTTGTGGAGGCCGAATTGATTATTTGCAAGGGTGTGATTTGCTTGGGAGGTTGATTGTGAGGGTTTTCTCCATCATTCGCTTGGGCAAATCTCTTCATCTTTCAAAGAGTAACCAATTGTGAATTTTTCCATTGAGTTATTTTCTTCTAGATGTCTTGCATAGTTCCTTTTTATCTGTAGATCAAATCTAAGATTTTGTTTTTTTGAATTTGCAGGTGGAGAGGGCGCACTTCCTCCTTGAACCCACATATTTTAGCTTGGAATCAACCAGATCTTGCTAGGAATTGTAACTAATTGTTAGGATCATCAATGTACTTGGCGGCCACAAGTGATTCAAGGTAAGATCTACAAGGTACATTGGATTTTCATGCTTCTATCCCAATTGTCATTTAAATTTCAAAGTTTCAAACCCTTGTTTTCTAGATATGATAGATCCGACAATTATTTGAGCATAAGGACTAAAACCCAAGTTTAAAATCCTTGAAAATCCCTAGAGACCAAGTTTGGGCCAAATCCAACTCCATTCACCCACAGATATAGCACTAGTCATCTCTAGGCAATTCGCCCTCCTTGGGTTAGTGGTCATCTCATCAGATCTATTAGTTGGGTGTTGCTTGATTCTAAGTCACAAGATTCGGTGAATTTGAACCTTGAGGTTCGAATTTTTCCGAATCTCAAGCTGGTTCAAATCTAAAGGCGAATTTAATAAAAAAATTGAAAAAAATTGAGTTGGTTTCTTAACCTTAACCTTAGTCCTAACACGTTGTAAAATATGGAACAATATGGGAGAATGATACATGCAATATTTTTTACGTTGACCCTGCGAACGTAGCCTGGAGCCGAGCGATAGGAACGCAGCCTAATCGAGCTGTTCGGCCCTCTGGGCTCTTTGAGGCCGGCCTCTGGCCACACCTCCCTCATCCTATGCGCACAGGATCTCTGTCTCGCCCCGAGTGCCCTTCTGTCCCTCTCATAGGGCGTGCTCCCTCTACCTCCCATGGCCTTGGGAGCTGAGAACCCCCCACCTGACCTAACTAGCTTCTTAAAGCTCATTTCTGCTTAAGGCAAGAAGCCGATCTCTTCTTCTCAGCAAAAATTCGTGAAGAAGTTAAATGAGATACCCACTATAGCTCTGCCGGTGGAGCTACCCTACAAAACAGCCCTTAATCTGTCGGAACGGGCTCTAATCGGACAGTTCACAAGCTTATGGCCTTCCCCTAAGTCCACCGAAAGCTGGGTTCAGAAAAATTGGAGACCCCTGATCGCTAAGGATGTAAAATCTTTCTTCCTGGGTAAAGGTTACTTCGCTTTCGTCTTAGAATGCAAGCAGGATCGCGAGCTTATCTTCAGGAACGAACCCTACTTCATGGGGCCGCAAGGCCTTTATATGAATAGATGGAATCCGAATTTTGATCCAACTTTGGACATCCCTTCTGCTGTTCCTGTATGGGTGAGGCTCCCTCACCTTCCTCTCCACTGTTGGAACACAGAATCTTTGGAAGCAATCGGAAATGCCCTAGGTAAATACATCGACAAAGCAGAGCGGAAAGATCAATATTCATGTGCGAGAATTTGCGTCGAAGTGGATCTGGAACACGGACTTCCGGAAGCAATAAATCTCACAGTAGCAGATTGGTCACATATCCAAGAACTCGACTACGAGCAGATCCCCTTCAAATGCAAGTTTTGTCACGAATACGGTCATTCCGCATGATCATGCAAAAAGAAGCCTGCGGAAACAGAAACGAATGGGAAAAAAGAACAATGGACAGCCATCCAAAAAAACAACAAAGCAGGCACAAAATCTCACTCAAAAAGCTTAAATCTACAGAAAACAAACCAGCAACATCAAGACTCGTCAGTCTCAAACAACAGGAATAGCTTCAAAGCATTGGAATCAGTTGAGATCCAGGAAAATCCTGAGGCTGAAGAAGAAGGAGAAATAAGAGAACAACAAGATACTCATGCAACTCAGAGCAACCCCGTGAATCCTTTGATCTCCCCGGCCCAGAGTACCCCCAGCCCCACTAGTTCTACCCTGATAAAAGAGACTCCCTCCTATGCTGAGATCACAAAAGCTAGAACCCCAAACTCCCCCTCTTCTCCAGAAGAACCCTTCGATAAATTTACCAAAAAACTGGGCCGAAAATCCACCAAAGAGCTGAGGGAAGAAGAAGCAAAGCGATTCAAAGTTCAAGGCTCCCAAGCAACGATAGATATGGTCTTCAGCAGAAATACTAGAACCAGAACAGCAGGAAAGAAATTTGGAGACCTACCAAGAGGAACTCCCTCCTCCATCTACACCCCTAAATGATGAAGCTGATCTCTTGGAACTGCAGAGGGCTGGGTAATCCCTGCAAGATAGAAGCAGTCAAAGATCTACAAAGAATCGACATGCCTGATCTTCTACTACTCCAGGAGACCAAACTCGATGACAAGACAGTATTAACCATCGGAAAAGAACAATGGAAGCATAATACAAGATATGCAGTAAGCGCCAGAGGAGCTTCTGGAGGTTTGGCAACCTTATGGTCCTCTGACAAATTCTAGCTACACAATCAATTCGCCACGCAGCACTGGATTTATACGGATCTAACCCATCTACAGAGCAAAAAGCAAATCGCCCTGTTCAACATCTATATGTACCAAATCTTTACTCTGAAAAAAAAAAGAGTGTTGGAGTCTACTAGAAGACTTCTTGGAAGCGTATAACCCACAAAACATAATCTTAGCAGGCGATATGAACATCACCCTCTCCAAAGCTGAAAAGAGAGGAGGCCTAAGTGGAAATGACTTCTTCAAACAGAAGGTGTAAGCTATTGTTCATAAGTGGGATCTCATTGATATCAAGCCGAAGAAAGGGAAGTATACATGGTCCAACAAGCGCCTTGGTAAGGGGAATATCATGGCCAGGTTGGACAAATTTCTCGTCCACAGTAGCCTCCTGTTCGACACTCAAATTATCTCCTCCAGCATTCTAGCCAATCTGGCCTCGGACCATAAACCAATCCATCTTCAATTTAAGGATATAGAGGAGCTCAGTCCTATTCCATTCAGATTCAGTCCCCAGTGGTTGGAGCATTCAAGTTTCTGGCCCATTCTGGAAAAGGCGTGGAGAATCCCCATTACGGGCTCACCCTGTCACGTATGGGAACAGAAATTAAAAAATACCAAGATTGCTCTAAAGATTTGGGCAAAATCAAACTATTCTACCCCCGCAGCACCTAGAAAAAATGTCGTGGGCGTTTTAGAAGACATTCAATTCGCCATGGACGAGCAGAACGTTGAAGCAAAAACGCTGCATGAAGAAACTAATCAACAATTAAGAGTGTATCACGCCTTTAGAAAGGAGGAGGAATATTGGTGTCTGAAATCGAGGAGCACATGGCTAAAGTCAGGGGATAAAAATACGAGATATTTTCATAATCAATTCAAGATTAGACAATCAGTCAATCCTATTGGAGAGATCAAATTAGAGGACGGCTCGATCTGTACAGGAAATGAAAATATAAAAAACGCTGCACATTCACATTACTCCACGCTGTTTGCTAATGAAGACAGGGATGAAGGAGAAGAGGAGCACTTTTTGCTGGAACATATCACGAACAGTATTACGCCTGAAGAGAATCAAAGGATCATGGAACCTTTCACCGAGCAGGAAGTGGAAAATACTATCAACTCATTCAATGTTGATAAAGCCCCGGGCCCCGACGGCTTCTCCATTCATTTTTATAAAGCTTGTTGGGATTACATCAAAAAAGATTTCATGAGAATGGTTAAAAAATTTCATTCAAACGCTAAGATCGGAGAAGGCACAAATAGCACCTTTCTGGTCCTCTTACCTAAAGATACAAATCCTAGCTCCTTCAGCAGATTTAGACTGATTTCCTTATGTGACGCCTCCTACAAGATCATATCCAAGATGCTAGCGAATCAGATGAAGCCCTTACTAAACAACATCATCTCGGAGAACCAAGGTGGCTTTCTGGAAGGGAGACAAATTCTGGACAATGTTACTCTCGTACAAGAAGCTATAAACTCCAGCAAATCTAGAAAGGAAAAAGGTATGTTAATCAAGCTTGACATGGCCAACGCATTTGACCGGGTTAAGCACTCCTTCCTCTTCAAAACAATGTCCTATTTTGGCTTCAATGAAACTTTCATCAGTTGGATTGTTGCTTGCATTAGCAAGCCCTGGATTGCCCCCTTAATTAATGGTCATCCTTCTAAATTCTTCCAAGCAACCTGTGGCATTAGGCAAGGCTGCCCTCTCTCCCCATTCCTGTACTTTATCTTGGCAGATTCTATTAGCCGGAAATTAAACCACGAACTTCTCATTGGCACCCTCCTCGGCCTCCATTTGACCCAGGACTCCCATCCTCTCAACCACACTTTGTTTGTTGATGATTCCTTATTCTTGGGAGGAGCTTCACCCATCATAGCCCGTAAATTCAAGCATAATATGGACATGTATTGCATTGTCTCAGGAGGCAAGATTAACCTTCAGAAAAGTGCAGTCTATAGCTGGAATATAAACAACAGTGTTGCTGCAAAAATCAGCAGGATTCTTGGCATCAAGGTGCATAATCACTGGGACAAATTCATTTACCTGGGGCTTCCCATCTCTTATGGCAACTCAAAGGCTGGAACTTGGGACGATACGATCAACAAAATCAAAAGAAGAATTAAAAGATGGGGAGGCCATTGGCTCAGTAAGGCGGGGAAGCTAATCCTTGTGAAATAGGTAATCTCCGCTTCTCCTATCTACCAGTTCTCAACTCTCCTAGCTCCAAAAGGAACAGCAAATCAGATAAGTAAAACAATGAGAGATTTCCTATGATCTAGAGGGAAAAACAATGAAAAAAAAATCCACTTAGTGAATTGGGAGATAATTAAGAAGCCAAAAAATGCGGGATGCCTGCAAATTCGCGACCCTCGCCATGCAAATTTGGCATTAGGTGGTAAGCTATTATGGCAAATTCTTCACAAGAAGCAGAACCGAATCAGTCAAGTGTTCAAGAAGAAATATTTACAGGGAGCCAACCTGAGATGTTTAGATCAAAAGCCTACTTCCAAAGGCACAAGCACATGGACTCTATGTAAAGAGGCATGGGAATTTTTTGCAAAAGAATTATATTGGGTACCAGGTAACGACAAGAAAATTGATATATTTAACGACAAAATAATGGAAAAAGAGGCATTGCAGAATTGCCACGAGCTAAACAATATTGCAAACTGGCTCGCCCATCATGGGATCACAACTCTAAAAGATTTCAGCTCCTGGGACAGTCATGGCAACTGGAAAAGCTGGAAAAAGATAGATGTTCCTGCTCATCTTGAGGCAGCCAAAGCCACTCTAATTGAGAATCTGAAAGGATGCGCCCCCTTACATTTACTAGCAAGGGATGAACGGGGCTGGGGGCCTACAGGCTCGTATACATCTATCCTGGGGTACAAAGCTCTACAATCGAAAGAAGATGCAAGAAAGGAAATTTGGAAAATGGTTTGGGATCCTATTGGACTCCTGAAAATCAATTTCTTTACCTAGACCTTAATTCACTGTAAAATTCTCACTGGGGATAATCTCAGCAAGAGAGGATTCCACGGGCCTTTCTAGTGCCCACTATGCCAAAGCAATCTCGAATCACTCAATCATCTATTTTTGGAATGCCTTTATTCCAAGCATGTCGGGAATCATCTGCTTCGGGAACTCAACATCATCATGCCTATTTTTACTTCCACCACTCAGCTCTTTAATGAATGGAAATCTATCTATCCTACACCCCTCTCCAAGGATAAACTCTGGTATCATCTTTGGATGTGCATCCCAAAATTTGCATGCTGGAAAATCTGGATCGCTAGAAATCAGGCAATCTTCCACGATAAGCTCTGTAACCCCATACATACAACAAGCCAGGCCAAAGGCTTATTGCTTGAATGCCTCAATAAATGCAACCCTTAGCAAGATTGAATTGAGCTGGATAGGAGTAATGCGGCCGCAACCCAGCAATGAGCCCTAACAGAGACACATTCCAGCCTGGCAAATCAGACTCACTAACAAAGATTTCCAAGAGTGGAGAACAACTCAGGTCAAGGACAGCCTCCACTTCAATGGTGCCTCCAAGAACAATCCTGGCGTAGCAAGAGCAGGAGGAGTATTGTGGAATAGAGATGGAAATATAAGACTGAAGTACAGGTGGGGACTGGGCATATGCTCAAACAATATTGCTGAAGCATTAGCCTTAATGAAAGGATGCCAGATAGCTAGAGAGCATAATATTGAAAAGATCCAAGTGTTTGGAGATTCTTTGATCATAATCTGCGCCCTCAATACTAACACTAATAGCAATAATCTTCCTTGAAGTTGCATCATTCAGGGAATTCTGCAAATTTCGAGCACATCATATTTTAAGAACCTTAAACAATGAGGCGGATTTTGAAGCCAATGCTGCAACCAGTCAACATCAAGGCATCCTCAAGCTATCTAATATGGAAATAGATGCTCATCATATTCCATGAGAAAGGCACTATACTTATAAGCTATCTTCCACCATACTGTTCGAATCGAGTTTTAGAATATAATCAGCAATTCAATCTGAATGTATGTAAGGAAATTATCAAATGTTTTGAGCTATAATCGACATGCAGAGTCGGATGCTTTGAGTTTCCTTCTCGGTTACAACACAGTTTTCAGACTATTAGAAGATTTCAGAGCGAATTTAGGTAGAAAGCCCCCCTCAATGGTATAGCAGAATTCATATCAACACCACGATAGTAACAGGGAAAGCAGTCTTCAGCAGTTATGCCCAACTTCAGGAACTTTCAGACTTTAATCGAAGCTTAAAATCTTTCAGAATCTCGTATAGATGAAGCTGCAGTTCGGAGCTCCAGAAGACTGCTGAACTTAGTGTTTTCTGAACTCATCTCTCTCGTAGACTGGCTCTCTCATCTCAGCAAAACTATCAGCATTCTCACGACATTTCCATTCAAGTTCTAGTCTTTCTTCATTTCCTTGAGTGCAGAATGACCCCAACAAATCCATCATCGCAGAAGGTTTATTTTTAATTCAAAATCAGAAAAAGAAAATAGTCTCTCGAGTATATTGAACTCTTTCATTTCCAAACAGCTACATACTTGTTAGCATCATCAGAAGCAATCTGAAAGACCTAACCATTTGTTTTAATTAAAATAAGCTCCTCCTGTAAGAGTGGAAAGGCAAGTTGACTCCCAATAACAACTTCATTCAATAATGATCTACTTTGGCTCTCTGCTGAGCAAAGCTGAAAATGTCCAAAGCCAATCGGGCTACCTATTGTACTCTGCCTATTTGGTCCAAGACCATGGCTTCTTTTTTTTTACACAATACACGTTTCTATTAAAAAAAAAAAAACCCTTAGTCCTAACACACCACGGTCTACCTACCTCAGTCTCGACTTCCAACCCACTAGCGAAGTTTTTCCTCTCCTTGCCACCGCTTAGCAAAGAAACCCTCATGCTAGTGTTTAGAGCTCATGACTCCATGAGTTTCGATCTCAGTGTTCATGAATCATTGCTACTGCTCACAATCACCAACTCACCATTTGAGTTACAGACTACAATCATAGACCCACGATTCTGTTGTGCCGTCGTTGAAGACTAAAGTTAATCGCTGTCGAGATAAAATTTACCTAAGCAAATGAGTTGAAAATTGAAACAAACCCCTAGTCATGTGTTTCTAGTTACACTAGTAAATTGTTGAAGTAAATTTTCATTATTTTGTACTATATTTGGAGTAAACTGTTGAATTAAATTTTTATTATTTTGTATTATATTTTGAGTAAATTGTTGACTTAATTTTTTTATTATTTTGTACTATATATATATTCGAACCTAAAGACGAATCTCAAACGAACCTCATCGAAAAATTCGAATTCGAATCGAATCAAATGGTTGTCGAACTCGAATTCGAATTCGAACCATGTGACTTAGGCTTTATTGACCTCAAAACCTCAGATCTATCACCAAGCAACCATTCTAGTGCCCTTTCATCCCTAAATCTCCTCAAGTGGGCCCACCTCACATTTATTTTCCTAAACCCTAGGTGGATCTCACTTAGGCATTTCATATTGACACTAGATCTATCATCCTAAACTCATTGTGGTACATTTTCTCTGCGGTTGAGCATTTACATTGTGCCTAAGCCTCCCCAACCTGTCCCTAACTCCTGCAGACCACATACTCTTCCTAGATCTAGATCTATCTACTTGAGATCTCACTCTTACTTCCATTTCATACCCCTGAGTGCCTTGAATAGGTTCGCTAGCCCTAATAGGTTGACTAGGGTCTCCCCCTTGATCTTGCCTTCGCTCAATCTAAAGTGACAAGAGCCCGTTCGGTGTCACAACCCTTGAATCAAGCAGTGAACAAGGCCCTTGCAAGTGTCACTGGTTTAGCTGCCCACCTCTACCATCCTAGATAGGATACCTTTAGTGGCAACTACTAACTGTGTGATAACAGTAACCTTAAGATGTTCAATTTGACTGCAGCCCTCTTTTAATTTAAATATTAACCATTCTTGTCAAAAAAAATTAATGGAGTTTAGCATCATAAATTATTGTTCCATAGCCTATAAATTATTGTCCATTCCTATTAAAATTTAACATAGATTTGAGTTTGATAGCAGTAACAGTCCTTTTTAACCTTTTAGCAGACTATAAAATGCAATTCTGAGATTATATAGCAGGAGTAGAAACAACAATAGATCATCTACATAAAAGAGAAGTCAACCATCCACAAGAGACACAAACTTTTATCCTAGGGAAAACCTTTTACGTATAAAAACCCCAGCAAGAATAATCTTCTTTATATATGAGATGACTAAGAGTTACATGAGCAGAGATAAAGAGCAGACTTTTACATTACAAATTCAACTTGCCTCTAGGGCAATTAAACCAAGAGAACTTGCTTGTAGAGGATGAAGATGCCCTTGAACAATTATGACTGCTATCATCAACCAGACTGTCATACAAGATCAAACCCTGACCATTCTCATCACCAAGCTGAGATAGCAGTTGACCAAGGAAGAAGAATCTGTAGCTTCCTTTGACTGTTGACCATACTATTGACTGTCTGAACCCTTCAAGACTGTGGTGGCTGAGTATCAACGTTGTTGCTACATAGGTTAGGCCCTAAACAGGACTCGGCCTACTTGTACACCTCTATGACAGAGAAAAGATAGCCCTAACAGGGCTCGGCCTGCTTGGGACAGGCCCTTATCAGACCTCAATTGAATGGAGAGGGCCCTAATCAGGGCTCGGCTGTGAGGAGCACCCCTTAGCAAGGTTGTCGTGTTTGTAACAGGCCCTAGTTAGGGCTAGGGTAGCAGCAAATATGGTCCTCAACAATAGTGGCTGCCCTCAAAAAATAATCAGACCTCAACCACAGCAGAAATAATCTCAACGCCTGCCTTCAAGGAGAAAAATCAGTCCTATGTTGATGAAGAGAGAAGATACCAGCATTAAACCCCAAAACAGTCTTCTAATTCAGAGGTGAAGATGCAATGTAGTATGTTTTCCAAATGAGAGTGCTTTTCTATTTATAAAACATCATTGAGGGTCATGTCCTTAGATTTAGGATTTAATCAAATGTTAAAATCCAATTAGGTAGGGTTCCATTATTTTACTTTTAACCCCTTAACAAAAAATTGACTATTATTTTTGGACCTTTGGTTCTTTGCAAGTGGGCTCTTGGTCCTTCATTGGGGAACTTGGACCTTTCATGGGTCTCTTGGTCATTCAAAGGGGGTTCATGGACCTTCAACAATGGGCTCTATGACCCAAGCTCTTAAGCAAGTCATCTAGGACTTTTTCTCTTGGTCTCTATGGTCCACACGTGCCAACTCAAAGTGCATCATCATAAATAAAGAAGATTATTCTTGTTCTCCTTACTCACCAAGGCCATGTGCTAGGTACATCAACAAGGGGTGGCCAGTCCCTTGAGAAGGTCCCATATCCCACTGACCAAGGAGAGGAGTTCATCACTAGCCTAGATCCAATCTAGGACTTCACGTTGTTTGAATCAACGTCCTAGTCTCAAACCAGGTCCTGGTCCCTAACCAAGTTCTTCAGCACCAGGCTGAAAGTTGACCGAAGTCAACATCTTGGTAACTGACCAAGTGCCTCCATTCTTAAAGAATGGCTCTCAGCCCCAGGCTGAGTTTCAGTCCCAGAGTGAATTACGTTGATCAACCCCTTGGTCCCTGACCAGGTCCTCCATTCTCCCGAAGAATGGTTCTCAGCCCCAAGCTAAGCTTCAGTCCCAGACTGAATGTTGATCAACTCTGGTAATAGACCAGGTGCCTCCATTCTCCTGGAGAATGGCTCTCAATTTTGCTCAAAAATCAACAATTCCACCTATGAAGGGATTGTCAAGATGCAGGAGAGCATTATAAAAGCCTCTTCCAAGACCCAGGTAAGCAAAACACCAGAGAGATCCTTCTTACAATCTCCAAAATTAACAGAGTTGTCTGTGGTGAACAGCATGGAACTCTTTTTGCCTATGTTAGTGATGAAGAGTTGAGAGGTGTTGGCATATTTCCAGAATGACAAGACCCCTAGGCCTAATGGCTAGCTTGTAGAGTTCTATAGGAGTTGTAATGAGGGAAAGATTTTCTCTTGGTGGTAGAGGAATCCGGAAAAACAGGAAAGATATATAACCCTATCAACTCCACCCTCGTAATAGCAAAAATGGATTATCATTTTCCCTTTGACTCCTACAAACCCATCTCCTTGTGCAACTACCTGTACAAAATTATTGTCAAAGTTATTGCTAGGAGGCTTAAGTCTATTCTGTCCAAGGCTATCTCTAGAGAGCAGTTTGGCTTCCTGGAAGGAAGGCTAATCTTTGATGCTGTAGGTGCTGCCCACGAAGGATTGTACTCTATCAAACAGAAGAAAATACCATCCATTGTCATCAAACTAGATCTCTGACATTGGCCTAGACAAAAAAAATTGTCAACTGGATAGAGGAACGCTACTCTTCAGCCTCATGCAGTGATAATAAATGAACCTGCAACTCATTTCTTCAAGCCCTATAGGGGATTGAAGCAGGGAGATCTATTATCCCCTCTTCCCTTTCTTCCGGTAGCAGAGGGCTAAGCAGATTACTAGGAGATATGAAGGAGGCAAGATAAAACTTTCATTGTTCCCCAAAGTTTTCGGGACACGTGAATACGGGAGCAGAGAAACGCGCATTGGGGAAATGTGGAGACCACCCCCAAATTTTAGGGAAATTTCAAGGGGGACGGGGGGACATTGAGGTGATAAAAATTATAAAAATTATAAATCCCAGCAATAACAATACATCCCATGTAAATACAATTTAAGCTGCTCCCTGTAAAGCCTCACTTGTTGAGGATTAAGAAAAGTGATCACAACAAAAGATATGTTCATCTCTATGGATCCACCCACCATAGCAACCCATTCACATGAAAACAATATGCCCCAAGCCTCTGATACAGTAGCAACCATAACATCCATAACCATGGATGTTTTTGGAAAAGTAGCAAAACTTAATTTTAATTCTTCAATGATTGTGAATCCATGGCATAGATGTTGTAATGGGGAAATATGACCTGAGGACCCTATTTCTTCATGATTCTAGAGGGCATCACATTATTTGAGGCTTTGAGGTCCAGAATACAATTATGCAAGAGTAAACTATTAATCCTAAATTGGGATCATATTCATTAATAGCACCCTGTGCCCCCCTCCTCTAGGCTCTTAGCCCTTGCCTATACCTCGAATCTCGAAGTTGATCCTCGAAGGACATTACTCAACACCCTACAATTTTGATGAAACTTCCTAAACCAAGCATTAAAATAAGGTAGAATTAGAAAAAAATTATCATGCTTAATAAGTGATTTTGCTTGACTAAAGGGTACATTTTGATTAAGGTCGTGATAGAGAAGTTCAACAATCAGCACCACTAACTAAGGTACATTTTGATTAAGGTCATATTTTGCTTTTAAAACCGCAGTTTATATGCTATCATTTCAGGTTGCAATTCGGTAACATGTGACAAGCTTGAAATAAACTTTCTATCACTGCTGTTATTTCAACCCAGTGTCACAGAAAACATACTCAGTTTTCTTATTACTTGGTTTCAGTGAAAAAAACGACTGGATAGACAGCCAGTTTATAAGGCTATATATCCCCTTTTACTAGATGATTGTGGATACATTACAATTGCACAGCAAAAGCATAAATGTGAAAGTAACAATCAGAAAGAGCTATATGAATTCGATGTCATTCTTTCATTTGGATATCTGAAGTCTCAGTTTTAATAATTATTTACAAAAGAAAAAAAGATCAGCAAAAAACATTATACCAGTCATATACACAATCACTCGTCAATGACATTAAATGCCCACCTTGTGGTCTATGAATTAATGCATCAGAAAGTTGCAAAGGATGTTTCCTTTCTTCCATTTTGAATTTTGCTTTCACTTGATGGCGTGTTTTGCCAGGAAAAAGGTGCTGAATCATTCCAAAGTCAGTTCCAAACTGTTGCATAGCCTGAACAAACAAAAAAACACCCATTTAAATAGGATTCAGGGAATACTTTTTTAGTAATTAAACTCCCTTCAAAAGTCTCACATATTTCCTCTGTAAAGAATATTAAAACTAAAAAGAAGAAATAATCACAAGTGGTGCCTTTTAAATTCTCTTTGCGTTCAGCTTCTATATAATCAGATAATGAAACAAACTAATAAATACTTAGTGACTAATGAAAGTTTCATCATGCCCGGATCTGGTCATTTCTCTTCTACCTTGTAAAATAGTTCTGTTTCTGACTTGGACCATCTTTCGATAGGTGTCCGATTCATATAGGTATGATAGTTCAGTTTAGAACTAGTTTCTTCCACTCTGCGATACATTTGAGTATCATCCACATTCAACCCACGATGGGAAACTATGAGGCTCTCTTCATTGATAACAACCTGACCATTTATAACTTGAACTTGAGGAGCAAGCACAACCCTGGCAAACAAAAATAACAATAAAAACTTAGCCTGCCAATACCTTAACCTTAAACTTTGCACTTGTAAATGTAGGTCCACACCAAATGACAAACCAGGGTCTTAAGTAGAAACCATGGTAAAAGAAGAAAAGCACAACAATTTCAGTGTTTCACAAAACGTAGCTTCTATAATGTGGCCAACAAAGTCAATAAAGCATTACAATTCTAAAAGCAGAGACAAATAAGAAATAATTTAATAAAGAATACTTCCCTTCCATTTATAAGAGATCTATCCAGATGTTTCAGTGTTCTAAGTTTATTCCTTTTCATATTCTTGTTAGTGTAATTACTTAATTAATGGTCATTTAGTGCTTTATTTATTTAGGTTATGTTCACTTAATGATAGTGAAGTTATTAATAAGTAGTTTAATTTTAATTCAAAATAAACAAGAAAGAAGTTATGTAACCTTTCTCTTATCTGTCATATATGTAAACGAAACTTTTGAAGTATGGAATAATATATAAATAAATCTTCCCGCTCTTCTTGTTTTTTGGCATACATGATGTCTTGCATTAAATTAACATGTGTAATAGGGACAAAAGGACCAGCCAAGAGTGCGAAAATTCGGCAAGTAATGGATAAGTATTCAAAGGTTTACTTAGAATATTTATCCATTACTTGCCGAATTTTCGCCAAGTATTGAAAGGTTTCGCCCATGGGAGTGTGGTCTAACAGCAAGCAGCGAGGTGATTGGGCCGGTATTAAAGTGGAGACCTGAGTTCAAATCCCTCAAGTGGGCATGGTTGTAAATATATGAAGTATTTCTCAACGATAATAAAAAAAGGTTTATTTAAGACTTATCCGATGGGTAATCCACGGGAGTAGAGCAATAGGCAATGAGTAATTGAGATGAGAAGTTGTAAATGGAAGATCACAAGTTCAAATCCCCATGGGTACTTACTTACAAAAAAAAAAGACTTATCCCATGCGTTACCACCAACTAGAGGATGTGAGCATATAATCAAGATGTTGGGGGGCATAAAAATCATTATGACTACTTGCTTCCATCCTCATGCCACTAGGTTGAGATTGCCAAAATAAAAAATGGTAGAAAAACATGATATGAGACACATTAGGCCCACTTCAAGTCTATTTGTTGTCCCAATGGTTTGGGTCAAAAAGAGATACGGAAATATGTGTGTATTAAATTTCATGCCCTCAACAAAAATAGCATAAAAACCGACTATCCTATTTCCTTGTGGATGAGTTACAAGGAGCAATATGTTTTAAAAGATAGATATGTGTCCCAAGTATTACTAGATTCGGATAAGAGAGAAAGATGTGCACAAACAATCTTCACAGCCTTCAATGCACACAAGAGGCACTATGAGTTCTTAGTGATGCGTTGTGGACACTCCAACAACATTCCAATAAGCAATGAATATAGTGTTTCAACCCTACTTATTAAGGTTTGTCTTAGTGTTCTTTGATGATATCTAGATCTATAGTAAAAAATTTCAAGAGCACATCCAGGACATACTAACAGATTTGATTTCTCTACCCAGGATCAACAAGGGCTATGGTTCCCTCACTCTCCTTAAGCTGCATTGTTTCCAAAACCACTCCAAGGATATATTGTCCAAGATGGAGGTCATGGACAATATCATCAGGCCCATGTTTCTCTACAGCTCAAAGGTTTGGAGACCTAGTCTCTTGGAATCGGATTGGGCCATGATAGAGAAAATTGGGGTCCTTATGCTTTGTTGCATCATTAGGTGCAAGAGGACAATTCCCCAACCCATCTTTCAAGCAGAGTTCAAGGCTCAAACCTTCCAGGTTGAACCATCTTTAGATTGGTTTCATTTTTATAACAAGACTCGACCACTAGCAAAGATCGTTACCCTTATCTTGCCTACTACTCCTTGGAGGTCATTGCCTCGACCAGTCCTCTCAAGACAGTCCGTTGGTTTGCGGAAGCCACATGTTTGCTACAATCCGTTGACATCTCTATGGACAGCCTTCCCCCATTTAGATACTGTCTATATGCTCCTGGACACCTCCTACTGACTAAGCAAGAGTTATATAGGGACATCTATAGGCAATATAATCAAGTTACTTGGGCTGCCCCTCTAGATAGTTTGACCCCTAAGATGGCACTGTAAGAATAGCATTTCATGGAGTTGAGGAATGGCCTTATTAATGGCCTCATGGAATTGGTTCCTGTCAACGTAGGATCAAAGCCAAGCATCATATCTCACTAGTGAACAGGAACTACCAACTATGCCATCTTCCAGAGAGAGGAGGATCGTTTCATCTATCAGTGCCCCATCTATTACAAGATCAGAGGGTGGTTTTACTGCCTTTTCAAGAAATCCCAGAAGTCCCTCTCCATTTCCTTCAGATACCCAAACCAGCGATGCTTCGACACCTCCCCCAAGATTAGATTAGATCTGCTTTTATCTTGCTTTTATTTTTCAACACTCCCGAGTATCTACTCCATGCTTGATTTTGTATAGCCACTTGGAAGTCACTACTGACTTCTCCTCAAGTCTCGGCACAACCTCCCACACATCATTATTCATGATGGATTTATATTCTTCCATCATGGCATCCTTCCAAACTTGATGTTTGGATGCTTCTTCATAAGTGGTTGGTTATGAATCAATGATGTTGCTCATCAGTGCTACATAACTGGAGAACCTATGAGGTCTTTTGCTTTCTCTAAAAGCACCATGTGGAGCTTCATGCCCCTCTGCATCCTGCAAAGTTTGTTGTGCCCATCTAGGTCTTTTCCGACCTGCTGCAACATCTCTGGGGATATCAACTGGATCAATATGATCGATGGGTTCATCCTTTTCTGCTAACTCCCTCTGAACTGGAGGAGGAGATGATATCATCTCCTTTGGTTCTAGCATTTCTTCATCATCGATCTCCATGTCTGATCCTCTGCCTTTCCTGACAGCCATCTCTTCTTCGAAGGTCACATCCCTGCTGACTTCAATCTGTCTAGATCCTGGGATGTAGATTCTATAAGCCTTTGAAGACTCACTGTATCCCACAAAGGTTCCCTTCTTGCCTGAAGGTTCTAACTTCGATCTTTTCTCCTTGGGCACATGTATATAGACTGGACAGCCAAAGATCCGGAGGTGGCCCACTTCTGGTTTCACTCCTGTGAAAGCTTCTTCCGAAGTCATATTCTTAAATATCTTATGTGAGCATCTATTTTGTACATATACAGTTGTTCTGGATGCTTCTGCCCATAAGAACATTTGAAGATTCTGATCATGTATCATGGCTTTGGCTGCCTCCACAATTGTTTTATTCTTTCTTTCCGCAACCCCATTTTGTTTAGGGTTGTAGGGAACTGTGAGGTCCCTCTTAATTCCTGCTTCCTTGCAGAAGTCACTAAATTCTGTAGAAGTGTATTCTCCACCATTATCGGATCTCAAAATCTTGATCCTCTTTCCTGACAGATTCTCGACTCGTGCTTTG
The DNA here is from genome assembly GCA_027924585.1 of Larix kaempferi. Taxonomy (NCBI): domain Eukaryota; kingdom Viridiplantae; phylum Streptophyta; class Pinopsida; order Pinales; family Pinaceae; genus Larix; species Larix kaempferi. The sequence goes on along the minus strand of BSBM01000444.1, from coordinate 15,565,947 downwards.
AATTCTTTGAATTTGTTGAGTACTTCCTCGAATTCCTTATACTTGAGAAAGTATATCCAAGTCTTCCGTGAGTAGTCATCAATGAATGTTATGTAGTAATGATATCCACCCAATGAAGCAACTGTCATGGGTCTACACAAGTTAGAGTGTAATAGATCCAAAATCCCTTTAGATCTACTCTCACTATCTGGAAAAGATCTCTTGGTATTCTTTCCAAGTGCACATCCTCTACATGTTCCATCATGGTCTACATGAAGTACTGGTAAACCTGTCACTATATTCTTCAGTGCTGGGAGAGCTCGATAATTTAGATGAGCTAGTCTTATGTACCATAATTCGCCCATACTTGAAGAGTCGTGTACTAGGGCTTGGACTGGTGAAGTGTTTAGACGATACAAGCTCTCCTCTCTTACACCAATAACCTTGGTTGTATTCATACTTGAGTTCTTGTGCCAAGCAAGTACTTTCCCTTCAAAGAAAGCTACTTTATATCCCTTGTCCTCCAAGGCTGAGATGGAGACAAGATTTATTTTCATACCAGGTACATAGAGCACATCACTCAAGCGTAGTGTATCACTTGATTCTAGTTGAAGGGAGGTGGCCCCAGATCCCTTCACAGTGTAGTTAGCATCATCTCCAAGTACAACACGGAGATGAGAATCTTTCTCAACTAATTCTGAAATATTTTCTCTATAACTTGTCATGTGTCTAGAAGCACCACTATCTATGAGCCAAGTATCACTAGTGGTGGGAATAGTACCCGATAATGCTGATATGAAGAGAAATTATGTACGATCTTCATTCCTTTGCTTCTTGTGATGATGATCGTCTTCTACATCAGCAGTTGATGCTTCATGCTTTCTTTTACTTGAGCTTCGACAACTACTGGCATAATGGCCATATTTCTTGAGATATGTCCTTCTTCTTCTTATGATCTGGGCGAGGACTTGATCTCCTATCTTGGTGCTTGTGTTTGAGGAACTTCCTTCCCTTTCCCTTACCTTTCTTGGCATGGGATATGAATGCTTGATTCTCCTCAGGTTGAGTGCCATGAAGTCTTCATCGTGTAGCAATTCTTGTTTCTTCCTGAGTGCAATCTGCCCATAGTTTATCAAACTTGGGTAGTTTGGATCTACCACTTATGCTTTGGATGAAAGACTCCCAAGATGGTGGAAGACCATTCAGAGTGTTGATAACAAGCTCCTTATCATCAATGGGATCTCCACTGGTACTAAGCTTGTCCCTTAGTTTTGTGAACCTCATGAAGGATGAGGCAATGGATTCTGACTTGGACATCTTCATATTTGAACGTTGGTTCCTCAATGTAATGGATACATTGATACTAATGTGTTCAAACAACTTCTTTATGGTCTTGAACATTTTCCTAGCAGTCTTCTCCCCTGAGATCTATGGAACTAAGTGATCTCTAACTGAGTCCACCAGAATCCTTCTTGCTCTGAGATCATTCTTCCTCCAGTGGGATTTGTCTTCTTCGGCTTCTGGTTCTGGGACCTTCTCATTTACATATTGTAAGAGATCATTTTCTTCTAGTAGTAGAAGAACCCTACACTTCCAAGAGATAAAATTGGAAGCTCCTTCCAGACGATCTTCAACCTTCATTCCAATCATCTTGACTGCAGATCTAATTCAGAAACCCTAGCAGGAGCTAGGTCAAAAATGAAACTTGGAATTTTGGAAAACTGATTCCACAGGGAGATGCGCCCTAGCAAGGCGAGTTGAGATGAGGTAGGGCTGATCCAAAACTGTGGAGAAAAGTGGGTAAAACCTGAAAGCCTAATTTCTACTGCAGCTGCAGAATTAGGTCAAAAAATTAAAATTCTTGGAATTGAGTTCTGTCTTCACCAAAAGATGTGCCTCCCTTAAAGCAAAATTCCCAATGCTCTTTTTCCTCCAAAAGGTTGAGTGAAGACTTCAAAAGATGAAACCCTAGTTCTGGCAGGGTTCCGACAATGTTCCGGCAATGACTTCTAGAACTTCTCTGATACCATGTAAGTTTTTCATACATTCATAATATAACAATTCAAATGCATAAACAGGATCACTAGAAGAGAGACAAAGCAAAAAACAATAACACAAGAATTTATCCTGGGAAACCCAAACGGGAGAAAACCCAACAACCTTCGTATAGAGATGATAATTCTGAGATCAGAGTACAATCATAAAAGAGAAAAGATGGAAATGCTTTCCAAAGATAGAAACCCCATAAATAGTCTTCTCCTACTACAGTGCGAACTTCTCTCTCTAGGTAATGTGAACTTGTGTGAAGTGAGTGAGTGAATAATGAGGTGACTTTTCCCTCTTATTTATACAAGTGCCAAACTGGCTTTTACCCTAGCTAAGCCGACTTCTCTATTTGACTGGGCCGACTTCACTTGGGGGGCAATTAATAATTTAATTTTAATCTTTTCTTTTGCTTCTTTTCACCCTAAGGTTTACATTGATTCTTTCAAGGGTTTACATAATTAAATACATCAAGTTCATCTCCCTTAGGAGGTACAATCAAGTACAATAAAATACAATAAATAATATCTTCCGAAGTTGCACAAAATCCAACACAAGGCAGAGTAAAATGATGAGTACTTTGATGATTTTGAGGAACAATGATAGTTTGTAGTGATTTGTTATGTATTTTTTAGCTGACCAGTTCCTCAACCTGATTTTAGGTTCTGGTCTGGTTCTAAATATTTGGCTTTTCCAGTTCTAGTCTGGTTCCAGTTCTAATAACTTTAATCCAGAGTTGATAATTAAGGGTTGGTAGGATATTTAAGGTGCTATATGGCTGATCATAGACAGAGTGAACTAAATGGTTACATATCACTTTAGAGCACCTAATGGTTACAATGAATCTGGACAAATTCACTGGGGATTGTAGGATACTAAAGTAACTGCAGCAAGGGATTTCATTGCTGAAAAGAAAATAATCATAAACAGATAAAAGGATAACTTTAAAGTGGCACAGGATAGAAAGAAGCTGCAAGCAGACAAGCACTGTGAGGAGCAAGAATTTTGGGTTGATGGTTTGGTATTCCTTAGATTACAGTTGTAAAAGCAAGCAACTTTGAAAACAATATTGGCATACGGGTTTATGCCAATTTTTATGGACCATACACAATGACCAGCCATATTGGAGAGGTTGTTTAATGTTCTTGAGCTACCTACGAAGAGTAGAATTAATAATGTTTTCCATGTCTCGTGCTCAAAGAAAGTTGTGGGACAGAATGTAGTGGTCTTTGTTGAACTACCACCATTGGACAAAGAAGGAAAGCTCATGTCAGATCCTGGCAGCTGAAATATCTTGGCAATTAGATAGCATCGGTTAACAAACAAGGTTTTGGATGAGTACCTTATCAAGTAGATGGGGTTACCTAAAGAGGACGCATCATCCTAAGGTGCAGCCATTCTCTCACACCAGGCTTTCTCTTTGCTTGAGGGCAAGTAAGGTCAGAAAAGAGTGATATTGTAACAGACCAATTTGCTAAAATTTAGGACAATTACTGGCAGAAGCAATAGTTGTTGTAGTTACTATTAGTGATGTTTAGTTCAGTCAATGATTAATCAATCGGAATGAACTAAGGACCACAACTTATGGCCATTCGTGATTAGTCTAATTCAATCCCCACTTTGCATAGGAAGGTATCCTTGAGACATGGACCACGATTTATGGGTCACTAGTGATCAATCTAATTCAACCCCCCCTTTGCATGGGAACAGTATCCTTGAGACACATTTAGTTAGTCAAAGGCTGTTAAGTGCCCACTTCAGTAGCCACAAAATGATTTCATTGTTATCAAGGTGGGAATACCCCAACTGAGGAGGGTCTGGAGAAATCTGGAACCTGGAAGCTTGCTGCTGCAAACTAAATTCAAGGCTTGAAGCTTGCAATAAGCTTACCTGATTGTGGATTGAAGTTTCTGGCTTCCTTGTACCAATCAGCAGTCGCTAGTCTATTGTCAGGTACTTTTTCATTCAGAACATTTAGAGTCAAAGTTGCATACATTTCATACATATTCCTTAAATTTGATGTTCTAATAGTATTCTGCACTATAAAGAAGAGATAATCCAGTGGTCCTTGCAAGTACTTTACTACATTATTAAGTTGGTCATGAATCAAGCCACAAGGTGATTATGAAGATATCATGAGGAAGTCCTAAAACAGTTGTGTTACCCTACCATTGTGTATGTGGGTCTCTATGTGTATAAAGAGGCCCCTCATCTTGCACTATCATCACAAATGGAACCATTCCCATTGTATATTGTGCATCATCATCACAAGCGGAGCCATTCTCATTGTATATTGTGCATCATACCTCGATTTCTATTGATCACATGTACATATATCAGGAAATATTGTATGAGTTGAATAAGAGCCTCATGACAAGTCCTATGCTCTTGTGAACGCCGTGATTATTTTTCCCTACTCTTGTTCATGTAAGTCATGTGCATACTTTTATTTCTTGATTAACTTTTGTCTTATCTTCATTTCCAAACTTGTAAAGTCGGGTGGATTCACCCTCAACAAAATGCCAGAAAACAATATAGTTGTTAGAATTCCTAAAATTTACACAAAACAACTTTGCTTTAACATGTCGAGATCTTGCCAAAAGGGTTGCGGTCAGGTGTTAAATCAAGTAAATTTTCTTCAGAGTCCCAAATTCAATCCCCACTATAATGCAACCAATTTGCAGAAGAGGCCAAGTGCAATTCCTGGCTGAATTTGATGGAAGGCACCACTCAGTGACAGCTTCATAGCCAAAGATCATTCAATCGTACAGCTGATATTGTATAGGAGTTCAACCATCTCCTGCCAAAAAAAGGGTTCACCCAACCAAAAATAAAGCATGCAAAAATCTATCTTTTGTTTATTTTTTCTATTTTGTGAAGTATCTCTAACAACGTTGGGACCAATGAACAAATGGTTATAATAGTAGATAAACTAAGAATGTAATGTTAGAACAAGTCACTAATTTCTCCTGACCTCAACTTTTCAAAAGCTGAATTTCATATTCTTTTTTCTCCTTGTAGTATACTTCGAGTTAATATTTGGCCTTCTTCTCCATTGTTTTTTTCTCAAACGATGTTCTTCCTTCCATTGCTAAATTGAACTTTGCATCCAATCACACCCTCTAACATTCTAATATCAAGATATGATAATTTTTTCTCATTGTATTCTCATTGTATATTGTGCACCAATCATGGATTTCTTATGCCTTACCACAACAATATTGTTTAAGATTTTCTTAGACACACTACTATGAAAATAAATGGCCTTCTGCAAATTTCCCGGATGCCACTTTAATTTTTCCAACATAGAACAAACTAGACAAGATTAAGGGGAAAAAACTAAAAAGACAACAAACAGAAAATTAAATCAAACATAGAAGACACTTTGTATTACCCTTCATCTTCCTGTGATTCTTTGCAAGGCTCATTTGCATTGGAATTGAGAGCTGTTTCGGATAAACATGATTTCCTGTCTGTTGCTTGTTCTGCATAAAACAAATAAAAAATTACTAGATTCTACACCAAGATTTTAACTTATCATTACCAGTATTTCAAGCATTTCCACAGATAATTATAGATAACAAAAATAACCACAAAAATCAACCACTCAACTCTACAAAGGCCCATCATTCACATTCGAATTGATTACCTTCCATGCTTGCATGGTATTGAAAGGAATCATGGTAAATACTGAGCATATACATAATTATTTGTAATGTTAAAAAAATTACAATTTATATAAAACCAAAGCATCTTTCAAGAATTTATGACACTCAGAACAAAAGTAAAGGCAGAGAATGTTTGAGCTTTCGTAGGAAATGAGAGACCCTGGATCTGTTGTCACGTACATCTACTATTTGCGTGTGTCCCTATGGATTGTAAATAGCATTTACAACCCTTTTAAAGAATCAAATAAACATTTATTTCATTCTTGGTGACAGTGTGAAACAACTGTCATGTGCATTTGTGCAAATGGTAGAAAAGAGTTTATGAAAGTACATATGCCTTGAACACCATTGTGAAGTTTGAACCAAAGGAACAACTCATAAACTCAATGAATACATTGTCCACTGTTGACAAACTTTATTGCAGTGCTTTTGATCAAGACTAATCAGATTTCGAGCAATTGTACTGGAAATGAAATGACCATTTTTCTCTTAAATTATATGATTGTCAATGAAACTACTATAAATAAGTTACAAGAATCATCTTGAATTGTAGAATTGCCAATGAAGCTACTATTGACTGAATAAAGTACAGGAACTAGTTGTATCTGTTAAATTATGCAACAATCTACACTAAGATTACCTGCATTGTTTATTTGTTTCCAATACTGAAAGTGAATAGAGATGCATCTACATGAATAAAGTTATCCCCCTTCTCACACTCAATTGTGCAGGATGTTTGGAGGGAAAATAGAGGAAGGAAAAGCAGGGAGTGACTTCCTTTGCTCTATTTAATTCCACATAGAAAAAGGAAATGAGAAAGAGTTGAAAATAGTACCGATTCCCTTTCTTTTGCTTCTGCAAAACGGATTAGATCCTTCATCGACAACTTTGAATAGTCAAGATCAGCTTCAGGGATGTCAAGTAAATGCTTTTCCACTGCAAGGAACAAATCATTTTGGCAAATTTTTCATTCAAACAACAGAAACAATCAAGAGTAAATTACATTTTGCAAGATACAAGTAAAAACTAAAACTTAGAAACAGCAAAAAAATGCTCATCAAATATATACCCACACAACTTACCACGCCTACGATGACTTGTAGTGCTCCGAGAGAACTTCTTCTTTGCAGCTTCCAAAGACTTTCCACTTTTCGAAGCCCTCTTTTTCGTCTGTGTCTTTTTGTCTTTAACATTTTCATTTAGATCGTGATCCTCCAAGGGTTGTCCAACATCACCTGCACCTGTATTTAAATCACCACATTCTGAATGTTTCGTTGAAGACATCAGTTTTCGTTTACAGCATCTGAGTTGACTGTTATTTTTTCCACCTAAACTATTTAGAGAAATTACCTCTTCTGCTGAGAGAGTTTCTGTGTTTGGAATAAAAGAATTTTCTCTATCTTCCAAAATTTCCTCAGATTCTTTCATATTACAATGGGCAGCTTTACAATTGTGTTCATCGAACCCCGCTGTTGAGCAGCTTTGCCTGGAACCACGGTAATGACCTCCTTCGGCCACGAATGAGGAAAAATCGGATAATGCTGTTTACAAAACTGAATCGAATTGCGGTACTTCCCAGAGCTAAAACCTACACATGTTGAGGAATCGACAGGTAGCCTAAAATGCTTTATCTTGATCTTCAAGCTTGAATTCGTGGAATTCAAAATCAATTATTTGATCGTGAATTTTTACTGATCTAGCATAGCACTGAGACTCAATTTTCAATTTCTAAAAGTAGAGAGTCATAAATTTCAAGACGAAGAATATGATTATTGTAAACTCACATTGTTTATGGGATTTATAAATTTAAATTATGATTAGTGATTATTTAATTATCTATCGAAATATATGTAATGTTTAATTAGATGATTATTGTAAACTCACATTGTTTATGAGATTTATAAATTTAAATTATGGTTAGTGATTATTTAATTTAGATATATATCGATATTTAGGTAATGTTTAATTTTTTTGTGATTTAATAGTTTCTTTAGGTAGAGATTTCAAGAAAAAGTGTTTAGTAAATATTTTAGAAATTGAATTTAATATTTTTTGAAGTCCAAGATTATAAAGAAAAAACTTTTTTATCTTCCTTGGCAACATTTAGAATCGTCCTGGTGCTATTGAAATTGGGGAACACATCTTGGTTTAACAAAGTGGGAAGCATCTTTTTTGGATGCTAGGTCTGACAGGAGTTGAAACTGCGTTAAATATGATTCAGAACTCGACAGCCAACGAACGTGCAGCAACCCTCGAGACGTGCAAATCAGTGGGGACATTTCCATCGATCCTCACGCCCTCCTGTAGATCACGTTCTTAGAGCCATAGAGCTCGGTCCACCCATGCCATCATGGCATCGGGGGATGTTCCTAGCTCTCCCCCTCCCTCGGATCTCACTGTTTTCATGAAACTCGTCGAAGCACAGGGGAAAAAACCTCTGTCCACCGCCCAGCAAACGTTCGTAAAAAATATTTCTGAGATCCCCACGGTAGTATTGCCAGCAGAGCAACCATGCAAAACCGCTCTCAACCTTTTTGAAAGAGGATTAATCGGTCAATTCACTTAACTGTGGCCATCGCCAAAAACCACTTAGATCTGGGTTCAAAGAAATTGGAAACCCCTGATCTCGGACGAAGTAAAATCCTATTTTCTCGGAAAGGGATTTTTTGCATTCGTCTTCGAAAGCAAACAAGATCGCGAACTAATTTTCAGGAACGGGCCATACTTCATGGGGCCGCAAGGACTTTACATGAACAACTGGAATCCCGACTTCAATCCATCCCAAGACATCCCTTCCGCAGTCCTAGTCCGGGTGAGACTACCGCATTTGCCTCTTCATTGTTGGAACCCAAAATCTCTAGAAGCTATCGAAAAGTACATTGACAAAGCAGATCGAAAAGACCAATATTCGTGTTCCAGAATCTGTTTCGAAGTAGATCTAGAACATGGACTCCCAGAAGCTATAAAACTCACAGTAGCCGATTGGTCCCACATCCAGGAACTTGACTATGAACAAATACCCTTCAAATGTAGGTATTTCCACGAATATGGACATTTCGCCCGATCATGCAAAAAGAAGTCCGCAAATCCAGAATCAGGAGGGAAAAAAGACCAATGGTCAGCCATCCAAAAAAACCCTATCTCCAGACCGGTATCAAAAATGCCATCGAAAGGACAAAACTCAAGAAAAAGCAGATAATCAGCACCAAAATCCGACCATCACCAACAACGAGAATAGATTCAAGGTCCTGGAAAACATTGAATACCAAGACAATGTCGAAGCACCAGAAGAAGGAGAAATATCGAAGCAACACGATTCTCAAGAAACACCTTGAATCCTTGAACCTATCCCTTTTAGATTCAACCCTCAATGGCTCGAATGCAACAACTTCTGGGATACTCTTAAGAATGCATGGAACACTCCCATAATCAGATCCCCAAGATACGTTTGGGAACAAAAACTCATCATCACCAAAAAAGAACTAAAAAATTGGGTTAAAATCAGTTATCCATCTCCAAATCACAGAAGCAAAGCTGTCAACGATCTTGAAGATATCCAAAGTGCAATGGATGAAAACCCAATAAACAATAGCATGCTTCAGGAAGAGGCTAACCATCAAGCCAAAACTTATCAAGCATTCTGAAGAGAAGAAGATTTTTGGAGATTAAAATCTCGGAGCACATGGCTCAAAGTAGGTGATAGGAATACAGCTCACTTTCACAAGTAGACCAGAGTTAGACATTCCATTAATCACATTTCTGAGATCAAAATCGATAACGGATCGATTGCCAAAGGACACGTTGATATAAAAAACGTAGCCTACAATCATTTTGCAACTCTTTTCAAAGAGGACAACAACGACGATGAAGAAGGAGATCAATTCTTTCTTGATTGCATTCCAAAGAAACTTATGAATGATGACAACCTTAAGCTTCTCAAGTCGTTCACATAAAAGGACATCACCAACACGATTTGGTCCTTCGACCCTGATAAGGCCCCTCGGCCTAATGGGTAATCCATCCATTTCTATAAAGCTTGTTGGCATTACATTAGAAAGGATTTTATGAGAATGGTCAGAGACTTCCATCTTAAAGCCAAGATTAGTGGATGCACTAACTCCACCTTTCTTGCCCTCATTCCAAAAGAAACCAATCCCTACACCTTTGAAAGATTCCGACCAATAGCTTTATGCAATTCATCCTACAAGATCATCTCCAAGATGCTGGAAAACAGGATGAAGCCCATCCTCACCAAAATCATCTCTGACAACCAAGGGGGATTCCTACATGGAAGACAAATCCTCGACAATGTAATCCTGGTACAGGAGGCCATTCACTCCAGCAAACTCCGCAAAGAAAAAGGTATGTTAATCAAACTCGACATGGTTAATGCCTTTGATCACGTTAAACACTTTTTTCTTCTTAAAATCATGAAGAACTTTGGTTTCAAAGATTCCTTCTTAAATTGGATCTCTGCCTGCATAAAATGCCCCTGGATTGCCCCTCTCATGAACAGTCGCCCTACCAACTTCTTCCAAGCCTCCCGTGGAATTCAACAATGATGCTCCCTATCTTCCTTTCTTTATATTATCATCGTTGATTCCCTCAGCTGAAAGCTTAACTCTGATCTCAGCACTGGCCTCCTACCTGGCCTCAACTTAACATTCAACTCCATGACCCTAAACCACACTCTTTTCGCAGATGACTCCCTTATGTTGGGAGGGGGATCTTCGTTAATAGCTCGAAATTTCAAGAAAAACATGGTCAACTACTGCAAAGCCTCAGGTGGCAAGATCAATTTACACAAGAGCGTTGTTTATGGCTGGAATATAAACAACGTTGTTGCAACCAACATCGGCTGAATTCTTGGAATCAAAGTTCACCAGCATTGGGATAATTTCAAATACCTGGGTCTCCCAATCACCCGTGGCTTCCCAAAGTCAAAGAACTGGGATGACATTATCCATAAACTCAAATCCAAAATCAGCAGATGGGGAGGACATTGGCTCAGTAAAGCAGGAAAATTGATCCTTCTAAATTTGGTCCTCACAACATTCCCTATTTATCAATTCTCACTCCTGCTAGCGCCCAAAGGAGTCACAGAGCATATAAGCAAGCTACTGAGAGAGTTCCTCTAGACAGGAGGGAAAAACAACGAGCGCAAATTTCACCTTGTCAACTGGAATATCGCATTACAGCCAAAGCATTCAAGTGGACTCCATATACGAGACCCCCTTCTGGCAAATAAAGCACTGGGAGGCAAAATTCTCTGGCGAATTCTTCATGACAAACACCACAAGGTCTGTTTATTATTAAAAAAGAAATACTTAACAGGTTCCTCTCCCAGATGCCTCGATAGCAAGCCAGAATCCAAGGGATCCTCAATTTGGTCCATTTGCAAAGCCGCTTGGGACTTCTTCTCCCAAGATTTATACTGAGTACCTAGAAATGCAAAAGATATTAATATCTCCTCAGACAAAATTATGGGGAAAGAATAGCTTTAGAACATCCCCGAACTTCAGGACATAAATCATTGGTTCATTCAACAAGGAATCAGGACACTAAGCGACCTCGGCACTTGGAATTCTTCAGGCACTTGGCTTGGCTGGAAAAAAATTTCAAAACCAGCAAATTTGGAACATTCCAGAGCTCTCCTCTTTGAAAATCTGATTGGTTGCTCCCCAACCCATCTCCATGACAATGATGATCGCGGTTGGGGCCTTAGTGGGAAGTATACTACCGCCCTAGGCTACAAAACTCTTCAAAATTAAGCCGACTCCAGGAAAAGTATTTGGGACATGGTTTGGACTCCTTTTAGAATCCCAAAAGTAAATTTTTTTACATGGACTCTCGCCCATAGAAAAATTCTTACAGGTGACAATCTCATTAAAAGAGGCATTATCGGACCTCATCGATGCCCACTCTGTCATAATAACATTGAAACCATCAACCACCTCTTTTTGAATTGCACTTTCTCAAAAGAAGTTTGGAGCCACATGCTTCAAGAACTTGACATCACAATGTCGAGCTTTGGTACTGCCACTTGTCTACTCAAAGACTGGAAATTTGTTAATCCAAGCCCACTCTCGAAAAGGAAACTCTGGCAACAAATTTGGATAACCATTCCTAAACTCACTTGCTGGAAGATTTGGATCGCCAGAAATAAAGCAATTTTCCAAGATATTTGTCCTACGCCACTTCAAGTTGCTGGACAAGCAAAAGGTTTACTAATTGAATGCATAAATCAATCCAAATTTAAAGCTGATACGAATCTTTCCACCATTGAATCGAATTGGATTGGCACTGTTCTCCCTGTTCCTAGAGAAATTGATTCAAAAATTCGGAAGCTTCCACCCTGGCAAATCAGATACTCATACATCGACTTCCAACCTTAGAGAAGCAATCAGCCATTGGACACTCTACATTTTGATGGTGCATCCAAAAATAATCCAGGATAAGCTGGAGTTGGAGGAATCCTACTTTTCAATAAAGGAACATCGAAAATCAATTACAAATGGGGACTGGTGTAATGTCCCTTTTTTAATTTTTATAAAAATGGTGAAATTTTCAACTTTTCCACTAGTTCGACCTTTGACTAGTATTGGTCTCTTGGTCTCCAAATGACTCCAAATGCTCCCAAATTATTATAGAAGGTGTATGGATGATATTGGGACATGAATATGAGGTTTATGGATGCTTTATAGATTTCAGAAGGCTTCTACAAATCTCCTTTAATTTTTGGCCAAAGTAGGGAGTTTGACTAGCCATTTCTCTTTGACTAGTATTGGTCTCTTGGTATCCAAATGACTCCAAATGCTCCCAAATTGGGTCTGAAGGTATTTAAGAGTTATTCAGACATATAAATGATGTTAATGTATGATTAAAAACCCCTAAAACACTTCTGCAACATTCATTTACAATATGGACAAAGTAGGGAAAGTTACTAGCAATTTTGAGCTTCAAATCCCCCAAGGGTAGTGGACAAGATGGCTTCCCAATTGCTGTTAAACCCTTCCAAATTTCTTAACAGAGGAATGGTACTGATAAGTGACTTTAATGAGCTCCCCAATGTATCATTAATTAATTCTTATGGCCTTCTGCGACTCCTTTAAATCAGATGTTTATATGCAAGATTTCACATAGGGGGAAAAGCTAGTTATTTTCACCATGACTTAAGAAATTCGAATTTTAGGTGCCAAGGGATTATGCTCTGTTAATGGAACTTCTTCATAAATTTAATAACATTCCATACATCCATAAAATCATATAAAATAACTGATATAACTCGAAATGGTGTCTCTTCAAACTCCAACAACAAAATCTAGGGGAAATGGCATCATTTTTGCATTGTTTGATATTTTTACATAACTCCACTAAGTATTTCGACCTTAGAGTCTCATGAACAAAAAATAAAGAGTATATATATCAGAATACAAATATATGGGGCCTCAAGGGCTATCCCAAATATTTCATCACCTCAACAAGTGCACCTCTCCTCAAGGAGCAAGAATATGCCAAGAAATAGAAGAATGGTTGTAGAAGCAAGATGAAAGAGATATGACCATGATCTGCCATGTAGCTTCAACCTGTAACAAAAGACTCCTTTAAATATCCAAATGAAAGGTTTGAATGGCATTTCCAATTACTAACTAGGATGGGAATCTTTCACCCTCGAAATTGGTGCTAAGGCAAGTATAGTAGCACTCCACTAGCTCTCCTCTCGCAAATGCAAAATGCAAATTCTAAAATGATCAAAATCTGCTATTATTCCTTTTTCATGACTTTTATAAACTTCTAAGGTCCTCCATGGGTCGAATTCCTTCCAAGAGCTTCATGCCAACTCAAGTTGGGGAGAGATTCCCAAGTATGCCACTTGTCCTTCCAATTCTAGCCCTCTCCTTCTCCAAATTCCAATTGGTGTCTCTTTGGATGCCCTAACTCACTTGAGCGCCCTCTTGGAGCCTATTTTTAGCCCTGACATGTTATATATGTCAGATGCCAGCCTTCAGGTCTGATTTGTGTCATAGGTGTCATACCATCTTCATCATTGTTGTCATAGAGCTTGGGAATCTAGCTCAAGTGTCCCACTAGCTCCAAATTGCCTCTTCCTCTTCCAGGGGAGTTACTCTTCTTCTACATTTAGACCTTATTGACTCATGCCAAGTATTATTCCCTTCCAACTCATCCCCATGACATTGGACTTCTCATGGATTCGAATTGACAAGAGGAGGATGCCATGTGGCATAGAAAATCTAGCTTGTGTGGGTCCCACTTCCTCCATGTGTCTTCATGGTCAAATGCCACTTTGATTTTCCCTTGTATATACTTATTTAGCTCATTTATTAAATATTTATGCTATTCTAATGTCCACACATCATTTATTATCCTTCTTATTTCAAACCCCAATGCTTCCACCCACAACCTAGGAAACTAGTAATTTTCCTCCTTGGCAATTATTTGACCTTTAACATCAATTTGACAAACTCTCATGAATATGGCCAATGGGCTTAGGCCATTGTGACCCAATGAAAAATTTGGGACATGACAAATCCTCCCTTCCCAATATTGCTTGTCCTCAAGCAATTTCGAACATGGGTGTTGAAGAACTTGCTTTCTGTATAATTCTTTGAAGTTGCCACTAAGTTGCCCAACTTTGAGTGTTCGAGATTCCATGAAGATTTTAGAGAGGAACCACCATGCTTGCTGCTGCACTACTCTGATTAAAATCACTTTATTAAGTGGGGAATCCATCCCCCATACTACTTGTTTCCCCAAAAAATTGAAACAAATGAGACTAATAATTATCCCAGGGTCCCATTGCTTGTATTGCACTCCAACAATTATGAGTGCTCTCCAACTCATACCATCAGGTAAGAGAGTTCCTGGATCCCATTTTCTTGTATGCATTCTTCCAAACATCATGACTACAAAATATATATCATCAAAGTACATAACAACATAATGAAAATGTACATCAAGAAGATGCTTCATCAAAGAATCATGAAAGTGCTTATACCTCCAAGCAAGTAGACAACCATTTTCCAAGTGCATACAAGCATCAAGTAACCAATCAAATATGCTCCAATGACATAGGTGAGGATCCCATGTCCTATAATGCTGCTCCAAAAGGATGTGATATGCATCAAAATATTCAGCCATGTATTCTTTCATCCAAGAAGTGAATGAAGAATCTCCACTAAAATCTGAACCAAATAATGAGCAAAAAAAACAATGAGACTTCAAATGACTCAAAGAAGTCTCACCCATACATCCATGAATGTGAGAATCATAAAGATATAACAAAGTATGAGGCTGCCGACAAAAATGTTCTCCACTCATAAATCTATTCACCCCGGTGTTGGATGAAGTTCCTCCAATGTCAAATGAACCAAGTGTTGAGCAAGAAAAAACATGAGTCTTCAAGTGACTCAAATGCATATCATAGGTGCATCCATGTAGATGTGCATCATCATAAAGTAACAAAGGATGCTACTACAAATGTGAATAAGAATGTGCTCCAACCATGTCATCACAAAAAGGAAACCTAGGAGTTCCATACTCCTCATGCGGCACCATAAAAAAATAACCCTTTCACCCATACTTCATTGAGACTAATGCTGCAAAACATGGAATTGTAGGATGTAGGAGAATGAACTAACTCACCCAAATGATCAAAAAGTGCAGGAGTTTCATCATGGGAAGGATCCATATGGGTAGTATCATGCAACTCCTTCAAAAGTGTGAAACCTTTGTCGTAGATTGGTTCCAATGTAGAGGAATCATGCTCTTCTTTAAAAATTGCATAACCTTCATCAAGAGACAATTCAAGTTCCTCTTCCACCACATCAAGTGTTTGGATCTCTTCAAGTTCATCTTCAAACACATCAAGCACATTCAAATTTCCATAGTTCTCATGATCTGCCATGCCATGATAATCCTCCACATAATCCACCATTTGAAAATTTGAAACATAGGAGGAAGAACAAGTATATTGCAACCTTTCAAGAAGTTGCTCATTTTGAATTTTGAGTTTATGAATATCCGCATCATTCTTCAAGTATGCATCATGTAACAATTCATTAAACTCAACCAAATTATTTCTATCAAAAGGCAAAGATATGAAATTACACTTGATGTTGCACATTGCTCTTTGTTTCCTTTCCAAGGTAGAATGTGTCTCGAAATGATTTTCAATACTTTCAATAGAACCTTCTTCATGCTCATGTGATGTCTCTTCATCTTTTTCAGTCACTTGGGAGTGACTTTCGATCCTCTTCATGTATTGCTTCTTCTACTTCACCTATTTCAAAACTAGGTGGTTCATGGGTCTCCCCTTTTTGCTCCTTTAAGCAAGTTGATTCATCTTTCCCCTTGGTTTCCTTAAGATCAATATATTTGGAATCTCTATTTTGAAATGGATTCTTGTTACCTTCCTTCATCTTGAGCTTGTTTGAGACAATAAGGTATTGATCAAATGGTAGGATGTTTCTGCAATCTTCACTCAAATTTTTCCATTCAATTAGAAGTTCTTGCACACCAATTGGAGTATTAATATTTGCTTTGGAATCAAGAAATTTAGGTGTAGTAGGCCTTGGTGTTCTTTGAAATTCATTTTCTCTATTATGGGGTCCTGTGCTTGAGAAAATATGCTCACCCATTGGCTTCTTTTCCTCATAATGAGAACTGCTGCTGCCTCCTACTCCTTTGCTCCCAAGTTGGATAGCCATCAATTTGAATCCTTTGATCATTTGTTTGTTCATGTCTCTGATACCACTTGTAATGTATTCAAAAAATGGTTTTATGATTTTTCTAAGCTTCTCACCATCATCTGAGGTTCCCTTTTTATCCCTAGTCATAGTTTCCTAAAAAAATTGCTCTTCTTTTCCTACTTTTTCCTCTTCAACAATAAACTTTTGGTTTACATATCTAATGGTGGTCCTTGACTTATTTTCCTCATGAATATCATACCACATCAGGTGCCAATATCATGCTCTGATACCACTGTAATGTCCCCTTTTTAATCTTTGTAAAAATGGTGAAATTTTCAACTTTTCCACTAGTTCGACCTTTGACTAGTATTGGTCTCTTGGTCTGCAAATGACTCCAAATGCTCCCAAATTGTTATAGAAGGTGTATGGATGATATTGGGAAATTAATATGAGCTTTATGGTTTCTTTATAGATTTCAAAAGGCTTCTTCAAATCTCCTTTAAGTTCTGGACAAAGTAGGGAGTTTGACTAGCCATTTCTCTTTGACTAGTATTGGTCTCTTGGTATCCAAATGACTCCCAATGCTCCCAAATTGGGTCTAAAGGTATTTAAGAGTTATTCAGACATATAGATGATGTTAATGTATGATTAAAAACCCCTAAAATACTTATGAAACATTCATTTACAATCTGTACAAAGTAGGGAAAGTTACTAACAATTTCGAGCTTCAAATCCCCCAAGGGTAGTGGACAAGATCGCTTCCCAATTGCTATTAAAGCCTTCCAAGTTTATTAATAAAGGCATGGTACTGATAAGTGGATTTAATGAGATCATGTATCATTAATTATTTTTTATGGCATTCTGAAACTCATTTAAATCAGATGTTTATATGCAAGATTTCACATAGGGGGAAAAGCTAGTTATTTTCACCAAGACTTAGGAAAATCGAATTTTAGTTGCTAAGGGATTATGCTCTATTAATGGAACTTCTTCATAACTTTAATAAAATTCCATGCATCCATAAAATCATAGAAAATAACTGATATAACTTGAAATGGTGTCTCTTCAAACTCCAACAACAAAATCTAGGGGAAATGGCATCATTTTTGCATTGTTTGATATTTTTACATAACTCCACTTAGTATTTCGACCTGAGAGTCTCATGAAAAGAAAATAAAGAGTATATATATCATAATACAAATATATGGGGCCTCAAGAGCTATCCCAAATATTTCATCACCTCAACAAGTGCGCCTCTCCTCAAGGAGCAAGAATATGCCAAGAAATAGAAGAATGGTTGTAGAAGCAAGCTGAAAGAGATGTGACCATGATTTGCCCTGTAGCTTTAACCTATAACAAAATACTCCATTAATGATCCAAATTAAAGGTCTGAATGGCCTTTCCAATTACCAACTAGGATGGGAATCTTTCACCCTCGAAATTGGTGCTAAGGCAAGTAGAGTAGCACTCCACTAGCTCTCCTCTCCCAAATGAAAAATGCAAATTCTAAAATGATCAAAATATGCTATTCTTCTTTTTTCATGACTTTTATAAACTTCTAAGGTCCTCCATGGGTTTAATTCATTCCAAGCACTTCACGCCAACTCAAGTTGGGAAGAGATTCCCAAGTATGCCACTTGTCCTTCCAATTCTAGCCCTCTCCTTCTCCAAATTCCAATTGGTGTCTCTTTGGCTGCCCTAACTCAGTTGAGCGCCCTCTTGGAGGCTATTTTGAGCCCTGACATGTCATATATGTCAGATGTCAGCCTTCAGGTCTGATTTGTGCTATAGGTGTCATAGCATCTTCATCATTGTTGTCCTAGAGCTAGGGAATCTAGCCCAAGTGCCCCACTAACTCCAAATTGCCTCTTCCTCTTCCATGGGAGTTACTCTTCCTCTACATTTCGACCTCATTGACTCATGCCAAGTATTAGTCCCTTCCAACTCATCCCCATAACATTGGACTTCTCATGGATTCGAATTGACAAGAGGAGGATGCCATGTGGCATAGAAAATCTAGCTTGTGTGGGTCCCACTTCCTTCATGTGTCTTCATGGTCAAATGCCACTTTGATTGTATATACTTATTTAGCTCCTTTATTAAATATTTATGCTATTCTAATGTCCACACATAATTTATTATCCTTCTTATTTCAAATCCCAATGCTTCCACCCATAACCTAGGAAACTAGTAATTTTCCTCCTTAGCAATTATTTGACCCTTAACATCAATTTGACAAACTCTCATGAATATGGCCAATGGGCTTAGGCCATTGTGACCTTAGTCCATTGTGACCCAATGCAAAATTTGGGACATGACAACTGGGAACATGCTCAAACAACCAAGCTGAAGCTTTAGCACTCTTACAAGGTTGTCAAATCGCAAAAAATCAGAACATCGAGAATCTACAGGTATTCGGTGACTCCCTTGTCATCATCAAAGCATTCAATTCGCCCATACACTACAACAATATGGCAATTGAAAGAATCATTAGACAGATACAACAAATAGCGAACACCTTCAAGCATTTCAAAGCTACCTCATCATAAGAAAGCTGAATCATGAAGCATACATGGAAGCGAAGGCAGCAACCAACCTTGCACCTTGAATGCTAAAATGTTCAAATGGAGAAATAGACTACTGCCACATCCCTTGGGGAAACTCCACTGATGGCAATTCGGTCAGAACACCAGCTCTTAGAAAAACAAGCATTCAATAATTTTTAGTTTTCAGATTTTGAAATATGATTCGGCTATGGACCATGCTCGTTCAACTTAGTACAAGGACAATTTCGGTTGATTGAGCTACAATCAAATGACCAATCGTCGTGGAAATCCAACCCAGTAGTTCTTCTTTACCACATTTGAACGATCGTGAGCTACCTTCATTCGCATTCCTTCAGATTTCAGACCAGTCAGTTTCCAAGTTTTTCGGTACTCAGATTAAGAGTCAGGATCCAATCATAATTCATGCCTGAATGCCTTACAAAGTGCTACCGCTATTCCAATTGATTGATACACAATACCGTTGTAGTCATTTAGCACAGAACATGAGTTACATTTGACTTCAGAACATGAGCTCCAGCTAAGGCGATCTGCATAACTTCAATCATAAGGCTCATTCATTTTACTTCCATATCTTGATCAAACTCTGTCTCACATGAAGGAATCAACACTTATAAGGACAACCATCCAAAAAGCATTCAAGTCTTAAAATCAAAAGACTACCAGATTATCTGAATTGTATTAAGTCGGATTTGGCTATTTCCACGACTCAATCATTTTTATTTTTCTTTTTTCAATATATTTTAATTGCTTTTGTTAAAAAAAAAAACATTTAGACTCGTCCAATCCTTGTTTTGCTACAAGCTATGAAAAATACTAATAAAAATGTTATTTTCTATTCTATAGTGTTTATATGGGAACAATTTGCAAGACCATGTGACTTTGCAAGGTGTAGATAGCCCTACAAGGCAGGGCACATGTCAACAATGTGCAAGACCATCTGGCCCCACATAAGCATATATATATGGCACGTGGCAGGGCCATAAGGGCACATGAGAGTCCTTAAACTATACATTGACGTACATAAATATTATTCGTAATTAGGTATTATATTTTGAGAATATTACATTTAACTTGGATTTTGATGGGAAGCCTTTATTTGTTTATTTTAAATCTTAAGTTTAAAAAAAAACAACTACTATAAGAGATGTTCATAAAATATATGTGGGTTTAATTTAACAACTGAAATAGTTGCTATATAGTTAAATCCTGGTTATAGGGGATAAGTAAGGCAGTTAAAGACAAAGTAGGTCGCGGTCGATGAGAGAATAAGTATTGGGTGAGGCAAAGATACAAATGACTGAATACAAGCTCCTCTTTTTTTTTCCCTTTTCAAAATACTCACAAAAAAATGAAATTACTGCTTACAAGGACATTGAAAAAATAATTTGCAATTTTTTTCACTTTTCTTTCTTGGTTTCAAATTGCATAGATAAATATCGTTCTGCAATTCTTTTACATCTATAGACAAATGCAATGTGCATGTATACATGCTTGTACATATTGCTACTTCTATATCTATAACATGTGGACTCTTCTTTGTGTCATTCACTCTTCCCAAACAAACCTTGTAAAAATTTCCCAAACTCTTCTGCTTTGGCAAACTTGCCCACAGTTCATGAAAACAACAAAAAAGAAGGAAAAGAAAAAGAACCAAACTGATCTTCCTTTTTTTTTTTCTTTCGCGGCCTTGAATTTCCATTGCCCATGGTCAATGCCAATTTGTTTTCCTGATTCATAGTTACATTTATATTTTTTTCCTCTCTTATTTATGTGCTTGTTCTTCTTCAATTATTTTAGGTCTATGGGATGCTTAAAGTAAGAAACGTGTTTGCGCCATCGTTCCAATGCATTTGTTGTGAATGCAAATTTCCCATGATACTTAATACTCGCATATGTGCATTTTGCAACCTTGAAACAAAACCAATTTACGAACACAACTTGCTACGCAAGTTGGACACTGATGATGGAATTATCGAATGCACATTGCGAGGCCTGCAGCTAAAAGAATTTTTCCCATTCATTGCTACTATCACATATGACCAATACTCCAAGAGCGTTTCGTCAGCAGTCTTCAATCTTCGCAGGCTCTGTTTACAAGGACTATATACTTTGGCCATAAACAATAGAATACTCGATGTCAAATGAATCTGAAAATGGCAGGTGCATAAACATATCTTCTCTCTTTTATTCCCAACTTTTCTTTTTTGTTGACGATTTCCTTAAGTCTTATTTTCTTACCCTCTTCTTTCTTGTGCTTCCTCTCAATTTGATTTTCAGCTCCAAAGATGTTCAATGACATTTTCCAATGTTTTTCTCCTTCTCCTGCACTACATGTACTATTTTTTCTTAAACATATAAAAACAAAACAAAATAAAACATGGAAAATCACTTTACAAAAGCTACCTTAAATAGGCAGATCAACTTAAAGAGTGCATTTGATCAAATGTATTCACTACTTTAGATAGGTATGCAACTATATTGAGAAAAAATGAAAACACAGTCATCAGAAAACGAAAAGACCATTTCCATCTGCATACTATCAATCCATGTGTGAGGCTCTCCTATTGTGCTTAGTCCATACACAGGAAAATAGCACGAAACAACTTCCTCACAATTTTCTTAGCAACTTTGAATAAAACACATGAAAAACAACAATCTAGAATTTTTCCATTGTCTTGTTCTATTTAAATAATTGTAATTCTTTTTTTTCTTTTCTTTTTTAACTCGTGCAATTTGGGCAACAAATCACAGCTCTAGTGCCATGCAAAAATGGCTTGGAACATAGCTTCTCATTCTTGCAATTTGCAATTGAGTTTTTCAATACTTGTATTAAAAATCCTAAAAGGATTTACATCATTGATTGTTGTCAATAATAATTTGCTTTTGAAATTCCTGTGGTAGAATCCCAGACTTGCTTCAACGGATGAAAGAGTGCAGGTACATGCAAACAACCTGTGTTCTAGAGTAGTTGTAACTTTCAATTAGATTTTTTTTATCTAAGTAACTCATTAACAAAATACAATTGAAGCAGAATATATTTTGTGCTCAAATTTTTTTTTTTCTTCCAATTTCTATGCTTCATGAAATACCATTTGCACCACAGGCAATTTGTTTCTGTCCACACTTGAATTCTCAAACTGATAAAAAAACATGATTAAGTAAACTGCATATTAGCTTATATAATTGATTACTATATCAAACAAAACTGCATAGTTGTTTAAATAACATGTTTGCAATTTGCAGGTAATTTTTTTTGAAAAATCTAGAACAACAAAGATTTTGTCGTTATGAAGTCCAATTTTGAAAATAACTACATAGAAACCGTGGCATTTTCAAAATAGCTACATAGAAATTGTGGCATAGACTACACAGAAACCGTGGCATTTTCATCTTCAAACACAAAACATGATTAGGTAAACTGCATATTAGCTTATATAATTGATTACTATATCAAACACACATCAAACAAAACTGCATAGTTGTTTAAATAACATGTTTTCAGTTTGCAGGTAAAAAAATTTGAAAAATCTAGAACAACAACTATTTTGCCATTATGAAGTCCAATTTTGAAAATAGCTAGCATTTTTTAGTGCCAATAAATAGCACAACTCTTCTTTTTTGCGCTTTTCTGCAAGGAGTCTTCTGCACTTTGACAGTTTCATTGTATAGCAAACACATAGCACATCATCCATTCACATTGTTAACATCATTTTTGGACATAGCCTGCATCTTGTTTACTTTATTTGGCTTTCACAAAAAAAAAAATTAAACTAAATTATTGTTGTTGTTATGTCTTTTTTTATGACATCCTTCTTAAATGACTTCAAATACCGAAGCTATGCCAACCTAGCTTTTGTAAATGCTATTTCAAAACATGAGACATGGTTTTGTTAAAATATATAGAATTTCAAGTTACAAGAATATATGCAGTTCCAGTTAATAAAATCTATTTTTTTTCTTACATGGTCAATTGTTTTTTTCCTTTTTAAAGACATGATTCAATTTATCTTGAATCAAAATATATCCATTGAATGCATGCCAAAGGCTATAGTTTTTCTATTCTCTAGTATGCTTCTTTGCTTTCATGCTAGATTCTAATGTTCATGAATTGATCTTTTAAATGTTATCAATTAAATATAGGGAATTTAGCCATACATTGGCATATTTCAACTCTACTTTCATTGTTATGATACTGAAGGTTGACTCTTAGAAATTTTTTGATCAATATATGTCCATATCCCTCTATAGTTGCATATACAAAATTATTTTGAAATTGATTGCAATGAGGGTTGGTAGTATACTATTTGAATCCATATCAAGGGAATGATTTGGTTTTATCTCTGAAAGGCATATGCATAAGGCTATAGGGGCAGTTCAAGAGAAGCTACACACCATTAAAACAAAAATGATCTGATAGCTAGTTATCAAACTTGCTCCATCTAAATCCTATGATTCTATTGGTTGTATATGAGGATTGGGTTCTCATGTGCATTTGTAAATTGAGTCATGAATTGTGTTTATTTTGTATCATTTTATTTGTTAATTAATGGGTTAGATTTGGTTTTCTTTATTCCAGGTAAACAAATGCGGTAGGGGTTCCTCGTTTTCGCACTATTGTTTTTTATTGTGCCCGAGGGTCCTAATAGAACTTTTTTTAGAGACTAACATATGTGAGAATTTTACAAGTATAAACATTGGTCACAAGTTTTTCCTTTCTCACCTTTTTCTCACTGATATCATGGTCTTTTGTAATGGTAATTGGAAATATGCAATGAACTTCGAAAAATTCTTAACCTTTATTGTACATCCATTGATATGTTTTAAATATCCACGGGTCTTTGATTTCTTTATTTAGTGTAGGTGAGAATGAGAAATATTTTTTCTCTCAATTATTTCCCTTTTAGAGGTATGGCATGGAGGATGGATTAAATTATTTGGGTTGTTATCTAAAACCAATTGCATGTTGTAGGAACGATTGAAAATGTCTTATTGCTGAAATGTAAAAAAGGTTCTATGTATGGTATAAACAATGGTTATCCCATGGTGGTAAGATTGTTCTCATCAAGGCTATATTTTTTTATTGGATGCATTTGTTTTTTTACTCCGAAAGGAGTTCTTGAGAATATTTCATAGATCAATTTCATATTTCTTTGATTTGGGAAAATAGATAAGAGAGGTTTAGGATAGGTGAGCAATGATTAAGTTGTTTTCCAAATGGTCAAGGTGGATGAGATATAAAAAAAAATATTAATTTATTTATCGTAATTGTGCCTAATAAGAAATGTACAATTTTTATAACATTGCAAATATTCATTATACTATCTTTTTTTACATGCTTTGCAACCACATGTGTGCTCTCCTAGCCTCCGTTAGGGCTTATCCCAAGGGAGATTCATCCTCTAGGGATCGCAGACCTGCAGGCTTATCTTCGACCGACAATTGAGGCAGACAAGTGGACGTTGTGGACCCCCAATCGAGGTTGAAGGGCATTCGGACATGGCCCCAAGGGGAGGATCGAATCCTCCTCCTTCACATACTCCTCCAGAGATCACTGCATTCAAAAGATTGATTGCAGCTCAAGGGAAGTGACAAGCTACATCCACTCAACAGAAATTCATCAAAAAACTCGCAGCGATCCCCAGTGTGGCTCTTCCGGTAGAGCGCCCATGCAGAACAACTCTGAATCTCTTGGATAAGGGCCTAATAGGATAGTTTATTGGGTTATGGCCATCCCCAAAAACCATAGGATTATGGGTGCAACGAAATTGGAAACCCCTCACAGCAGAAGATATCAAAAGCTATTTGGTAGGCAAGGGATACTTTGTATTTGTATTCGAAAGTGCAGCGGATAGGGACCTTATCTTTCGAAATGGACACTGTTTCATGGGACCACAAGGCCTGTATTTGAATAAATGGATCCCAAACTTCGATCCCACCCAAGAAATTCCTTCGACGGTTCTTGTCTAGGTCAGGCTCCCCCATCTACCATTACATTGTTGGAACCCGGAATCTCTAGAGGCCATAGGGAATGCATTGGGGATATATATAGACAAGGCGGAAAAAAAAGATCAATACACCTACGCGCGGATATGTGTGGAAGTAGATCTTGAAATAGGATTTTTGGAAGCTATAAAGTTTACTGTATTAGACTGGTCCCACATCCAGGAGCTTGACTACGAACTGATTCCCTTCAAGTGCAGACACTGTTGCGAATATGGACATTTTGCTTGCCATTGCAAAAAAAAATAGAGGAAGAACTAGAAAAAATCAAAGGAGAACAGTGGAAACAAGTTAAGAGGCAGGCAACGATAAAATCTACTTCTAAAACAAAAGGGAAAGAAAACCTTATTGGGAAAACAAATCCCACAACAGAGAAAGATCATTTAGAAAATGCTCACCCTAGGGAAGAAGCTTCACGAAATCACTTCGAAATCCTGAGCACTCTGGACGAACAGGTGGGCCACGAAGGAAAGGAAGAGGGAGAGCTACAATAAGAAGGCAAATAAAAACAACTGACCCCACAGAAAGAGGTAACTTCTTCACCTTCTTATGCTAAAATGACAAAAAGAAAACCTTCGGAGGTGGTTTCCTCCTCAGAGGAAGACTTCTCCGAGAGATCTTCAAAGAAAGCCGGGAGGAAATCCAACAATGAAACAAGAGAAGAGGAAGCTGAAAAACACAAGATGCAAGGAAGTCAGGGAACCATGGACATGGCCTATGGTAGAAACACCTGATACAGGACCCCCCAAGGCCGTCAACCACCATCAAATAATAAGTAATGAATCTGGTCTCTTGGAATTGCAGAGGATTGGGGAACCCTTCGAAAGCTGATGTAGTAAAATACCTCCTCAACATTGAAAAAATGGATATCCTCATGCTCCAAGAGACCAAAATATAAGAGGAAACTCTCCTAACTATAAGTAGATCCAAATGGAAGAAGAATACAGGAAAGATAGTAAGTGCTAGAGGATCCTCTGGCGGGATAGCCACCTTGTGGTCCGAAGAGACATTCAAATTGGAAAGCTCCTTTTCTACTCAGCACTGGATCTATATGGACCTCTACCACATTCAAAGTAAGTTAACCATCGCTTTATTCAATTTATATGTCCCTGTCCATTTCGCAAAAAAAAAAGGACTGTTGGGAAACTTGATTAGACTTCATGGAGATCTACAAACCTCAGAATATTATTATGGTGGGGGATCTTAACATAGTTATGAACCCAAAGGAAAAAAAAGGGGGAAATAATGGAAGAGATCCCATGCTTCATTTGGTTGAAGATTTGATGCAGCAATGGGATATGGTGTACATAAAGCCCAAGAGGGGAAATTACACAGGGAAAAACAACAGGACGGGACCTCATCATATTGCAACACGTCTTGATCACTTTTTAATACAAAGCACGATCCTCCTTGAAAAGAAAATCATACTCTCAAAAATTATGCTTAATCTAGCTTCTGACCACAAACCAATTCTCCTTCATTTCAATGACGAGGAAGACTTTGGACCAATTCCCGTCAGGTTTAACCCACTCTGGATTAAGTAGGAAGGTTTTGCAGAGGAAGTAAACAAAGCTTGGGACACTTCTATTACGCGATCTTCAAGCTACGTATGGGAGCATAAACTAAAGAATACAAAGCTTGCATTAAAAAACTAGATCAAGAAAGCGACTAAGGGACCCCTCACACTTAGAAAGGAAGCAGTTCTGGAGCTGTATTCTCTCCAGATGGAGCTGGAAGAACAGGACATAGCCTCCTCAGATCTGATCAAGGAACAACGGATCCAATTTAAAGTTTTCAAAACTCTCTGCCAAGAGGAGAGCACTAGACACTAAAATCGCGCAGCCTGTGGTTACAGGTTGGTGATCGGAACACTTCATTTTTTCACCAACAAGCAAAATCCAGGCAACTACGAAATCATATCTCTAAGATAATTCTGGATGAAGGTGAAATTATAAAAGGTAATGAAAAAATTAAAAAGGCAGCAGAAACTCACTTTCACACCTTGTATACGGAGGACAACTACCATGATGAGGAGAAAACAACAGATTTTCTCCAAATATAATCAACTCTTTCGAAAATCAAAATCTTCTGAAGCCATTTACTGAAAAAGAGATCGCCAATCTGATATGAAATATGGAGCCAGACAAATCTCCAGGACCGGATGGTTTTACAATACACTGTTATAAGCATGCTAGTTCATCATCAAAACAGAACTCATCTGTATGATCAGAGGATTCCATAAAAAATCCAAGATGGGGGTAACACTAATTCCACCTTTCTTGCTTTGATACCCAAAGAAATGAACCACAGATCATTTGATAGATACAAACCTATATCTCTTTGTAACGTATCTTACAAAGTAATTTCTAAACTTCTACCCAGTAGGATCAAACCTTTGCTCAACAAGTTGATATCTCCCAATCAGGGAGGCTTCATAAAAGGAATACAAATCCTAGATAATGTGATACTTGTACAGGAAGCAATGTACTCCAGTAAGCTCAAAAAGGAAAAATGAATGCTTGTAAAACTCGACATGGCGAATGCTTTTGATGGAGTAAAACTCTCGTTCCTCTACAAAGTTTTATCATCCTTTGGTTTCAACAATAGTTTCATAAACTTGGTGAAAGCTTGCATTGACAAGCCTTGGATTGCTCCTCTAATAAATGGAAGACCTGCAAACTTCTTGCAAGCTATGAGAGGAATTCGACAAGGGTGTCGTCTATCCCCCTTTCTTTACATCCTGATGGTGGACTCTATGAGCAGAAAGTTAGAAGCATCAAGAGAAGCAGGTAAAATTCCAGGAATAAGACTGGCTAAAGGACTTCCTTCCCTAAACCACGCTCTCTTCGCTGATGATTCCATTTCCATGGGAGGAGCAGCACTAAAGATTGCTAGAGCCTTTAAAGAGATAATACAGAGCTATTGTCAGGTTACGGGAGCATTAGTTAACAATAGAAAAA
This sequence comes from Larix kaempferi, assembly GCA_027924585.1. Taxonomy (NCBI): domain Eukaryota; kingdom Viridiplantae; phylum Streptophyta; class Pinopsida; order Pinales; family Pinaceae; genus Larix; species Larix kaempferi. The sequence continues at coordinate 15,538,021 of BSBM01000444.1, read as the reverse complement.
GTGCAATATACAGATGGAACGCAGATTAACAAATAGTTCATAGAATAGCTCATTTCTTGGGCTTCTCGGGGATTACTAATTGGGAAAAAATAAAATACCTTGGTCTCCCCTTAACTCTGGGAACCTCCAAAAATGCCTTATGGATTGAAGTCATAAGAAAGTTTAAGGAAAAAATCCATGCCTGGGGGGGGTACTAGCTCAACTATGCAGGAAAACTAATCCTGATAAAATCAGTGCTATCTTCTCTACCCATCTACTAGTCCTCAATTCTTATGGCACCAAAGTCTATTATGGATCAAATATCGTGACTCATCAAAGAATTTATTTGGAAAGGAGGGAAAGGAAACCAAAACAAATACCACCTAGTCAACTCGAATAGGGTCAAAAGACATTTGATGGAAGGAAGACTCCAGGTTAGAGATCCTTGCTTAGTTAATATGGGGATGGGTGGAAAAAATCAATGGAATTTATACTCAAATCGTTCCCACCCGGTTAGTAAATTACTGTGGAAAATATATCTAAAAGAGGGCTTTATCTACAATCTTCAAATTGAACATACCCCTAGAGGTACATCTATATGGAATTTATGCAGAGCAGGCATCGAGCACTTCCAAAAAAAGTTATATCGCATCCCTGGAAATGGGGCAAAAACGAATCTTTGGATGCACAGTATTATGGACAATCATCCGCTTGGAAGCATTTACTATCTAACTGAAATTCAAGATTGGCTCACTCTAAAAAATATAGCTACACTGGTGGATATCTCATACTGGGACAAAAATGGGAACTGGTTGGATTGGGAATTACCAGCAATTCCAGAGAGATTGTCGAATCAGAAGATAACACTACTCCAAAATTTCAATGGGCTGGCCCCTCTCCATCGCAATAAGAAAGACAAGTGGGATGGGGGAATTCAGGAATCTACATAGCAGATCAAGGTTTCAAAGAGATACTACCAACTCAAAACCCCCTTCACACTCCATCTCTCTGGAAACAGGTTTGGAACCCCTACGGTTTGCCAAAAATCAATTTCTTTACTTGGCTATTAATGCATAAGAAAATTTTAATAGGTGAAAATCTAGAAAAACGTGGATTCATAGGACCGCACAGATGTCCACTATGCTGTAGAAGCCATGAAAATATAGAACATCTTTTCTTGAAGTGCCCTTTTGCGACTTCTGTTTGGACCATATTTCTTCATAACCTGGAAATCCCTACACCAACTCAGAATACAATTATTGAACTATTCTCCTCTTGGAAAAATAGTTATCCATATTCTCTTTCAAAAAAGCCAGTATGGAAAAATATATGGATTTCAATACCTAAATTCATTTGGTCGAAACTTTGTTTGGCTCGGAATAGTAGAATTTTTAAAAATCAAGAACAAACACCGGAATAGGTGGCCATCGAAGCAAAGGCTTATCTGCTGGAAACAATTAGAAATCGTGAGAAAGAGATGGACTCTTCTCTTACCTCGATAGAGAGAAGCTGGATTGGAAATATAACCATCAATAAAAGAGAGAAAATTGGAAAAAGACCGGATAATGAATCAACCTGGACACTTAAATTACCGGACACGAAATTTCAAGAATGGTGGAAAATGCAAGCCAAAGCCACTATTTTTTTTGATGGAGCATCTAAAGGCAATCCTTGAGCCGCAGGAGCCGAGGGGTGATCTTCTCACCTAGAGGAAAACAAGAAGTTAACTACAATTGGGGACTAGGCATTTGCTCCAATAATCAGGCATAAGCGTTAGCTATTTTAAAAGGATGTGAGATGGCTTTGAGTGAGGAATATACCGAAGTCCAAATATTTGGAGACTCACAAATATTGATCAATAAATTGAACACAAAGAAAGAATTTGGCAACGTCAAGCTAAATAGGATCCTTGAAAGGATTCGAAATACTCTCAAGAAGTTCTCCAAATACCAAATTTTCCATATTCTTCGTGGATCAAACAAGGAAGCGGATAGGTTGGAAAATATAGGCTGCAATCCAATTCAAGAATATTTAGAAACAAATAAAGGCCCGACAAGGACACACACAATCCCATAAGCTATGATCTACATAGAAGAAACCTTAGAATTTAAACGAAGAGTGAGAACTGTTGTCTAAGTGCACCGTGGACTATTGTTTCAGAGGACCGAGGACTACCGTTACAGAGGATTGAGCAAACTTAGAAATCAAACTAGAGCTGGCTGCAGAGGATCGCTAATAGAGACAAAACTGAGAAATAAGGAAGGGCAATTGATAATTCAAAGGAATATAAGGATTCATGTGATGATAAGAGGGGAGAATAGTAGGGCTCTCAAAGTCGTTGATGACAATGTAGGAATGAAGATCCAAGTCATACCTCCAATTGAATATCTCACTTGACACAGATTTAGCTGACAGAGATGGTTTAAAGCCAGAATCACGTAGGAGGAAAGCAGTGGCTGAGACAAATAAAGCTTGACAATGATGGAATCTTGGATTTCAGAAATCTATCTAAAAAAAAAATAGGTTGGAATTTGGAAAAATAATTGTAATATGGTAGCTTTAGACTATGGTCGTGACCAATTTTTTTTCTCTTTTTTAAATATAAATTTAACCGTTTTAGTGAAAAAAAAAAGATGGAGAGAACTGAGTGTAAAACTTTTCCTAGTGCTAAGTTTAAAGTATCATGAAATTTAGTATGTGAAGTTTGAAATGAAATCCAAATAAATATAACTCAGTAGCAAAGTCCCTGTTTTTGAAAACAAAATTGAAATGAAAATTTGAAGAAATGGAATTTCAAGAATGGTGGAAAATGCAAGACAAAGCCACTATTTATTTTGATGGAGCATCTAAAGGCAACCCTTGAGCCTCAGGAGCCGGGGGGGTGATCTTCTCACTTGGAGGAAAACAAGAAGTTAACTACAACTGGGGACTAGGCATTTGCTTCAATAATCAGGCAGAAGCGTTAGCTATTTTAAAAGGATGTCAGATGGCTATGAGTGAGGAATATACCGAAGTCCAAATCTTTGGAGACTCACAAATCTTGATCAATAAATTGAACACAAAGAAAGAATTTGGCAACGTCAAGCTAAATAGGATCCTTGAAAGGATTCGAAACACTCTCAAAAAGTTCTCCAAATACCAACTTATCCATATTCTTCGTGGATCAAACAAGGAAGCAGATAGGTTGGAAAATATAGGTTGCAATCCAATTCAGTAATATTTAGAAACAAATAAAGGCCCAACCAGGACACACACAATCCCATAAGTTATGATATACATAGAAGTAACCTTAGCATTTAAACGAAGGGCGAGAACTGTTGTCTTAGTGCACCGTGGACTGTTGTTTCAGAGGATCGAGGACTACCGTTCCAGAGGATTGAACAAACTTAGAAATCAAACTAGAGCCGGCTGCAGAGGATCGCTGATAGACGACAAAACTGAGAAATAAGGAAGGGAAGTTGATAATTCAAAGGAATATAAGGATTCCTGTGATGATAAGCGAGGAGAATAGTAGGTCTCTCAAAGTCGTCGATGACAATGTAGGAATGAAGATCCAAGTCATACCTCCAATTGAATATCTTATTTGACACAGATTTAGCTGACAAAGATCGATTAAAGCCAGAATCACGTAGGAGGAAAGCAGTGGCCGACACAAATAAAGCTTGACATTGATGGAATCTCGGATTTCATAAATCTATCTAAAAAATAGGCTGGAATTTGGAAAAATAATTGTAATCTGGTCGCTTTAGACTATGGCCGTGACCAATTTTTTTTTCTCTTTTTAAATATAAATTTAACTGTTTTAGTGAAAAAAATATGGAGAGAACTAAGTGTAAAACTTTTCTTAGTGCTAAGTTTAAAGTATCATGAAATTTAGTATGTGAAGTTTGAAATGAAATCCAAATAAATATAACTGAGTAGCAAAGTCCCTATTTTTGAAAACAAAATTGAAATGAAAATATGAAAGAAAAATAGAAGTTCTTGTAAAAGCATACATTGTATTGTGTGAATCGTCTTAGATTTGCCACCTTTCCATGATAACTGGAGCGAAAGTATGAAATGCTCTACTTTTAGCCGAGATAACCAGCATTCTAAAGTAAATCCAACTTGACATCCTCGGGTCTGATATTGGTTCTAGCATTATCTATCTGTAAAAACATCCGACAAAAAAGAATGAATAGGTGAGAAACTTGAAGTCTGAGCAGCTAACAAATGGTCAAATACGAATGTCACAATGAAATATATTGGCAGACAAAGCAAACCTCTAATCACTGGACTTGCATTTTGAAATCGTTGAAATAACTAATGATGGCTGGTCCAATCGATTCGAAAGTGTTAATCGTGGACAATTGAGAATCAAGCTAAGATGATGAGACAAAGCCAATCTTGATACAGATGAAATGGTAAACATCTTGGTTTGTGAGTTTTGTTCAAGCATTGGATAGACAAATAGGCTTCAAGCATTTTATATGGAAATTATTGCTTCAACTTTAATAGTACTAAAAAAACAAGAATAATTAGATGTATCTTGAACAGATTTTCTTATTACCTGTTTCCCCGTATGTATTGTACCTATTTACTATTTCATTTTATTAATAGTAAGTTATATTTTCATTGGAAAAAAAGTTTCTCAATCCAATCCATCCTCGTAAATCCAATTGGACACTCCTCATGAATTTCAAAGCAAAAGGAGACCAAGACTTGTAAAATCTTATTGTTTGTGTAGGTGGCCCTACAATCAACATGTATATACTCTTCAGAATGCCATCAACATCGCACAAATGGACAGAGGCGAGATATATACAGAATGCCATCAACATCGCACAAATGGACAGAGGCGATATATATATATATATATATATATGTATATATATATATAAAGTTATTGCTTAACATATATATAAGGTTTAACATGTATGGGATCCGTTGAAATGCGACTTCTGGGTTGCTGATGGTAAGCGGCCTCATTCCACCTTATTCCTGACCAAAAATGTGGCTGAATTTTCGTGTGAAAATAATCTCAACCTCAAACTACAAACTATAATCTTAAGTATGTGAGTCTCTTGAATCTACTTAGATTTATAAAATGACCATTGTAAAAACATAAACACGAGATTACGGCATATACCATAATATACGAGTGCCAGTTCTATGACGAGTATTGAATTACAGTTTTAAGCGAACTTATATGTATTTAATAAGATCAATAATAAGAGAATATTCTAATCTATTTTGCGGAAGATCGTAGTGGGCTCTTAGTCTTTGTTCCTCTCATCTGCAGCTCCTGCCTTGTCACCCTCGGTCGCTCGTTCAAAGGTTGCAAAGCACAAATTGAAGTGATAAATTGCAACAAAACTATGATGCCCTTCATTCCGTCTAGGCCTAGCAGATTCATAGAGTTGCAAAGCTTGGGATTATGTTCTTTGTTCTGCTGTGGCATGGCTTGCACAAGCATCTCATTATGGTTGTGTAAATATGTGTAAACTCAAACTTATACATGGAGATTCCATATTTCCAATCATGGAAGGGAATCAACAAAATAACAGAAACTGTGATTGGAAGGGAATCAACAAAAAAACAGAAGGAAACCAACAAAAAGATGGAAATTCTGTCCAGCTTTCCTCCTTAGCTTCTGAGAAATTTCCATGCTCGAGTGTTAGGAAACTATTTTTTTATTTTTTTGTCAATTTATTTAATCTTCATTTCCATGGTATGGGACCAATCATGCTTGAAAATGATTTCTCAGAAAATTAAAATAAATAAAAAAATAAAACATTAGTTGCACTTTAGACATTTTGAAATATTAATGTAAAATGATGAAAACAACCGAAAGCAATAGCCTTTGCCTAAAAAATAATTATGATATAGTAATAAACAAGGTAAAAGATTGTTATGGTAAGTGTAACATTAGCATAAATTCATTTTAATTTGGATTTTACAAGGATCTATTTTATTGAGTTGTAATTTTTCTTCACATTTCGTACTTCAAAAAAAATTTCACTTTAAGAGATTTGTAATGCCTAATGATGTAATTGTTATAGTCTATAGAGGTGTACATACCCTACCCCTTCAATTTTGAACCTATGACCTATTAGAAGGAAACACTCATTCTTGATCGTTAAGCCCAAGCAATTGTTACATTTAAAAGTATCCATTACATTTAAACATTATCATTATTACTTTGTTTTAATTTTGTAAATATTATATTGAAACAACATATGGAGACACATTGTAACATGGATCTATTCAGTAATTGTAAATGTGGTTTCCCTATTTAATACATATCTTAATTTAATATTGATTTTTTTTTAATATTTTGAGCCAACATGTATTAAAGACGTGACACTCTCACCCATATGGGACATCATATAATACATATAAAGAAATTTTAAACACTTTAAAATAAATAGATTTTTGTATAAGACAAGGGAAACATAGCCCCAAGCATTGGCGCAAGTGGCCATGAACCAGATATAGGATCTATTTGCTCAAATTTGGGGAGGTCATGGGTTCAATTCACTTGATCCACTTGGGGAAAAAAACAAGGTAAGCATAATAAAGAGATTCCACTTTTTATTCCTAGTTTCTTTTGGTGTTGACATTAAATGTTTGATTTCCTTGAAAATCCTTAAGATGTTGTATATTTCTATATATGAAATCTGTATTTTTACAACGCAACTCATAATGGTTTTCAGGAGGATTTAACCATTTCAACTAAATGTTTTTCATCGTATATATCAAAGTTAATGTAAGTTGTTGTACGCTTTTGAAATTTGTAATATCGTAGATTTGATTTTTGATGTAGATTTTTTCATTTAAACTAATTTTAACTTCAAATTTATTAAGCATTAAAAGAGATCCTTTTTTTGAAATGCAAACATTTTGTCTTTTTATATTCTAAAAAATGTTTGTATATCGAAAGATTCGATCCTTCTTAATGCTTAAAAGATCCAGGTTTAAGATGGATCTAACTTGATTATATGTGTGTGTGTGTGTGTGTGTGTGTGTGATCCATTGGATGTAGCTTGGATGGTTGCGAGTACTAATTAATAATATCCCCACCCAGGTTCAATTCCTTGTAAGTGACATGCTAGGCTCTTAATTGAACCACCCTTGTTCGAACAATGTTCAGACTCCCCATAACCTCATGAAGTAGTAGGGAAGTATAGTGGATGCAGCATCTCTGTTATTTATTGAAATTATTATCTTTCACATAATATTTTTGGTTGATGTATGCCACATTAGCATTACAAAGAGACATAACGCATCTCCATCATGCTAGACTATAGAATGTGCCTCTCAATGCAACAATTTTAACTCATTGGTTAAATAAAATGGTCATGTGTAATGATATATTATATTTTTCTAGGTGTTAGTTTAATAAGTGTTACTTGGTTTATGACATAAATTGTAATCAAGCATGAGAAACCCAATGAGTTATTATTAGTATGTTACTAGGGTGGAAAACAAGGGGAGGGGAAAATAAGTGTTAAGGAAAGTTTCCCTTTAAATAGACCTGTAAACGAGGTGAAGAGGTTCTTTCTGTTGCTTCTTGTTCTCACTCAATTTCTCATGACAATTTTTTCAAGGTTACGGATTGTTTTTACCCAATGGGATCTAGAGTTGATGTGCTTTGAGAGCGAGCTTTGGACTACAACCATGATTTATAGGTTGTTGGTTTGACCAAATCTACAAAGAATGATGGCAAAGAATAGAAGCAAGGGATTCCATTGACATAATCTATGCGTGTCTTAATCCATTTGGTAGTAATGGTTGAGTGGGGAGGGCTCTAGATGTATCGATATTTTGTTAGGATATTTCAATACTCCATCCTTGTCCTACTTAGCCTTATTTATTTTTCCTAGTTGTTGATGATGTCATTTCCCCCTAGTGGTCTGCAGATGTCGTCCAAGATCCATCTACCACCTTCTGAGCTCTGCATGCATCATTTTAGGACCACTTCAATTAGTTCCCTATTTTATAGGAACCTATTGAGTGTTCTAGTGCAGTCCACCTGAGCTAGATGACTCTTGTGAGGGGGTAGAGCTATGGATGCCACTAATTGTGGCCTCATGCATCTTTTTCTAACTGGTATGCATGAAAAACTCACTATTGCGCCCTCCTTAGTCAGTTAACTGATTATGTCTTCAGTTAGCTGAGTTTAGGTTCAGTTCAGTTGAGTTTGAGTCTTCCAGAGCACTCCAGTGGTGATAATCCCTATGCTAGACCAACCGAGGTTTGAATTCTCCTTTGTGATTTGAATTCTCTCCATTGTAACATCATTGTTCAATATACTGACAATTGGAACATGTGACATTATTATGCTCCTATCTGAGTTCTGATGCATTATTATTCTTCTGCTCTTTTTTACTGCAGTTTTCACTCTTATTCAAATTTTCTGCTCATTCTGTCACTGTCAGGTATCCTCATCTCTTTAGATCTGCTGTGACTTAGAATTTCACATGGTATCAGAGCCATAGAGCGAATAGGTTGATCAACTGCTTTCAGTAGTGCACCGAAAGCCTCTGGATTTCCATAGCAAATCCTAATGCCATTGCATTGAATTCAATAGAGAAATCCAATGAGGTCTAGCTAGGTGTGAAGGATCCAGAAAAAAAATTCCTACTATCCTAAAGCAGTGATTAGTAGTAGTCTACCTCCATTATTGAGAGGTTTTGTAGTTTATTCCAAGTTTTTGAGTGCAGCAACAGTTACAGCAGTTTTCTGTATTTGTAGCAGTTTTCTGCATTTGCAGCAGTTTTTCTGCAGTAGCAACAATTTCACCTTGTATTCGCTCCAGCAGTTGTAATGGACAATTTAAACTCTCCTCTCTCTCCCAGGATCCTGACACCCTTCAATTATCTTGATTGGAGGGCTGATATGTAGATGGTATTGTGCAACAAATCACTGTACAGGGTGACAATGGGGAAGGATCCCAAACCAACATCAGTTGTGCAGAAAACCAAGTATCTGAATAGATTGGATGAAGCATTTGGTTTCATGTGTAGTCATATTACCATATATCTAATCTTCCACATTGAATTATTGAAGACTCCAAGAGAGTTATGGTTGAAGTTAGAGACCCTCTTCGGTAAACAAGATGAGCTAAGAGGCCATATTCTGGATAATGATTTGATTGCTCTTCAACCGAGTAGTTTCAAGACCATTCAATAGTTCTTTTCAAAATTCAAATTTTTGGTTATGCAATGCAAGCAGTGTGGCATTAAGAAGAAGGATGAGCAATTGGTGTTATAGATTATGAGCAAGCTAGGTACTGAGTTCTCTATATTTGTCTCTATCTTCCATTCTGGGTGAATGTCAATCCCTGGTTGGAAGTTGCCCTCTTAGATGTTTTCATTGAATCTCTCATCCAAGAACAAGATAAGCTGATACAGATGGCCACCTTGCAGGCCTCCAAAGATCAAGCTCTTATGGTTGGAGAAGCGAAAAGTGCGAATGGGAAGGGGAAACACAAGGGAAAGAATAAGAGGTCATCTGAAACCAAGTTGAATGCCATGTCAAGTCCATCAAAAGGAGCCTCCAACTCTAAGAAGGACAAACAGAAGGGATTTGAGAAATCCAAGTGTTCATATTGCAAGAAAGGAAACCACCCAGAGAGATCCTACATGCAGAAGAAGATAGATCAGTTGACCAAGCTTCTTGAACATCGCAACATTGCCCTCCCAAAAGGTGCAAGAGAGACTGATTCTGGAAGTGAGTATGATGGTCATGACAGATGCCATACACTGAAGTAACTACTGGGAACACAGTTGGGGATCCATCTGACCATAGAACCACCAAATCTCAGTATCATGCAAAACTTGCACTATGTCATGCAGATCCACTTCTCTCAGAGAGGTGCTACAAGCTGGTGGGGTTTGATCCACAATCTCTTGAGGAGACTTTCCATGGGGGATCTATAACCAAGTACAAATCTCGATTGTTTGACAAAAGGTACTCAAAGGTTCATGATTTGGACCACAATGAGCCATTCGCTCCAATAGCAAGAAGGGTTCTTGAAAGATTTGTTTTGGAAAATCCAACTTCTACACAGTGGGAGATACATCAGAGATCCAGATCTAGCACCTGCATTGCTATCCTACATAGGAGAAGCTTGCCTATATTTTTGCAAAGGCTTTCACCAAGGAAAGTTTTTTCCTTCTCTGCTTAGTATGAAGGTTCTTTGAGTTCCCTACTGTTGTTCTTTTGAGGGCGAGTATTTTTCCCATGAGGTTTTCCCCCATTTCCTTGGTTCATGGACAGTTCTTTTTTATCATTTATTTGATTGCATTGGTGACCTTTGGTCTTAGTAACCATTGCCCATGATGCAAAAGTATGGATTAAGGGAGGGTGTTAGGATATTTATATACTCCATCATTGTCCTGCATAGCATTATTTATTTTTCCTAGTTGTTGATGATGTCATTTGCCCCCTAGTGCTGTGAAGATGTCATCTAGGAACCATCTACCACATTCTAAGCCCTGCATGCATCATTTTAGGACCACTTCAGTCAGTTCCCTATTTTATAGGAACCTATTGAGTGTTCAAGTGTAGTCCACCTGAGTTAGCTGACTCTTGTAGGGGGTTAGAGCTCCGGATGCCACTGATTGTGGCTTCATGCATCATTTTCTGATTAGCATGCATGACAAACTCACTATTTCTCTCTCCTTAGTCAGTTAACTGATTATGTCTTCAATTAGTTGAGTTTAGGTTCAGTTTAGTTGAGTTTGAGTCTTCCACAACACTCTAGTGGTGATAATCCCTATGCTATACCAACCGAGGTTTGAATTCTCCTGTGTGATTCGAATTCTCTCCATTGTAACATCATTGTTCAATATACCGATTATTGGAACATGTGACATTATTCTATTCCTATCTGAGTTTTGCTGCATTATTATTCTTCTACTCTTTTTTACTGCAGTTTTCACTCTTATTCAAATTTTCTGCCCATTCTTTATTTGTGAGGTATTGTAATACCCCCATTTTGACCCTTAGGATGTATTGGATTTTAATGTAAATGTTGTATATATGTGATGCATGATTCCGAGCATGGAGATAAAGTCCAAGGCCCCACTAGTGAATGCTCAGCCTTGAATGGCTGGTATTTTATGTTGTGTTATCCATGTGCTAGTAAACCATGGGGAAATTGTAAAAATGATGTAAATAATTGTAATGCAAATAAAATACCAAGGGGCTGGCTATGGATGTAACTAAATGAGGGGGATATGTGTATCCACTAGGGAGAGGTGAGGGGGTTGTGGGATTGAACCCTAGGCTTCCATATATCACCTTGGGAACCCCCTTTTGAGTGTCCTAGCTGTCATTTAATGTTGTTGTAAGGAAGTACTTCATAAATCTGTTCATGAGGATGATGGAGTATGGGCAACCCTGAAAAAATTCATGAGGCGGGGTATGGGCTCTGTTTTGCTTGTCCATAAGTCACTCCACCTCTGGGGAGGATGTTTTTCCTCATTCCCCATTCCATGGTGGAGGGGTAAGCATCAATTTTCAGGGAGGACACAATCCCAGCATTGAGAAGAACCAGAACTCACAACTTGGAATGAAGTCACAATTTGTAGAGCCAAAAATGCCCAGAAATATGCGTGGGAAGTGAAATCCGATGGGGAATCCATAGACCCGAAGCTTGGGGCGATATTGAGAGGGTTGGATGCCCATAAATCTATTTGGAGACCCGGATCTGATAGTCGAAAACCCAGTTGCGGGACAAAACCTTTTGTCTGCAACCTTGAGGAAGATCCAAGAGCGGATTGCAGTGGGAGAGATACCGGGGGGATTAGACCTCATGGTAGATCCAGTGAGGGCTCATTTATCCTTGGTTTAGAAGTTGGGACCAACCATACCTTCCCAATTTAGCGCCGAGGGAAGGGGCGTCCGAAGGACTGTGTAGCAAAGAAGGGGACCTTACTTAGGATGAGAGTGGAGGTGATGGGGGTTCCTGGACTGTTTAAAGCCAACCGGATATGCATGTAGCTCTATGGTTGATCTCATTGACTTAGAAAACTCCTTCCCTGTCTCCCCACTTGGTTAATAGAGCCAATTGTGTGTTGGTTGAGCATGAATGACTGTGCCTAAGGCTGTGAGTGAACTTGAGTAGTTCCTCCTTAGTGGATACATAGCCCCATCTCGGGGGTGGTCTCTGAGTGATGAAAGAATATAGGCTGTGAAGAGACCTATGGTTGGGTTAGAACGTTGCAGTCCATAGCCAATTGCTTGGTGATTTCAATTAAAAGATAAGTGTTCTCTGTGATCTAAATTATGTCCATTTTGTGTTCTGCAATATTTTAATTATTGATTGTTTTGTTATAGCAGAAATATGCATGCGAGATGTGTAGTAGCATAGCTTAATTTCTATTGTGTATGTTATCTTACCACGCTTCTACACATTTGCCTTCTTTTTTTGTAATGCCATGAATTTGTTCATTGATGAAAAGGGCTGAGTCTTACAAGGGCCCAGAATGTTCACATTGTTCAATCATGGCTTTGGGGAATAATTAAACACCCCTTTTTTTGTTCATGTCCTTTCTGTGGGTCAGATGAAGGGAGGGGCCATGACAGAGTAGTATCTGATCTCTTTACAGAGTGGTAAAGGGGTATGGATGAGGTTTGGGAACAATTTGGTTGGAAGAAGGACAAAATTAAAGTTCTAAGGTGTAGCAGAGGATCATATTGTTGCATAGGGCTCACCGGGAGCTTTCCAATGGTACCAAGTTTGCCAAAAATGGACTTAGGATGAGAAAGATATCGGCCTGAGAAGTTGGTGGTTATAGGGGTATTTGGACGACTTCCGACTTTCCGAACCCGCATTGCGGAATGCAGATTGTGAAAGTCGGAGGTGTAATTTTCCTGAAGTTGTGCGTTGGTGTTCTGACTTCTGACTCCCGCATCGCGGATTACGGATTACGGAAGTCGAAGGCGTGATTTTGCGAAGCTGATAATTTGGTGTTTTGATTTCTGACTCCCGCATCGCGGATTGCGGATTGCAGACGTCAGAGGTGTGATTCTGCGAAGCTGAGAATTTTGTGTTCCGATTTCTGACTCCCGCATCGCGGATTGCGGAAATCGGAGGCGTGATTCTGTGAAGCTGAGAATTTGGCGTTCCAACTTCTGACCTTGCATTGCAGATTGCAGAAGTCGGAGGCATGATTTCTTTGGAGTTGTGATTTTTGGGTTCTTACTTTCTGAACATGCATTGCGGATTGCGGATTGCAGACTGAATTTATTGCAGTAGTGTGAAAGTGCAGAGTTTTGGAAAAAAAATTATCAGATTGTTTCTAAGGAGCTCCCCCATCACCTCTAAAGGGAATCGAGGTGACCGGGTACATGACAGATGGTATCAGAGCCCAAGGTTGCAGCACTGGGGTTGCATGGGCCAAAGTATGAGCTTACAGGCTTGTTAGAGATACGAAACGAACATAGATCGTAAGGTGGAATATTGGTCTGCGAAATCCCAAAAGTGAATGTCCCTCCTTGATCATAGATCAAGGGACGAGAAAGACCGCCGAAGTGATCAACAGATCATACAACATTTCTCCCGTGTAAGTGACAGGAGTTTAACGAAATGAGCGGATGTGAAATTCCACTGGAAAAAGATTATTACCTTTTGGAATCCGCCTTACATGAGTGCGACCCGACAACCAACAGGGACTGACTAATCAGCACAGAAAGGTTGATTCGGATCCAGTTAGACATCTAGCCATCTACCTGGCATCAACATTGAACAAATTGAATTGCTCATAAGTGCAAGAAAGTTTAAGAAAGGTCAAGTTGAACTTGACCATAATTTCTTAAAGCAATTGGAGCAGCAGAGCACTATGGACAGAGCGCATGGCACTGTGGTAGTGATCCATGAATGCTACATAAGAGAGGCTATGAAGTTGGATCAGTTATTATCTGGAAGAGGAATTCCATGCTATGATGAGGGATTGGAAAGGGAGAATTCCTTAACTCTTCTCTTGCTTATATGATTATATTTTCAAGTTTTATGTATAGAAAATATGGCACAGGAATGCTGAAAATGCAAGAGATTAGATGGATGAAGTGAATATGCACTAGTTGGCATATTAATAAACATTGCACAGTGCATGTGAATATGTTTGTGCATCTATATGATGTTGCATGTTGGTAAAAATAATGAAGTTTTACATATGTAATGATCCACTTAAGATAATTATTATGGTTATTGATAATTAGTGGTGTTGGCATTGGTTGTAGGACCAAAGACATCAGAAGCATGGCTAAAGATATTGATGATGTTGTTGCATGTGACCAACAACCTTATGAAGAAAGGTTGGGGACAACAAATCTGTGATCAAGAGGTTGTTGGAAGGGTGGTGTAATCCCTTGTAATATATCAATTGATCAGGTAACATCAGAGATGTTAATGGAAGCCATGCAGGTAATGGTTTATTCATGATTGCGTACAAAAGGGGATTAGGTAAGAATCCCTTGAGCCATATTTAATAATCATAAATTGGTATGTATGTGATGATGAATACATTTATGCAAACATTATCCCACCGAGTACGGGGAGGTATGTGGTAGTGAAGGAAAGGATCCTTATACCGTCTAGTTGTTTTGAATTGTAAATGCTTTCATATGAAAGAATACATCATGCCATGTGTGTATGTTGGTTATGAGTTTAATAACCAAATCAAGTGAGGACTTATGGTCCTGTTGTGAATGTGCATGCATATGTGTGGGTGCACATGTTGAGATGCATTGTGTGAATGCATGGTTGTGATGTATATTTAATTGCAATTAGATAGTAGATGAAATGATGAGTTATTGTCAATTCTGAGATCATTTCATGAACTGCTATGGATGCAGGAAAATGATTGCATGGAGAAGGTAGTCATTTTTGGTGGGCTACAAAGAATGCTCTGTTGGGAGGACAGAGTTTCCTGAATGGATATGATTGTGTAATCATGAGAATTGGAAATTTTATTTTATTTGTATAGATAATGTGATTGTATCTTGCAATTTTATTGTGCTAACGATGCACATAAAGTAGATGTATTTCATTGTCTTGAGATAATAATAGTTGATAGTGTTTGAATTATTGAGTATTATAATTCTGAGATCACTTCAGTGAGTGTTGTACCAATGAAAATATTATATGCATGGATACTCACCAAGTGTTTGACTGATTGAAAATTTCAGATTACAGGTAGAATTGTCTTAGATATGGCAATGTATGTGAGTCCATAGTAAAGACTGGAATCTACCATGTACAAAAACCAAATATTATGAGAAGAATTGTGTCAGGAGGACAGATTGCAGGAACACCATGTGTTATGGCTTGCAAGATGTAAACATCAAGAGAAAGACTTTCATGTTTTGGAAATCCAGTTTCCATATGAACATATTTGAGAAATCCTAATTGAATTTATTATGATAACATCTCATGTGAATTGCATGTTGGTAAACAACGCGAGTGAGATGGTAAAATTATGCCCATGGGGCATGTGTTGTTTATGAAATTGAAAGGGATTGGGGTAACAAACCCGAGGGACTGTTAACTTAGAGAAGGGAGCCCCATTCCCCACGAAAGGAAGAGAAAATACATCTGCAAAGCATATAAGTATTTTGTAACCCTTGCTGGAAATACACATGTCTAATTATTGGAATTAATATGTAGAGCATGTTTTTATTTAGACTGCTTGAGTTGTGATTATGGCCTACATGATTCACATCGGAGAGGAGTGCACACCTCTCGAGTGTTGTGTTGTGTTATGGTTGTCAATATTGACTACACCCTAAGGGAATTGACACATTCTTGGTGTTTCAATATTAGAGAGTGAATTTTTATGAAATATGTTTACAATTTTATATCAACGATACTGATGAGCTTGCCTACCCATCTTGTGTTGTCAGGTATTACACATGTAATTTGGTGTTGCATACTAAAGAAGCAAAATGAAGAAGGGGTACCATCCTTATCTATGTGAGTGGTTGTTCCATCGTCGAATGAATCCAGTCAGTATGCTAGTGAGCATTGTGACTTGGAATGTGGCGATATTTGTAAAGGCATGAAATCTCTATTGGTTCAGCAGTGAGGACCTCTTGCACCTACCCAGGACAATGCTGAGGGAAGAGGCACCCGAGGGACTGTGCAGCAGAGAAGGGGACCTTACTCAGGCTGTGAGTGGAGGTGAGGTGGGTATCGAGACTGGCTAGAACCCATTGAGATGCCTATGGATCCGTAGTAGAGCCCTTAATTTGGAAATGGTTATGGTGCAATTTCCTTCCATTGGCCTGTTGACCCAGACGGAAGTGTTGGCTTGGAAATGGAGAGGGAAAACCGGGTATGGGACTGGTTTGGAACCATAGATGCCTGATAAACCCAGTCATCGTACTGGCTTGGCAATAGTAATTTGAATTTTGTGGAGCAGACTGCATGCTGGCCAAACATTTGTGAAATGCTTGGTAAATCCAGTCGGTGAATTGGTTGGGCATTGAATGTTGTGGAGCAGCCTATGTGCTGGCCAAACATACGTTATTGTATCCACAGGTGATCCAAGGCTTGTAAATCAAATAAGCAGCCCGTGGAATAGCGTGAAGACGTCTAATACATATAAATATTTAATTATCATCTATTTCTTATTCCGAATAATAATAATAATAATAATAATAATAATAATAATAATAAAATCATGTACAAGTCTTATAACAACTAAGCTGATACACTGTTGTTTCTTTGTTGAAACCCAGGAAATTGCGGGAAGCAAGAACCTTGAAGGCATCCTAAGGATGCATTTGGACATGTGACTGCCCTAGAAAGCTCAATATGAGTAGCATTAGAAAATGGTGCTAGTGGACTTGTATGGGTCCTAGCAGCCAAAGGTTTTGTAGGAAACCACGGGGTGGGGTTCCCTGGTTGAGAAGCCTTGGACACACCTTAAACACCAAGTGTCATCGCCAAAACAAAGAAAAGGTGAGTCAAACATTCACATTTGAAGTGAAAGAGACCAAGAAGCATGGAACCACAATTGTGGTGAAAATTAAACCAATTGGTTGCAGCTGTTACAAGGCAAGTGTTGCTAGTAAGCAAAGTGTGGGAAGCTGTGCACATTGACCATGACAGCAGACCGAAAGCTATTTGATTTGGCTGAAAATATTCTTCAAACAATTGCCAAGACCCAATAAAATGTTGAGGAAGTTCTCAAGATACAAAAGCAGAAGAATGAGATGAACCACGAGGTTTTGCAAAAATCTATTTGTCTGGAAAATGAGGTAAAAGGCATTCTGGAAGCTATCATCAGTGGAAAGGATAGTGGGTCAATGAAGAGACATTCATCTAATCAATCCATTAAAAAACGCTCAAGGCTGGAAGACTCAAAGGAAATTGAGCAGGTAAAGAAAAAGCAGCCACTGAAATGTTGGAAATGTGGAGGAAATCATTGCCTCCGTAACTACCCAACAAAGGACAACAAGCAATATGGTAGCCATAAAGTTTCCAGACTTGTGGATCAGCTGGAAGGTAAAGAAAAGGAAGAAATTGTTGTGGAACAATGCCTACATGTGGAGCTGGAAGGTCAAAGCAAACAGGAGCAACCTATAGAAGCCAAGGGACTTGGTCTTGAAAACCTAGAGTAAAAGATGAAATGTAGGACATACCTGCTACATTTTTTGTGAATTTTGGACATGTGTAAACTGTGTAAGTATTCCTCGGTATTGGAACACCGAGGACGGTGTTATTCTAAGGGGGAGGGGATTGTAATACCCCCATTTTGACCCTTCGAATGTATTTGATTTTAATGTAAATGTTGTATATATGTGATGTATGATTCCTAGAGTGGAGCTCAAGGCCAAGGCCCCACTAGTGAATGATCAGCCTAAAAGGGCTAGTATTTTATGTTGTCCTATCCATGTGCTAGTAAGCCATGGGGAAATTGTAAAAATGATGTAAATAATTGTTATGCAAATAAAATACCAAGGGTCTGGCTATGGATGCAACTAAATGAGGGGGCTATGTGTATACACTAGGGAGAGGTGAGGAGTTGTGGGGTTGAACCCTAGGATGCCATATGTCACCTTGGGAACCCCCTTTTATCTATCCTAGTTGTCATTTAATGTTGTTGTAAGGAAGTACTTCATAAATCTATTCATGAGGATGATGGAGTATGGGCATCCCTAAAAATTTGTGAGGCAGGCTATGGGATCTGTTTTGCTTGTCCCATAAGTCACTCCACCTCTGGGGAGGACGTTTTTTCCTCATTCCCCATTCCATGGTGGAGGGGTAAGCATCAGTTTTTAGGGAGGATGCAGGCCCATCGCTGAGAAGAACCGAAAATCACGACTTGGAATGAAGCCACGATTTGCAGAGCCAAAAATGCCCAGAAATCTGCGTGGGAAGTGAAATCCGTTGGCAAATCCATGGACCCGAACCTTGGGGCGATATTGAAAGTTTTGGATGCCCATAAATCTATTGGGAGACCTGGATCTGATAGCCGAAAACCCAATTGCGGGACAGAACCTTTCAACCGCAACCTTGAGGAAGATCCAAGAGCGGATCGCAGTGGGAGAGAGACCAGGGGGGTTAGACTTCATGGTAGATCCAGTGAGGTCTCATTTATCCTTGGTTTAGAAGTTGGGACTAGCCATACCTTCCCAGATCAGCGCTGAGGGAAGGGGCGCCCGAAGGACTGTGTAACAGAGAAGGGGACCTTAATTAGGTTGAGAGTGGAGGTGATGGGGGTGCCTGGACTGTCTGAAACCAATCGGATATGCTTGTAGCTCTGTGGTTGATCTCATTGAATTAGAAAAATCCTCCCCTACATCCCCACATGCTTGACATAGCCAGTTGTGTGTTGGTTGATCCTGAATGATTGTGCCTAAGGCTGTGAGTGAATATGAGTAGTTCCTCCTTAGTGGATACATAGCCCCAGCTTGGGGGTGGTCTTTGAGTGATGAAAGAATATAGGCTAGGCAGAGACCTATGGTTGGGTTGGAACGTTGCAGTCCATAGCCAGTTGCTTGGTGATTTCAATTAAAAGATAAGTGTTCTATAGGATCTAAATTATGTCCATTATTTGTTTTTCAATGTTTTAATTATTGACTGTTTTGTTATAGTTGAAAGATGCATGCTAGATGTGTAGAAGCATAGCTTAATTTTTGTTGTGTATGTTATCTTACCATGCTTCTGCACATCTAGCTTCTTATTTTTGTAATGCCATGAATTTGTTCATTGATGAATAGGGCTAAGTCTTGCAAGGGCCCAGAATGTTCAGAATGTCCAGTCATGGATTTGGGGGAGAATTAGACACCCCTTGTTGTGTTCATGTCCCTTCTGTGGGTCAGATGAAGGGAGGGGCCATGATAGAGTAGTATCAGAGATCTTTACAAAGTGGTAAAGGGATACGGATGAGGTTTGGGAAACACTTTGGTTGGAAGAAGGACAAAATTAGAGTTCTTAGGTGTGGCAGAGGATCATACTGTTACATAGGGCTCGTCGTGAGCTTTCCAATGGTACCAAGTTTGTTAAAAATGGACTTAGGATGAGAAAGATATCGGCCTAAGAAGTTGGTGGTTACAAGGGTATTTGGCCGACTTTCGACTTTCCGAACCCGCATTGCGGAAGTTGGAGGTGTAATTTTCCCAGAGTTGTGCGTTGGTGTTCCGACTTCTGACTCCCACGTCGCGAAAACCCAAGGCGTGATTCTATGAAGGTGAGAATTTGGTGTTCCAATTTCTGACTCCCACATCGCGGATTGCGGATTGTGGACGTTGGAGGTGTGATTCTGCGAAGCTAAGAATTTGGTGTTACGATTTGCGCCTCCCGCATCACAGATGGCAGATTGCGGAAGTCGGAGGCATGATTCTGTGAACCTGAGAATTTGGGGTTCCAACTTCTGACCCCGCATTGCGGAAGTCAAAGGTGTGATTTCTTCGGAATTGTGAAATTGGGGTTCCGAATTTCCGAACCCACATTGCGGCTTGTGGATTGTGGACTGAAGTTATTGCAATAGTGTGAAAGTGCAGAGTTTTGGAAAAAAAAAATAGCAGTTTGTTTCTAAGGAGCTCCCCCATCACCTGTAAAGGGCACCGAGGTGACCTAGGACATGACAGGTATCCTCAACTCTTTAGATCTACTGTGACTTAGAATTTCACATCTTTGTCATAGTAGCAAATAGCATAGAAGAAAATAACCCTACATTACAAAGAAAACACCTTATAAGGAAGGTTATTATTTTTACAAGATTACGCAAAAATTATCCAAAAAACATCTATTCAAACCTATGTAGTTATAGAAAAGGTTTTAGTGGAGGTGTTGTGAGAAAAAAGGATCAATGGTGAGCAAGCCTTCCTTCCCTTGCAGTTTGCAACCAAGGAAACAAATTATATGTGGGTTGGTGTATCTAATACTAACATGTTGAAGGAAAATAAATAAACAAAATAAGATGCATAAACTATCATTATTATATGCCATGAAAACAAAGAGAATAAATGAGTTTCAATCAAACATTATATATGTCCAATGGAAAAGCTTAAATACAACGGTATCACTTAGGAAAATGTTGCTTACAAATGGTATCCAAAACTCCCTTTGAGGGGGTCCTTTGATCTCTCTCGAATTGCTCTCTAACTGACTTCGAATGATGAACAAAAAAGAATTGCTTCTTGTTGAAAAAGTCAAGTGAGCTTGATATGCCAATGAATGTTGAGAATGGGGATGACAAATATGTCTTTTAAACTGATTCTTGTAGCATAACTTTGCTCTTAATTTCTCCTTATGGAATGCATCCTCATGGCTTCCTTTTATAGGCCAAATGGAGGCCTTCAAACAACTAGTTCATCATGTGAATGTTCCCTCTCATGAAGTGACCTCAAGGTACAAGTATGGAGTTATTAAATGCTCGAGCATGTGATGGAGGCCAATTCAAATTACTTTGAGCAAAAATACAGTTGTGAATCCTTGAATGCACAGTGGAATTTATGACTCAGTGTGTTGGTACATCCACTCATGTTTGGAATAATTTTCCATGTGATGTCATGCATATTTCCTTTTGCGAACCCAAGTGGGTGGATTAAAGTTTGACTTTTCCATCCATTACTTAATTTCACATGTTGATTTCGATGAAGAAGAAGCATTGTGAGTTTCATGTTATATGTCGATGATGTTCTTATGTAACGAACATCGAAATGTCAGAAGTGTGTGAAATTTAGGTTATAATAGGAGGTTTTAATGGATTTCCTCTATAACTATAAATTTTGGGAAGCAGAAGGTTCCATTGAATTTTTTTTTATAAATGTGTTTATATAGATATGGCGCACTAAAGTTTCAATTATTATATGTAAAACGCATCGGTGCAGTACTAATTGATACAAACTAGTGCCTCAAAAACACCTATACTAAGCATTGGTCATGCACATATTTTCAAATCCTCGATTTGTATTCTAGATATTGAAAGCATCAAGGCATTTCGTTGATATGCATCGATGCTTTAAAAAACCAGTGCATATTACATATGTGAAAGCACCAATGCACATATTGTATTGTGCACTGTAAGTTTTTGTAATGATAACAATAACAATAACGACAACAATAATAGTAACATTGAAATTTTGTTGTTGTTAGGATTATCGTTCTCTTATTACATTTTTCTCACATGGTGTGTAATACTCATTTAAACACAATGGTGCATAAGTGGGTATGAACCGCATTGCTGATCTCAAATGAATATAATGCATCAATATGTTTCAGTGCTGAATTTTCCCAAGATGCGTGTATGAAAATGCAACTTCTTGTTTATTTTACAAAATGTCAATCATTCATAAAAAAATCAAATGTTTCTTTTATAATAATATTAGTTTTTACATTTAATTATTGCATCTGGATATAATCACTACATTAATTATTTTGTATAATTTAAACAAATATGCCAATTGATTACACATATGTCCATTGTGACAATGCAAATCATCCATATATTTAATCAACAACGTAAAATTTTACAATGCCGAACAATGCAATAGAAGAAATTCATTTTATTATATATGAATAAGAGACACTTCTCGATACAAAATAGAAAAAGTTTCCTGATATTCAAAATGTCAATAAATAATTGTTATAGTTTTAGTAACACGTTATCATTTAATTGGGACAATATGTTCGCATTAAACAACATGTCTAATTTTCAAAGATAAACATTCCAAATGTATACCTGTAACATTCAATTTCAATGGTCATCAATCATCACTTGAAATATTATCATTGTTAGAGTTGCTTGCATGCCTCATTTCTCCACGACTTGCATGGGATAAATTGTATTTGGGTTATTTGGAATGTTTTGTCGTTTGGATTTAGTTTATCAGTGCACCCCTTCATGTTCCATATACAAACATAGAAATAAATTGTAGTTGAGTATATCTACATTTATAGTATAATATGCATGATTGAGTAAATAAAGAAGTGTACCATAGTAGTGATTGCTTCATAACCACATTCTTTCAAAACCATGGTTCATGTTGTCTCTCAATATTTCTTCTATTGGTTCCACTTTGTACTTTGTTTCCTGTGAGTTTTATACGCCATGACAAAGCATAGATATAGTGTTGGTTGTGGAGCCTAATTATCTTCCTAAGTCGGAGGATTGTTCTAGTCATGTTTGGATTCATGTGGAAAAAAATTGCCTTGTAAAATGTTGTAATTTCATAATCAATCCAAAACATTCATTTGATCTCAGATCTGACAATAGAAGTTATGTTAGAGATTTTAGCCCTAAAAGGAAACCCTCTTTATGTATTGGGGAATTGTATTGTGATTGTGTAGTATTGTAAAGACAAGTGTGTCCGAGAGAGAAATTGCGAGAGAGTGTAGAGGAAGTTGCATTGGATGTGCTGCGGGTTGCATCCCTTCATTTGTTAGACGACATAATAGAAATGACTGGCAATTTCTCTGTGGATGTAGCCCATATTGGGAAAACCACGTAGATCGATGTCTCCCTTGTATTGTGTTTTTTATGTGTTTTATGTCTGCATTTTATTTTATGATATTGCTATGTGATCATGTTCTTCTAACATATAGTTGAAAGTTTATTGTTGTCCCATTAATTATAAAATAAGGGAAGTAAAACAAAATAGTTACTTAGAAATCGTTCGATTAACCCTTGGTACTTTAACATATACTTACAACCCATACATAATCCAAATGTTAATCAAATGTTTGGATGGCTTTTATTCATGTGTTAACACATATTAGAAAACACCGATGGATAATTGTAAATCAATTAAAATATATACATAACAACAAATATGAAATCTTATCATCAAGCTCCAGCAATTGATCTACGCTTGCCTAGACTGCTTTTTAACCCAATGTGAAATGCTACAACACTTGATACAATAGAATCTTGAGATGAATAGGCTGAGTGACACTCTATGTATACCATATCAAATGATATTTTTACCTATTGCTTATATCTTTGTAATCCTGTCAACCCATAACGCATACTTCAGTTATTGTCCCAACTCTTTTTATTTTCATCCACAATTTTATTGATTATTGCATTAAATTCTTGTACTAGAGCAAGAAAATTCATATCCTTGTGGGTACTAATTTGATAAATGTGACAAGACAATACCATGGTCGAAACAATTGTATGCAACCCCCCATAACTAAAATCATTGGCATCATCTATCAGTATCTTTGTTGCATTATGAATATTATTATTATCTTACCCTCTATGAACTTCATCACATCATTATCAGTTACTCTCTCGATGAGAATTGCTTCAACCCACCTCATGAAATAGTTTGTGTCCATAATAATCCATTTAAAACCATTACTTGACTTCCCTTTGAAATCTTCATTGAAATCAAAACCCCATTGTTGAAACTATACCTCAACAACCACAGACTTCAATGGTAACACTGTGAATTTATGTTTTCCAATAAAGAGTTGACATAAGTAACATGCCCCCACAAAGTGATGCACAGCTACAAATATATTTTTCCAATAGTTTCTTGCTCTCGAGATCTTATGAGTAGTTGTCCTTGTTGCATAGTGCCCATCATGCAATCCATTTGGTAATTCCTCCATGAATCTCTTCATCTCCACTTCATCAATACATCTTAGGAACAATCCCTCGGGATTCCTCCACCCTAAACCAATATAAATCAAACAATAATATCTAGCAGCCTTCAATCTCAACGACCTCTTCATATGATTTACAAGATTCTATGGACATGATAAATTCTTTATATAGAAAACAATAGGTAATATCCCCGGGGTAATTTTTCCTTTTTAGTAGGAATCAATAATTGGGGCAGGGCTCATATTCGCGTTACATGGGGCTGATTCCCATCTACTACCACTATACCCCTAGGTGCACCTACATAGACCCTCAGCATGGGGCATGGGCTAATCGAGGTTTGAACTCGTGACGTTGCAAGGAGTAGTGCTTTAGCAGTATACTTTGTCGCCACTTGGTCTACAACCTTGGAGGAAATATCCTAGGGGTATTATACCTAAAGGAAGTAAATGATTTCCAGGGTACAGAGCATTCATTCTCCAAACCCTCTCGACCAAATCCAGAACCATCAAAAGTGTAGATACTAGGAGAGATCGAAAGCACAAGCCGCAACCTAATTCAAATCCCCTTGCTTTGTCCTTCGGAAATAACATTAAATAACCCTTCCCTCTAATTAGGTTTCATCTTGTGCTTAATTTAACTCCCCTTGTTTCGTCCTATGACAAAGGGATGGTCTTGATGGATTGAGAAGCGTTATGGGTGGAGGCAATGAGAGTACTCAAACAAATCATTCTCTCAATGCAATAATCGCGACGACTATGGAGGAGTTGACGATGAGGGTTTCTAAAAAAACCGATGATGTGCTTGTGGGAGGAAAAGGATCTCAGACCTATTATAAACTTCAAATACTATATAAACTACAAGGAAAAGGCCTTGTAGCAGAGGTTTTTAGGGTTACAAGATTGGCCAAAATTGTCAAAAAAACTCTGCTACAACCGCTGCCAATGGTACCAAATGTTTTGCCAGAGATTTTTACGAAAATTTATTATAACTAAAAAAATATCGGTGGTCGGAGGCTTTAGCGGAGTTTTTTTCATCGATGCACTTTGTTTATATAAGCACACTAGTGCTAACAAATGAAAAATGCATCGGTGCCTTTAAATACAAACAAGCACTGATGCTTTATAACAATATATACACCGGTGCTTGACAATACATATAGCACTATTGCACACCAAAAAAATTAACGGTATCGGTGCTTTATAGCAATTTATGCACCGATGCTTTATTCTAAATATAACACATGTGCTTATGAACTATTTTAAAGCACCAGTGTGATAAGGGAAGGAAAACACACAAGTCTCATTGACCATTACTTTGGAAATGCCTATTGTAATTTAGATATAACCTGATTATTGGAATCATTGGATTGATTTCTATACTGGAAGTGGAAAGTACGTCTATATGTTCTTTCTACTATATGCCTCGTGGTTTTATAAAAGTTTTTCCTCCTTTCATTAACTTCCAACGCCACTCTAGATGAGCTAAGGATCAATTCATCATCATTTATATCTTCCATAATTTGTTTTTTTTCTTATGATGACATTATTTTCCATTGTTGTCAGTCCCTACATAAAATTCAACATATGTGAAATAGAATGTTTGAAACATTTAGCAAATATTCTTAAGTACAATATTACTAAAAATTCAAGAAAAAATCAAATTGATTACTTTTTATTCATCCGGTTCATCCCTTTGCAACTTTTCCATCAAGGTTTTACACTCTTTTGCACTTAGATTACAAATAATCTTACGAGCTTCTTCATTTTTTGGCTCTGCACGACGCACATTAACCATTACATATTAATTAAACTTACATATAATTCAAACATATTAATTCAATACAAAAATTACAAAGAACTTGTCTTCTTGGCATTTTTGGGTGTGCTTCCATCATGCTGATTAGAATTATTGTTCATTGATTGTTTTTTTTAAAAACTGAATCGTATATTTGATATTAAAAAAAAGGAGTTATAGAGCCATATCTTGGCAATCAACAATATTCACGAAGTCTAAATTTTAAACTGCTGAAGATTAACATTGAATGCTGATAGACGGTCGGTTCTACAAGCTATAAGAGGAGTGTTGCCTAGAGAAGTCTTCTGTGTTTTTTGAATTCCAATGCAAGAGGGATCATAATAATAAAATACCATTGAAGCCATTGTTTGGCCTTCGAAAATGACAGCTGCTCAAATGAAGAACCTCGTCGCTCTAAATGTCTTACCTCGCCATACTTGCCTCACCAAACTTACCTCATCTGCTTGTTCTCTTTTGCAATTGCCAGTACGATGTACAGGATGCCAAATTGCCAGATTCAATTCATAAGGAAGCATTTGCAGAAATTTTTGCATTCCAATTGCTATACGCAAGGGGATTGCCCTAACTCATCTCACGGATCCGATCTCCTGTCTTTGGACTATGCTTTTAAATTTCCTATACCAGAAGAAAGGGAGTTTAATACTTGAAATCGTAGGCTCTATATTCAAAATTAAGGAATATGATGAGAATCAATATCCTTGTTAGAAGTTCTAAGAATTCCCTATCTGAGTTTGGATCTAGCATCAGCTTCTGCATCCACTTCATTATTTAAATTCCTTAAAATGTGATAAGCTCTGAATTCAGTAAATGTGCTGGAAATGCTCTGAATACGCTGTATAATTCGATTTAGAGTGAGATTGCTGAGATTGTTGATAGTGTTGATGGATCTTATAATTAGCATAGAGTCACCAAACACTTGAAGCTTGTCTATCTTGTGCTCTTTGGCGATCTGACAGCCTTTCATCAAGGCTAAAGCTTCTGCAATGTTGTTTGTACAAGTGCCTAAACCCCATCTAAACTTTAGTCTCAAAGCTCCTCCTCTTAGCATCAAAACTCCTCCAGATCCTGCTACACTGAGGTTTCTCTTGGAGGCACCGTCAAAATGGAGACTGTCCATTTCTTGACTGTTTCTCCAAGCTAGGAATTCAACTTTGGGTAGCCTGATTTTCCAATTCGAGGTTTGTCTCCGATGATTGATAATGCTAGGCCTAGGGGGGATGACACCAATCCAGTTCCTTTCTTCCCTGCTTAAATTAGAATTCGTCTTGTAATTGGAATTGATGAAAGACTCCAGCAATAGACCTTTGGCTTTGCCTGCAATTTGCAGTGGAGAGTAGTGCTTGTCCTGAAAGATTATGTTGTTTCTTGCAATCCAAACATTCCAACAAATATATTTAGGGATTGAAATCCATATATGAAGCCAGGTTTTCTTATTGGACAGGGTATGGGGGTATAGGGATTTCCAGTCTTTAAAGAGTTGAGAAATGGAAGAAAAAGGCGGCATGGGTAAATTGAGATAAAAAAGCATGTGATTCCAGACAAGTTTAGTTTGCTTACAATCTAAAAATAGATGATTGAGAGTTTCATTACTGTTTCTGCAGAATGGACACCGGAAAGGCCCATGAAACCCTCTCTTGATGAGATTTTCTCCTATGAGGATTTTGTAGTGGATAAGAGTCCATATAAAGAAGTTGATCTTGGGAAGTCCTAGAGGATCCCATACTAATTTCCAGATGTCATTTTTTTCATTCTCTTGATTTTGCTGAGCTTTGTATCCGAGGATAGATGTGTAGGATCCAGTGGGACCCCAGCCCCGGTCATCTTTGGCTAGCAAGTGGATGGGGACATAGCCTTTCAGAGTGTTGATGTGAATGTTTTTGGCTATCTCGAACTGTGTGGGGATAATACTGTTGTTCCATCTTTGCTCGTTACCATGCATGTCCCAAACACTGAAAGCCTTCAATGTTATTATCCCATTATGCTTCATCCAGATTGCAATGTTATCTAATTCATGAATGTTGTGTAGTTTTTCATTGTTCATAATCTTGTCCGTGAAGATATCAATGTTGCTGCCATTGTCGGGAACCCAATATATTTTTTTTGAAAAAAAATTCCATGCTACTTTACATAATTTCCAAGTGCTAGAACCTATGGAGATTGGTTTATGATCAAGGCATCTTAGTCTATTACCCTGTAAGTTCTTCTTCCTGAGCACAAGACTGACTTGATTACCTTTGTTGTGGATAATTTGCCAACGGAGTTTGCCCTCTAGAGCTAAATTTGCATGGAGTGGATCACGAATTTGAAGTCCTCCTATGATTGTTGATTGCTTTAGGATCTCCCACTTCACAAGTTGAATCTTTTTATCATTATTTTTCCCACCGGACCAAAGGAAATCTCTCAGAAGTTTACTTATTGATTCTGCCACTCCTTTTGGTGCTAGGAGGATGGAGAACTAATAAATGGGCGATGTGGAGAGGACTGAATTAATCAGTATCAGTTTCCCAGCCTTACTGAGCCAGTGCCCTCCCAATCTTCTTATTCTATTTTTTATTTTGATTATCGTATCTTCCCAATTCCCAGTTTTTATAAGACCTCGAGTGATTGGAAGATCGAGATACATGAATTTATCCCAATGATTGTAGACTTTGATGCCGAGGATTCTACTGATTTTGGCTGCAACAAATTCTTTTATATTCCAGCAGTATACAACACTTTTGTGCAAGTTAATCTTACCACTTGATGCCTTGCAGTACCCATTCAGATTTCGAATGAATTTCTGAGCAATAATGGAGGAGGCACCACCCAGGAGGAGTGAGTCATCTGTGAAGAGGGTGTGATTGAGAGAGTGGGAGTCTGAGGTTAAGTGCAAACCAGGGAGGGATCCATAATTCAAGTCATGATTCAGCTTCAGACTGAGGGAATCAACAATGATGATATATAGGAAGGGAGACAAGGGAAAACCTTGTCTAATGCCCCGAGTGGCTTGAAAAAAATCAGTAGGGCGTCCATTAATGAGGAGGGAAATCCAGGGGTTGCTTATGCACACTGAGATCCAGCTGATCAGAGTATCTTCGAAACCAAAACATTTCAAAATTTTAAAAAGAAAAGAATGATTGACTCGGTCAAATGCATTTTCCATGTCTAGCTTGATTATCATACCTTTTTCCTTTCAGGCCTTGCTGGAGTGTAATGCTTCTTGCACGAGAATAACGTTATCGAGGATTTGTCTTCCTGTCAGAAAGCCACTTTGATTATTGGAGATAATATTGTTGAGTAAAGGCTTCAATCGAATTGCTAGCATCTTGGAAATAATTTTATATGAGGAATTACATAACAAGATCGGCCTGAATCTACTAAAATTACTAGGATTGGTCTCTTTTGGGATGAGTGACAAGAAAGTTGAGTTAGTGCCGCCTCCAATTTTTACCTTTGAATGAAATTTTCTTATCATTCTCATAAAATATTTCTTAATGTACTTCCAACAGGCTTTGTAGAAATGGATCGAATAGCCATCGGGACCCAGGGCCTTGTCTGATTCGAGAGAATGGATAGCTTTGAGAACTTCCTGCTCAGTAAACGGTTTGTGCATATTGTTGTTACCCTCCTACGTTATCCTGTTAGGAATGTGCTCCAAGAAATTGTGTTCTTCCTCTACACCCATGCCGATGTCTTTCATGTATAACCTGGAGAAATGTGAGTATGCTGCCTCCTTTATATTCGAATTTCCTTTAACTTTCGTACCATTCTCAATATTGATCTCGGAGATGTAATTGATGTTTTGTCTAACTTTAAATTGCTTATGGAAATACATAGTATTTTTATCTCCGGATTTGAGCCAGATGCTCCGCGATTTGAGCCTCCAATATTCTTTCTCAGCTTGGAATGCTTGAGATGCATTGATTTGGCAGTTGGCTTTTTCATGCAGTGTAGAAGCTTCACTTGGCTGGTCCTCCATATCAAGCTGCAAACCTGCAAGAGCACCCACTACCAATTTCTTGGGATTTGCCGGAGAAGGGCAATTAGATTTGGCCCAAGACTTTAGAGCTATTTTGGTATTAGAGAGTTTCTTTTCCCATACATAGCCTAGAGATCTAGTGATGAGAGTTTTCCATGCTTTTTCCAAAATATTCCAAAAAATGTCATGGGCCAGCCACTGAGGGTTGAACCTGAATGGGATTGGGCCTTGATCCTCATTCTCTTGGAAAATAAGTAGAATGGGTTTGTGATCGGACGCTAAATTGGCCACAATATTTGAGGAGATATTTTGATTATCAGTCAGAAGGTTGCTGTGGACTAGAAACCTATCCAATCTGGCCATAATATTTCCTGTCCCAATGCGCTTATTGGACCAAGTATACTTCCCTTTTTTTGGTTTGATGTCGATGAGGTCCCACTTACAGATTAGAGCTTCAACCTCATCATGAAAGCAATCTTTTCCATTGTTACCACCCTTTTTTTCAGTCTTTGAGAGAGTAATATTCATATCTCCAGCTAGAATAATATTCTGGGGGGTATAAGCCCGCAGGAAATCTTCAAGTAAATTCCAACAGTCTTGTTTTTCTGAGTATATGTTGGGTACATATATGTTGAAGAGAGCGAATTGCTTATTGCTTTGAATATGAGTGAGATTCGTATAAATCCAGTGCTGCGTTGCGAAGGAGTTGTGGAGTTGGAATTTTTCAGGAGACCATAAGGTTGCCATTCCACCAGAGGCTCCTCTAGCACTAACGGCATATGCGGTGCTTTTCTTCCACTTGTCTTTTCTGATAGCTAAGACTGCAGTATATTCAAGCTTGGCCTCTTAGAGTAATAGAAGATCTGGCATGTCAATTTTTTGAAGATCTTTTACTACTTCTACTTTGCTAGGGTTTCCTAGACCTCTGCAGTTCCAAGAGACCATCTTCATCATTTGGAATTATAGATGGTGGAGGGAGTTCCTCCTGATAGATATCCATTTTTATTTCCTGCTTGCCTAATTCTAGTATTTCTGCTGAAAAACATATCAATAGTGGCTTGGGATCCTTGAAATTTCTCTCGCTCAGCTTCTTCTTCTCTCAGCTCTTTGGTTGATTTCTGACCAGGCTTTTTGATATATTTATCTATGAAATCTTCCGAGGAGGAAGGGGAGTTCAGATATCTTGCTTTGGTAAATTCAACGTATGAGGGAGCATCTTTGATCAAGACAGATCTCGTAGGGATGGGTGTAATTTGAGGCAGATCTAGAACTTCTAGGGCTTGCGGGTTGTTTTCAAAGTCTTGTTGTTCGCATATTTCTCCTTCTTCTTCAATCTCGGGAGTTTCTTGGTTCTCAGCACTTTCTAAAACTTTGAAGTTGTTCCTGTTATTCATTCGATGTCATCGGATCTTGTTGTTGTTGATCGGGTTTCTTGGTGTTTTTTGGATGTTCTTTCGATCCGCCTTTATCGCTTTTCTGAATAGCAGTCCATTGATATTTCTTCCCTTCTGATTCAAGATCCACTGGCTTCTTTTTACAAGAGCGGGCAAAGTGGTCGTACTCATGACAGAATATGCATTTAAAAGGGATTTGTTCGTAATCGAGTTCTTGAATGTGGGTCCAATCTACCACGGTGAGATTAATTGCTTCTGGAAGTCCATGTTCCAAGTCTACTATGACACAAATTCTCACGCATGCATATTGATCTTTTCGATCAGCTTTGTCGATGTATTTACCCAGGGCATTTCCGATAGCTTCTAGGGATTCAATGTTCCAGCAATGAAGAGGTAAATGGGGTAATCTTACCCAGACGGGAACAACAGAGGGAATATCAAGGGTAGGATCGAAATTAGGAGTCCATTTATTCATATAGAGTCCCTGAGGTCCCATAAAATATGGACCATTTCTGAAGATGAGCTCACGATCCTGTTTGCTTTCGAACACAAATGCAAAATATCCTTTGCCCAGGAAGAAAGATTTCACGTCTTCCGTGATTAGGGGTCTCCAATTCTTTTGCACCCAATGCTCGGTAGCCTTCAGAGAGGGCCATAAGCATGTGAATTGGTCGATCAATCCATGATCCGATAGATTAAGGGTTGTCCTGCACGGGAGATGAACCGGTAGCGCTACCTTCGAGATCTCGTTAAGCTTTTTCACGAACTTCTGCTGAGAGGAGGATAGGGGCTTCTTGCCCTGAGAAGCTATCAAGTTCAAAAAGTTAGCCAGATCGGAAGGGGGAGCATCTCCCAGAGCCATGAAGCCCTAGAAGGGAGCATAACCAATGGATCTTCAGGCCCTAGGAAGCAGGAAAAGGTCATGCAGCCAACAACCAGGCCTACGCTGTTCTACACACAGTCCATCAAGACTTGCTGCACCGGATCAGTTCCAAAGCATATAACAGTTGGCTCAGAACTACTCACGCTCGTCCTGAATGCAGCTCTCGGCTCCAAAAAAATTGATCTCTGTCAACTCGATGCTAAAACTCTGTCTCGGCTCCAGAAAACTCGATCCGCTATAGTCGGAGTTCCCCTTTTTTCATCTACATATTTTATTGTTCATTGATTGTTTAACACACATTTTCTATTAATAAATAAACTGAACCATTAGATAGAGAAGCTATTAAATATATTATATAAATAAATTATATAACTTCTAGATAAAAATGTAATTTTCCATTTTGTTTCCATTTAATAACACCAACAACTCGATGCATTTACAACTAGAACTCATTGGTGCATCATAGTTGAATGCATCCTTAAAAAAAAATAAAAATTGATACATGCATTTTTCGATGCGATATGTTTAATCTAAAGCACCGGTAACGAACGGTGCACTTTTACTACAACTGCACCGGTGCGTTATACGAAAACAACTGCACCAAAAACTATGAAAGAGTTTTTTAGAAGAAAAAAAATTGATAGGATCAACAGGGTTTTGGATCTAATGCAACAAGGGGTCCCATCGCACCCAATGCCTTATATATAAAACCACAGACCCATTAAATCTAAAATGCCTAAAAAGAAAAATACTAATTGTGAAATAATAGAGGAAGTTAAACCATAATGTGAAATTTCGTAGCCACATAAAATGAAAGGAAGCAACAAGAACCCAAGGGTTCCAACATTGAAGGTAACTATGAAATATGTTTTTTTTTTTTTATAATTTATTTAAAATCTTAATAGGAAAATAAATAAATCATGCATTGAGATCAATAGTAATAATTTACATACTTTAACTTTCTACTATGCAGGGTTTTGTGTGATTCACCATACCTTACAAATTCTGATCTTAAGAATAATCTGGTTGCTCCAAACTCATCCTCAGTAAGTCTTTCTTGCAAAACTCTCCCCTCAAAATTTTGGAAAAACAATGAAATAATAATTAGTTTTTTTTAACACTTCATAGAATTAATTTTTTGAAAAAGAATTCCCGCTACTTTTTCAGTTTGTGGGAAAAAAATTCGTGGGTTTTTTTATTTTCGATTTTCCAAACATTAGTGCGCTCATATATACAAGCACACCGGTGTGACATAACATACAACCTACCGTTGACATATACTTTCATTTATTTTTTCTGGAAAATCAATGCGCCAGCAAGATATGCATGCGCCCATGTGCTATATTTCTTATAATGCACCGTATTGGCATAAAATAGAGAAAAAAAAAAGAATTGGCATTCACTGGTACATATGAAAAAATGATTGCACCGGTGCACTTATATATACTAAGCACATCGATGTCAATAATATTGAAAATTGCATAAATAAATATCTGCTATCAAATATAGCGAATATTTTCTTTTGCATATGTTTCAATACGATGCTTATGTGACTTAGACACACTAGTGCATTTAGTTTCTCAAGACACACCGGTGCTTTTAGTTTCTCAAGACACACCGGTGCATTTAGTTTCTCAAGACACACCAGTGCGGTCATGTTATTTAGGCACACCCGAGTAATTAAGAAAGCCCTATGAATGTATGTTTGAACAAAGAATGCTATATTCATCTCAAATGTTCTTTTAGGATTCAACCATATCAATTTTTTTTTCCTCGAAAAAAAAGCGTAATTTCATTTCATCCTTAAGAGTACGAAATTACATAGACGGTCATCACTCAGGTTGAGTGGAAGAGGTCTTTGAGAACCAGTAGACAAAATCTGATTAAAAAGAGTGATGTTCTCACCACGTGAGCATTAACATCCATTACATCGTGTATGAAAATAGTCTGTAGGAGCAAGATAAATATCAAAGAAGTTTGCACCCTGTTCGGGTCGATTAGTTACAGAATCATGCAAGTAAATATTTACAAACAGTTGTGAATAGCTGTAGAAACAGTAAATACGAGGATCTCCCAGCAAAACTTAGAGGACAAAAACATAGTTCAGTCGATGAAAGGCCTGTGGTATAAGTCCCTGCTGACCCCTTCCACGAATTCAGTAACTTTCCAAAAACCGGGAGCTAATATCAGTCCATCCTTCGAGGCTTTGTCCGCCTCTGAATTGTTCTCCCGGTAAACATGCCTGCAAATAAAAGTATCAAAGGTGTAAGAGACATGCTGAATATGTTCCAAAACTCCAGCAAGTTTCCGATTGTTGCACTGATACAGTCCATTGACCCAGTTTATCACATTCAATGAGTCCCCAAAAACAGTAATAGTTCTGATTTCTTTTTCCAATGCAAAGGAGAGTAAGAGCTTAAGGCTGAGAATCTCAGCCCAGTTGTTGGTTCCTCTCCCGATCCCAAAAGACATCACAAAATAATGTGAGGGGGATAAGTAAAGGAGGGCCCCTCCCCCACAAATGTTGTTCTGGCAGGCCCCATCAAAGAAACCCCATGGCTGTGAAGGATTGTGGTTCAGGGGTTGTAAGTTCCTATTTGAGATTGCCTGTTTGCATCGATGAAGAGCTAAGTGGATGCCACAGCTGTTGATGGCCACAAGAGTTGGTAAACCAACTTTGTCCGAGAACAGGCAATTGTTTCGGGATATCCAAATGCCCCAAATAACAATAGAGGGAAGGCCTTTGAAGGAAGCAAAAGTAGAGTTTTCAGTCCAACTTCTCCAGGCCTCTACCAGGGAGTGCCCGTCCCAGCGAAAATAGACTTTAAGAATCCGAGACACCACCTGCCAAACCTCTTTAATGAACCTACAGTGGAGAAAAAGATGTAAAACAGTTTCCTCATCATGTGAACACAAGTAGCACCTGCCAGGGCCCTGTAGATTTCTTTTTTGTAGGAAGTCCCAGGTGGGAACTCTGTTAGCTAAGATGCACCACAGGAAGAGACGAGCTTTGAGTGGACTCTGCAGTCTCCAGATAGTTTTCCACCACCACACAAGTTCCCTATCCCAATAATTTGCGCTGATCCACTGATAGCCATATTTCGGAGTATAAGTACCCGAGGGATCCCCATCCCAGACCAAGGTGTCATCTTCATCGTTGAGAAAGATCTGATCCCTGCTAAGCGCTTGCAAATAAGCTCGGAGTTCATTCTCCAGAACCAAGTCCAGTCCAAAGGATTCCGCTCGCCTCCAAACAGGCCTTCCCATCCAGAAATTTTCCCCATCCACCAAGTGATGGAGCAAAGTAATATTCTGCTGTCTCAATTCCAAGAGCAGTCCATCAGATAGAATATGCTGTGCTTCACAGCCGATCCAGGGATCACGTCCAACCCTCAGCCTTCGACCGTTACCTACATCCCAAACAAGGTTCTGTTCGATAACATGAAAGGAGGAAACGAGCGCTTTCCAAATGACAGACCCCCCTTTATGTGTCTTGAGCGGGGACCTAATCCAATCCTCCAGAGAGTCTGGTGCAATATATTTAAGAGCCATAATACGAGCCCAAAAACCGCCAGATGTGATTAGCCTCCAACCACATTTAGCAGCCAGCGCCCGAGAGAAGAAGAAAATGTTCTTGAGCCCCCAACCTCCCAGAGCTTTGGGGGTAGCAATACGGTCCCATTTCACCCAAGGCGTGACATGAGCGTCCTCCTTACCATTCCACAAGAAGCGGAAGCAAATTTTCCGAGCAGCTTCCAGGATCCCTTTTGGAATCCATGCAAGAGACATCCAATAAACATGAATGGCTTCCAGTACCGACTTCACCAGAATCAATCGGCCAGCACGAGAGAGCCACCTGAAGCTCCAACATTTGAGTCTTTTTTCCAGTTTTTCTAAGAGCCAAACCCAATCATGTTTCAGATAGTTATTGGGCTTTAGGTGAAAGCCCAGATAACGTAGTCCCTCTGAGAGGTTGAGGAGCTGGAAGGGGAACAGATCAGAGAGGTTGTGAAGTTCCTCCTCTTCCAGCAGGGAGGCCGTAATAGAAGATTTGTCAAAGTTGTTCTCCATTCCGGTTGCTATGGCTCAAATGTGGGTAGAAAAGGGTTATAATATCAAATGGCCAATTCTTCAAATTCCAATTCATTACATATTATTCAAAGTTCATCGAGTTCTCCCTTTCCATCTCCAGTAAGTTCTAATTTTATTTATATTTTGATTATCTAATTGAATTGGTGTTATTTATCCCTGTGGATATGAATAAAAATGTATTCAATTTTGCAGGATCCTGATTCAAAATCAAGTTCAGATGCACAATATATTCCACCAGTTGAAAAACATGGCAAGCTCTCATCAGGAGCAAGATACTGCAAGCAATTGGTAGATGAAAATGGATAGTCACTTTATTTCGCCAATTGTAAAATTCCATCTTCCAACCATAATCCTAAGCCATTGACGGTAATTCGTCTTGAGCGATCTCTTTTATGACACTCCAGTAGTATGTGGTTGTTAAAAATTTCAAGGGTTAAAGGAGAACCCTTGTCATGTAACCTTGACCCATTACTAATAATCAGAGAACCCTCAGCGTGTCACCCTCACCCATTATACTAATAATCAGAGAACCCTCAGCATGTCACCCTCACCCATTATACTAATGATCGACTACCCAATGTTGATGGTCTAATATCTCCTACTACAGTAAAAAATCCAATAGGTTATATAGAGAAGACACATAGGAACACTTCCCTGTGCTCATTTTTTGAAAAGTTGGAATCCAAAACAACGATATTTCATCCTAAATTAACCAACCCCTCTGATTCTGTTTAGTCAACTGAAAGTTCTAGTGATCCAAAGCATGATATCATTAGCACCCAAAACATCTCTACTAGGAGATCTAAAAAGTTGTATGAGTTGAGAGCAAAAATGTCCAAGTAAACACCACGGTAGATCCAATTGTTGGAGGGTAGCGATGACTTTTATATTCCCATGCATTTGCAAAGTAAATACCAAACTTGTTACAACCGCTCTTTGTATGGCGCTTGGTTGTCATCTCTTCCTATTCCCGTTGTTGGAACTAGATTCTCCTTCCGGGGTAATAATTCTATGATTGCCAAGTCTAAGATAGATGCTGCAAATCTTAGGTTGTTTATCGTTTCCGCATGTACTCGTTCCTCACAAATAGTCACTTATGCCATTTTGCGGTCCTATTTATTGTCGGTTTGATTACTTAAATATTATTAAATACAAACATAGCATTTCCATGTATAACATGTGCATGGATAGTTATGCTTCTTGAAATTAAAAAAAAAGAACCTATTGTATATTAATGGTAGTCCATGCATTGATGGGAACATTGTAGGATTCATAAATAGTTCTATGTGCTCTTTATTTTCTACAGATTGTTCATTCGAGGAACACTCAAATGACCAAGTGTTCTGTATCAAAAGGAATGTGTTCATATTTGTTGTTGTGTGTACAATGCATAGTTTGTCTCCTGATGACGAGTTGTTCATAGACTATAACTTTCATAGACCACCAACCACTCCTCAAAGATGCCTTTCATTGGGACTACCTTTAGACACCCCCTTGGGGCGTAAGACATAAATCATTGATTAATTGTATTTTTTTCAATGGAATTAATGTAAATGTATTGCTCAATTTGAACTTTTGTTTGATAAATTGCTTGTGATTAGACATTCACTATTGCAAAAAATTTCCATGCTTCTATAATGATTGTTTGGTATAATGTTTAAACAAACTAATCGCATTGTGCTTACTAATGCCATCGATGTAATGTTCAATATTTTTGAAATTAGGTTTATGATGATGAGAGACCTATCTACCATCTTCTGTTTCACCCCACTATAATGTCAAATCGAGAGAAGGCTGCAAAAAGAGCGCAAATAGGAGAGGAAGCATACCAAGCATGGTTGAATCAACCAGCTATTCATTTCCCACTACGTCCATACTCACCAATTAGGAATGCCTACATTATTAGTATTTCTTCACATGTTGGCAATGGAGGTAATGAAATAGAGGTTGGTATGCATGACTTCTTATGAGATACAAGTACCATGGACGCAATGTTGTTAGATGCATCCTAGGATGATGAGCTAGGAGATGATGCTCATATTACTGATACCTTCTTCGAAAGCCTTAAATCGGCTTCCACCACCCCTCTCTTTAGACCTGGTCATTCAAAGTCTACCCAGTTGGGGACAACAATGTTACTATACAACTTGAAAGCAATATATGGCATGTGAACGTGTGTTTCTCAACACTTTTGAGGTAACTGACCGTCAAGTCCCTTATATTTTGAGGAATCTTGTCACACAATCAACATTGACAATGGATGATTTTATGAACATTTATTTTTATTTTTATTTTTAAGATTCGAATTTATATTAAACTTATAGAAAATTTACATAGTTGTTCTTCAACCAAATGGCTCCATGACTCCAAATGTCATTGTTACTCCTACCCTGAGAATTATCCTAACAGATTTCTATTCTACTTATTACGTGAAGACTTAATAGCTAAAATTTAGAATCCCCCTATAGTCGGGGGTTATGACCATGCTAACAAAATATTTACTATCTAGATCAACAATAGACCAAAAATTGAAACCAGAAACAACCGATTCCAGAGTATTCATCATCCGAGATTGAAATAGGAGAGGGTGTCGAGAATCTAGCACCTGGAGGATCGATTTTGATTATCGAATTTTCCGTCTTGAAATACAAATTCAAGGCCTGCT
Organism: Larix kaempferi; assembly: GCA_027924585.1. Taxonomy (NCBI): domain Eukaryota; kingdom Viridiplantae; phylum Streptophyta; class Pinopsida; order Pinales; family Pinaceae; genus Larix; species Larix kaempferi. The sequence goes on along the minus strand of BSBM01000444.1, from coordinate 15,499,179 downwards.
GACAAGGTCCATGCTTGCTACCACACACCTTCTACTAAATCTACGAGCAACTTCGAAACGCCATGTTGACCATCTTCCTTATCAATTCCTTTGTTAGGGCCTCCAGTTCTGCATCGGTAATCACCTAGTTATGGGAAATCCCTCTCATTCCCTCCTCCAAACCCGCTAGGCGAGCCGCTAGAGTGTTCCTCTCTCCATCATTCTGCAAACCCCCCATTACATTATCTTCAATTGCCATGTTGAACAACGCCTTTATGCTACGAGGCATGCCTAACATACGAGTATACCGAGTCTCTTTGGTTATGGTGGAACCAACATTTTCCACCATCCCTCCAAACTCTTCCACCAACCTTTACGAAGCTGGGTGACCTCCTTGCCTTCTCAAACACTACTCCACCTGGGTCTTTTTCTCTCTAGCTCTTTGAGCCACCTGTTCTTCATAGAAACCCTTAACGTTTTCCATATCCCTATGCACCCTAGGCATATGAGACTGCCTTGGGACATATTTCATTTTTTTGTGGAGTAACCTTCATACACACCATGACCCACTGAGAATTCGGGGAAAGCCTGCTTGAGGGACATGCACTATAAACCACCAAAACCTGGGAGCAATTTAAGCTAATCCACCCAGACTTCAGCAAATTGCAGTCAAAGAAACCTTATGGATCAAAACTATGGATATGCCCACAAAGGTGGGCTTCACTGAAGACTAATGTCATCGGGATGTCATCCATACATATGGAGTCGTCACTGTAATGATTTGCTATGAAGGGTCACATGCAGGACCTATCAATCCTCTGAGTTCCATACCAACCAACCCTCTTCACCTTGTACTGAAATTTAGATAACTTCATAATGACAAGGGTTGGGACTATACTCTGGTTGATTTGTGTTCTGCTGCATGCTTTCGTCCATGTCATATCATCTTTTTCCAGGAGGGGTGTCATCATGTCGCCGCGTGTTTAGGAAGCTCATGCACCCGTTGTGGGGTGATTTTATGAGCGTTATTTTATGAGCGTTAAATGACATTGTACATTTATATTTCCCACTAACTGTAGGTTATTCAAAGATAAGGTACTTTCGAGTGATAATGTCTTTCCCAACAATTGCGAAGAGGTAAAGTAAATGTCAAAAATGTTGGGTGTTGATTACAAATCAGATCATGCATGTCTGGATGATTGTATTATATATAGAGGCGAATATGCAAACAAAGATATATGTCCAAAATGTGGGCTTGATAGGTACCATAAATCAAGAAACAAGGGTAAAGTACATGGTCCTCCTCATAAGATATTGAAGCATATGCCTATAATCCCAAGGATTCAAAGTGTCTTTCATTGCAAAGAATTAGCTATGTTACAAGGATGACATGCCCTTCACCAAAGTGAGACAGAAGTTATGTGAATCCCAACATATTCAATAGCCATGAAACATATAGAGGATACATAGCCCGATAAATTTAAGGATGAAGTATAGAGCCTTCAATTGAGCATAGCTCTAGATGGCGTCAACCCTTATTCCCTACAAAACAACAACTATTATGTTTCGCCTGTAGTAGTGATCAATAACAATATCCTCCCATGGTTGTTTGTGAAGAATGAAGATATTATGTTGGCTCTTATAGTCCCCGATAGAAGATAAGTGAAGAATATGAATGTTTAACTACAACCATTGATCAAAGAATTGAAGGAAATGTGAGAAGGGATACATGTATATGATGTATTAATACCCATCCCAATAGGTAAAAGTTTTACATTGTATGGCATATGTGCGTGCACCAAACATGATTATCCAGGATTAGGATTTTGCTATGGTAAACATGTTCATTGATTTGTTTATATTCGTAACAATATTTTTTGGCATAGTTAATTTAGTGCGAATGTACTGATCTTCAACACCAAGGTGCTATGTATACCCTAAACACCACATGTCTTGTAAAAAAAAGGTATCATGGATGTAAATGTTGTGGACCTTCAAAGAAGGCTAGGTGGTCCAGCCACCTATGAAAGCAAGTGTACGAATGCTCGAGGGCATTCCTCCCGAAACACCACCCTTATATAATAGAAACATATGCTTTCAATGAAGGTAAACCAGAGAGAACCTAAATGCCTGAAATAATGACACCGACTCACTATATTAGAGCATATGACAAAGAGAAGGAGAAGAAAATTGCATAAATGTTCGATTCAATTTGGGAACCTATGTCCGATTATCTAGAATTCTTCGATGCCTATGTTGAGAAAATTCCCATTGGGATGAAAATAAAATCGGTATTTTATGAGCTCCCATGTTGATAGCATCTTAAGATTGTCCACTTACTAGATCCCATGCATATATTTACAAATGTTTCATCTTCTTTATGGAGGCACATATCATTGAAACAAAATGACACATTCACTACCAGGAGAGATATTATTTCTTCAAATACTAAAAATAAGCATTGGTAAAGACAATAAAATAGAGGAGAGGCTGGCCCCTCTTGGTCTTTTAAAAAAGGTGATGTCCCATAAGTTTTGACGAAAGATGTTCTTTCTTTGGAAAAGGAAGTTATGTTGGGTGTGAAGATGCCTTCTTTATATGGTTCTACTCTACAACGTTGCTTCACTATAAACGAACATTTGTTAGGTTTGGAATCACATGACCATCTAAACCTTCCAAGGGTATATATGTCAAAAAAATGTTTTTTTTTTTTAATTTTTTGTTCTTATCTTTTACCCCACAAGTTAAAACACAATTAAATTTTTATGTGTTTACTTTGTAATGCCATTACCCTTTGCTCGTGCATGGGTTTGTGAACTGTGACTTCCTCAAGGACCTACGATATGCCATATCTAAATTATCTACATTTATATGGTGGATCACATCAAAGGATATTCATATGGCTAGCATTCCACAATGGCGTCAAGAGATATTTGAGATTCTTTGTATGTTTGAGAAGAAACTGCTGACGAGTTTCATGGACTTGCAGGTTAATCTTCTATTTAACCTAGTTGATGAGGTTGAATTAGTCGGGGTGGTCTCATGTTGTTGAATTTTCTTCTTATAGAGTTACATGAAAAAATTGAAGGGATTTGTTTGACAAAGGGAAAAACCTAAGGGGTCTATGGCAGAGGGGTACATAGTATATGAGTCATTCTATTATGCCAATGAGTACATCAATCAAATTGAACACACACCAAGCGTAGTGATTTGGGATGACTAGCTGGCTAAGGACAAAAGGGAAGGGGGGCTACTCCAAATGAACATAAAAAGGTGCATGCTAAAGAGTATGTCACATTTATACATAGTAACTATTCACACTAAACTTCTCCACTGATATTTTTTCTACTAAAGAGCGACATCCTTCTCTACTTCAAAATCAATTTTTTGAATATTGGGATGCGCTTATGGACTAGCTTCAACCTCTCCCCAAATTAAATGCTATTAAATTTATTTGAATATTTGTTTTATCATTTGATGGCCATCTAGTCGTAAAGATAGAGCTCCCACCTTTGTTGACGCAAAACTCTTTTTTTTTATTGAAACATATAGGATTTGTATTAGAAAAAAGGAGCTCAATCGAGAACAAGAGTACAAAGACAAACTTCTTGGCAATAAAAATATGGACTTCCTAAAATAAATCCATTTTCCTTAATTAGCTTAGGCCAAATGCGATTACAAATATATTTTTTTTGGCTGCTAGTCCTTCCTGCATATTAATGACAACTCGGATAAATTCTCACAAATTGATTACACATAACAAAATGCAAAAACAATCCATTTTGCCTACGAAGAGTAACCTCCTTTCAACATGAAGTCTAGAGTTGACTACTTCCTTGATGGCGAATGGACATCTGGTTCTTTTCTTCCTTAATATCTACTTGACACCCTTCCCTTTGTGATAGGGGTTATGGATGATATCCTTTTTTAAGAGCATCAACAAAGGAGACTCTCCCTTCTTTTTGAGATGAGAGGGGTGGTGGAGATACAGGAGTTGTATGCGACTTTGATGGCATCGCCTCTTCTTGCTCTTCTTCCTATGATTCCTCATGTTCTTCAGATGTATCTTCTTCTCTCTCTTATTCTTCCTTGGATTCCTCCTTTTCATCTTCCTCATCCTTTTCAACTTCCTTTGTTTTTTCCTGCTTGTTTAAATGCCTTTCTACAAAATTCCCAAGAGGGGAATTTTCTGACGTTTCCGGTTTTGGGGTGTGCTCGGTGCTTTCATCTAGATCTTGATTTTGGAGGGATCCAAGAGCCTCGAAACTATTAGCTAAATATTTTTAAGGGATATTTATATTTGTTCCTTTTTTTGGTACCTTCTTATTCACTTGGAAACTTTGGTAAACTCTTCCTCTTTGGATGCAAACAGATCCTTAATCGGGTTGCTCTTACATATTGAGACTATCTTGAATCGTGAGTCATTGTTGTGAGGGTTTTTCTCTTGCTAAGATTGTGTAAGTTGTTGTTATTTTTCTTTGGACGATTTCGAGCAAGTGTCCATAGGAGTGACAAAAAATGCAGCTAAATGGGATCTTTTCATAGACTAATGCTTGGAAGTGCCTCCAATCATATAAGTTGATATGGATTTCTTCTTGAAGTCCCTATTAAATGTACACCTCTACACATATACATACGCATGAGTAGAGGCCTCCCTTTGGATTTGCACTGGTAATGAAATGACCTAGCTTGCTACCAATAGAAGCTATGAAATCTTTGTCCCAAAAAATCATCGAAAGGTAACGAAGTCTTATCCATACTAGGACAGACTTTATTTATTTTCTTGGGTTGAAATATAGGTTCTAAGGGGCCATGAATATCCCTCTTGGTCCCATGAAGAATGGACCTGAGTGGAAGATTAGATCTCGATCTTCTATGGAGGAAACAAAAAAAGGAAAAAACCTCATCCTATAGCCATAGATATTACATGGGTTTTGAAAAGAGGTACCCAACATGCGGCTACCCATGATACGATCTCTTTTGGGATTCAATCTATTTTGGACTAGGCCAGAAGCCTACAAATTTCCCAAGAGGTGAATTTTTTTAAGTTTCCGGTTTTGCGGTGTGCTCAGTGCTTTCATCTAGATACTGATTTTGGAGGGATCCAAAAGCCTCAAAACTATTAGCTGAATATTTTGAAGGGATATTTATATTTGTTCCTTTTTTTGGTACCTTCTGATTCACTCGAAAACTTCGGTAAACTCTTCCTCTTTGGATGCAAACTGCTCCTTAATTGGGTTGCTCTTACATCTTGAGACTATCTTGAATGGTGAGTCATTGTTGTGAGGGTTTTTCTCTTGCTAAGATTGTGTATGTTGTTGTTCTTTTTCTTTGGACGGTATCGAGCAAGTGTCCATAGGAGTGACCAAAATTGTAGCTAAATGGAATTTTTTCATAGACTAATGCTTGGAGGTGGATCCAATCATATAAGTTGATATGGATTTCTTATGTAAGTCCCTATTAAAGATATACCTCTACACATATACATACGCATGAGTAGAGGCCTCCCTTTGGATTTGCATTGGTAATGAAACGACCTAGCTTGCCACCAATAGAAGTTATGAAATCTTTGTCCCAAAAAATCATCGAAAGGTGATGGAGTCTTATCCATACTAGGACATACTTTATTTATTTGATTGGGTTGAAATATAGGTTCTAAGGGGCCAGGAACATCCCTCTTGGTCCCATGAAGAATGGACCTGAGCGAAATATTAGATCTTGATCTTCTATGGAGGAAACAAAAAAAAGGAAAAAAACCTCATCCTATAGCCATAGATGTTACCTGGGTTTTCAAAAGAGGTACCCAACATGCGGCTACCCATTATTTGATCTCTTATGGACTAAGCCAGAAGCCTACAAATTTCCCTAACAGGGGCTCTTTCCACTAATACCAAGGCTAATATGCGAGCTTTCGGTGAAACAATGTCCACTTGAGGGATTTTGTCAACTTTTTAAAAAACTTTGATGATGAGCGGGGTTTTTAGTAGTTGGGAGGGAATCCAGGAGATTTTTTAAGGCCTCGAGCTCCTTTCCCATATCTAGATCCATTGAAAATCGTAGCTTCAAAGCAATCATATGTCCACACGATTTATAGTGAGATCCAGATCATGGTGGTGATGGCATCTTGGATGCTGAGAAGCGGCCTTTCCTCCACTCCATGTTGAGATGTGGCCCACGATTGCTCTTCCGAGCCTCCTCAAACCAAATCTTAGCCTGAATTGGTTGCGATCTCTTGTAAACGATGGGTTTCGGCTAGGGTTAAAACCCTAGCCGTACCGCTCGCCCACATAGATCATGCTCCATCCCTTCGATTCACTTCGCATTCAATTTTTTAATGAATGGGATATCCTTGATGCAAAACTCTTTTCACAACGTTCTATATATATGTTTTACATATATCTTCTCCAAAGGGATATTCCCTATGTATATGTTATATCCATCTTAACATTCTTCCAACACTAGTAGAAAAAGTGAGATAAATGACTAAAAAAATACTAAAAATTGCATATAAATGTCTAAATTTAGTCACGTGACCAATAGTCATTTATTTCCAGTCATTTATAACGCGACTAAATACGTGACTAATATTTTTTAATCATTTATTGGTTGTTTTGATTGGTTAATTTGGTCATATATTTAGTCATTGTTTTAGTCATTGATTGTTGTTAACTAGTCATTTTTTTAGTCATTAATTGTTGTTAAATGGTTATTTGTTTAGTCATTGATTGTTGTTAACTGGTCATTTATTTAGTCATTGATTGTTGTTAACTGGTCATTTATTTAGTCATCGATTGCAGTTAATTGGTCATTTAGCTACTCATTAAGTCTAGTTAATTGGTCATTTATTTAGTCATTGATTATTGTTAACTAGTCATTTATTTACTCATTGATTGTCATTAATTGGTTATTTAATTAGTCATCGATTTTTGTAGATAGGGCACGAAGGAATCGAACCACCAACCTCCTTCCTATAAGGCGGGTGCTTTTCCATTGAGCTAGCACCCCTAAATAGAATCAAATTTCACACTAAATCAAAGTTGACACTAAAAAAATATTTTTCGTTAAATATATAAACTTTTTCCAAAACCTATTGAAAGCTTAGAAATAGAACTCAAAATGTTAACAATCGGTACTTCATTTATTTCTCTAAACATCAAGTGGAAAGAAGACCTTCATTTGTTGTGCTAAGTAGTCCTAAATTAATGAGGTTCATTATGTATATGCTAATAAATGAGACGAGAGACTAAATAAGTTAAAACAACTTACAAATAATATGTTGGAAAAATCATATTTTCCCTTTGGAGAGATGTCACTAGTAGAAAAATGGGACTGAGTAACAAAAGAATTTGTAACGTAGAAAAAAATATGCTCTGCAAAACAACCCAAAGGAGTTCAATAATAACGCAAGGCTACTAAGAAAGTATACAAGTTTCAAAGAGAAGATCATTGATGCTCCCAAGTCCAACCTATTATAACAGGAAACAAATAAAGAGTGCTTTTAGGTAGAATATGACCATATATTTCTTAATATCTAAATGAAGGTGACCTAGGAAATCCAGGTATACATATAAACACTAAACATGGATGGAACATGCAAGAAATCGAGGATATTCTACCTTTCCATTTACAATTTTTTAAGCAATAATAGAATTTGAACCTCTCATTATATAGACAATCATCATGGTATGAAATTCCTACCTACTTAAGGACAAGTTATTTTTTGCAGTCGAGAGTAGATAAAATGCAATCTAGTAATGAAACACCAAAAGTTTTAGCAAAAATCCAATAACATACAAATAGTTCTCATCTCACTCAGTTTTGTCTCCTCGTCCTCCATCTTATTCTATAAGTTTTCACTGGTTTCTGCTTTTTCTCCAGTTTCACAAGGGTTGCGTGAAAGACATAGAAACACCCAACTCAATATGTAAATGTTAAATGCTTACTTCTAAGCAAAGTGAAAAATTCATAAACCCATTATTGTGATATGTAAATGTTAAATGCTTTTTTTTTTTTCGTGAAAAAAAACGTACGATTGCTATTTATAGGAATAAATCAAATAGTACAACGATAAGTTGTAACAGTACATGGTTGACAGATTGTCATATCCCTTACATTTCAAAAAAGATCAGAAAAAGACCCACAAAAAGCAAAGTGCCACAAAAACAGTAGGCTAAAACTAATTTCATCTGCCCTTAATCATCCATAAATTGATAAGACCCAGTGGATTCCATCCTGGAATTAATGTATTCTTCCCAGTATAGGATTTCTTCTTCATTCTCCATAGCCATCTTTGACATTTTGTCCACCAAAGTGTTATTCTCTCTGTAAATATGAAGAAGTGTTATAGTATGGAATTTCGCCAATTCCAGCCGTATGCGATCACACCAATGGAATAATGTAGCCACCTGTATCTTATATTCTCCCCTAGCCCATTTTATAGTGACCCGGGAATCCCCAAATATCTTAACATCTGCCAGGACAAAAATGTTCGCCACTCTAGCAATCATCCATAAAGCTAATAATTCAGCCTTCATATTCGATCCCCTGCCACATTTCAGTCTGAAAGTGTAATAGTGATTCTGGTTGAGAAAAATAACACCACCTGCTACGCATTGGTTCAAGGCAACAGCCCCATCAAAATAGAGGATAGGTTTATCAACCTGAACATTCAATAGTCCAACCTTTCTCTGTTTAACACTTACCTGCGAGCCTTGATAGAGAGCAAATTGCTTTAAATGTTAAATGCTTACTTCTAAGCAAAGTGAAAAATCATAAACCCATTATTGCGAAGAGGAAAAAGGTAGTATTTTACCTTCCATCGGATTGTTGAATATTTTTCATTGTTCTTGATATTCTTTTGCAATTGATTCGGGTGAATAATGATAAAGTGGAGTAAGTGTTGGCTAGGTGACCAATAACCCCATTGTTAAAGTTAACATGTTGAAAATACTCTTAATAAGGACACCCAACAAAATGTGCCTTATTGATTAATTAATAGGCCTTCTTTTTAAGGTAAATATTACTCATTGCAAAGTTATTTTATGGTGCAATAAATTTAATTCCTCAAATTCAACTCCTTTGGAAAGTGACAGTTTAAATTGCAATATCATTTTCAAATCCATGATACATACTCTAGCATGTTTTGACAAGTGGGCTGAAGATTATCCTTGGAATCCGTAAAAAAGTCTTGCAATAGACTATTATAAAAGTCAAACCAACTTGTCTAGCCATTGTGGAATAAAAACTCCAAACCAAAAAATATAACACCTCATTTTTTTTCTACAATTGTGACTTGAAATACCATGTGTATCTTCATCCTCATACGATGGAAGTACTTGTAGGTGATAGACCCAATTCATAATCTTATTTGCATGAACATGCATTACACATAAAAGAAACAGTTAAGAAAGCAAACATGTAACTAAAAGTAAAAGGATACACCTAAAAGGTGAATAACAATCTTTGATAAATGCCAAGCAAGGAAAGTATCCATTAATGTAGAAGTTCACAATGTATAGCCCAAGGGTTAACCAACTGTCACCAATGTTGCTGGACATTTGGTTAGTTCTATGCCAACATGTGCATAAGTTAAAATCCCCCTGGGTTAGGTGCAAGGTCTAGACTCTTCACTAACAAGTTTGTTGGAGTTCACAATATCCACATAAATTCAAATTTTCAAAATAAGTAATTTCAAAGACTTTAAAAAAGAGAGAAAAAAGAGTGTTATGATCATACATATTACAAAACACCTCAAAATTCTTGGCATCTAACAAGTCTTATGGTTGTATGATGTGGGATTGTATCAGAAGATCAAGGAAGAGTGTTGAGTATATGTTATATTCTTTGCATGTGTGTGTGTGGGCGGGGTGCGTGTTTCACTGCGCAATGGTCAATTTGGGGATTTTTTTTTAAATATCTAATTTAATATCGGTTAAGGGATTGGGGTCTATTTTCTAATCTAGGTTAACGAATTAGGGTATTGGATGTTGCAGAATACCTATATTGTATTGTGAGTGATTCATAGTGATAATGAGAAAAATAGGAGTTGTGGCTCCAGAGTTTTCTTTTTCCTGGTCAAGGGTTTCCAGGATAAATCTCCGAGTATTATGTGTGAATGTTGTGGTGTAATCTTTGTTTTGCTTAAAAGAATCTGTATGCTTTGCTTTTCTGCACAGGTTTAAAACTTACATGTGGTATCAGAGCTCGATTATTTGGTTTGAGGGGGATGCCTTTGTTATTGAGGGGTAGACACAGTTGATAGATCTTGGGTTTGTGATAAACCTCGATTCAATGGGAGATTTGCATCTTTGATTTGTGCATTGAAATAGAATGGCGAGCAGTTCAAGAATTGAGATAGAGAAATTTAATGAGCAAAACTTGGAGCTATGGAAGCTCAAAATGGAGGATCTTCTTATAGATCGGGAACAGTGGATCGCTGTGGATCCAGGTACACAACCCAATGGAACGTCGAAAGAAGATTGGGAGAAATTAGATAGAAGGGCGAGGAGTACAATCTGAATGTGCTTATCAAACTCTGTGTTGTTGAACATACCTGGAGAAGATACTGTGGTAAATCTTTGGGTGAAACTAGGGAGTTTGTATCAATCAAAATCCCTTGTAAACAAGTTGTTTCTGCAAAAGAAACAGTATCACCTCATAATGGATGATAATGACACAGTAACATAGCATCTGAATGTCTACAATAATCTGGTAAGTCAAATAACCTTTATTGGCATTAAAATGGCCGAAGAAGATAAATGTATTACATTATTGTGTTCTTTGCCAAATTTATGGGACAACCTAATTGTATCAATAGGGACTGCTAATCAAGCGACTTTAAAATTTGATAAAATAATATCATCCTTGCTATCAGAAGAGATGAGGCAGAAAACCATGGATACTCATAGCATGGATGCCTTATCTGTGAGAGGTCACCCCGAGGAGAGAAACAAAAGTAATGGATTTGGGGGGAAGATCTAAATCTAAGGGTAGATCTAAATCCCCAGAAAATTTTATAAGGAAGTGTTGGAAATGTGATAAAGTTGGGCACTATAAAAAGGATTGTAGATCTAAGAATGTTGAGAAAGGAAAGGGATCCAAGGATACCTCTACCACAGAGGCAAAGACTTCCTCAGAAGAAGGAGGGAATGTGTACCTAACTTCCACTGGTAATCATTCAAAGCGTGATATATGGTTGATTAACTTAGGTGCATCATGTCATATGACCCCTCATAGGGAGTGGTTATGTGAATATGAAAAGTACAATGGAGGCAATGTGTTCTTGGGAGACGATTCAACAACCAGTATCATTGGGCGTGGTAGAATCAAGTTGAAACTAGAGGATGGAAGGATTATAACTCTCCCTAGAGTACTACACATTCCAAATCTAGTGAGAAAATTGATATTTGTCGGAAATATGGATATTGCAGGTGTAAAGACTCTGTGTGGATATGGTGGTTGCAAATGGTTTGAGGATCAATGGTGTTGATGAGGGGAGTTCGGTATGGAACTCTATACAAACTATTGGGAAGAACCATCATTGATGAATGTAATAGTCCTATTGTTCCTAAGGGGGAGATACAGAAGACAGAACCCTGACTGCATCAGGAGGAAAGACAATGCTATGGTATCAAATATTGGGGCATATTGAAGAAAAGGGCTTTCGAGCATTACAAGGTAAAGGTATGGTTGAAGGTATGACTAATTTCACTCTATATTTTAATTTCTATGAACATTACATATATGGAAAACATAATCGAGTAAGATTTGCATCTGGTGCTACAAGAGAAAAAGAAATTTTAGAGTTAATACAAAGTGATGTGTTTGGACCTGTGCATGTTCCATCGCTAGGTAGATCTGTGTATTATGTTCCATTTATAGATGATTTCTCAAGGAACACGTGGATTTATTTCCTTTGAAAGAAATATGAAGTATTTGTTAAGTTTAAAGAATTTAAGGCTCTTGTAGAGAATCAGACATAAAAGAAAATGAAGGTGTTGATGACAGATAATGATGGAGAGTTCTATGTGAATGAATTCGAGGAATTATGTAAGAAGTGCGGTATAGTAGGGTAGAAGACTACTCCATACACACCTCAACATAATGGAGTTACTGAAATGATGAATAGGACGCTTATGGAAAAGGAAAGGAGCATGCTACGCTGTGTCGATATAGGAAAAGAATTATGGGCAAAGCCAGTGGAGACAACATGTCACTTGGTAAATCGATCACCCACATCAACGTTGGTTGAAGAAACTCCACAAAGAGGTGTGGACTGGTAAGAAACCCCTATTAAGCATCTAAAAGTTTTTTGTTGTGATGCTTATGTACATGTTCCAAAGGATAAAAGGAGCAAGTTGGATAACAAAGCTGAAAAATGTATCCTTTATTGGCTATAAATATGGTATGAAAGGTTTCAAGCTTTGGAATCATGAAACTAGGAAGACTGTTTATAGTCGAGATGTTGTGTTTAGAGAGGTGAAAGAAGTTCCCATATAGGAAGTGACTCCAATGGAAAAGGAACCAGAGACAATAGAGTTCGAGTTGGAAGATGAAGAATCTGACTCAACAGAAGAAGCTGAATGAGAAGAAGAAGAAGAAGAAGCTCATACCCTAGTTTTGAGGAGATAATCTCAAGAAAGAAGGCAACCAGAAAGGTATTCCCCTCCCGACTTTTGGTCTAATTTTTCTTTGTCTATTACTGATGATGATCCTATAAATGTGAAGGAAGTTGTCAATTCATAGGATAGTGATGTTTGGAAGAAGGCCATGGTTGAAGAAATGGATGCATTGGACAAAAACGAAGCTTGGGATCTAGTTGAGTTACCAACTGGAAGAAAATTCGTTAGCAGCAAATGGTTGTTTAAAAAGAATTTGAATGGAGAAGGTAAAGTTGAGAAATACAAATCCCGCTTGGTTGTAAAGGGATATTCTCAGGTAGAGGGAATTGATTTTGGTGAAATATTTTCTCCTGTTGCAAAATTAACTTCTATTAGATTCCTTCTTGCAATTGTTGTTGCTTTTGATCTTGAAGTAGAGGAGATGGATGTAAAGACAACATTGCTACATGGGGACCTAGAAGAATAAATCTAAATGAAGCAACCTAAAGGGTTTACTGTAAAGGGTAAGAAGGAGTTGGTTTGCAAGCTAAAGAAGTCCTTTGTGGTCTAAAACAGTCTCCAAGGACGTGGTATCAGAAGTTTGACACATACATATTGGGACTGGGATTTGTGAGAAGCAAAGATGATCATTTTGTCTACTGCAAACAGGTTGGAGAACATTTTGTTTATGTAGTGTTGTATGTTGATGACATGTTGTTGGTTGGAAATAACATGAATATTATTAAGGAGGTGAAAACACAGCTATCCTCCAAGTTCGACATGAAGGATCTCGATGCTGCTAATTTCATCTTGGGGATGGAGATCAAGAGAAACCGTGCAGAAAGGAAACTCTAGCTGAACCAGAGAAAATATTTGGAAACAATACTACACAGGTTTAATATGCAAGAATGTAAACCAGTAAAAGTTCCTATTCTTGTAGGTATAAAATTATCTGCAGAACAGTGTACCGAGACAGATGAACAAAAAGAAGACATGTCCCATGTTCATTATGCTAGTGAAGTTGGAAGTTTGATGTATTCCATGGTATGCACTAGACCATACACTACCCATGCAGTGGTAATTTTGAGCAGGTATATGTCAAAACTAGGAAAGGAACATTGGACAGATGTGATGAGGGTGTTCAGGTATTTGCATGGAACAACAAATAGTGAAATCTATTACCAAGGAAGAACTAGACAGAACAGAGTGTTGAATGTACATGGCTTTGTTGATGCTGACTGGGTTGGAGAGATAGATTGTAGAAGATCTACAAGTGGGTATGTAACTAGCCTATTCAGAGGTGTTATCAGTTGGATGAGTAAGAGACATGTGGTAGTGGCACTATCAACTACAAAAGTTGAATACATGGCATCCACTCATGCAATTAAAGTGGTTGCATGGTTGCAGAGATTGTGTTTGGACATTGGGTTTGAATAGCAAGCTGTAAGGTTAGATTGTGACAGTCAGAGTGCAATATTCCTGGATAAGAACCCTGCTTATCACTCAAGAATGAAGCATATTGATGTGTAATTTCACTTTGTAAAGGACATGTTTGAAAGCAAGAAGTTGTTACTCGAGAAAGTCGGCACTTAGAAGAATGTTGTAGATTCATTGAAAAAATATGTGAGCACTGAGAAGTTCTCTTGTGTTAGAAAAACAGGATCGCAGAGCAATAACAATAAACAGAAATGCAAATATAATCACACATACACATTACAAGAGAGACACAGATATATCGTGGTTCACCCAACTTGGGCTACGTCCACACTGAATTTGCCAGTCCTTATTATTATTACCGTCCAGCAAGTCGAAGGGATACAACCTGCAGCACAACCGCTGCACTTCCTCTTCTCTGTTTCACAGTCTCTCTCCCGATCTCAAAGATCTTTTCAATGCATAAAACCTAATACATCAACAACCCTAGCCGTATTACAATTTCTTTCTTTTATAAGGGAAATACAATGGGAAAATACCACGGGATACCCAAAACCATGGGCCCGCAAAACAGCTGGCGAAAACAGCCCCAAAAATTTTCTTCGGGGGCGCTGCCCCCGGACCCCCCAAGCCAGGGGGGATGGGCCCCCCTGGAACCCCATGGGGGGGCGATGCCCCCCCACACCCCCCCGTTGGGGTGAGTGTACAGTCCACCTACACATCATATAGAACTGGGGTACAAACACGGCTGATACAATATCATCTATGAGACTAGAAGATCTGGCTCCACAACCAACATCTTGGTGTAAAAGAGAAAAGGGAATTCGTGCCCTGGATTCCTGATCCAATAAAATATTGTACCCCATGTGTGCAAAGAAAACAATAAGTGGGAGAATGTTGATTATATGTTATATTATTTGGATGTGTGTGGGGGGGGTGTGTGTTTGACCATGCAGTGGTCAATACCCTCCATCTAGTTATATATCGTATGCGACGAGCGCTAGATTAGGGAGGTAAGAGGGGAGGAGGGGGCGTGCCAACACCCTCCCCCTTTCGTGAAGCGGATGTCGGAAATGGCCATTAGGCCATTTCCATTCCTGCGAGCGCAACGAATGCCAAATTTTTTGGGTCATTTTCGGCTATTTTGGGGAATTTTCTAAAAATATGTAATTTAATACTCGTTAAGGGATTGGGGTCTATTTTCTAATGAGAAAATAGACCCCAATTGGTTAAGGGTTTCAAAGGTAAATCTCTGTGTATTATGTGTGAATGTTCTGATGTAATCTCTATTTTTGCTTAAAAGAACTTGTATGCTTTGCTTCTCTGCAACAAGTTTAAAACTTACAGTTTTCAGTTAAGGGGTGAGTTCATCCTAAGACTCAATTCAGTGAGTTAATGCACTGCATGAGAAGTGGGGCGCTCTTCTTCATGCAAGATAGATACATTCATATGGAAGTCGATACATGTGAAGAATGTATAAATATGTTATACAGGATTGATGAATTCTCTTCCCCCTTAAAGGCAAGGCGCTTCTCTTTGTGCAGGATATTATTCTTGCTTGTTATTAATGTGTTGGGCACATAGCAAGTTGATACAATTGATCTCTATTCTCTATTGCTCAGTATTCTCTCTTATCTAGCACATGGGGTGCCAACATCAACTTGCTATTTTGTAAAAGACATTCTCTTCTATCTAGCATAATTATACTCTGAAGATTTGTTGGGTTTTTTAGGGCTGTTTTTCGCTCTTTTTGGGTTGTTTTCGGCTATTTTGGGGAATTTTCTAAAAATATGTAATCTAATCCCAGTTAAGGGATTGGGGTCTATTTTCTATCTAAGTTAACGGATTAGGGAATTGGAGATGTGACTCCAATGTTTGTTGGTTTTTCTTGGTCAAGGGTTTCTAGGGTAAATCTCTATGTATTATGTGTGAATGTTGTGGTGTAATGTATGTTTTGCTTAAAAGAATCTGTATGATTTGCTTCTCTGCACAAGTTTAAAACTTACAAAGAGGAATGCATTTGTGTTTACTAGTGGAGAATAACTTGCAATTCAAATTCATTGAGATAGTTATACTTGCAAGCTCTATTGGTGCAACCTTTGCAAAGTTCTTGCAAGCTCTCTCATCTGCGTGTGATTACCTCACTTATGTATAAAGCTAGATATGTTTGATTGGGGTCACAAAATAAAGTGGTAAGAGACGCTCCAAAATAATCGAAATCAGTGATATCTACCCTAGATCTCTCATATACAGGACATTTAAAGATAGTTCTCCTTGTTCCAAATCTCCTAAAAATGGCACAACTAACATATGCTCTCCTCCTGGGGTATGTGGTGATCTGACTTGACCTACAAGCAATGAGAACAAATCCTCAATTTGGCCAAGCAGGAATTTGAGGCCTTTTGATCAATGGCGCCAAATTTACTTAGGATGGACAATGAGACCATTTTGCAACTACAAAAGTACTTGTAATAGAATGTCATTTGGGGCCAAGGGTTTGAGGTGGGGAGAATTAGAGATCCAAGTGAGCTAAGAGTTTGAAAGACACTAGCGCTCAAGCATATAAAGAGATGCATACCCCTTCCCGAGTTGGGATTGGGAAGTGAGTCTCATGTTGAATCCAGGGATTGTGATTTGGATCCCTAAGTAGGTGTATGTTGTAGTGATCTCCACCTCACCCCCTCTGAGAAAGAAATGGAAATATGATAGAATGTTATTGGAGGTAATGAAGATCATAACCTTGATGTTTCTAAGGTTTACCACCATTTTCCTATGGTCACGAAAATTAATGAGGGTGCCCAACTGTGTGTGAAGGTCCCTAGGGGAGGAGGCCAAGAGGACCACATCATTTGCAAACATGAGTAGTGCTATTGGGATATGGTGTAAAAGACAGTCATCATCGACATGAGTGCTCTTCCTAAGGTGTGCTTGGTAAGAGCTTATAAAGAAAGACCATATCCAACTGAGTTCATCATCATTTGGATCAATAATAGTAAAGAAAGATGGTAGTTGGGCTATGTTCAATTGAATACTAAGCTTTTCGCAAGAGAACCATTAAGAGCGGGTATTTTTTTATCATAAAGTGGAGTATTTTTAGATCATCTATGTGATGCATAGTACTTCACCAACGTGGATTTAAAGTTTGGGTGGAATTAGGAGTGAAATATTGAGATGTCTCAAAGATAGCCTTCGAGACTGATGCCATTTGGCCTAATGAATGCATTGGCAACATTTTAATGTCCAATGACCAAATCTTAAAGCCATGTCAAGAGTGATTTGTGGTAGTGAGTTGACATTTTAATGTTTAGGAAGATATGGGAAGAGGCTTGTGGCGTTTCTCAGTGGTATTGGAGATACTAAAGGAGACAAAGCTTTAAGGCAACCTCGAGAAAATCCTCTTTTCCATAACTTCCATCACATACCTTAAATACATTGTCAATGTAGGTAGACTGCACTTAGACATCGAATAGATACAAGTGGTGGTAGAATAGTTTCCAACGTGTTAGGGAATGTGATGACTTACCTGAAAAAATTCATTTCACATTACTTAGATAGTATAATCCTTGGATGCTTTCTATAAGGGAAACAATGCATTTGTTTAGATAGGAAAGCATCCGGTTTCTCTTAGATAATTGAAAAAGAGAATATGCAATGTATTAATATTAGTTTCTCTTTGAAAGCGAGGCAGAGGCATTAGGCATATGTTGGGAATTTTGCTTACCCAACAAGATAGAACCGTTGTATTTTATACATAGACATTATTTAGCGTTGCTGTAAAGCATCCTAACTAAAACAAGAAGTTGTACACGATAGTATAAGCAGTCAAGCATTACCAGACTACTGGTTAGGTAGGATATTTTGGTGGATTGTGTCCTGAATTTGTTGCAGTACTTGCAAGTATGGTCCAAGCTTCAGAATAGTTGACACGTGAAGTGGGCTACGTTGTTGGATCAATTTGACCTGGTAATATGATATGTGAAAGGATCGCAAAAAAAGGTAGTAAACTTCCTTTCAAGATCAACATTTTCAGCACGAAGCACATTGCTAAAGGTAAAAGCTTTGTATTTTGAAGAATTCAAAGAACTGTATGGGACTGGCAATTTTTTGTATTTGATTGTTCTGAGCCATGAGAAGACCAGTAGTGGGTGTGAAAAATCTCACAAAGACTTTCACGTGTGAGAGGATCTACTATGCATGTTGGAAGTATGGTGTATATAAGGAGGACATGGATTGCAACCTATATGAGAACTTGAGAAGCATGCCACCTGAATATACGTGAACACTCTAAAGTGAAGAAAGCCATGGTAAATTTATTGAAGTACTACTAGCCTAAGATGGGAGAAAATAAAGAGAGATTTATATATGAATGCACGTACTGTAGCATCTTAAATCTGGCTTACTAAAAGTTTGGCATATACATGCCTTTGCCGATGTCTAGTTGGCCATGGGAACAGATGCCAATGGACTGCATTAGTGGTTTCGTGACCACCACAAGATAAAACCACATAACTTTGTCAGAGTTTATTGGTTCATCAAGATAGTGATTTTGATAATGTGAGAAGATCTACACAAGACAAGAAGTGGTGAAATTATTCTTTAATCATGTTAAGATAAAATTTAGTTTACTTTCATCCATCATTTTGGGGACAACAAATATCTCAGTCACTTCTAGAATGCATCGTTGTCACTCATGGACACCAAGCTAAATAGGAGAACCACGATCCTTCTGGACTGTTACAGAAAGACAAAAGTATTGAGCTGCACATTGTTGTAACTATCGAGAATGTCGAGGTGACATCTCATGTTTTGGGATCAGAATATGCTATACATACAACACAACTATAATTAAGGTTCACCATTTTGAGGCATGTGTGGATCTCACTTGCATTTGGGAGTGCAGGTTACTGTGCTTTAACAACTGACAGGATGGGGATATGAAACGACAAGATTTGCAGAGCACATAAAAGAGATGTATAAAAAATACGTTCCAGGCTGACTGGTGCTCTTCAAATGAGATAGAGAAGAATATATGTCCCTTGGTGCAACCCAAAGTCCGGTTTACAATATCAAAACCGTTCTTTTGCACCATGTTGAAAAGAACCCGAACACAATATCAAGACCGTTCTTTTGCACCATGCTGAAAAGAACCCGAACATATAATTCCAAAACTCAATACTAAAGCAAACAACTCCCATCCATCTTCTCCTTCTAAAGCAACAAAAGGTTAATCCCAATCAAACAAAACGTCATTTTCATATTCTCAAGTTGTTAGTACGATGTTTCTCAGTAGCCAGACATCTACTCACGCACTCTCAAAACTCTTTGTAAAATGCCAGTACGATGTTCCTCAATAGTTAGACATCTCTACTCAAGTGCACCTAAATATACGTGGCTTTGCAAATCGCCTTTCATTCAGTATTTTTCATGGATTGTCATGGATTAACAACAAGGCTAAAATTTCAAGCCATGCAATGATATACACTTAATAGTTGTCAAGGGTGATATATGTGCAGACTAGCAGTGCAGTGCTCGGTGGAGGTGCAAAATATCATATGGAAGATTGTGCTTGTGTTGAATTAACACATATAGAGAGACAATGTGGAGCAGAGCACAAAGGCTCGCTCTCATACACAAAGGAATGGCCAAACCAATTCAATTATTGATAGAGAAGTAGTTACAATATATAGATGACAAACATCATAACAAACCAGATCATAGATCCAAGAAAGATGGATCTCAAACCAAACCATGCTGAGTATGGAAAGTACACATCAACTCAATCCCTGCCAATCTGCCTATCATTTCTACATTATTCCAACATACCCCCTTAATGTAGAAATGGATTTTCTACAACACCTAATTTCTGCCTAAGGATTTCAAAGTGAATTCTACCAATGGGTTTTGTAAATATATCAGCGACATTATCACTTGTATTACAATACAGAAGTTTAATTTCCTTAGAATCAATCTTTTCTCTAACAAAGTGATGTTGCAGCTCAATGTGTTTTGTTCTTGCATGATAAACTGGGTTGTGTGCTAGCTTGACTGCACTTTGATTGTCACAATGTATATTTGTGGGTTCTGCTTGCTTTTCTCCAACATCTTCAAGAATCCTCCTCAACCATACAGCTTCACATGTAGCACTAGACATGGCTTTATATTCAGCTTCTGTGGATGATAGAGAAACAGTTGGTTGTTTCTTGCTGCTCCATGCTACGACCCCTAATCCAATGTTGAATGCATATCCTGTAGTAGACCTTCTGTCATCAACGTTTCCTGCCCAATCAGAGTCAGAAAATCTTGCCAATTGAACATCCAACTTATCAGTATATAAAAGACCAAAGTTCATTGTCCCTTTCAGATATCTAAGGACCTTCTTTGCAGCCTTCCAATGGCTTTCATTTGGCTTAGCCATGAATTGACTAAGAATGCTGACTGCATATGAGATATCTGGCCTTGTAGTAGTGAGATAATTCAGACTTCCCACCAACTGTCTATACAAAGAACCCTCTGCATCTTTTGTTCCATCTTGACTGCATAGCTTCACATTCTGTTCTAAAGGAGTTACTGATTCTTTGCAATCACTCATATGGAATCTGCTCAATATTTCCTTCACATACTTACTTTGTGTGATCATAGTTTTACCAGATTCTTTCCATACTTCGAGTCCCAAACAATAGTGAAGTTCACCAAGGTCTTTCATTTCAAATTCATGTGATAACTGATTTTTTATTTCTGCAATCAACTTACATGCATTTCCTGTGATAATGAGATCATCAACATATAACGATATTAAGCAAACATTTCCTTCCTTATCTTTCTTCACATAAAGGTTAGGATCACTTTTGCTTTTCGCAAAGCCTTTCTGATTAAAGAAGGTATCAATCTTTATGTACCATGACCTAGGGGCCTGTTTCAATCCATAGATGGCTTTCTTTAATTTACATACAAGATGCTCCTGACCTTTCTGTACAAAGCCTTCAGGTTGGACTAAGTACACTTCTTCTTTTAGTTCACTATTTAAGAAAGCAGATTTTACATCTAATTGATGGGTCTTCGAATTATGAGCTGTAGCTAATGCAACCATAATTCTAATTGTATTTAGTTTTGCTACTGGTGCAAAAGTTTCCTCAAAGTCAATTCCCTCCTATTGAGCATAACCTTTGGCAACTAGTCTTGCTTTAAATCTGTCAATGCTACCATTTGATTTAAGCCTATGTTTAAACAGCCATTTACATCCTATGGGTGTTTTGTTCTCTGGTAATTCTGTTAATTCCCAAGTCTAATTCTTCATAATAGAGTTATATTCTTCATTCATAGCTTCAACCCATTCTTCTTTATC
The DNA here is from genome assembly GCA_027924585.1 of Larix kaempferi. NCBI lineage: Eukaryota > Viridiplantae > Streptophyta > Pinopsida > Pinales > Pinaceae > Larix > Larix kaempferi. Next base: position 15,477,825 of record BSBM01000444.1, on the reverse strand, counting down.
TTTGGCTTGTTTATAATTCATTGGTTCATTCATTGCATTGGACATTAAAGCATAGTCATCATACCTTGAAGGAGGACGAGTCTGTCTTGAAGACCTTCTTAGTCCTACATTGCCTGTAGGGGTACCATCCATTATCCTTCTGCTTTCTGCTGTATCTTCATCTTAACTGATAGAAGTGCTCATGCTGTTTCTGCTATTTTGACTGCTGCTGCTGCTGCTTCCATTGCTTCTGCTACTCTGTTCCTGCTCCTTTTCATGTGGTTGTTCCACTTCCTGCTGTTGAATGATGGAATTTAATTTCACATATTCATTAGTAGAACTGTGTCCTTGGCCATATTTATCACTTGTATCTGCATGTTCATGGAACACTACATCTCTGCTTGCAATTAACTTATGAGAGCTAGGGTGAAATAACTTATAAGCTTTATGATCATTGTGATATCCAACAAAGATACATTCAAAGGATTTAGCATCTAGTTTCCTTCTATCGTCTTTTGGTATATGTGCAAAAGCTTTACAACCAAAAATTCGTAGATGCTTAACTTCAGGTTTATATCCATAAAGGACCTCAAATGGTGTTTGCAGATCTAATTTCTTTGTTGGACTTCTATTTTTCAAATATACAGCAGTATTAACAGCTTCAGCCCAAAAACCATTCGACATGTTCTTACCTTGGAGCATACTGCGAGCACATTCAACTAGTGTCCTGTTCTTTCGCTCAGCTACACCATTTTGCTGAGGAGTGTGGGATACTGTAAATTGTTGTTGGATTCCATTCTCCTTACAGTATTTCTTGAAAGCTCCAAAAACCTACTCCCCTCCATTGTCAGATCTGAGAAATTTAATGCATTTTCCTGTTTGCTTTTCGACCATCATTCTGAACTCCTTGAAATATTCGAAGACATCTCCTTTTCTTCTTATGAAATAGACCCATGTGTATCTAGATCTATCATCAATAAATGTTAGAAAATATGATGCACCTCCTAATGATCTAGTCTGCATAGGTCCGCATACATCTGTATGGATTATTTCAAGCAGATCAGTTTGTTTCTTCTCTTGATGTATTGGGAATGCATCTCGGTGCTGTTTTCCAAGTGCCCAAGCACTACATTCTAAATGCACATTCTTTATAACAGGCAGACCTTCAACCATTAATTTGTTCTGAAGCAGCATAAGATCATGATGATTAATGTGGCCATACCTTTGATGCCAGAGTTCCTCTGTGGTGATGATGGTGGATGCCAGTGCTTGATAACTGCCTTTGCACACATCCATCCTATATAGTCCTCCACATCTTGAACCTGTAGCAACAGTCTTGTAGTGGTCTCGAATGTCTTTAATATGACATTGGTACTTGCCAAACTCTACCTTTAGGTCATGTTCGGTTATGGTTGAAACATAAATAAGATTCTTTTTAATACCAGGAACATACATAACATTATGTATCTGTTTCAATTCACCATTAGATAATTTCACCTTTACTTTTCCATAACCTTGAACTTTGAGTGACCTATTATCACCTAAATAGATGTGAGTGTCATTGAGATTCTCATTATATTCTTCGAACCATTCTCTCCTACAAGACATATGTGCAAAAGCACCTGAATCTATGAACCATGCATTCTTATCATCTGTCTCAGCAGACAGAGCATCCTCAGAAATAAATAATCTCAGATTTCTAAATTCATTTTCAGGAGTGTCTGTGTTTGCAAAATTCCCATTATGATTTGCATTGTGATTTCCATTGTAGCTTCTACCTCTATAATATTTCTTCTGATAATGATTTCTATTGAGGTGTCCTGGTTTGTCCCAATAATGACCATCCACATTATTTCTAGAATGATCAGTCTGGACCATACCTTTATGTTTTGAGTGAAATTTGCCTCTGCCTCTGTCTTCATTCCACGATCTGCCTCTGTCTCCATGCCACTGTTTGCCTCTATCTCGGTTCCATGAACTGCCTCTGTCTCCATTCCATGGCCTGCCCCATGGTTTTCCTTTGTGCATATATCGACCTCTTGCCATCAATGCGAGATCAGAACCTCGAGCCTCGAGATCATAAGTTTTCATCCTCTCTTCTTCTTGAAGCAGAATACTTGTGAGTTCTTCAAAATTTGGGGGTTTTTCTCTTGCTACAAGTGCTGAAATAAACACTTTGTAATCGGGATGCAAACCTTTCAATGCGATAGTTACTTGATCAGTACTATCTACTGCTTCACCTATAGCTGCCAAGCTATCACTCAGATCTTTGATACGAGGAAATAAATTTACTTACCCCTTCAGTTGCTTCCATCTTGATTGACAACAGTTTGGTCTTCAGAAACAATATGCGATTTGCATCAGTTGTTTCATATAGTGTTTTAAGCATATCCCATGTCTTTTTAGACGTGTCACAATTTCTGATGTGAGGGATAATCTTGTCTTGCATAGACATTCGTAGAGTCACCTTGGCTTTGGCTTCCCTTTTGTTCCATTCTGGAACAAGTGCGGGATCCGCGGGCTTCAACTCAGTGCCATTCACAATCGTTTAGCCACCGAATAATTCAAGAACAGTTTGCAGTTTAAATTTCCAGTTGACATAATTTTCTCCATTCAATTTGGAGGCTTCATTGATATGTGTATCAGCCAATGGTTGTTGGGAGGCGGCAGCCATTGAATTTAAGCTCAGAATAAAAAAAATGCAATAGATACCTTTACACCGGTGATTTGCAGCCAGAGAATGCAGTACCGCCCGTAGGAAGACAGCTCCCGCGCAGTAGAAGCTGAGAAAAATATCACGTAAGTCTTGGAACTACCGCGCCCTAGCAGTGGATGAATCCGCGGTAGTTCTGAAGTACCGCTTCCTATCAATGGAAATTACGCGGTAGTCTGAGTTCCCAGGAAACACAAATGCGTTTCAAAAAAAAAAAAATTACCTTTGCCAATGTCTGTCTGCATTCCACAGGCTGATCTCAAGTGTGGGTGAGCTAAGTTTCTCTTTACACAGCAGCAATGATCATGGATCCTCCTCTACACACGCTCGTGGATCGTGGGCGACTGCTCTATCTACCCCGAGATTTCTCAGATTGTGGATCCTCCTCTACACACGCTCGTGGATCGTGGGCGACTGCTCTATCTACCCCGAGATTTCTCAGATCGTGGATCCTCCTCTACACACGCTCGTGGATCGTGGGCGACTGCTCTATCTACCCCGAGATTTCTCAGATCGTGGATCCTCCTCTACACACGCTCGTGGATCGTGGGCGACTGCTCTATCTGCCCCGATATTTCTCAGATCGTGGATCCTCCTCTACACACGCTCGTGGATCGTGGGCGACTGCTCTATCTACCCCGAGATTTCTCAGATCGTGGATCCTCCTTCAACGCGGCTTCTTCACAATCGCACTCATGGCCTCCTCACAATGGCACACTCACGGCCTCTTCACAATGGCACTCACGGCCTCCTTTCTCGCGGCTACACAGCTGGGCAGCGCTCGATGACTGGGATTCTCAGCCTCTCTTGCAGGCTTGTGGGCAATCTCCAGGTTAGTCACGTCTCTCTACAATCTAGTGATCGTGAGTTCGCCTCCCACTATTGTCATTGAGCAGACTTGGATCAATTTCAACGTTTTGGCTCTTCCTTTCAGAGCTACATGCATCCGGGGGTCGACTCTTCCTCTTCCTTTCAAATGATTGCTGTGAACTCCTCTGCAGCGGCTCCTTTCAAATGATTGTTGTGAACTCCTCTGCTTTATTTTGCTAGGTGCCTTCGGCTCCTCTTCCACGGACTTCTATCCAGTGATGTTGACAGACCACAGTGGGCTTTAAACGCATCCGGCTCTTTGTCTAACCTCGCAGGGCCTTCACTCGGTTACGTCTGCGATTGAGCAATTGGCAACTTCTCAGCGGACCTCTTCACGTTATCTTCACGGTGGATTTTTCAAACAATAGCACTCACGGCTCTACACAGCCCAGAAGAGAAAAAAAAATCACAGCAATAGCTGGCTCCCACAGTGGGCCACGATGGGCTCTTCACTCCAACAGGCCACTATGGGCTCTGATACCAAATTAACACATATAGAGAGGCAATGTGGAGCAGAGCACAAAGGCTCGCTCTCATACACAAAGGAATGGCCAAACCAATTCAATTATTGATAGAGAAGTAGTTACAATATATAGATGACAAACATCATAACAAACCAGATCATAGATCCAAGAAAGATGGATCTCAAACCAAACCATGCTGAGTATGGAAAGTACACATCAACTCAATCCCTGCCAATCTGCCTATCATTTCTACATTATTCCAACATGTTGGTGCCCTGGTTTTGGTTATACGTTGAAGGACTACCACAGACCTTTGATTGTGACCCATTTCAGTTCCAATGTGAATTTTTTTAAGATATTTGTAAATGCGATGTGTGTGTTATACTCTAATGATGACAAAGCCGCACTGCTTGAGGATTGTAAGAGTAGGGATGAGTTTATGAAGATATGCACATTTTTTGGTTAGGAAGCAAAGAATAGTTCAGTTTGTTTGAAATCTTATGACCATAATAATAAAGTATATTAGGTGGTTAAGAATAATGTTGTTATATTCTTTACTAGATTCAAATCCCTATGTTATGCTACTAAGGTTTCCTTAATTCTTCATAAATATGAATCCCTATATTCCAAGTGATAAAGTCTCCTTATGGGTGGAATTAGTCTCTTCTCCATTATGTAAAAAGTGGGTTTCTACTAGCATATACGAACTCAACATAGAGCATGTAATCGTTAGTTGCATCTAACTCAATTAGAGCATGTAATCGTTAGTTGCATCTAACTCAATTTCGAAGGCTATTGACTTTATTTTGTTCACACAGTTTATTATACGTCTGATATATTGTAATCGATGCCCAATCAAAATAATTTAATTATTAGTTTGCAGTTTTGTCAAGTTTATGAAAGTTTTGTAAAAACCATATATTAAACCAATAAACGAAGGCAATAAATTCTTTGAACATCGGTCTTTAACTAGAAAAAAATGATATCCACCGGTAATACTTACCGCAAATCCATGCTTCCTCTGAAATTCAGAAGAAAATCTTTAAAAGCTTCGACGAAAGCTGAAACTCTATCATCACGCCAGGGTTTTGGGCACCAAAAAGCTACTTCATTCGTTCAGGAGAAATAAATAAATTATTTACAGAAAAAACGTTTATGAGAAGTGTATATGACCACAGTGTATAATATACGAGGAATAAATGAAAAATTGGAAAACAAGCCAAAGATTGTAAATAAAGTAATAAATTTTCTTAACTTTAGGTCTTGGGAAGAGTTTAAAATATTGGGTGTTACAGATAAAACATTAGTCATCATGGAAGCCACCATGGTGACTACAAAGAGATTTATTACAGCAGGTTCAAAATAAATGCCAACAATTACTCGCATAAACTCAACATTTCGATCTTCGTTCTGTCTCGTAGCTAGCTAACGTGTAGTGCAAGCAAATTAATAAGAAAATGCTTTGGGTAAATGAAAATGAGCTATCTCTAGTTGATTTGTTTCATCCTGGAGCACCTTACACTGAATTATGGCACAACAAGACTAACATAAGAAAGAAATAAGGATGCATTTGTAGATGAAAACACAAGTTACACAACAAACTAACTTACAGCATCAAGCCATTATCTAAAAGGTTCCCACCCTTGAGTATGTAAAATAATTTCTATTTTCAAGGAATGCAATTAACCTGCATTGGAAGAACCCTAACCCTGTGTGAGCAGGAAGTCTTGAAGGGTGTGCTGGCTTTCAATATGTGGTGTTTGTTTGTATCGATTATCCTTCACATAAGGAAAGCACTTCAGAACCAAAACATAATTGTGAGCAGAAAGTCTTGATGGGTGTGCTGCTTTCAATATGTGGTGTTTGTTTGTATCGATTATCCTTCACATAAAGAAAGCACTTCATAACCAAAACATAATGTTTTGGTTCGGAAGTGCTTTCTTTATGTGAAATCATGTTTTGGTTCTGAAGTGCTTTCTTTATGTGAAGGAAGTTGACCCAACAAACATAACAAATCTTTATACCAGTTATAAGGCTAGAAAGTGGGTATGATGCAGTGGCCAAAGCTTCTAACCTAAATGTTAGTGGGTGCTCTGTTTCAATTCCCTCACCAAGCAATTGACTAGTGGGTTGATACGTCTATCCTTCTATTGTGTGTTGCCTATAGGAACAAGAAAATAAAAGGAAGCGTTATTTGGAAGATCCAGCAGCAGTTGAACCAATTGATTTAATTGACCGCCCAATGGAGGTAGTAGCAAAGTCGGTGATTTCACCCAATACAGAACCAATAGTTTATTTGGGACCAACATTCTCACATGTTGGATAAGTTTGTGCTTTTAAGGATTTTAATGATTCCATCCATTCCCCCACTCGGCTTTACACTAGAAATAGAGAGGCCTCTTCTGAGCTTTAATATGGAGGAAATTTCTCGATTATTTACTAGAGGGACAACTCTCCCTGATTACTCAACTGCATGCTCACTCGGTACAAAACCACCATGAAGAAAGGGAACCACCTACATCAGAACCATAACTCACATCCCCAACTAGAAACACATGCCTAGGTCCATCAGAGCTCACCATTGGGTCAATGCCAATTGGAGCTCACCATCGGTAGATCATCACATCTAGGTAAAGGTATGAGTATCTCATTATGCTGCTCCCCGACGAGAAAGAAAGAAAGATAGAAATGAAGAAGAAGGAGGGGAGGCGAAGGACTTAGAAGAGCTGCCAAGTATGGAAACATTGGTATCTTTGGAGGTGCTACGGACAGACTGATATGTGAAGCTGAAGAGCATACGGGGGTTGGTGTAGCTGACAAATTTTCAACTATTAAATGTTAGTGGGTAGATGTCTGTATTTTGTCTCTAAGTTGCACAACCAATCAACAACTGGAAATGATATCATAGATTTATCTGTTGGAAATCCTCAAGACTACTATCCATTATTTATTATCCCTTTTCCTTTTCTACAAAGCAAAACTTCTCTCAAGTGCACCCCAAAAAGAAAATTTTGAATCTGAGAGGATTCATACAAAGTAAATAGATTTGAGAACTGTTCAAAAAAATAATATGTTGGCTTCAAGAGCTTTATTTTGCCATTGATAGCAAAATAATGGGCTCCACATAATAAATCAATTTGCCAAGCATGAAGAAAGGTGATTCTGCCTTCGATCAAAATAAACCGATTCGGTCTTTACATGAACCAATTTAGCACAAGGCAGAGATTTATTTTGCTTCCTTGGAAAAAAAATTAGGGCATTGCTTGGAATCAACAGTCATTGCTTTGATAATCGTTATGGTCATTGACAACCAAAGATATTTACAAATCCGAACTGATGTCAAACACTGAATCTAACTATAAAATAAAGAACTGAAAAGAGAACTAGAATGTAGAGATAAACCAAAATTTAAGACAAGAGAACATCAACTTAATTATTGTGATAGGTATGTCGTTTATAAGCAAGGCAAGTTTAACCTAATTTTATTAATCAGCCTAGATCCAAATCCTAGGCTCTATCAAGCGCCGAGAGGGATCAAATCTCCCAAGGTGTAAACTTCTCTTTGAATAGCTCCTTGAGTGCTATAAGTGAGCCACCTAATCCTAAGCTCTAAAGTCTCTAGTTTAAGTCTCATATTTACTTTTTACTTCGTATTATTCTTTTTTGTTTATGGCCGACATAATATTTATTACTTTTTACTTTGTATTATTTTTTTGGTTTACTTTGTATTATTTTGTTACTAGACAAACTCGACAAACACTAGACAAACACTTGACAAACTCAACAAACACTCGACTAACAAGATCTCCCCCATACTAGGCTGTAAACGCCTCTCGACCCAACAAGTTACAAAATGGATGATTTCACATGGAAGGAAGAGATCGCTTACTAATTGCTCAAGGTACCTTCAGCCTTAGTACGTCTATGCTAATGTTACTCCATAGTATCTTTTCCCAATCCAACGCATACCCTTACTTAATACCTTATGTATCACTGGTACCCAATGTTCATGTAGTTGGGATCAATCCTATGTTAATTTTTAGATCTTATGGTCGCCCAACTAGCAAACTCACTCAGATCAGTTCAATCACGTACCCAATTTAACCCTATGGTGTTTATAATACAATAAAACGCCATGGTTAATACAAGCGGATCGAGTAATAAAATGAAGGGTACCCTCAACCTGATATTGAACGGAACTTGAAGCACAAGAGTTGTTAAGCACGTCACTAGTGCAACTCGAGAAGACGAGTGAAGTTTGTAGAGACAAATCTACGATCTGTAGGTGTGTGAATTGAAACTGTATATATTGGAGGTCGTTAAGCGCGTAACTGGTACAACCAGAGCAGAGGAGTGAAGTTTGCAGCGACCAATCTGTGTGTGGATATTATTTGGAGGTCTGCTAATTGAAACCATAGAGCTTAGAGTTCATTAAGCGCGTCACCGGTGAGATCCAAGTAGAGGAGTGAAGTTTGCAGAGACAAATCTGTGTGTGGATACTATTTGGAGATCTACGAATTGAAATCCTATGGCTTGCAGGTCATTAAGCACATCACTGATGCGACCCGAGCAGGGGAATGAGGGTTGCAGAGACAATATGCGTGTGGCTACTGTGCCAATTGAAACCCTAGAGATTGGAGGTTATTTTATTTATCTATGATTTCAAAGGTCATGAAAGAAATGAAATAATCCCCTATCATCGGTTCTAGATATTGTGGTTATTTTTCCCATTCTCTTTGGATTGTTCTTTTTCTAATTTCAAAAAAGTAGTAGTAGTAGTCTATATATATATATAAGGGGGAGCTTTGTGATGGGGGGTAACTATAACTCTGAAAATATCCGAAGAACAGACTGTCGAAGGGCGAAGCTCTCCTTTTAACTTTTATTTTTTTCACGTTTGCTCTGGGTTTATCATAATTTTTTTCGACGAGGGAGACAATGACTCCATCTCGCCTGGGGTTCCTATCTTTTTTCATGAATTGAAATGCGCATCCGAAGAATTAATATCTTATAAGGGTGACAAGACTGCTCATTCGACGCAGGAGTCAGATTCACAACATTCCAACATGATGGTTTTTAATGGATCGAGCTCTCCAAAGAACGATTTTAATTATGGCTATGCACGAAAGAGAGGTGCGCGTGCGAAAAAAGAGAAGATATCATTATCTGTTGGAAAGGAAATCGGTTTAAGCGAAATACCGGATTACCTGTCCCTGGCACTAGTGGGTCGTTTCTGCGGGAAAGTTGTCGGAGAAGAAGCTCTTAGACAGTGGATGGAAGATAATTGGAAGTCAATCCTTGAATAGATGCCTCAGTTTCATATTCTTTCACATGGATGGACACTGTTTAAAGTAAAAATGGAAGTTGACAGACAAAAATTTCTGGAAAATTCATGGAAATGGGGTCCTTCGGGGCTAATTATAAAAAGATGGCAGGTCGATTTTGAAGACGTAAGAGAACCTCATAATGTTCAACAAGTTTGGGCCCTGTTACCTGGTATCCCCATGATGTTATAGCAAAAAGAAATTCTTGAGGGTGTAGGGGGAAAAATTGGAAAATTCATCTCTTTATAGGACAACTAGGATATACGGGACGGTTTGTATGAGGAAATCAAGCTGGAGATTAATGATAGCATCTGGAGTCAATGTTTGGATTACTGGAAAATACCATTCAGGTGCTTTGCATGCAGGCAGGGAGGACATATAGTCATGGACTGTCCCAAGAATTCTGTAAATTTTGTTCTGTCATAAAAAAGTTTGGGTATGTAAGTCAGAGCTTAATTCTAAGGAGAATGGAATTAACCTTGGTGAATTTGAGAAGTGGTAGCTCTCAGCCCGAAACAGAAGCAAGGATGACATGAGTACAAGAGAACCCCGTTGCTGGTAAGCCTTTTTCCCCGTCAGTTTATATACCTATGATTGTTGATTTAAATCCTTTGTTGTTTGTTTCTGTCATTCCATCCTCCCCTAATACCCACAAGGGAGAGGATGTTGTTAGCACTATGTGTCCAGAAAGTTTGATTCTCTTGAAAGTGCATATTCCTCTGTCACCCATTCTAGAACTGGCAAAGGAGGACAAGAATTTTTCAAGTCCTGTGGTAGGTAGAAGTGGCGTGGCATCGTCACTGAAGAAGAGGGACCCTCCTTCATGGGTGAGACCGAAAATTTACAACACTAGAGAAAATTCAGCTCATTTGAGTGGTGATAATGTGGCTTCCAAGGGAGGATTAGCTAAAGACTTGTTATCGAAGTTAATTATGGGAAGGAAATCTCTTATTACAAAAGCCAAATCTCAAGTTGAGTTGGAGGTCAAGACTGGCATTCAATCAACAATAAAAAGGGCCCTTATAGAAGGGACTGCCCTTCCTAGGGTTCCTTGATGCTCGGTTTGTACTTCAACTTAAGGGGGTTAGGGAGCTCCCCCAAATTAAAAGCCTTAAAACGGATGGTACTGAGCTTGAAAACCTCGGTCATCCTTTTACAGGAAACGATGATGGAAGGAGCCAAAGCTCAAGAAGCTCTTGAGCCCTGGTTGAAAGATTGGTCCTTTGTTCATATAAATTCGGAAGGACACTCAGGGGGGGGTTGATAACGGCTTGGAGTCATGACTTTAAAGGTTTAAACACTGACATGTATGAGAAAATTCTAAAAAAAATTCTGGAAGATAGGGTGTCAAAGGAAGTTTTCTCCATTTGTAATGTGTATGGACCTTTCAAGAACATAATACCCTTATGGGAGTCCTTCTCCTCTTCCGGTTTCTTAGAATCGAAAAATGTGATTTTGGGAGGAGACTTGGATCTGATTTGGATTCCAAGCAATCACTGATATTTGATGGTTCTTTTGGGCATAATCTCACCCATAATGGTTCAAAGGAGAAAACAAAAGACTATCTGCATATTCATGGATTTGATCCTACCTCAACTGATTCAAATCACAGGTTCAAGGATCATCCTCATACTTTTGGATTTGTTCTCATCACATTCGATCTGAAGAGCAAGTACAAGCACATGCTTTTTGAGCATGAACCACTTCTTCCCAAGAAGAAGATACCTCCAGACATATGACCAAGCATCACACCTGCTTGAGTTTGGAGCATTTATTTTTAGTGTGCCCTACAGTCTATTTTGAGGGGGGGTATTTTTCCCATGAGGTTTTCCCCATTTCCTTGGTTTATTGACTGTTATTGTTCATTTGTATTGGGTGACCTTTGGTCTCAGTTACCAGGGTCCAAGATGCATTAAGGGGGGGTGTTAGGATATTCTTATACTCCATCCTAGTCCTACCAGCATTTTCATCATTTGCATTTTCAGTCTTGCATGCATTTCTACATGCATCCCAGTCATCAGTCCCAGCACCTAGCCCTCAATTAGCTAGCCCCAGGAGCTTCTCACTGATCAGTTTCAGCCCTCCTAGTGCTTAGTGTGCCCTGCATGCAGTTACATGCATCTCATGCGCCCTCTCTCACCTACCATTCAGTTGTACTTCAGTTATCTTCAGTTATCTTCAGTTCTTTCCTTGATTTAAGGCTAGACTGACTCTCAACTGACTGTATCACTTCGATAGACCTCTAGTGAGACTAGAATGCCCATTCTGACTCCAGTTAGATCCTCATGCGCCTTCCACTGAGCCTCCTTCATTCAGTTAGTGCCTCCATGTGCCAGTTACACCTCCGACACTCAGTTAGACTCAGTTTTACTGATGGTTGACAGTTACTTGTGCATTGATAACTCCACCGATGATGAGATAGACTTCTAGTTGTGCTTTGGTGACACTGCGGTGATCTTTTGATCACTCCATGAAGGCTAATTCGAATTGCCACCTTGGCATTCGAATCTTCATGCATTGTATTATTTATTTGTCCATTTGTGATTAATGAATTAGTGTGTGTGAAGTTATTTTGCTTCTATCCGAATTCTACTGTATTATTATTCTGTTGCTCATTTACACTGCATTGACCACTCTTAATCTTATTCCTAAATTCTTTCTTATGAGGTATGCATCAGGTCTTAGATATGCTATGAGGATTTTCACACCTACCTAGGTAGGGTTCTGCAGTTCTATTTCTTATTTCAATTCACCTATTTTTTATTTCAAGTCACCTTTTATTCTTATAGAAAAAAATGCAAAATAGTTTATCTGAAGGAAAACTTTATAATCGATCATGTGTAGGAAGGCATCGAATGGATTAAGCGGATAATTTAAGAGTTTTTTGGTTATTGAATGGTGTAGAAAAAAATTCCAAAATGATTCTATTCATCAGCTGCCGTGGATGCTGATACCTGATGAAGGTGTTCTTTTAAATTTGGTTGGCTACTTCGGATGGCTCTCTGGTGTGGCAAACTTTATAATCTATCATGTGTAGGAAGGCATCAAATGGATTAAACCGAAGAATTTAAAAGTTTTTTGGTTATTGAAAGGTTCAGAAAAAATCTCCCAAATGATTGTATTCATCAACTGGCGTGGATGCCAATACCTGATGAAGGTGTTGCTTGTAATTTTGGTTGACTGCTTTGGATGGCTCTCTGGTGTTGTTGCCATGGGGCAGTTTGAACTCGGTGAAACTGTCACGGCATCGGTTAGTTTTCCTGATCTCACTTGCATAGGAAATATTGCAGTGTTTATTACAAGTCTATTGAGGGGAAGGCTGGATTTGGAGGTTGGTGCCAGAGATGTTATGGCCACCAATAGAGGTCCCAAGCTGAAGGGTATCATAAATAGACGTTCAGGACTAAGCACATGTACCGTGGAGGATTGGAAGACGGGAAAAAGAACAGTTGATGTTGTAATGCTGTCACAGTACAACGTCACGCCAGATTCTTCTATCACTAAATTCATGAAAGATATCCGCTATGCCCATGATGTCAACTCCATCCTAGTGCATTGTGTCTCTTTCAAATATGCTCTAGAGTCTAGAGCGGTTATTGCAGATATCTGTGAATGTGAGAAATGCGCATGCATTGTATTTCAAACAGTGGATGAGATCACAAAGTTGCTTTCTCGTGTGATGCCGGGAACATTAAAAAAACTGTCTGATTCCAACTGCCTACTGCCAGGTCAGTTTTGCCTGGAAAGAGGCTGCCATGGGTGCAACCAGGGCATGTTGCATGCGGAGGGTAAGAGTTTAAGAGAGGGTGATTCCATGTTGCGCCCTAGACAGTGTAGTAATCCTCTGGCTGAACTTCCTGGATGCAAAGAGCGTTCTTGCTTTTGCATTCCAATGCGTGAAGCAAAAGACGATGCATGGACAAAGCTGTTGATCACATCTCTCAGGTCGAAAGACATGGAAGCAAGAAGAGCCAGAGTCTTCGTTTCCGAAGCCCTGGAAAAGTACATCGAAGGCCAAGAAGTCGGATGGGTAGAAGAAGATTACAGCACTGTTTATATAACAGTGCCAAGGGTTATAGAGATATTAGTAAACTTTGTAACAACTCTATGGTTGAAAGTGGATGGATGTTAAGATTCAATATGCTAAGACAGAAAATAGCAGCATTACATTCCATTTCACAATAATAGCATATACAAGATCATTGAAGAAACAACAAACACAGCATAAACACAAGAGACACAGATTTATCCTGGGAAACCCTCATGGGGTAGAAAACCCAACAAAGCTTCCTCAATATAGATGACCAACAATATACAAAGATGCAAACCAAAGACACGATCTCCTCCTCCACCATAGCAAACCTCTCCTCCACAAGTGCGCTACAATCTAAGTGAGGGAAGTGTGTGTATAATGAGGAACACACCTCCTCTATTTATACACATCTCCGACATGTACTTTATATTAACTAGGTCGGCCCCAACTTTACCACTGGGTTAAACACACCACTATAACTGACTGGGCCGACCCCACTAGGGTGGTCTAATAACTCTTTGACCCACATAACACATACAGGGGGGAACCCCACTAGGGAAGTCTAATAACCCAAGTTACCACATTCCGACGGAGGAATAAACATCTCCAAATATACAATAAGATCTTCACGGAAGAATGAAACATCTCCGGAATAATAAAGTACAAATATAATATTCTTAGAAGTTACAATATTTCAACACTCCCCCTTAACGAGAAGGATATTATAACAACATCTGCACGAGCAAGGAGTCATCAACATCATACATGATACATCTATAAATCATTAGAAGCTTTCTCAACATCATCAGTAACTCAAGCAGTTACTGGAACATCTTCAATACTAGAACATCAACATCTTCAGTACTGAGTCTTCATATTCTGCAGCAATCAAATAGCTACAGCAACATCAACATCTGGATCCTCACGATCATCAGCATCGTCATCTCACGATCATCGGCATCGTCATCACACGATCATCAGCATTGTCATCACACGATCATCAACATCGTCATCACACAATCATCAGCATTGTCATCACACGATCATCAGCATCGTCATCACACGATCATCAGCATCGTCATCACATGATCATCAGCATCGTCATCTAGATCACCACGATCAGCAGCATCATCAATACAAGTATAAATATCATTAATATAAGTATCCTCATCAATACAAGTATACATATCATCAATACAAGAATCCTCATCAATACAAGTATACATATCATCAATACAAGTATCATCATCAATACAAGTATACATATCATCAATACAAGTATCCTCATCAATACAAGTATACACAATAGCAACATACCCTGCAACACACAAGATCCTATTACGAGATGATCAATCCCTCTCACTTTAGGACATAGGTCCAAGGATGATACAATCCTGATCTGCTTACAGGATGATCAGTCCCTCTCAATTTAAGACATCTCTCATGTCTATGGATGATGCAATCTAGATCAACTTACAGGATGATCAATCCTTATCATTTTAAGACACCTCACCATGTCTAGGGATGATGCAATCCTGAATCAGCTTACAGGATGATTAGTCCTTACCACTTTAAGACATCTCACCATGTCTAGGGACGATGCGATCCCGAATCAGCTTACAGGATGATTAGTCCTTATCATATTAAGACATCTCACCATGTCTAGGGACGATGCAATCCCGAATCAGCTTACAGGATGATTAGTCCTTATCAATTTAAGACATCTCACCATGTCTAGGGACGATGCAATCCCAATCTACTTACAGGATGATTAATCCTTATCACTTTAGGACATGAGTCCAAGGACGATGCAATCCTATCACATACATTTTGAACCAATCATTCAGGGACGATGCAATCCCAACCACAGTGCCAGTCCTTTTTCATACTGGATGTGACCTAGATTTTATCACCTGTGAATGATCACCTGTTGCAGTCCAGGAGCGAAAATTACATCATTACGGGACCTGCGAATGATCACCTGCTGCTACATTGAGCAGTCCAGGAGCGAACATTACATCATTCCAGTCAGCCACAGAGCCAGTACTATTTCAACTGGGGTGTGACCTAGATCAAATCTAGGATTTACAACCTGTGAATGATCACCTGCTAATCCAGGAGCAAACATTACATCATTACAGGTTTCGTGAATGATCACCCACTGCTAATTAGTCCAGGAGCGCACATTACATCATTCACCAACATCTTTCTCAAAGACAAGAGTCTACGGATCAATTCAAGGACCAAAGTTCGGGGATGATACAATCCCTCTCGTTCACTAAGGACCACTTCCGGTAGACATATGTCTATGGATCACTTTAGGACTGAAGTCCACGGATGATACAATCCTCTTACTCTCGGAGACGTCTGTCTGCGGATCACTTTAGAACTAAAGTCCACGGATGATACAATCCTCTTACTCTCGGAGACATCTGTCTACGGATCACTTTAGGATTGAAGTCCACGGATGATACAATCCTCTTATCGTCCACAAAGTCTAAGGACCATTTCATCGACCTCATCGTCGGAACAAGAAACCTCATCATCAACCTCATCGTTGGAATAGGTAGCCTCATCATCGACCATATCACTCCCCCTTTCGAGGAGGGTCCTTCTAAACTACACCAAGCTTGTCTCATAAATGCTCAACCTTTACTTGAGATAGAGGTTTGGTCAACACATTCGCAACTTGTTCGTCAGTGCTCACATACTCGAGCTTGATAGCTCCTTTATGCACCATATCCCGTATATAGAAATATCAGATCTCTATGCACTTTGACTTATCATGGAACACTGGATTCTCTGTCATCTTGATACAACTCTGGTTGTCACACAGGATCACAGTGGAGTCCATCTCTAAGTCAAACAATCTTGATAACAACTTCTGAATCCATACCGCTTCACAACTAGCAGAGAAAGCAATTATATATATATTCTGCTTCAGCTATGCTGAGAGCCACTATAGACTACTTCTTGCTAGACCACGAGATCATGGCAGATCCCAGACAATAACATCCACCCGATGTGCTCTTCCTGTCTGATACACTTCCTGCCCAATCAGCGTTTGTGTAGTCATACAATCTGAAGTCATGATCTCCAAGATAACATAGATCAAAATCTATCGTACCCTTTAGGTACATCATCACATGCTTTGCAGCTATCAGGTGAACATGCCTAGGTTCCACTAGATACCGACTCAAGGTGTTCACAACAAATCATATATCTGACCTAGTATTTGTTAGATACATCAATGACCCAATAATTTGTCTGTACAGAGTTATATACACTAACTCTGATGAGTCATCCGCTAACAGCTTCAAGTTGGAATCCATGAGAGTGGCCATTCCAACACATCAATTCCTTTTAATATTTCTCGGCATACTTTCCCTCTTTGAGAAAGATTCCTTCTGAGCCTTGCCATACTTCCAGACCTAGGAAGTAATGCATCAATTTGAGATCTTTCATTTTCATTTCTGCAGCCATCTATATGTGCCATCTCTCGTCAGATGGGTCTACTGATATGAGCCTCAATATCATTCGAACTCTGTGGTGAGTTCCTTCTTGCATCCATGTCATCTGTGTATAGAAACCATATTCAACCTTGTAGCAAGGGTTGAGATCCACATCACCCATGGTGATCATTAAGCTCATCAATTGACTATCGATCTTGGGCACCCATACAAAATCTGATTCACACTTCTTCTTTAATTACACCATTTAAGAGAATGGTCTTATCTAGCCACTTGGAGCAAACATCTCGTCATGATTTTTTTTTCTTCCTCTTTCTAAGAGAATCTTCTAGCCACGAGCCTTTTATATTTTGTTTGATTTGTAAATCTTCTTGTTGAACATCCATCACTTGTTCGGTGTTCATCATTCTTCATGATCTTTCCTACAAATCAAAATTAAGTACATGATTAGTAATATTTCATAATCATGAAATCATGTTGACATGATAACCTATTATGCATACAGATATCATTTACATAGTTATGCAACTATCTTGACCAATACTTTGGCACAACACTTTTCCATATCCTATATGCATACAGTGGCTATCTAGATGCCTTCCATCTCTACCAGAACATACTATCGAGAGTGTGCACAGTTCTCAGCATGTCAGCAAAGAGGTTTCATTCTAGAAAAGCAACAATGGAATGTTTGTCCAACTTACCAATCATATGTATGTTAGTAGTATACTGTTCAATGCTCTATGAATGTTTACACTCAGCATGATATATTCTAAACATGCATGTAATCTATTACGAGCAATATTATTTACTATTTCAAATAACAACTCAAATACTTATCTTTTATGTTTGTGTGGTTGTCTCCCGCTTGATCTTCTATATGTCTTTTGAACTTCTATTCATTATGTACCACTGTGCATGCTCAAGTGTCATCCTCATGATCTCATACACAAACATACATTCATTAGTATATTCTCAATACTATCAAAACATTATGATTCTAAATAATCTTGAATATGTATAGTCATGATCATAGATAATAAGCAGTAGTATTCAGGGTTTCAAGGAAGTCTTATTTTACTCATGCATACTCTTGTTTGATCATAGTATTCTTTTGGTTAGTTAAATCATCAATCAAGATAAGATACATAATATGCATAAACCCTTGATTACTAACTTTGTGAATAAGCATAACCAATCATACCAAGTTTACTTATATAAGGGATCCTAATACATGACATAGGAAAACATACCTGGATTAGTATACGTGCTTAGTTATGTCTAACATACCTAATCAATATATTCTTTGTTCTCTTCAATGATTTAGAGATCCTATGCTGGAACCTGCATATATCATAGGTTAAGCACAATAGAACAAAGTCATACATACCTTGCAAGTAGAACTTCCATGTGATCAAATATTATGGATGAGTCTTTTTCTTCATGTTGTCATGGTCATGGAACTTGATTTGTCTTTCGTGACGTACCTGTATCTTGTTAGCAGACAACATCAACCTCATACAACACCACGGTGCATTAGTACAATCATATAACCCTAATCAATGAATGTCTTCTATCATTCACATGCATTCATACTGTTACTAGGGTGATAAGACAATTCTAACATTAATCAAGATTGTACTAATAAATAATATGAAGACAAACATATTATGAACTTAATCAGGAATCAGATTTCAAGACATACCTGAACCTCCTTAAGTCATACCTGTCGAGACTTCTTGTAGTCTTCTTATGTAAGGCCTTAGCCTCAACTCCCCTTGAAACTTAATCTGGAGCTTGATTAGGGTTTGCTAGAGAAACCCTAAAAATTCAATCTTTGACTTTCACACTTCTGAATGGATGGAAGGATATGTCTTGCTGAGCTGATCAAACTAGCATACTTCAATTTTGGAATCTCCAAAATTTGACCCCTCAAAATTGCCTTTGAAACTTCTGGATCTTCTGGACAGGATCCTGAACTAGGGTTTGATAAAGCCCACCCTTCTACCCACTCAAAAGGTTTGATCCAAGACTGTAAACTCTTATGTTTCTAAGGAGCTTCCAGCCGTGGTTACAGACTTCAAAAATTCCAACTTTTGCTGAAGCCCTAATTTTCCATCTTTCTGATCAAGATCCTGAACTGGGGTTTGATCAAGCCCGGTATTCTACCCAACCAAAAAATTCAATCTTGGTCTCTAAATTTTTATTTTCCTAACTAGCATTTAGCCGTGGACTCCGATTCCAAAAATTCTAACTTTCTCCAAAACCCTAAATTCCAGAAGCCATGAATGAAGGTGCTCCAAAAATAATTTTGTTTTGACAGAAATATGTACCTGATTGTTTCTGCTGTAACTCCAAACTTTTTGATCCACAGGGTCTGAAAACTTTTTCTGTGGTAGCCTGACCTGTCATCTTTCCATCCCGATAGGTCTAACGTCAATTGGATTTTCTAAGAGAGAGGTATGCCAAGTGTCGCAACGTGACCTATTTATGGGATAAAACAGGAGAGCAAACTTGTACGGCGTGCCACGTGTCACTGGTTCAACTTCGGCCTCTAAAAAAGTTTCCTGAGATAGTAAAGTCTGTGTACTACCTGTCACTTTTTACGAAATTGCATTTGGATCTTCCTATCCCAAGTTATGACCTTTTTTGCCTAGGTCACCTGATTTTGACTGAGATCTAGAAGAGGCAGAAACCCTAACTTGTACGGATCATAACTCACAAATTACAATGAATATGAGGGTGTCCTTTGGACACAAGGTAGCTGGGGATGTTATCTGCGACCTGTAAACTTTTCAGATCCTGAACCTTTGCAGAAATGGATTTATAGCGAAAGTTCCACGATGACTGGTTTTTGCTATGTAAAACCCAAACCTTCAAATTGTCGCAAGTGAAGCAAGTGTCGTAAGTCCCATACACTGCCTTCCTTCAGGTTAGCTCTGATACCATGTTAAGATTCGATATGCTAAGACAGAAAATAGCAGCATTACATTCCATTTCACAATAATAGCATATATAGGATCACTGAAGAAACAACAAACACAGCATAAACACAAGAGACACAGATTTATCCTGGGAAACCCTCATGGGGTAGAAAACCCAGCAAAGCTTCCTCAATATAGATGACCAGCAATATACAAAGATGCAAACCAAAGACATGATCTCCTCCTCCACCATAGCAGACCTCTCCTCCACAAGTGCGCTACATTCTAAGTGAGGGAAGTGTGTGTATAATGAGGAACACACCTCCTCTATTTATACACATCTCCGACATGTACTTTATATTAACTAGGTCGGCCCCAACTTTACCACTGGGTTAAACACCCCACTATAACTGACTGGGTCGACCCCACTAGGGTGTTCTAACAACCCTTTGACCCACATAACACATACAGGGCTGACCCCCACTAGGGAAGTCTAATAACCCAAGTTACCACATTTCGACGGAGGAATAAACATCTCCAGATATACAATAAGATCTTCACGGAGGAATGAAACATCTCCGGAATAATAAAGTACAAATATAATATTCTTAGAAGTTACAATATTTCAACAATGGCTTCTCTGGCGCTCTGGTATCCAGAAGAGCAGTAAGGGACTATATTCTGGACAGTAAAGGAACTAGCTTTGTTGCCACTGCATTTTTAACCAAAGCTATGGTGAGAGGTAATGGGCTATATAACATCCATGCTTTCCAGGAGCTGAGCTTTCGAGGTGGTCTCTTAAGACCGAGAAGCTTATTGTTTATAGTGGGTTGTGTGAACTTGATTTGCTCTATCATTTGGTGTGTGCGAATTGCATTCGGAGGCACCCGGAAATGGTATCTTATATACTCCATGCCACCTTCTACAGCTAGAGTCGCTATCATAATTGCGGCCATTGGTTTGACTTTAGCCATTGACTGCCTTGAATTGTTCCTCGTTTCAAGATATTTTGATAAGCATTTTGATCATAAGCGTAATTATAAGAGAAAGACTAATATTATGGTTTGTGGATTTATAACACTGGAGATAGCATGCATTGTCACAGGGAGTATAGCGTTGAGTGCAAAGAAGAGATTAGGAAGATGGATATATAGTGCTCTGCAAGGCTTGGTTTGGTTTAGGTGGGGAATCGCTAGCTATTTTCTCGATGATTATCGTAGACAAATTGGGGACATACCAAAATATAGTTACCTTGGTACCGCAGCATTAAATCTTAGCCCTGGGAGTTTAATGTTCTCATTTGCATTCTTTCTAAACGGTGTCTTCTCTGGTATTCGGAGCAAGTGGGAATAGTTGCCCGTCTGAACTGTTTTTTAGAGAGGTTACAGGCTTAGATATATAAAGCCATGCTCATTATTCAGCTTAGTGGAGATGAGCTTTCAAAACTATTAATCTAAATTGTTTTTGTTTTTATTAATCATATTTTAGTTTTAATAAATATATAAAACGAAGTTGTATTTTAATATTTTATAATCTCATTTGATGTGTAGAATTTGAAAAAGGGAGACTGAACAAAGAAAAGTAAGAAATTAAAGTTTTATTTAGAGTATGGTTTAACTTCATAGTAAGTTGTTTTGGTTTAAGATTTCAAGAACTAAGTTGTGATTGCCTATATTTGTTTGTTTGTGTACATTTAATATTGTTGTATATAAAACATTTTAGAAAGAAATTACAAATACTTTTATAGCTCAGTAGAGGGAGTGCATCATTCTCTTCCTTCCCATTCCATAAAAGCTTGAAACACTGCTTTCAAACATTCTTTCGAATGCCAATGAGTATATAGGTGAGAGAATGCGAGTACACTAGGATGACCTCTTATAAGGTCTACCATCCGAGGATAACCACTTGTTGCAGCACACAACAATTCTTTCTCAAGTAACTGAATACAACTAAACCCAATCATGATATTCATAGTCAATTTGCTTCGAAAAGAACCCAATTACTTTATTCCCTTATTTAAAACTATCTCATTTAAAGGGAGGATCTATTTTATATTGGTTTATTAAATCCTTAAGATTCCATTGAAGGACAGAAAGGATTTTTGAGCATTTACATCCATATTGCTAGCACAAACAAAATTTATTTATATCCTAAAGGATCATTTCAAGACCCATTGGCATACAATTTTACATCATCCACAAAAGGTAAGTGGGTAAGTATATAGTTCATTTGTATCTCTATGACTTTTAATCTTCCAATCTCTTTAATTGAAGTTACAAGCATGTTGAGGCCTTCTTCTACCAACATAAACTACAAAGAGGATAGTGGGCAACCCTATTTATGCCATTGAGGAATGATGTAGTATATCCATTAACTAACAAAAAATAAGATTAATAGTTGAAGCATCCCTCTACCCATTTAACCATAGGAAGACAAAAACCTACATGAATCAAAATGTGCTTGAATAAAAGCCAATTTACCTTCCATGTGCCTTTTAGAGGTCAAGCTTGACTAAGAAATCCTTCATTTTCTTTGACTTTATTGAGTGAAGTACCTTGTTAGCAATGCTCATTGAATCATGGATTTGTCTAGCACTTAAAAAACCAAATTGTTGTATTGAAATTGCCTTGGAAAAGATTGCCTTCAGTCGTCTTGCTACAACCTTGGAAATAATCTTGTAGGTGGTATTGTACATCGAGATAGGTCTAAAATCTTCAAATGATTCAAGAGCATCCATTCTAGGTATCGAGGCTTTGAATGTGGTATTCATTGCCCTCAATACCTTCCTTGGAGTCCTTGATTCCACCACAACACCCAACAAATCCTCTTCTAGTAACTCATAAAAGCTTAGGTAGAACTCCATTGGCTACCCATCTATGCCTTGGCTCTTTTTCTTTTGGAGAGAGTAAATCACCTCCTTTAATTCTTCCTTGGACGCAACCTCTATTAATTCACATGCAAGATTGGATAACTTAAGTAATTTTTTTCCTTTAAAAGGTTTGGTAGATATACAACCTTTAAAATTAGAACCTACTTGGAGAAACAACAGAAGTGGGGATAATGCAATCTCGAAACGTCTTGACAGATTTCTAGTTTCAAAAAATTGGTTTTTGGACTGCTCGCAGTAAAATCTTGGGTTGAAGTTGGGGGTTTATCAGATCATCGCCCTATTATTTGTTCCTTGAAAAAACAGGATTCCAAGCCTTTTCCTCCATTCAAGTTTAACCCTTTTTGGCTCCAAGAGGAAGATTATAAAACTTTGGTGAAGGATAATTGGTCTCCTTTAACAAAAAATTCCTTTGTTTCCTTTATGAAACAATTTTCGGACAATCTAATAAGAATAAAAAACATTTCAAAGAGGTGGGAGAAGGATTATAATGCTAAACATCAGGAGCAACTAAAAGAATTGGAGTTCAAACTAAAGGAAATTTACAGTCTTAACAACTCCGGCATTTTCACAGTAGAAGAATTGAAGTTTGTTAAAGATCGCGAACTAAAATGTGAAGACTTATTGGCAAGAGAAGAGCAATTGTGGAGACTAAAGAGTAGGGCCATTGGGATTTCAAAAGGCAACAATAATACTAAGTTTTTCCACATGTATTCCTCACATAGAAAAAATGTGAACACGATTTCATAAATAAAGGATGCCAATGGGAACCTAGTAAGCTCCTTCAAGGAAAAGGCGGAGGCAGGAAAGATTTATTTTAAAAACCTTTTCATAGAACCGGAAGGAATCCCTATACAAAAGATCTTACAGGTTCTAAGATTGTTTCCCAACATGGTAAACAAAGAAATGAATAAGAATATGGTAGAATAGGTATCTGAAGAAGAATTGGAAAAGATAGTACACTCGTTTCAGAAAGGAAAGAGCTCGGGCCCTGATGGGTTCTCAATCGAATTTTATCTAGGTTTTTAGGAGTTACTAAAGGATGAGCTGATAAAGGTAGTCTGTGAATCACAAAGATCAGGGAAGGTGTTAGGAGCTTTGAATTCTACCTTCCTAGCTCTAATTCCTAAAAAAATTATTCTTCCTCCTTTGAGGACTTTAGACCTATTTCATGCTACAATGTTGTTTACAAAATAATTGCCAAGTTAATAGCTCAACGGATGAAGCCAATCCAGAGTAGTATAATCTCATAAGAGCAGTTCGAGTTCCTTTTTAACCGTCAGATCCATGATGCAGTTTCCTTGGCTCAGGAGGAAATTCATTCAATTAATAAGAACAAAAGTAAAGCTTTTGTACTCAAATTAGACTTGTCCAAAGCGTATGACAGGGTTAGCTGGACCTTTCTAAGGTTGCTCTTATTACAAATTGGTTTTGAAGTGAACACAGTGAATTGGATAATGGGTTGTATCCAATCGAGGCCTTTGCGGTGCTTATAAATGGATCTCCATCTCATTTCTTTAGACCCTCCAAAGGAATAAGACAAGGTTGTCCTCTTTCCCCTTTTCTCTTCCTTTTGGTTGCTGATGCTTTAAGCAGGTTATTACATCAAGCTAAGTGTGCAGGATCCTTCATTGGTTTATGATTCCGAAGAATTGTCCCATATTTTGTTTGTGGATGATGTATTAATGATGGGGGAAGGCTCCCTAGAGAATATTAGAGAAAGTGTTCTGTTAATGGAGCTGTATAAGAAGGCCACAGGGATGCATATTAATGTAGAAAAATCAATTCTTTTTGAGAATTCGCTTGAGGAGGAAGTTAAGAACAGGCTAGCAAAAGAAGTCCCCTACTCCATAAAACCTTTATCAGAAGGATTCAAATACTTAGCTTTCCTTCTTAAGCCAAACTCGTACTCTTTTAAAGATTGGCTTTGGTTGTATAAAAAGGTAGAAGGTCAAATCGGGTGCTGGGAAAACAAGTTTCTTTCAAGAGGAGGCAGACTGGTCCTTCTCAAGGAAGCCATTCAAAGCATCCCTGTATATTGGGCTTCGATAGCCTATATCCATAAATGTATCCTTCAAAAAATTTGAAAGATTTTTTTCTCATTTTTGTGGACAACGAGCAAACAGTATGAAGGAATCGCTCTTATCAAGTGGAAAACAGTGGCAAGTCTAAAAGCTTTTGGAGATTGGGGTTTAAAAAATCCATTTACTTTCTGTCAATCATTGGCAGCAAAGTCTCTAGGGAGGTTGATCAAGAATCCAAGCTCATTATGGGGGAAGGTAATGATATCAAAATATTGTCTGAACTACTATATCATGGAATGGATACATAAACCTGAAAAATCTCATAAAAATGGTTCCATAGGATGGAAATCCTTTGTACTATCCTATCCTCTGATTGGGGATTGGTTGGCATGGAGCGTTGGTGACGGAAAAAATATCTGAATAGCTGAAGACCCGTGGATAGGGGCTGGGGATGGTTACAACACTAGTACAAAATGAGAGATAAGTGACTAGGGAACTAAAAAGGTTAGTCACCATTGTTTTTTCAAGGGATAAATGACTAAAATTGAGCAATTTTAAATAAGCCAACTAAAAACGACTAAGATAAATGACTAATTTAGTCACGGGATAAAACATATGACTAGATAACAAGTGACTAAAATAAAAATGACTAACATAAATGAATAATTTAGTCATGGGAATATAAATATGACTATCTAACAACGATTAATGTGAATTAGTCGTTTATGTTAGTCATTTTTAGTTGTGTCACACTGACAATGGAAAATTACAATTTTGATAATGAATTTGTACAATATTTTACTAAATTTTAACAATGCATATGGACTTAGAGATCTTACTATGGGGGTCATGGTCCATGTGTGTGGTCCCAAACCACCATATTGACCCTCCATAGGGGATATTTGGCCTGGAAGTGGGATGTGGTGCTCATATTTTTTAGGTTTAGAACACTAGATATGGTTTATAATATAAGGTTTTTTTATAAGCTATAACTTCATATATTACTTGGCAAAAAGTAAATTACATCGGATAGCCATTATAGCTCAGGATCAGCATTTGACACAGAACTATAGACAATGTCGTCCCAAAACGCTATTCCCCACATCCCAACAGTTCCACCTCATACGAAGCATTAAGCCAGACAAAACTTTCATCCCATATTAGAGCACCAAGACTAAAGACTTCACTATAGTGATGACTGTATAAGACTTCTACCCCAGCACTAGGACCGACATGTTGCATATGACAGACTATCAACGTTAATTACAACCAAAAGGATCAAATAGAAACACGCTTCCAATTATCGCACCTGAAATCTCAACGACACGCCAGCCTAGAAATCCTCCTAAGGGTCGGTTGGGGCTCTCACGCCATCTGCAGCTTGGTAGATAGCTCCCCACTCACCCGCAGGCATCCCAGTCGAACACCAACATGAGGAGCTCCCCCCTCCTTCAAGAGAGGAAGAAATGGTATTCCCAAGTGGTGGGTGATGACATCAATTTTCATGTGAATGAGCCATGAATCCATTAGATGCTCCTTCCATAAGTGAGCAAGGATATTATCCCCCAAACTCTTCAGCTCGCGCTCCTGAAGCAGGTGGCCAATTACCCAGAACATGGAGACAACCCCTTCATACAACAACAAGTGAGCCTGAGTGGACTCAGGGTCCAAAATCCAATGCTCAAGCATAGAAAATTCCTTAGCTGGCTTCAAAACCTCCATCTCTGTCCATAAATACTTCTCCATGGAGTCGGTATTTCCCCCCTTCGGAATTATGGCCATGTAGTCCCAAGTGTCCCGGGCCACCCTCGACTACTCTCAGATCACTCTTTTCTTCCCTCCCCTCAGCCTGCCCTGGCTAGACGCCTCAACATTCTTTGGCTCATACATGTCTTCCTCACCACACTTCCAGCCACTATAACTAGTCATTAATGAGCTTAGACTTGCCACCTTCAACAGATAGGCGATAATGCCAAGCATTGATATAGCACGAGCTGTCAACTTGATGATCTCGGAGATGAGGACGAGGGTCCGCATCATACCTAAGGACAATGCATCCACTATCATGACTATGTCAATACCAGGGCTTGTCCTCAAATGGGACATAAAAACACATTCCGCACTTGCATCCAACTTCGCTATTAATTGGCATAACTATTATCGTACCTCCCTTCTCCTCGCCCTTCCGATTCATAGTATCTTCCCATGAGCCTGATATAATTCATTTACATGCATACTAGAGCTCCGTCCATCCTACACGTGGCGGTATCGAATGTCCATGTGCCATCATAATCTCCTCTTGTTAGTTGTCTCCACCCGCATCCACGGATTAATTATTATAATGTTGATTAACTTAATGATAATGAAATTGCAATTTTATACCATGGTTGAAGATCTAATTTAACAAAGTTGAGTTCATGGCTTATCAACATAGGTGGAGGTCATGGTTTATAATTAACAATATAGTTGGAGATCATTATAAGTCACGGTTTATGATTAAAATGGTTGGAACCTAGAGGTCATGGTTTAATTGTGGGCTTAAAATTTTTATTATTAATATTTTTAATCTCACTTTAATGTTTTAATTTTCTAAATTTGTAATCTTTTAATTTCTTATCTTTTAAAATTATATTTTGGCTTATTATATCTTTTAATTTCTAATTTTTAAATTATTAACCTTTTTAATATTATTTTAATGTTCTAAACTCTTAATTTATTAATTTCTAATCTTGTTAATAATATTATATATTAACTTATTAAATTGGTATTTTTCATTTTTTAATATTTAAGGTAATATTTAATAGTATTAGTCTTTTAGATAATGTGATAAGAGCGGGAAACATCGTTGAAAGGAGGGAAAATGAATTTCCACAAAATCCCCTACTCATCGAAAGCTAAGGGGAAAGGGGAAAAAATGCACTACTAGACTAGCTCAGAGCATCTCCACTCATGACAAGGTATGAATGTTCAACCCCGCAAGGGTTTTGTACTTATGTGCAGAATGTCATTTTTTCACGAGTCTTTTCAGTATTTGAAATATATATGACTCTTTGGGGTTTTCATCACTAATGTTGCATTGAGAGGGGCTTAGGGTTTGAAGGTTAGAGCTCAATATTACAGGGTTTCTGCATAACTAGGATTTCTAAGGTTATGATGCCAGAGAATACAACCAAGAGAAAAAAACTAGGTGGTGCCAATCCATAAACGATCGTATCTGAGTCTCCAATTCTTTTCTATATCTACACAATCAGGTGCATTCTCATCACTCTACTTTGCATATTTTTGGTATATATTTCTCACATTATTGAGAGTTCTGGTTCTGGTAATTTTCTAAGTTGAGAGATTTATAGCCATGCTATCTATCTATGGTCTATGTGCTATGTCCTCATAAATGTCAAACCTCCCTACGACTATAAAATCTCCCCAGGACTGCGTATAATTGGTCTGCGTATTGAAACATCCTCCAGTTGATAGCAATACATCATTTTTTTTACATGATAGACCCATGATGACCGATGCTTGCCAAGCATCTGACAAATTTGAAAATTCAGGGGAACATGAAATGGTCATAGTTCTTAATCAGGGTACTATTGGTGTTGACCATGCTCAGTTAATAGGCAAAGAAAACTTTGGAATGACAGAGAGATCTTGTCCTTTTGAAGTCATCTCACATTCCTCAAAAGGCCTTACGGACAATGTATTGTCTTTCTTAGTGGATAGTGAAGATGAAAATAAAGAGTTGCGTGGTCAGATTGAGTTGATTGAACAACATTATGAGACTGAACTACCAGAACTTTACAGAAGGTGTCAATAGGCTATAGACGAAATAAAAAAGATTTGGAGTCAAAAGAAGCAAGCAACATCTGCCTGTTACTGATCTTATGGATTGTCACATTGTGATCATATTAATGGGCATTCCTCTGTAGGAGAACTGGACTCCAATACCCTTGAAAACTCTTAAGGGTATCTTTAAAGGAGATTACAACAAAGACAAACAATCCACTTGTTACAGTCTGCAATGTTCTGCGGGGTGACAATCTTTCAAAAGCTGTAAACATAGAGCATCAGGAAAATGTAAAACAGTTATAACTTTCTTCAAATATAGATCATCCAAAAGAATCTGGCTTGGTTCATAATAAAGATCATTAACTTACATATTTACAAACAAGTTCCATTATTGAAGTTCACCTTCTTGAGTCATGTTCTTACAAGGATACCATAAAACCAGGTTCATACAAGGATATTCCTTTAATACTTCAGTTAGTGGATGTTGTAGTCCCGTGGGTCACGAGGTTACCAGAGATACATTATATATTATAAACAAGCATGCACTGTGATTCAGATATAAGAGACAAGAGACCAATAGAGAGAGACAAACACAAGCCTTTATTACTAGCAAGAGTAGAACGCTACATAGAACAGATCATAGTTAA
Source organism: Larix kaempferi (assembly GCA_027924585.1). Classification (NCBI taxonomy): domain Eukaryota; kingdom Viridiplantae; phylum Streptophyta; class Pinopsida; order Pinales; family Pinaceae; genus Larix; species Larix kaempferi. The sequence continues at coordinate 15,448,704 of BSBM01000444.1, read as the reverse complement.
CCAATACACTGGCTCAACAGCCTATATATATATATATATATGTGTGTGTGTGTGTGTGTGTGTGTGTGTGTGTGTGTGTGTTTACATTCAATTATATAACTGTATTGTCAGCGCAACCGACCGACATGGCCCGAATGGTCGACGCAACTTGTCGACTTACATTGCAAGTGGTCGGGTGGAGAGCCTAGTCGACAGGCCGACCTAGGCTCCTCCAACATATCCCCCACCTCAAAATATTTCTTCGTCCCAAAGAAACGAGGAGATGTAAAATAACTGAACAAAATATGGATGACTGCAAAATTGATAGATGTAGTTGTTACTATTATTCATGACTGGAACTGGTCACTGCTTGTTGTTCTACACAAACCTTAACAATTGCTTCAGCCGAGATTGATAGGTGGTGCTGAAAATCTTCCCAATGGCGTAGCGATTTTTGGATGTCAATGGTAAGTGTTGTCAGGATCGATAAGCCATTCATCTTTTCCTGCGTTGTCTTGCCTTGTAGATGAATTAAGTTGGAACCAAATAGTTCAATTTTCTCATTGGCAGCTGTAAGCAGGGTTTGGAGATGTGGTTGGAGTTGTTCCACTTTGAAGAGGTTGTTTTGGGCTTGGCTCAACCACTGCTCTTCACTTTTTTCTAATTTCTCCAATTTCCTATTTTCTATCACAATTTGATCCTCAATAGTTTGGCCCATGGTGTCGTCAGCTACTCAGCGTTGCTGATGAATATTATCAATCAAGTTGCGCGTCGCCCGCATTTCTGTGAATACATTGCCATAATGTGTGTACCAATTGCAGAGAACATCGATGACTGTAGCTGCTTGGTCATTGTACTGGCTGAGGTGATCATATGCTGAGTTAAATGCTTCATATTGTGCAGACATCAGATATGTTGTTACTGTGGCCTGTTCCTGTCGGTCCTTGATGAGCTCCTCGTGCAATGTCAACACGACAGTTTGGAACAATTGGAAAGCTTTATCAAGTGTGCTAGTCGTGTCAAAGCTGACTAGAAGAGGAATGGCTTGTTGTGCTAAGTATTGACACTTAACCAAAAATACATTTTGGTCCTCCTCTAACTGGTGAATGCAGTCCTCGGCTTCTAGTCAGCGATGTCGTTGTTCTCGATTAATTGCATCAGCCAGTAAGTCGAGCTCTGCTTGTGTTGCTTGTTGTGGCTTGTATGTCGAGATGGGCCCGAATTGGTCGAGATGTACAGATAAGCGACCCAACTGAGAGATATGATCCAGATGTTGTTGTTATTGCTAAAGGTCTTTATCTTGGCGTCGTTTGTCTTTACGTTGCTTCTTCTTGGACTTTCCCTAAGATTTTGAAGCCTCTAATTATTGTTCTGACTCTTTTCGTGTCTCGATTGATTCAGCTGGGTGTTGTGCCTCTACTTGTGCTTTGGCAATGGTTTGTTCTGCTTGTATTGAGCTGCTTGGTATGACTATTGTATTTGTCAGGAGTGCTTCCTCAGTGACTCCTTGATTGTCTTGTTCTACTGGCTCGACAGTTGATTTAGTGGTTTGTGCTGTTGTTTCGGCTGCTGCTTCCAATATTTCTTGAACTGGTGTTTCTTGTTCTTGAATTACTTCAGATGTTGTAGTGGTTCCATCGATAGGGGTAGGGGATGACACATTAATAACTGGTGTGTCTTCAACTCGAGGAGGAGGGATTGGAAGGGAGCTTCCAGACGGTTCCAAACTGACGACAGGAGACAAGACTTCTGGTATTAATGATTCGACTGAATCCAAGATTTCAAGATCTGGGGACTGCTCTGGTGGATTGACAACACGTCGGGGAGGTGAATGGACTTCCACCGATGGATTGACTGGAAAAGGGATAAAATTTGAGGTTTCTTGGGGAATAATTGGGCTATTAGGGTCGAGATTACGCTAAAGATGAGTATGACGCATACCAATTGCTTGAGGTGCTAAGGTATCTGAGGGGTTCAATCACGGTTCAATAGTTCAGTTGGGTTAGCAGCGGGAGGGGTGGAATCATTCGGTGGGCTAGTATCAAGGAAGACAGGTTTTTTTAGTCACTAAATATCGTCATTGTGGGAAGAAAGTGGGGAGGTTGGTTATGAACTGATTCAAGTCGTGTTCAGATTGTAATGTTTGACGAAGTGGAAAAGGAAGGGATTGTACAAGATTTGAAAATTAAGGTATTGATGAAGGTACAAGTAGAGTACTTACAGGTGTAGAGAAAAGAATGTCCTCCGTCACAATGGTCGGAGACAATGGAGGTGAACTTACAGTCAAGTCGATAGAATGCTCGATCATAAGCTGAACTTTATTTTTGGGTTGTGGTTGGCTATGAGCTTGCTCAGCTTCCAAAAATCTCTTGAACTGCTCGTCGACTGGTACTTTGTTCTTAGCTGCATCTTCTAGAATTTTTGTTGCACTGTCGAACAATTCTATTTCGCCTTCCTCTATTGGCTCCTGGATGATCATTTTTCTTTTTCCTTTCCCATGTAGTTGTACATTCCTTGCTTGTCGAGCTTCTGATAACACGTCAGGCATTTGTTGAATGTTGTCGCTCTTCAAAGCATATTTTGGGTTTTCGGACTGAATTTCTTCATCTGATTGTTCGGCTATATCCGAAGGGTCTTGATGAGGTGTAAGAGTAAGTGCGAGAGGTTGTGGCACGGCTGCAGGTTCATCTTCAAATGCAAAGTTGTTCATATATAGGCAGCTTTCATACTCTTCCTCTTTTTCTGCATCTGTTAGAGGTTCGACTATGGGAACGACGACCTCTCGTGCTGTAATGTCCCTTGTTAGGAATTTTATTAAAATGACAATTTTTCACTTTTTTTTCCCTAGTTTGACCTTTGACTAGTTTTGATCTCTAGGTCCCAAATTTGCCCCAAATGATCCCAAATCTTCTGAGAAGGTATATGAATGATATTAGAAGATAAATATGTGTTTTAGGGATGCCTTTGGACCTTTGAAATACTTTTGCAAATCCTCTTTCAATTCTGATCCATGTAGGTAACTTTACTAGTGATTTCCCTTTGACTAGTATTGGTCTCTAGGTCTCAAATTGACTCCAAATTCCTTCAAATATTCAAGGAAGGTGTATGAATGATATTAGAACTTGAATATGATGTTTATCGATGACATATGGCCACAAAACGACCTCTGCAAACTCTCTTAAGATTCTGGACCAATTATGCAATTTTACTAGTAATTTGGGGTTCAAATCCCCCTGGGGTAAGTACTGAAAATGGCTTCCCAAATGCCTCCAAACCCACTCAAATTTATGAACAGAGGTATTTAATGTGTTAAGTATGTTATTAAAGTCTCATATGCACCATTAATGGATTATTACAACTGTTCTCACCCTCTCCCATTCAACTGCAAAAATCCCCAATTCGACCCTTGGGGAAATGGCACTATTTCACCTCCCAATATAACTAAACTGAGTAAAATTGCTTCAAATGCTCAAGTACAGTACATGAAACTTGTAGAAGACATCCATGGCAGTATATTGATCACAAATATATCATAGAATCATCCATTCATTCGAAATTATCATCAATACATTGGCTCACAACAAGGTAGTGGGGAAATGGCATTGTTCTTCCATTAAAAATGAGATTTATACATTTCTACTTGGAATTTCGACCTGGAACTTTTTGGAGATGAAGAACAGAGTATTTACTTCATATTACAAAAGAACTGGGGCATTAAAAGCTTCCCCAAAGAGTACAATAGCTCACCAAAAACGCCCTCCCTCAAGGATCAAGAATATGCCATCAAAACTGGAAATGGTTGAAGGAGTGAGCTGCAATAGAAGAAACCATGAGCTGCCCTGTAGCTTACACCTGCAAATAAATACTCCATTAAATCTCCAAATGAAAGGTCTGAATGGCCTTTCCAATTACCAACTTGGATGGGAATCTTTCACCCTCGAAATTGGCTAAGGCAAGAAACTAGTCATCCACTAGCTCTCCCTCTTCACAATTGCAATTGCAAATTCTACAAATGATAAAAATCTGGTTTCATTCTTTTTTATTGACATTTATAAACTTCTAATGTCCTCCATGGGTCGAATTCCTTCCAAGAGACTCATGCCAACTCAAGTTGGGAAGAGATTCCAAAGAACGCCACTTGTACAACAATTCCTAGTCTCCCACTTCCACCAAATCACATGTGGAAGCATCTTAGCTGCCCTAACACCCTTGAGCGCCCTCTTGGAGTCTAGTTTTAGCCCTGACATTTCATATATGTCATATGTCAGCCTTCAGGTCTGATTTGTGTCATAGGTGTCATAGCATCTTCATCATTGTTGTCATAGAGCTAGGGAATCTAGCCCAAGTGTCTCACTAGCTCCAAATTGCCTCTTCCTCTTCCATGGGAGTTACTCTTCCTCTATATTTCGACCTTGGATGAGTCATGCAATGAATAATACCTTTTGGACTCCCCCAAGTATGTTACGATTCACTTTGAATTCGAATTGGTGAGAGAATGATGCCAAGTGTAGTGGGGAAATCTAGCCATATGTGGGTCTCACTTCCTCCATGTGTCTTCATGATGAAATGCCACTTTGATTTTCACTTGTATATATTTATTTATCTCCTTTATTAAATATGTATGCCATTCTAATGTTCAAACATCATTTATTATCCCCATTATTCCAAATCCCAAAGCTTCCACCCCAAACCTAGGAAACTAGTAATTTTCCTCCTTGGCAATTATTTGACCTTTAGCATCAATTTGACAAACTCTAATGAATAGGGCCAATGTGATTAGGCCATTTTGACCCAATACCAAATTTGGGACATGACAAATCCTCCCTTCCCAATATTGCTTGTCCTCAAGCAATTTCAAACATGGGTGTTGAAGAACCTGCTTTCTGTATAATTCTTTGAAGTTGCCATTGAATTACCAAACCTTGAGTCTTTGAGTTTCCATGACGATTTTAGAGAGGAACCACCATGCTTGCTGCTGCACTACTCTGATAAAAATCACTTTATTAAGTGGGAAATCCATCTCCCATACTTCTTGTTTCCCCCCAAAAATTGAAACCAATGAGATAAAAATTATTCCAGGGTCCCATTGCTTGTATTGCACCCCAACAATGAAGAGTGCTCTCCAACCCATACCATCAGATAAAATGATTCCTGGATCCCATTTTCTTGTATGCATTCTTCCAAACATCATGAGTACAAAATATATGTTATCAAATTACATAACTACATAATGAAAATGTACATCAAGGATGTGCTTCATCAAAGAATCATGAAAGTGCTTGTACCTCCAAGCAAGTAGACCACAATTTTCCAAGTGCATACAAGCTTCAAGTGACCAATCAAATCTGCTCCAATGACATAGGTGAGGATCCCATGTCCTATAATGTTGCTCCAAAAGGATGTGATATGCATCAAAATATTCAACCATGTATTCTTTCATCCAAGAAGTGAATGAAGAATCTCCACTAAAATCTGAACCAAATAATGAGCAGAAAAAACAAGGAGACTTCCAATGACTCAAAGAAGTCTCACCCATACATCCACAAATGTGAGAATCATAAAGATGTAACAAAGTATGTGGCTGCCAAAAAAAATTTTCTCCCATCATAAATCTATTCACCCAAGTGTTGGAAGAAGTTCCTCTAACATCAAATGAACCCCGTGTTGAGCAAGAAAAACCATGAGTCTTCAAGTGACTCAAATCCATATCATAGGTGCATCCATGTAGATGTGAATCATCATAAAGTGACAAATTATGCTGCTGCAAATGTGAATAAGAATGTGCTCCAACCATATCATCATAAAAAGTAAATCTAGGAGTTCCATACTCCTCATGTGGCACCATCAAAAAGAACCCTTTCACCCATACTTCATTGAGACTAATGTTGCAAAACATGGAATTGTAGGATGTAGGAGAACAAATTAACTCACCCAAATGATCAAAAAGTGCAGAAGTTTTATCATGGGAAGGATCCATGTGGGTAGTATCATGCAGCTCCTTCAAAAGTGGGAAACCTTTGTCATAGATTGGTTCCAATGTAGAGGAATCATGCTCTTCTTTAAAAATTGCATAACCTTCATCAAGAGACAATTCAAGTTCCTCTTCCACCACATCAAGTGTTTGGATCTCTTCAAGTTCATATTCAAACACATTAAGCACATTCAAATTCCCACATTTCTCATGATCCACCATGTCATGAGAATCCTCCAAACAATCTACCATTTGACAATCTGAAACATAGGAGGAAAAACAAGTATCTTGCAACTTTTCAAGAAGTTGCTCATTTTGAATTGCGATCTTATGAATATCCTCATTATTCTTCAAGTATGCATCATGTAACAATTCATTAAGCTCAAAAAATGGTTTCTATCAAAAAGCAAAGACATGAAATTACCTTTGATGTGGCACATTGCTCTTTGAATCTTCTCCATGTCTTCAAGGAAGGATGTTTCCTCCAATGAAGTAGCTCTCCAACAAGAATTTGACACCAATGCTTGGATGTCATGGAGAATGCTGAGGGACTCTTGGATCTTCTTTTCATTCATCTTTAAGGACCCTTCAAGAAAATGAGGCTCTTGCAAATGAACCTCCTCATCTTCTTCATTTTTTCTTGGACCAACTTCATGAAGCTCAAGTGGTGATGGAGAAGTTGATCTTGGTTCTTCTTCAACTGCTGCAAGGTCTTCATTATCATGATTAATGGAACTTGGGCTTGCAGCAACACTTTCAAAAGTGATCTCTATGTCACCAACATAGAGGTGTGAGCACCCATCAGTAGGTACTCCTTCATAGTTTAAGAATCCATCAGTAGATGCTCTTTGGTTCATGTTTAAGCTAGAAGGTGTCTCGAAATGATCTTCCATATTTTCAATAGAATCTTCTTCATGATCTTGTGATGTCTCTTCCTTTTGCTCCTTCAAGCAAGCTGATGCATTTTTCCCCTTGGTTTCTTCAAAATCAATAATTTTTTCCACAAGTTCGATAGAAAACAATTCGAATCCTTCCTTAAGTTGCTTGGTCATATCTTCAAATATTGTTTTCATAATTTTTATATGCTCCTCACCATCATATGAGGCTCCTTTTTCATCCCTAGTCATAGTTTCCTCAAAAAATTTGCTCTTCTTCTCCTACTTTTTTTTTTTCTTCAACAAAGGCACTTTTGGTTTCAATATCTAATGGTGGTACCTGAATTAGTGTCCTCATGAATATTATACCACATCAGGTGCCAAGATCATGCTCTGATACCACTGTAATGTCCCTTGTTAGGAATTTTATTAAAATGACAATTTTTCACTTTTTTTTCCCTAGTTTGACCTTTGACTAGTTTTTATCTCTAGGTCCCAAATTTGCCCCAAATGATCCCAAATATTCTGAGAAGGTATATGAATGATATTAAAACATAAATATGTGTTTTAGGGATGCCTTTGGACCTTTGAAATACTTCTGCAAATCCTCTTTCAATTCTGATCCATGTAGGTAACTTTCCTAGTGATTTCCCTTTGACTAGTATTGGTCTCTAGGTCTCAAATTGACTCCAAATTCCTTCAAATCTTCAAGGAAGGTGTATGAATGATATTAGAACTTGAATATGATGTTTATGGCTGACATATGGCCACAAAAAGACCTCTGCAAACTCTCTTAATATTCTGGACCAATTATGCAATTTTACTAGTAATTTGGGGTTCAAATCCCCCTGGGGTAAGTACTGAAAATGGCTTCCCAAATGCCTCCAAACCCACTCAAATTTATGAACAGAGGTATGTAATGTGTTAATTATGTTATTAAAGTCTCATATGCACCATTAATGGATTATTACAACTGTTCTCACCCTCTCCCATTCAACTGTAAAAATCCCCAATTCGACCCTTGGGGAAATGGCACTATTTCACCTCCCAATATAACTAAACTGAGTAAAATTGCTTCAAATGCTCAAGTACAGTACATGAAACTTGTAGAAGACATCCATGGCATTATATTGATCACAAATATATCAGAGAATCATCCATTCATTCGAAATTATCATCAATACATTGGCTCACAACAAGGTAGTGGGGAAATGGCATTGTTCTTCCATTAAAAATGAGATTTATACATTTCTACTTGGAATTTCGACCTGAAACTTTTTGGAGATGAAGAAAAAAGTATTTAATTCATATTACAAAATAAATGGGGCATTAAAAGCTTCCCCAAAGAGTACAATAGCTCACCAAAAACGCCCTCCCTCAAGGATCAAGAATATGCCATCAAAACTGGAAATGGTTGAAGGAGTGAGCTGCAATAGAAGAAACCATGAGCTGCCCTGTAGCTTACACCTGCAAATAAAGACTCCATTAAAGCTCCAAATGAAAGGTCTGAATGGCCTTTCCAATTACCAACTTGGATGGGAATCTTTCACCCTTGAAATTGGCTAAGGCAAGAAACTAGTCATCGACTAGCTCTCCCTCTTCACAATTGCAATTGCAAATTCTACAAATGATCAAAAGCTAGTTTCATTCTTTGTTATTGACATTTATAAAATTCTAATGTACTCCATGGGTCGAATTCCTTCCAAGAGACTCATGCCAACTCAAGTTGGGAAGAGATTCCAAAGAACACCACTTGTACAACAATTCCTAGTCTCCCACTTCCACCAAATCACATGTGGAAGCATCTTAGCTGCCCTAACACCCTTGAGCACCCTCTTGGAGTCTATTTTTAGCCCTGACATGTCATATATGTCATATGTAAACCTTCATGTCTGATTTGTGTCATAGGTGTCATAGCATCTTCATCATTGTTGTCATAGAGCTAGGGAATCTAGCCCAAGTGTCTCACTAGCTCCAAATGCCTCTTCCTCTTCCATGGGAGTTACTCTTCCTCTATATTTAGACCTTGGATGAGTCATGCAATGAATAATACCTTTTGGACTCCCCCAAGTATGTTACCATTCACCTTGAATTCGAATTGGTGAGAGAATGATGCCAAGTGTAGTGGGGAAATCTAGCCATATGTGGGTCCCACTTCCTCCATGTGTCTTCATGATGAAATGCCACTTTGATTTTCACTTGTATATATTTATTTATCTCCTTTATTAAATATGTATGCCATTCTAATTTTCAAACATCATTTATTATCCCCATTATTCCAAATCCCAAAGCTTCCACCCCAAACCTAGGAAACTAGTAATTTTCCTCCTTGGCAAGTATTTGACCTTTAGCATCAATTTGACAAACTCTAATGAATAGGGCCAATGTGATTAGGCAATTTTGACCCAATACCAAATTTGGGACATGACACGTGCCTTAGCATGAATTGTCAATTTTGTGTTGGATTGCCTGCTGAGCTCGTCGAATATTTCATCGACTGAAGGGTAGTAGTCGAGAGATTCTGCGGCGCCAGCTACGCCCTGCAGGTGCCAGACCGATGTGTGATCTAGCGCAAGTTGGATGTGCGCCGACGGAGGTAGACTTCGTTGAACATTCTGGGGTACTCTTCATCTAGTCGACACAATTTTTAGGTTTTCGAACCAAAGTTCTAGCCAAATCTTCACTGTTGAGGGACCTAGTCTACTTCCTCCATATGAAAAATACCAGAAATTTTGCATTAACACAGGTCTTTCTTGAGTAAAGTCTTTATTTCCTGATGGTCTGAGATGCGTCATGGCAATCCAGATAATTAAAGATGGGTACCGAATGACCACTCCGTCATCTTGACACTTGAAGCATATCATCCAGATAATGTCGGCTAACTAGTCAGCCCAGTTGAATATTTTGCCATTTACTGCCATGTTCAACACTGCCTCTAACATTTCAATTTTTAAATCTGAACCACGACCGGAACTCGACAAAGCGGTTGAAACAATTCGGGCATCTATCTTATAATTTTCATATTTGATCTGACTTACTACTAACCCTCGAGAATATTTTCCAAATGGGTGCTCTGTAAATTATTTAATCAATTCTAGCTTCTGTCGAACAGGTACATCTACACCTTTATTTGAAAACCCCGTAATCCTGTGGATAAGCGCACCATTTATTTCGACCGGATTATCAAAATCAAATTTCCCATCGTGATATCTGCTAACTATGAATTGGGAAATAATATCCTTAAGTTTGTCAAACAATTCAAGCAGAGGTGTTTGCATGTAATGCAGAACTGTAGCAGACCGCGATCTTTGGGCTTCATCTCTCCAAAGGCCTTCTTCATCCTTTCCCCAAGCTAGAATGTCTTTCCAAGTTCTTCGCCAATGTGATTCTGGTACTTTAGCATTTCGAACCTGCTACAAGCGGGTTTCCAACGGGGATTGAGCCTTGTATAACTCACAGACTTTGGCTACAACTGAGTGGGTTGTTGTCTGAACCCTCTTTGGTGCCATGGCTTCTTTTATGCAGTTCTCAGGATCGCAGAGGTTTTTCGGTATTTCTGAAGTCTAATTCTCAAGTTCTTGGCAGAAGAGTATCCAGGAATCCTCGAGCTCGGGGTTTAAAGAGGACGAACTTGGCAGGTGTGACTGCGAAGTAGATGGATGTATTAAAGACTGATTTGACGCAGGCTTTAATTTTGATTGACAGGCTATCCGTGCCTCGTCAAGTGCATGTCGGTTTTGCTCATCTACTGGTCGGCCCTCCCGACTACTTTTTGCTGCTACATTTATGTCGGGGGCTTGTCATCTCCTATCTTTTGTCTGATCATGTCGGCTATGGCTAAGCTGTCGAGTCTGAGGAATATGGTCATCTACTCTTCTTTGGTTGTCTCTATACTCATGGCGTCTATCATGTCAATGGACATGCACCGGTCTTCTTTCTTATCGATCTTTTCTCTTATCAGCTTTACTTGTCCAGTCCTTAGTCATTATGAATGTGACCTGAATTGTTGTTTAGGGAGATTGCTTATAATGCTTCTCTCTTTGAGTTATTTGTAACCGTTTTTTTTTTTTGAAATGCTCATGACTTGTACCGCTTTAGTCGGGCGCCATTTACAAGTTTGTTGAAAACACTACCTTGTAATGTTTTCAGTCGGACTGAACCGTTGGGGTTTATCATTTCAAAAACATAAGGCCTCGTCCACTCCGTGTGCAAATTTTTTGGTTTTCCCTTTACGCGGCTATTGTAAAGCAATGCCAAGTCACCAACTGACAGATTATTCCGTTTGATGTTCCTATCATGCCATGCTTTCTGTTGTTGTTTCTTGATTTGTTGATGTTCCATTTCTATCTGTCGATTCTTGTCCAGCTTCGACAATTTTAATAGGCGCTCTTGTCGTGCATCTTCGACATCAATATGTAATACTTCTGCAATTGTCGATGCTTATCGTCGGAAATGTAGCGAGACAACTGCTTCTTGCCCATAGACAAGTGAAAAAGTTGTTTGACCCGTCGTTCTTTTTTACGTTGTTATGTATGCCCAAAGAACAGCAGGTACTTTATCATCCCAGTCGTCCTTCTCCATGTTGCACACTTTCGCCAATCCTCTTGTGAGCGTTTTGTTAAATGATTCCACGGCGCCATTAGATTGTGGATGATATGCTATGCTTATTCTGTGATCCATTGCAAACTCTTTTGTTAATGCAACAATAGTTTTGCAGACAAAATGTGTACCTTGATCGTTGAGTAAAGTAAGTGGGCATCTGAAGTGGGTAATGATGTTTTCATAGATGAATTTGGCAGCAACTTTGCTAGAACATGTCTCGACCGGTTCTGCCTCTGCCCATTTGTAGATAAATTCTACAGCAGTGATGATGTAACGTGCACCTGTTCGTTTGCCAATTAGTGGAAATGGTCAAATAAAATCAATTGCCCAGATTTTGAATGTTCGGCTCGGATTAATTGGAACCGAGGGAATTTCTGTACTAGGTAGCGGTCATACCATATGTTGACATCTATCACATTTAGTTACAAATTCTCGATAGTATTTATGAACTGTCAGCCACCAGATTCCAGCTTGCGGAATCTTCCTTGTTGTTATATATGCGTGATAATATCCTCCTGCCGGTCCGTAGTGTGCTTTTGAAAGTATGCTATGTCGCTCATGCTCAAGTGCACATCGACGTAACACATCATCTAAGCCAAGTTTGTAGAGGAATCTGTTAATGAGTGTATAAGGTGCAGCTTTCATAGCAAGGATCTTCCTCTTCTTCTCAATCATTCCTTCAGTAGCTTGTCCATCTTCGAGAAATTGTGCAATTTCTGCAAGTTCCAAAGGGACAGCTTCAATTCGAAACAAATGTGCATCTGGAAAATCATCTTCTATACCTGTCGGATCTTCTCCGGTGTCGACTCTCGACAAGTGGTCTGGCCCAACATTAGCCTTTCCCAGTCGGATGATTACCTCAAACTCAAATTCCTGAAATAGTAGAAGCCAACGACTCAACCTCTCGTGGTGCAATGGCTTACTGACTAGATACTTCAAAGCTTGATGATTTGTGTAAAATATGAAGGGATTAGCCAATAAGTAGTGACGGTATTTCTGTAGGGAAAATACCATACCTAATGCTTCTCTTTCTGTGGTAGAATAATTTCTTTCAGCTTTGTTCATCTTTCGGCTTCTAAAATCATTAGGATAGTCCATTCCTTCTTCTCCGGGTTGTGTTAAAATAGAACCGACTGCTATTCGAGATGCATCAATATGAACATGAAATTTCACCAACCAATTTGGGAACTGGAGGATGGGTGCTTCGACGAGTTTTATATTCAATATGTCGAATGATGTATTGCATTCCTCCATCCACCTGTACTCCTGATTTTCTTTCAACAACTCTTTGGGAGGATAGGTCATGTCCGAGTAGTGTCTGATGAATTTTCTGTAATACCCCGTACGACCCAACACGATTCGCACTTGCTTTGGATTAACTGGTGGTTTTAGGTCAAGAATAATTTTTATTTTTGCATAGTCGGCCTTAATTCCTTCTTTACATACTACGTGGCCCAGCAATATACCGATAGGAGTCGCAAAAATGCACTTTTTATGTTCAGGGATAACTGAATCTGCCGACAACGTTCCAACATCAGTCGAATCCATTTACAATGATCTCTTAACATTGAATAGATTGTCCAGTCGTCGAAATAGATAGCCATGGTTTTGCAGATATACTCTTGAAAAGCCTTGACGACAATATGGGAAAAGACCGCTGGTGCGTTCTTCAGACTGAAAGGCGTGACTTTATATGCGAACGACCCAAATTCACACATGAATGTAGTCTTTTTCTTATCTTCTTTCGCAATAGGTACTTGATTGTACCCAGAGAATAGATATGTAAATGAATAACACTCATGCCCTAGAACTTCATTAATAATATCATCTGTGAAAGGAGTTGGAAAGGGGTCGGTAAGTGTTACCTTGTTCAGTTCGCGGAAGTCGACACAAATCCTTAGTCGTTTTGGGTCGTGCTTCTTCGGCTGAACAACCTTTAAGCTCGCCCACTCTAACTGGTCAATAGGATATATAATCTCGGCTTCGAGCATGCTATCGATCTCTTTTTTAACAATGTCTTTATACTTGTGTGCGAGCTTATAGGGCCTTTTCTTCACCAGTATGGTGTCTGGTTTGATGTCAATTTTCATTTCATCCATCTCCTACACAAGTCCTTTCAGGTCTTTACAGTAACGGGAAAATACATACTGAAATTCGTTGAGGAGGCTGGTGATTTCTGCAGTTTGTTCTTCATTCCAGTAGTCGCCAATTCTCGCCATCTGTGATCGACCGTCATTTGAGATATCCACTTCTTTTGTTTTGATATTTGCATCCATCCACTTTCGAGCACGGCTGTCATTTATCGATCTTTCGCCTTCTTTTATTTGTGTGAATGCAAGTGGAAAATCTTTTTCCGATAATCTTTCTAGTTTATCTTTATCGACAATCTTTCTAGTTTATTTTTAGTTAGAATGTTGGTTGTGTTAAGTATTTTTCTAAGGCTCACTTGAATTAGGTGACAGAGTGTGTGCGTGTGAGATGATGAACCCAAGTAAAAGTGCCATGGAGTGGGCAACTTTCTAACTAAAAATAACAATACAGAATTTAAACTTTGAAATGCAAAATTTTCTCTTTTTCAATTAAAATGCTGAAATTTAAAACAAAATATTATGTAAGTGGAACAGAAATAATACTGCAGAAAAGGCTGTAGGGAAGGATGGCTGCAGGCAAGACAGAAGGCTGTGCAAGTGCAGAAAATATTGCAACAAAGTGCTGGGTTCAAAACAAGAAAAAAAATGCAGAAAACAGACCACGGGTCTGTGGCAAATCGGGGCGGTCGGACTGCGGGAAACAGCTCAACAGTCGCGGACAGGTTGCGGTATTTTGGCCGAAAGATGCAGTCGAAACGCAGGAAACAGGTCAAAAGCCGCAGGCGGGTTGCAGGAAAATGGCTAAAAGCTGCAAACGGGACGTGGGAAAGCGGCTTAAAGACACCGGCGAGTTGCAGAAAAATGGCTGAAAGCCGCAGACAGGACGCGGGAAAATGGCTTAAAGACACTGGCGGGTTGCAGAAAAATGGCTAAAAGCCACAGGCAGGACGCGGGAAAATGGCCGAAAGACGCCTACGGATTGCAGAAAGATGGCTGAAAGCCGCAGGCAGGACGCATAAAAATGCTTAACAACCGCCATCGGATCGCTCCAAACAAGCTACTAGCCACGGTCGGATCGCAGGTAACAGACTTGAATCCGTCGGCAGGGCGCCGGAAACGGTCTGAGAGCCGCAGTCGGATTGCAGGTAAATGCCTAAAAAACGCGGTCAGAACGCAACTGTGGGGTGTAAAAGACGCAGTTTACGGCAGTCGAAGGGACAGCCAAAAGGAAAAAAACAGAAAAATATTGCAGAAAATTGAAAACGCTTAAAACTATTAAAAACTATAACCAGAAATTCAAAAGAAACAGAAGCGGAGTCGCCAAAACTGTAGCTAGGGTTTTCACCCTAGCTTGTGCAAATGAGCACCTACTAAGGAGAATGGACTCCTTAGTAGCAGTTCAATAAACAATTAATTAAAGTAAGCAAACAATACGAATTCTAAACTAGCATGAGCATTAATAAACATAACAAAATATAGAAATATGGTGAAGATCTTTCTTTTTGTATTAAAATTTTACCTCAAGTGTAGAGGTTGGTGAAGTTCTTGCAATGGTCCGAGAGGGTTGCTCCAAACTCCAGCTTTGCTCCTTCTCTTTCTCCAAAGGGTTGGAAATGGGCCAAAAGGGGCACTCAATGGTGAAAGTAGCTCAAGGGTGAGCTAGGGTTTCAAGAGTGATTTTGGCAGAGTAAGGGTGTATTTGACTGTGGATATGAAATGATGGGTCTCCATCACCTATTTATAGGTTTTTGGTGGTGGAGTGCTGGCCCATGGTTTTGGGAACCATATGGTTTAGGTCAGCTGTATAGGGTTTTTTTCCTCATTTTTCCTCTTTTTCCTCCTTTTTTTTATATTTTTTATTCCCTTTTTAGAGGGTTTTTGCTATTTTGGAGGAATTTTGGATAATTTTGGGGGGAAAAGGGGTTTTTTTAGCCTTTTAGAGGCTTTTTTGATGGTTTTGTGGTCTTTTGGAGGCATATATGGTAGGAAATATGGACAAATGAGTCATGTAATGGGGTAGATGAGGTAGTGAGCACTTTTTGGGTGTTAACAGATTGCCCCCTGATATGTGAGGGCAAGAGCTCATCGTATGGCCGATAGACATCATAAGTCTTTTATGGTTTTCCTAGGGTGTGGAGAAGAGAAGAAACAAACTGGAGCCCGGAACAACGGTCCCGAACAAACTGCAAAAACTGAAAGTACATAACCTCAATAATGGATGAGGAATAATCTGATCATATGGACGAGGCGGGCATTCCCATGCTCGTATCAAGATATAGAACAATAATAACAAGGGGGTCCAAAATATGGGGACCTGACATATACATGGCCTCAAATAATGAATGAGGAAGAATCTCAATGTATGGACGAGGCGGGCATACCCATGCTCGTATCAAGATACATAAAAATAACTGTGAGGCCCGAAAAGGGGGACCTGTAGGATACATGGAGAACCACTGTGTACATTGTAAGGGTCCAGAGGGGACACAAAGCTGTGACATACTGCTGGGCTGACCATGTTTAAGCTGAAGAACTGATATACTGGAGTAACAACAGGGCTACTGAGTGTGGTACTAGAGGAACTGATGAGCTGCTGGAGCATAGTGACGGGGATTCATGTCCTCAATGGTACACTGAACTGGAACTGAACTGGGTACTCAAGGAAGCATATAACTGGATGGATTCCGAATACAATTGCCAATGCAACCCGAAAATCCACGGGAACATATAACTGGGCATTCCGAAGTGACTCACCAATGTGCTAGAGTCGGGGGAAATCCGGGGTCTTCGACCAATAAGTGAAGGGATAGAAACACTGTGCGATTCTCAGCGATGCGATCAAGGTGTTGAAGTCGAACATGCGAGAAACAACTACTCGGAGAGGCAATGATGACTCTTCTCAAAATGGTCCGTAGGCACCCACCATAGATGGTGATGGGTCCAAGGCGCAGGGACCTCTGGGTCTATCCTCTGGAATAGAGGGGATATCGTCGACAGAGGGAGACCTACAACTATCAAGGCAATGATGTTTCCTTGACAGGAGCGCGAGGTGAAGAACCGAAGTGTGAGAGTAGGACTAACATACTGTGGGGGATAATTGGGCAAGTAGAGTGGGTGGACTCAAACTTCCTTTGTTCAGAGTATGATGGCGGAGACAATCGGGCAGCATATGAAACTGATTGGTGGAAAAGGGATCATAGCTATACTAGATCAAGGATAGTGACTGGGATGAGGGATACTCAAGCTAGTGTAAAATGGCAAGAGACTGTAGACTACTCTAAACAAAGGCGACCTGATTGGGGGTGCTGTCGAGATGATCGATCATAGCACCAAGAGGCACGGGGGGACTTCTTCACGGGTTAAGGAACTAGAAGAAGTGTGTAAAATGGTACTGTCGTGTGGATTTATACGAGCCCAGGACAGTTCATGCTCGTGATTGCTTTCAATTTTAAGGAGTCTGAAAGCAATAAGAAGACTCTGGAATAATGGAATGGTACTGTCGTGTGTATTTATACGAGCCCAGGACAGCTCATGCTTGTGGTTGCTTTCAATTTTTAGAGAGTCTGAAAGCGATAAGAAGACTCCAGGGGGTTGCTTTTTCGTGTGTTAGTCTCCAAGGCCCGAAGAAGCATAAAAGGATGCAATGAAGAACTCTTCTAGCCGGTGTGACTAGAGTATTCCTTTTTCGTAATTAGTCTACCAGGTCCGGAAAAGGGGTAAACTTATACCAGATAGACGCCCTTTCAGGTACTTTAACGAGCATGAAAGGAAGCAAGATTGCTCGGCGATCTTTTCATTGTTTTAGGAGTCATTAAAGAGCTTAACAGAAACTCCCTAAGTGCCTTTTTCGTAAAGGACTTATCCGGCCCGAAAAAAGGGATAAAATTATACCGAACAAAAGGAATAGCCAAGCAAGGAGGAAGTGCTCAATCAAGGAACATTGATGATGACCAAGAACGAGGGAGGGGGGGAACACTGGTGGGCCTCCTTGCGGTGTAATGAATGGTGGCAAAATAACGAAACGATTGCAGTATGACAGGAGTGAATGGCTCATGTAAAAATGTGGAACAATCCGATGGCGACCGATGTGGCGAGCAAACCAAGGCAGCAAGGTGTCGGGACACAATGTTGAAACTGTACCAAGTGAGAGCGAGAAATGATCTCAAGCATCATCAAGAGCTCGGAAAAATGGATTCGGCGATATAAAAAGTGTCAAAAACGGATAACGGCCGATGTGGCATGCAAACCGAGGTGACGGGGGGCATTTGGGGAAAATACCCAAAAAATCTGGGGGTGAGAGCAAGAAATGATCTCAAGCATCATCACGGGCTCGAAAAAATGAATCCGATGATATAAAATATACCAAAAATGGAGAGTAGCCGAAGTGGCACGCAAATCGAGGTGACTAGTGGTGTCTAAAAAATGCTCAAAAATTGATGTGGAAAAAATAAGAAAACAAGTGGACCATTATGACGGTCTCGTCGTGCTGATTCCAGTGGTGGAAATGGTTCAAAAAATGGACTTCGTATGGGTGCAGAATGGCCAAAACAAGAAAAAGTCAACGGACTATAAATAGTGAGTGGGTCCAACATGACAAGTGTCATTTGGACTTGTTGACTTTGACTAGTGATTAGAGTGGACCAGAGCTGAGGTGGCGTTTCTGGATGATCCGACCGGCCGTTTTCAGATCCGGGAGTGACAGGTATTCCGACAAACTCATACCTGCATTTTCATTGGGTTCGGGGTAGGGTGGTGGGTCCCAGGGTATTTGATTGTACGGTCCACGTGGGTGGACCGCGGGTTTGTGGGGTGGAACCGTAGTCGGGGACCGCGGGTTTCAAAGTTGATCACGTGGCCAAGGACCGCGATGTTCGGGTCGGAATACACGGTCTTGTACTGCACATTCCGACGCTGAACACGTGGTTCGAAACTGCGAGTTCGGCTCCTACAGGCACGGTTTGGGACCGCGACTGTAGCCCTGATAGCCACGGTCGGAAACCGCAGTAAGGGGTCCTAAAGCTGCGATTGGGATCGAGCTGTTAGGGTTCCTCGGGGGGGAACAGGTTTACTTCGTTGACATGAGTCTTATGAGTTTGCCTTGTGTGATTGACAGGATGTCGCTGGTTCTGTGGCGAGAGCGGGAGGTCGCGGACGAGATAGTAGAGGTTATCCAGAGGGATCGCCATGTGCGGTCGATGCTGGGATTGTGCGGACTTCTGAAGTTCGCACAAGTACCGATGATGTGGTCAGTAGCGCTGCTGCTGAACCTGCTAGTGAGCTTCTGGGAGCCGGACATTCAGGCATTCAAGGTGCAGGGGGAGAGGGTGGATCACACCCTTGCAGATGTCTATTTCCTGACGGGGTTTCCCTGTCTGGGTAGGGTGGCGGATACGCAGCCATGAGCATCCGCGGATGTAGATATGGAGGATATGCTGGAGCGATACTGTGTTCCAGAGGTGAGGGTGCAGAGGAATGCACTCCGAGTGGTGGACCTTCAGGAGCCAGCAGTACAGGCTATTGCGGCGTGTGTGGTTCGAGTTTTGGGGTCCCAGTCACCTGAGAAGGTGTCTGGGGGCCAGATGCAGCTAGTGGAGCGGGTACTGGATGGTGTCTATTATGCGTGGGGCCAGATGTTCCTCACTTGTGTGCAGCGGCAGCTAACATCGGTGAAGGAATCTGGCAAGGGATTCTGTTATGGATCCATTCTATGTGCTTTCTTCATGGAGCGGGTACCTACACTGCGGCCGCGGGTGCCAGTCAGGGCAGGAGGACTGAGGGAGCCACGTATGGTGCGGTGGGGAGAGATGATGCGCCGCTGGGGTGGTGGTGAGGTGGGTAGATACTTCACTCAGGAGCTGTACCTGCAGTGGCTACAGATGTCACTGACATTGGATGACTTTCCATACAGAGATATGGACTACACCGGGGACCCCGAAGCACCACGGGCGCAAGGACAGGCATGGGGACCAGCTGGTACGTATTGATTCTATTGCATGTTATGGATGTGAAGATTTGTGTATGATAGGTTTTTTTATATACTGTTGCTGACTTATGTGTGATCTACAGATGTTGGCCCGAGACCACCACCAGGACATATAGCGCGCAGGGGGCATGTGGCGGGTACCAGCCCTGCCAGGCCGAGCGGAGGTGCATCGACGGGATGGTGAGGGGACTCTGGAGTCCGTACGGATGCTTCCGGATCAGTTGCTGGTGGGAGTGACCGATGACGGGTGGCGGGACGTGGAGCCGGAGGTGATTCAGGATTGCATGAGGGCGCCACGGGAGTTCCGGTCGATCGCGATCCGGGTGGCTATCTTTGCGGATAGGGGTCATGCACATGGGCTTGTAGGGGATGAGGAGCTACCGGACGAGGAGCGAGGGGAGGACTCAAAGGCAGCTGATGCAGGCAGTGATGCAGGGTATGACTCTCACTAGGGAGGACAGGGGATTCCCCCCGATTTTGCAGCTACGGCATGTATTTTATGAGGCGTAGGGATGTATAGCTATTTTTTTGTATAGCTGAGTATGGGGGTACTCAGGACATGTTTGACATTCATTTTTTGATATATATATATGCACATGGATGCACCTTTTTGCGATGATGATTTAGTGTACACACGTGGATGCGCTTATGGTTTGTTATATGTTTGTACTGCACGTGGATGCAAGTAGTATAGAATGATGCGCACATGGATGCCCCTTGTGTAGTTGATGTGATGTATTGCACATGGATGCAACATGATGTATGTAGGATTAGGCATGTGGATGCCCCTGTATATGAATGTGGTTTTATTTTTATTGCACATGGATGCAAATGTTTATGTGATGATAGGCACGTGGATGCCCCTTGCAATCTTTTTGGGTTTGTATATATTTTTATGATATGTTATGGGATGATGATGCATGATGGAGGTTTTACATGGTGTGATTGATGTGCCAATCTAGGATATTATTAGCCATTTGATACGCGACACTATTTTGAGCTCTTGGGACATGGGTGAATGTTATGGATTCAAATTGTTGGCTGAGTTGTTTTGTGCGCAGGAATTTTCTAAAGAGGCAGGGATCACACACCTGGTAGCAGTTGTTGAGATGGGAGACAAGTAGCTGGGAGTCAAGGAACACATGAAGGTGACATATGCCCATCTGGAGAGCAGCAGTCAGGAGACCGGTCACAGCATCATACTCCGCCCGGTTATTGGTAGCAGCGCCTATACAGATTCCGTCAAGGTGAATCAATTCATGTGAAGGGGAATATAAGACCCATGCTGCAGAAGCCAAGTTGGGAGACCAGCGGCTTGCTCCATCGGCGAAGCCAATGTAATGAGGTGGAAGATGGTCCATCTGTGGTCATGCAAAAAATGATGAATGTAAGATTGTGGTAAAAAAGGTGAAAAACAAAAAAGAGGGCAAACTGTACAATGCAGACCAATGGGGCGGTGGGTTTATTTAGGAATAAAATCGTTTAAGTTACAACCCATTATGAGGGTTGCGCAAAGGGTGACCTTCTGAGTCAGTCAAAATATATGCCCCATTGTCGAGGCAGGTCTGCATGATGTAAGGGCCTTGCCACATGGATTCAAACTTTCCTTTACCAGTTTTGTCGTGGGCTTGGTCATAGGCGAGGATGAGGTCCCCTTCATGGAAAGTTCGAGGGTGTACATGTTTGTCGTAACCAGCTTTGGAGCGGTTCTTGGCGGCTTCAATGGTCTGGAGAGTGGCACGACGGTCTTCATCAGCTTGTTCTAGTGACAGCAGTCGTTGCTTGAGTGGGAAGGTGTTGGGGAGAAGCTCGACAACGATGTGTAAGGCAGGTATCTGACACTCGATGGGGAGGACAGACTCTACACCATGAACTAAATGAAACGAGGTAAAACTGGTGGCGGTCTTTGTGGATGTACGGTAATCCCATAAGGCAGGGAACAACATGTGGTGCCAATTGGACTTATGCCGGTCAACAGTGTGTTGGAGGATGGTTTTGAGAATTTTGTTAATGGACTCTACTTGACCGTTCCCTTGGGGGTAGTAAGCAGAGGAATATTGATGTTTGAACTTGAGGAGGGTGGACAACTCGCGCCAAATGGAATCTTCAAAGTGGGAACCATGGTCTGAGACCAACTGTTTGGGAACCCTGAATCGAGTGATAACGTGGTTAAAAAAGAAACGGGCAGCGGTGTCAGCTGTACAATTGAAGGTGGGCATGGCTTCTGCCCATTTGGTCAAGTAATCGACGGCGACAATGATGTACTTATGGCCGTTGGCAAATGGGGGTTTACACTCCATGAAGTCGATGGCCCACTTACAAAAGGGACCAACGGTGACGACTGGGTGTAACGGAGCAGGTGGTGTCCGGGCCTTGGGGGCGAAAAGTTGGCAATTATGACAATGTTTGACTGCTGTGATGCAGTCGGTAAAGAGTGTGGGCCAGAAGTATCCGACGTGGATGACCTTTTGGGCGGTGGCCATCCCAGAGAAATGGCCGCCACAAGCACCGCTATGACATTCATCGAGGACGTGTCCAGCTTCCTCGTGTGTAAGGCAACGACGAAGAATCGTGTCTACCCCTCGCCGGTAAAGGACATTGCCTAAGAGGAGATATCGAGAGGCCTGGTGACGGATACGACGACGTCCATCATGATTGATGTTGGGTCTGAACTTCTGCGTGCGCAGGTATAACAAAATATCACCGTACCATGGGTCATCAGACGAGATGATGAACAAGTGATTGTCGGGTAACTCATCGGAGATTTGTGGGGACGACAAAAGGGAGGGGAGATCGGTGATGAGCTGGGCAAGCGCGAGGGCTTTAGTGCTCTTAGGGGTTCAGAAAGTGAGGTCATATTCCTGGAGGATAATGACCCATTTAGCAACACGACCTTGCAGTAGCCGCCGGTTTAAGAGATAGACCATGGGGTTGGAGTCGGCGACGACTGTGGTATGACTAAGTAAAATGTAGTGTCGTAATTTTTGGACGGAAAAGACCACAGCTAGGGCTAGTCTCTCCTCGTATGGGTAACGTAGGGGTGGTCCAGACAAGGTCTGGCTGATGTAGTAAATGACATGCTCCTGGTGAGAGGCGTTTTCTTGAACTAGGACTCCGGACACGACATGTTCGGATGCCGAGACGTAAAGGATGAAGTCCTGAGAGAAATCTGGAGGGAAGATCAAAGGGGCTTATGTGAGATCTTTCTTGAGGGCTTCGAATGCAGCTTCTGCTTGCTCATCCCAAAAAAAGGGTATATGGGTACGAAGCAGGCATAAGAAACCATGAACGGTAGTGGCGTAATCAGGAATGAAGCGACGAAGGAAATTACATCGCCCCTGCAGACTCTGGAGCTGCTGGAGCGTGCGAGGAGAGGGAAGGTCTAGGATGGCTTGGACCTTCAGGGGATCGACAGCAATTCCTTTCTGGGAAACAATGAAACCCAACAACCGGCCTGCTAGAACGCAAAAGACACACTTGTGTGGGTTCAAACGGATTTTATATTTGCGACAACGCAGGAAAGCTTGTCGGAGGTCGTTAAGGTGGTCTGATCGTTTCCGGGAACGAGCTGTAAGGTCATCAAGATAAACGAGCAGGATATGGACCAAGTCGTGAAAGCAATAGGTCATGGCCCGCTGGAAGGTGGCACCAGCATTTTTGAGGCTGAAAGGCATGACGCGATAGGCAAAGGTGCCCCATGGGGTGGTAAAGGCAGTCTTGTACTGATCCTCCTTACGGATCTGAATCTGGTTGTATCCGGAAAAATCGTCCATGAAAGATAGGACTTCATGTCCTGCACACGCATCGATGAGTTGGTCAATGAATGGTGTGGGGAAGTTGTCTTTGGGGCAAGCGCAGTTTAAATCGCGGAAGTCAGTACATACTCTAATGGTGGCTTGTTTTTTGTTAACAGGAACGGGGTTTGAAACCCAAGTGGTATATGCAATAGGATAAATGAATCCTGCCTTGCGAAGTTTCTCAACCTCTGCTTTAATAGCGGAAAGCTTTGAAGGATGAATGGGGTGATGTTTCTGGCGAACGGGGGGTACATCGGGCCATGTGTCAATGTGGTGCTCTATAATAGCAGGGTCGAGACCAGGCATTTCGGTATAGGACCAGGCAAAGACATCACGGAACTCTTGGAAAAGTTTTTTGTACGCTGCAATCTCATGCGCACTGCAGGAGGCTCCTAAGGTGATGAGTTCAGGGGCACCTCCTAGGGCAGCGATATCTATGTGGATGATGGGTGAGATGTTGGCCATGTTACCTTCTTCAAAAGCATCAGGAGCAGGAATAGGATCCTTAAACCAGTCGACTTTGGTGGGAAGGAAATCTTTGGACTCAACCGCGAATTGGGTAGCTGTGGTAGAGGAGGATTCTTCTGGGAGGAAACAGGAACGATGGTGCATGTCATCCCAGGGATAATCCGGGGCAGTGAGAGCCTCTAGAATCTCCTCATCATTGCGGAAAGGTTGATTTTTCAAATCGGTTGACGAGGGAGTGGTAGTCGAAGAGATCATATAAATGGTGTTAATCTCTCTGGATGGGGATGATACCGGGGGGTGGATCTCCTCAATTGTAGGGGGTGTCGTCTCAAGGTCCAAATTATTCATCTCATAGAGAGTTGCTCTGTAATCTGGGAGATCAGGACAATGATGTGAGTAGTGGTCGTAAATACCGCATATGGCACAAGGGTGGTTGGTACACAATGATTTATCACGAGGCTTAGGGGTTGGATCTAGTTCGACAACCGGGATGTTGGGGTCGTCGTCAAGCATTTGCATGTGTTCATGTAATGCAGGTAATTGTGGACATTGATGAGTCGGATGGCCTAACTCATCACACAACGAGCATTTGGGGGGAGCACGAGACACGGGAGGGGGTTTTACTGCCTTGGGAGGGGGTACAGCAGTGTATGGTTGTGGGCCTCTGCCCCCAGTGGGCTTGATAAGAGGAGGGGGATTCGTAGATGACGAAGGGGGTAGCGACACCATGAGGTGGTTGACTAGTAGTGGCAATGGGTTGCACCGGTTGGAGGACGACATTTGGTGTTGGCGGGGGAACGGGAGGCGAAATATACCACACGGGTAATCCCAAGGTTAACCCGGGGAGGCTAAGAGTAGCCATAACCGGGGTGCTTACTACGCCCGAGGGAGGGAATAGGAAGGGGATTGTGGATGGGTGTAGCACCAATGTGACTAGGTACCAATGGTGGTTTGGGTAACAAGGGCGGTTGATTGTTGGGTGTTTTTGTATTGTGGGAAAGAGTACAGAGGTCAGAGGCTTCGGTCGCGAGTGACGGGGGTGGAATGGATTGGAATGTGGAAGTCATCGGCGTGTCTGAGTAAAGTCCGGGTCCCACGGAGGAAACAAACAAGGTAGTTACACCACAAACAGGTTGTTCAACCATGGGGAGAACATTTTCGGGTGCAACAGGGGCATTAGGATCGTAATAGGTGAGTTGGTCGACCTTGACCATGCGTCCATCATGGGGGAACATCATGGTACAAAAAATGAATGAGGCAATCGCCCGCATGGCATACATGTAGCTGCGGCCAAGTAAGAAGTTATAATCAAGTTGGGCATTGATGACCTCTATGTCAATGAGCAAGGTTTTTCCAGCCAACTGGACAGGGACATTGGCTAAGAGACCTTGGGGTTGAGCCGAATGGCCGTCGTAGGCTCGCAACGCAGTGGTGGACTGCTGGAGGGTAGGAGATCCCAATTTCTGCCAAACGAATGTGGACATAACGCATGTAGAGGAACCTTCATCGATAATGCACCAATGGATGACAAGATTCTGAACGGAAACAGAAACTTGGAATGCTAAAGTGGAAGGCAGGCGTGGTTCGGACTGGTCTAAATCGAATGCCATCAGTTGTGAATCATTGGGGTCAATAGCACCAATGGCGGAGAGCAAAGTCTTACGCTGTGAAGGACAGTTTTTTAATACTTCTAACGCAGACATGGCTGCGGGAGATTGGGCTAAGTCATCTACAATGTTGTAATTTGACGCAGCGCGAGCATTGGGATTATTATTGATGCGACGAAGTGGGAAGCGAGGTGCTTTAGAGGCGCCATCAAGTGGAGCCGGAGCTATACGTAACGTTTGATCAGTGGGATGAGTGTTAGTATTTTTTTCGGCGGGAGGGGCTTCAGGGGTGGAGCCATATTGGTTCCGACGGGTTTGGAGGTTGACATCAGCGGATGACATCATCAACAAGTGGTGAGCACCTGAGTCGAACATGGGTTGATCAGGAGTGGCATAGGTGATCTGTTGTTGTGGGGGCGCGTTGCCTTGAGGGGGAGCCAACGGCTGAGTGTTAACTACGCCTTGGGTTGGTAAGGGGTTTTGCAGCACCAAAGGTTGTTGCTGAGGGGGTGGGGGGTTGGGTGGTGCTTGAGGAGCCGTGTGCCCTTGGCGATGGGCATCATCAGTCCAGAGTTGCCGAGCTCGCTCCAAATGTGGGAAAGCATGTGTGTAGTGGCCATAGACCCTGCAAATAGAACAAGGATGATTTGTTCGCAAATTAGGGTTTTGGGCCTGCTTGGGTGGCCGATCAGGGTTCTGGTTGGCAGGTGCTGCGTTATTGTTTTTTGGGGGATTGGGAGGTTGACCACCTTAGTCTAGAGGGGGGTTGTTCCCACGGTTACGGCCTTTGCCACAGTTTTGCTGGCCCTGTTGGCGCTAGTTATTTTGTTTCTGCTGTGGATTCTGTTGGGCGTAGACTTGCCCTTGGGCAGCAAGTGGGTTCTGGGGTTGTGCAGGTGCGGGAGCAGGCTGCGGTGGATAATAAGTAGGGGAGGTTGCGCAGGTGTTGAACCTTGTGGGGGTTGCTGATACGTCTGCGGAGTGGGTTGTGGGTTTGCCGCAGGGGCTGCCTGTGGTGGGTAATAAGTAGGTTGGGCTTAAGAGGACATAAGAGCTCGTGCAGCCTGCGGGTGGTAATAGGGCCGAGGTGCGACCGGGGGGGGTGTAAGCGGGGGATGCGTGCCCAAAGCACTGAGGTGGACATGAGGGTCCGTGGGAATGGTGGTGATGTGCCATGGGAGCATACGAATTGGTTGCTCCGGACTGTGATGTAGCCCGCGAAAGGGAAGGGCCATGGCTAGGACGTGCTATGGAAAAGGGTTGTGGATGCGAGGCAATACGGCCAATGATGCCGTCTGCAGCATGGGATGCCCCCGACGCATCGTGTGGGTAGGAATTACCGCGAGGGGCGTCAGGTATGATGGTATATAGATAACCCGACTTGACGTAAATGAGGTCAAATTGCTAGGCTTTGAGGATGGCCTCTTCTTCAGACTGGGGTCGTTCGGATGCCACATCCTTGGCAATGACAGGAAGGAGGGATTTTAGAAACCAATCTAAGAAGATACGGTCGTTTAACTTGATTTTGCAGAGGCTGCGGCGTCGACGCCACTCATGAATGTGGTCAGTGATGTGGGTAGCCGTGTTCTGTCTGCAAGACAGTAGGATCTCAACTCCTGCATCATAGCGGACAGGTAACTGAAAGAACTGCAGGAACGTCGAGGCAAGGGAAGTAAAGGTGGAATGGGTCCCATGGGGTTGCTCGATGTACCACTTAGCTGCAGAGCCAGTGAAGGTGCGCTGTAACAGACGGAGGCGGACAGAGTCGTCCACTATGGAGTTGGAGGAACACCATAGATGGAAGGACATAATATGGTTATGGGGGTCCTCACCTGCCTTGCCCTCAAACTTGGGGATGTCGGAGGGAAGCTTAGTGGGCATGTGAGGCCACGTAGGGTCGTGTCTAATGGGATCGTTAGTCAGTCTAGCTAGGTTAGGAAGGTTGAGGCTAGCCATGAATGGAAAACTAGTAGAAGGATGTGACATACTAGTGGGTTGGACCATGGTGGGGCCAATGCCCCCAAGTGTAGGGGCAGGGTTTGGGAGGTTTCCCCCAAGTGAAGGGACAAAAGTGGTATGGGACGGTCCTGCGCCGCCAAGGGTAGTGTGAGTCACTGATGGAGTGGCGATAGGTATTCCAGCTACTGGAATGGGTGCAGTGATCGGAATGGTAGATGTGGGCCCCATCAAGGGCATACTCAAAGCAGGTGTGGTAGCTGGTGTGGTGGTGGATGCTCCACCAATGGTCCCTACAAAAAAAGGGGTGGAAGTCACGCCAACCATGGGGCTGGTTGGTGCAGTGTAAATGGGGTTCTCGGACTCTGCCTCAGAATCAGAGGAAAAATAAGGGGCGTTTAGATCGGGTGACGGAGTTCTATGTCGTTGACGAGTGGAGTCAAGTGACAAAGCTCGAGATCTATGATGAGTGGTATCAAGTGATGAAGATCTATGTCTATGACGGGTGGTGTCAAGTGAACCGTGATGCGGGGGCTCGCCCCGGAGGCGCCGAGAATGTCTCGGGGACTCAATGGTGACAAATGGTGTCAAATATCTGGGGGTTGTGTTGAGTGAAAACCAGCTCAAAAACCCTAATGCAACCGAGTGTGCAGAAGGAGAGCTCAAAAAAAATATGGCACTCAGGCCAACAACCAACTCAAAACACTTACTGTAACCTACAATAAGTGGAGTATCAAAAAATGGTCAAAATACCAACAAGCAGCAGGTTTCCTAAAAAATAAAAATAGTGGACTCGCTAGACCAAAAGGAGGTAAGGGAGCATGCAAACACCTAACTAAATAGTATTCTGACTCAATTAGACATATCCTCTGCAAGTTGATGAAATCCAAGTCAGACAATATGGATAGTAGAGCCAAGTGGCTAAAGATATCCCCCTACCGGGAGGGACACCGAGTAGTCAATCCTAGAAGAAAGGCAACTAAGATACCCCGTTCATGACACGTCCAGAAAAGGTGAATCTGCCGTTTGGTTCTATCAACACGATATCCCCATACAGGGATACCCCAAGAACTGCGAAAGGTAGCCTTCGGTTACTGAATAGATTGCGGTATTCCACTCAGGCCTCCGGAACCAGTCTGGTGACTTCAACCCTCTTAGGGGAGAGGTCCTGTGATAAACTCGTTGTGACCGTGCCAAAAAATACTAGGGGATTTTGGTTCCCTAATGGACAACAGCTATGTCTCAAGTGTAAGCAACCGAGGGGTGTTATTTGGATGCCTATCCCCCCGATCCTACCTAACTACAAAAATTCTTATGTGTTCCCCAAGTGGGGTTAGAATGTTGGTTGTGTTAAGTAGTTTTTTAAGGCTCACTTGAATTAGGTGACAGAGTGTGTGCGTGTGAGATGATGAACCCAAGTAAAAGTGCCACGGAGTGGGCAACTTTCTAACTAAAAATAACAATACAAAATTTAAACTTTGAAATGCAAAATTTTCTCTTTTTCAATTAAAATGCTAAAATTTAAAACAAAATATTCTGTAAATGGAACAGAAATAATAATGCAGAAAAGGCTGTAGGGAAGGATGGCTGCAGGCAGGACAGATGGCTGTGCAAGTGCAGAAAATATTGCAGCAAAGTGTTGGGTTCAAAACAAGAAAAAAAAATGCAGAAAACAGACCGCGGGTCTGCGGGAAATCGGGGCGGTCGGACCGCGGGAAATAGCTCAACAGTCGCGGACAAGTTGCGGGATTTTGGCCGAAAGATGCAGTTGAAACGCAGGAAACAGGTCGAAAGCCGCAGGCGGGTTGCAGGAAAATGGCTGAACGCCGCAAACGGGACGCGGGAAAGTGGCTTAAAGATGCCGGCGGGTTGCAGAAAAATGGCTGAAAGTCGCAGACAGGAAGCGGGAAAATGGCTTAAAGACACTGGCAGGTTGCAGAAAAATGGCTGAAAGCCGCTGGCAGGACGCGGGAAAATGGTCTAAAGACGCCGGTGGATTGCAAAAAGATGGCTGAAAGCCGCAGGCAGGACGCATAAAAATGGTTAACAGCCGCCATCGAATCGCTCCAATCAAGCTACTAGCCACGGTCGGATCGCAGGTAACAGACTTGAATCTGTCGGTAGGGCGCTGGAAACGGTCTAAGAGCCACGGTCGGATCGCAATTAAATGCCTAAAAAACGTGGTCGGAATGCAACTGTGGGGCGTAAAAGATGCGGTTTACGGCAGCCAAAAGGGACAGCCGAAAGGAAAAAACAGAAAAATATTGCAGAAAATTGAAAACGCTTAAAACTATTAACTACTATAACCATAAATTCAAAAGAAACAGAAGCGGAGTCGCCAAAACTGTAGCTAGGGTTTTCACCCTAGCTTGTGCAAATGAGCACCTACTGAGGAGAATGGACTCCTTAGTAGCAGTTCAATAAACAGTTAATTAAAGTAAGCAAACAATACGAATTATAAACTAGCATGAGCATTAATAAACATAACAAAATATAGAAATATGGTGAAGATCTTTCTTTTTGTATTAAAATTTCACCACAAGTGTAGAGGTTGGTGAAGTTCTTGCAATGGTCCGAGAAGGTTGCTCCAAACTCCAGCTTTGCTCCTTCTCTTTCTCCAAAGGGTTGGAAATGGGCCAAAAGGGGCACTCAATGGTGAAAGTAGCTCAAGGGTGAGCTAGGGTTTCAAGAGTGATTTTGGCAGAGTAAGGGTGTATTTGACTGTGGATATGAAATGAGGGGTCTCCATCACCTATTTATAGGTTTTTGGTGGTGGAGTGCTGGCCCATGGTTTAGGTCAGCTGTATAGGGTTTTTTCCTCCTTTTTTTTATATTTTTTATTCCCTTTTTAGAGGGTTTTTGCTATTTTGGAGGAATTTTGGATAATTTTGGGGGGAAAAGGGGTTTTTTAAGCCTTTTGGAGGCTTTTTTGATGGTTTTGTGGCCTTTTGGAGGCAGATATGGTAGGAAATATGGACAAATGAATCATGTAATGGGGTAGATGAGGTAGTGAGCACTTTTTGGGTGTTAACACAGCCCTTTCAACTTCATGCTTCGAATTGCTTGCTCTATACTCTCAAGGCATTCATCGACATGTCTGTCAATGGAGACTAAAGGATATTTGTCGTCCATTTCAATCTTCAGTGTTGTCTTCAATGCATCTGCATAAGTATTGACGTTCTGTCGACGTACATGTATTTTAATTTTACTTATGAGACCGGAAATGAACCATTTAATTAGTAGCTTTTCTTCGATTTCATAGTCGATTTTGCTCAAGAGGTCTTTGAACCTCTTATTATATTCCTTGACAGTTTATGTCGGCTTCTGGACTGTTGTCTTCAATCGTTTGACTACCAGATATGTTGTGTCTTCTGTCATGAAAGAGGCTAGGAAACTTTGCTTAATTTGTGCCTTAGTTGCATTTGGTGTCTTTGCAATATATCCCATATACCATGTCAATGCTTGTTTTTTCAAAGAGCCAGCAAACTGGGCCAACTATCGTTCTTCACTGGTGAGTTGGTTGGCCGTCCATATCGATTCACACACGAACCAGTGTCTTATTGGGTCTTCATCACCTTCATAAAATGGAAGGTGTGTCGTCGAGTGCGACATGTCTGCTGATGTTTTGACTTGAGAATTAGATGATGGAGTAGGTGTATTGTTACCGCAATTAGGACTTGGTGCTTCTTTGACTTCAGCTAGCTGCTTATCAAGACTGGGTTATCTATCTTATGAACCAGTTTCTATAGCCTCTACTGCTTCGCTGGGTCTTGAAATTCTGTCTTCCTCTACTGCTTCTGTCGAAATCCAGACAAAGTTTTGCTCAAACGGGATTTCGCTACTTCTCGGATTTTCTGAAGTACTCAGCGAGTCATTCAATTCTGGTATTGGCAGGGGGGGTGTTTCTTCATGTTCTGAGTACATTAGATGAAAACTTATAATCGAAAACTCGAGCTGAAAACGTACCCAGTTTCCCTCTTCAGGTCGATGAATCAGTAGTCTATTGACTTCATCGCCTTCTTCATTATGAAGACTCCAAATTCCCGACTGGCCAGCATGGAGACCAAGATTTTCTTCAACAATCTCTTGCACTCGAACACTTTCCGTTAGTTGAAATGGAGAAGGGGGTGTTAACCTATCGGGTATCTGAACTTGGGGAGCACTACCACGATCTATCCACAAGTCTTCATCCATTGGCAACAGGTTTTCATCGACGCCACAATCATCGTGGGCTTGACTCAACTCTGGGATATTTCCTTCTGCATCTGTCACGACACCTGATCCTTGCTTCTTCTGGAGCGCACTTTCCTACTCCCTTATCTCTTCGCGCCGCTGTCTCCTTTTTTCTCTTTCAATTTTCTGGATATCCGAAGTGCTTTTGTGACTCATGGTTTTGTCTTTGTCGGATCTATTGGGTCCTTCACTGCTGGTCATGTCGCCCTGTCATATGTCTCTTTTCATCAATTTTGGTACATCAAAATATGTTTCGCCACCCCCCCAATGCCGGCCCGAAACTTTCTAGACAACTGGATAAATACAGGTAGTCATTTATTCAAAAAAAATTCCCATTCACGAATCTTTCCCACTGACGTTCTTTCTCCTCCCAGTTAGAGTTCAGAAGGGGCGGGAGCAGCAATGGTCGTGTCTCGACAATGTGCGCAACGCCTTTGTCGATAAAAAATTTGAACAATAACGTCAGCAGGGAGCACAAGAATTGGTCAGCTAGCTCGATGAAGAACTTTTTTCTAATTTCGTCCACAGAGACGCGCTATTCAATCGCTTTCTCTTCACAGAAGTCGTCCACAATATTTTCGCACCATTCCAACAAATTTGTACGTCCTCCATTGGTAAACTTCGACAACAGCTTCCGCTCTTCTTCATCAACTAGTCTTTTCATCCAACAACTTTTTCATGGCAGACGGCATGGACTCTAAAAATTATTCATGGGTCTCTGAGAAGAATCTTTCCCTCGCTTGAATAATCGCCAGCTTGTTCCGTCGCGCATAGTTCTGCAGGTAGTTTGCGATTTTCTTCTCCCACCAGTCCTTAATCTCCTACTCCGAAATCATATGTCATGCTCTTATTTCTGAATGCATCACCCGGAAACAGAACCAATGTTGTAGTCCCACGGGTCACGAGGTTACCAGAGATACATTATATATTATAAACAAGCATGCACTGTGATTCAGATACAAGAGACAAGAGACCAATATAGAGAGACAAGCACAAGCCTTTATTACCAGCAAGAGCAGAACGCTACATAGAACAGATCATAGTTAACCAGTACACTGGATCAATAGCCTATATATATATATATATATATATATATATATATATATATATATATATATATATATATATGTTTACATTCAGTTATATAACTGTATTGTCGGCGCAACCGACTGACATGGACCAACTAGTCGATGCAACTTGTCGACTTACATTGCAAGTGGTCGGGCGGAGAGCTTAGTCGACAGGCCGACCTAGGCTCCTCCAACAGTGGAATACCTTTTTCCTTCATCGCCCAGTTTAGTATTCTAAACTAGGTTTTCCATTAAACACACGAGTTTGGTATTCTGAACTAGGTTTTCCATTCACACCTAGTGTTATGGCTTAATATGTGAGTGAGAAATATAACCCTAAAGTAGTGGTACATTGAAATTTGCAACGACTTAGGGAAGCATTTGTATTGTGAACATAAAAAATGGCGAAGCATTTGGATTGTGATCATTAATGATGGCAGCTTGACAGGAAGAAAGCTAGGCTCGTTGAAAATATGTCTGATGCTTTGCTCAGTAATGAGCTACCACCTATGCTCAATTCAAAGAATCTTGGGAATAGAGTGGAAGTTAAAAGTAAGTGAGCTTGTTGTTTCGTGTAGGACTAGATATTTATTCCCCAGGAGTAGGCTGCACTGAACTACTTCACCTTTGACTTGTCCTTCAATTCTGTTCCAGCTCAACAATGTGAGACATGCAGAACGGTTGAGCCTTCTTTACCCAATATGTGGCTTCAATCTTATCCATTGTTTAATATTAAATAGAAAGCTTTCAATACCTTTGCAAAACATAGATACAAACTGATCAAATGCTTTGATCATATACATAAATACATTTTGAGAGAGGAAACTCCTTTTTTGCTATCACAAATAAGTATGAATTTTTCCATCATTGTTTCCATGTTAAAACGTTTGAATCCATAAAGATCCCCATTCCTTCGTTTTACGTGTTATTCTTGTTTTTGTTATTAATTCATGCTTTCTTATTTCCAAAGTATTCATTCGTACGTCCACAGATGAGATTTAAAGTAGTTATTGTTAAGTTAGTCACAGATACTGTATGACGAATTTATCGTACCTTACAAATAGAATTAGATTTTATTATTGACATTGTTACCAACTGATCCTCTGCGTCAAAGAGTATGGCAATGAATTCAGTATATGAGCCAGTTCGAGTTTCCGAATCAGACATTAAAGTAGGAGAGCTCATTAAACTTGGTCCTTCAAAGCCAACACCCACAGAAACACTCTTTCTCTCCAACATTGATCTTACCGTGTTTTTTCTAGTGGAGACTATATATTTCTTCCAACCTCCTCCTCCAAACAAACCCTACACAGACAATGTAGTTGATAAAATGAAGGGTTGGCTCTCTGATATTCTGGTACCTTATCATTTTATGGCTAGAAGGTTATAGCTTAATCCAGGGAATGGTAGATTGGAGCTCAATTGCAACAGATCAGAAGTTCTATTTGCAGGAGCAGCGTCAGAGCTTACCCTTATGCATCTTGGAGATGTGTCACATCCAAATCCTTCTTTCAGAAATCTGATTGTCAAGACTGATGAATTCAAGGAGCTACGCGATACTCCTCTCATCACCATGCATGTATGTATACTAGCAGATATTTTATTGATTTCTCATATATTAGTCCCTGACCTGCCATTGTTCATCGTAATCTCTCTTTGATCCCTTTCGGTTGTTAAAAAATCAAGGAAATATGCTAATAATTTGGATTCCAAGGTTAGAGTTTAAATCCGTCCGGTTCATATTTTGTTATGATTGTAAGTCTCTACAGTATATACTACTAGAACATCCTAGTCAAGTCTCTACAGTATATACTACTAGAACAGCCTAGTCAAGTCTCTACAGTATATACTACTAGAACAGCCTAGTCAAGTCTCTACAGTATATATTAGCACAACTATTTAATTTGTTTTCGATGATCACAAGTTAATTGCAATGAAAGTTATCTATTACTTTTTTTCCAATGCTTACTTCTAAATATTCTTTAGTTAAATGGATAGTGTGGATCACTACTTGTTATTTATTCATGATGTCATGTCCCAAAAATTTGCATTAGGTCGCAATGGCCTAAGCCCCTTGGCCATAGTCATGATAGTTTGTCAAATTGATGCCAAGGTTAAATAATTACCAAGCATGATGTCCAAGTTGGTAATAATGCAAAATTAGATCCAAATGGACAAGGTGGGTCACATCAAGAAAAAATTCCCAAGTATTGGTTTGTAATATTTCCCATCCAAATGAACTATCATGGAGGAAAATTACTAGTTCCCTAGGTTGGGGGTGGAAGCATTAAAAGTTGGAGTAAAGGAGATACAAGACCCAAAATTACCTTAGACTTACAAATTCACATTAAATGGGTCAATTAAATAATAATACAAAGAAAATAAGGTGGCATTGGATCATGAGGGCACATAAGAGGTTGTGGGACCCACATGTGGCAAGATAGCTCACTACACTTGGCATGATACTCTCACCAATTTGAATTCAAGATGAAGGGTAACATACTTGGGGGATTTTAAGAGGTATTATTCATGGCACGAGTCATGTAAGGTCGAATTGGAATGGAACAATAACTCTCATGGAAGAGGAAGAGGCATCTTAGAATAATTGTGACACTTGGAGTTAGATTCCCTAACTCCTATGAAAACAATGATGAAAATTCTATGACACCTATGACAAATTTCATACATGATTGCTGACATATGACATATATGACATGTGAGGGCTAAAAATGGCCTCCAAGAGGGCGCACAAGGGAGTTATGGAATCCAAGAAGCTTCCCCATTCGAATTGAGGGAAGACGGAGACTGGGAATTGTTGGAAAAGTGGCACACATTGGATCTATTCCAAAATTGAGTTGGAATGAGGCTTTTGGAAGGAATTCCTTCTTCTTCAACTTGTTCCCATCTTTATCTCACATTTCTCTGCATATTTTGGCTCTTGGAGGAAGGGCGCCTTTGGTGAGATGTTGATCTCTTTGTGAGAGTCCAAGATACACCATTTATTTGTATTTTGATATATATACTCTGTAATTAATGCTCAGAATACTCTCAGGTCGAAATACCAAGTGAAACTATGTAAAAATACCAAACAATGCATAAATGGTGCCATTTTCCCTACATATTGTTGTGAGAGATTGAAGTTGATTTATTTTGATTTGTATTAGTTCATATCTGTGATTTTTATGATGTATGGAGAGTCATTAATGTCCTAAAGAAGTTTCATATACATTACATAATCCCTTGGAACATAAATCTCGAATTTCATAGCAAGTGGTGAAGTTTCCTATCATTTCCCCCTATGTGAAGACATGTCCACAAACCTATGATTTATGGGAGTTGAAGTAGCCTTTAGAAACTGATTAATGATGCATTTGGGTGCCCATTGAAGTCCTTTAAATAATCCATGTCTCTTTTCTAAAATTTGGGAGGGTCTTACTTCATTTGGGAAGCCATTAGTGACCTCTACCCTTGGGGGTTTGAACCTCGAATTTACTAAGTAAATTTCCCTATTTTATGCTGAAGTTAAATGAATGTTGCATAAGTATTTTGAGAGTTTCCAGATGCCTATAAGCCTCATTTTTATTTCTCAATATCTTTCCAACACCCTCAGTCCCAATTTGAAATCCTTAGGAGTCTTTTGGAGCCATCTACCCTTAGGGGTCTCAACATCGATTTTCCTAGTAATTCTACCTTTCATTCTCTAATTGTAAATGCAAGTTGCTAAAGTATTTGGAAAGTGTCCAAGAATATAATAGCTTCTTTAATGTGTCGAAATACATCTCAATCGACTCCACACACCATTCAAAAATATTTGGTATCATTTGGAACAGTTTGGGGCTTTACTAGTCCAAGTTTCGAAAATTGACTAAATTGGGAAAAATTCCAAATTGGGGACATTACAGTGGTATCAGAGCATGGTCCTTGCACCTGTGCATTAGGTTCATCCATTGAACAAGAAATTGCAGCCATGTCTTACTATTATGATGACTCCTATGAGTACAATTCCATGAATGAACTACAAAGATTGAGAGCAACATGTAAAACCTTGCCCCAACAATATCAAGCATATCTTGATATGTATAAGGGAGGTACACAAAAGGCCATTCCTTTTTAAGACTTTGTTGATTGGGTGTTTGAAAATAGGCCCAATATTGAAGATGTGGAGTTAGTGAAGAAAGGTTTATGCCATTCTTGCAAAAGACCTTGGAGAGCAAATCATATCTGTTTTAGTGAAAAAAGCAGTGAAATATCCAACAAATGTTTCCTACTTGAAGAGAATTTTTGGATTTTCTTCAAAAAGAGTTTCCCAATATCTTGATCCTAAGATAACGAAGGGGCAAGATCATTCATCTTGCTTGGAGGATTCTCATGACATGATGGATCATGAGAAACATGGTAAATTGAAGGTGCTTGATGTGTTTGAAGATGAGCTTGATGAGAACTAAGCACTTGTTGTGGTGGAAGAGGAACTTGAGTTTCCTCTTGGAAATGGTTACACAATTTTTGAAGAAGTGTATGATTCCACTACATTGGAACCAACCTATGAGGAAATTTTTTCCCTTTTGAGGGGTGTGCATGATCCTACCCTTATGGAGCCTACAAATGATGACACTTTTGCATATTCTGATCATTTGGGTGAATTGGTTCATTCTCCCACATCTTACACTTCCATATTTTGCAGCATTCATCCTAATGAAGTGTGGGTGAAAATTTTCTTTTTGATGGTGGCACATGAGGAGTATGAAACTCCTATCTCTCCTTTAGATGATGACATGATTATATCACCTTCTTATTTACATTTGCAGCAACATCCTTTTTTACCTTATGATGATACATATCTTCATGGATGCACCTATGATGTTCACTTTAGTCACTTGAACACTCGTGATTTTCCTTGCTCCATGCTTAGTTCAATTTATGTTGGAGGAACTTTATCCAATACTTGGGTGAAGAGATATATTATTGGAGCACATTTTTATTGGCAGCAACATCCTTTGTTATTTCTTGATGATACAGATATTCGTGGATGCACAAATGGTACTTCTGTGAGCCCCTTGAAGGCTCATTGTTTTCTTTGCTCCCTACTTGGTTCAGATTTTAGTGGAGATTCTTCATTCACTTCTTGGATGAAAGAATATATGGCTGATTATTTTGACGCATCTTACATCCTTTTGGAGCAGGATTATAGGACATGGGATCCTCACCTATGTCATTGGAGCATACTTGATTGGTCACTTGAAGCTTGTATGCACTTGGCAAATGGTGGTCTACTTACTTGGAGGTATAAGCACTTTCCTAATTCTTTGATGAAGCACCTCCTTGATGTACATTTTTATTATGTTGTTATGTACTTTGATGATATATATTTGGCACTCATGATGTTTGGAAGAATGCATACAAGAAAATGGGATCCAATAATTCTCTTGCCTAATGGTATGGGTTGGAGAGCACTCCTAATTGTTGGAGTGCAATATAAGCAATGGGACCCTGCGATAAATTTTAGTCTCATTGGTTTCAATTTTTTTGGGGACACAAGTAGTATGGGAGATTGAGCCCCACTTAATAAAGTGATTTTAATCAGAGTAGTGTAGCAACAAGCATGGTGGTTCCTCTCTAAATTTTTCATAGAATCTTGAAGACTCAAAGTTGGGAAACTCAATGGAAACTTCAAAGAATTATACAGAAAGGGGTTTCCAAAATATGAAAGAGGTAAATTAGTAATTGTGCAAAATTTGTTTTGATGGATTTAACTAATATTTTGGTGTTTAGTGGTGATGTCACAGGGGATATCAATATGAAAAAGAAAATCCACATCTCCTTGCTTTTGGAAACACACAATTGTAGTGCATGAGTGCCACTACTCATAGTTTTAGAAGAAAAGTTTTGGAAGCAAATTTTTGGATGCAAAGTTTTTGAAAGAAAGAAGGTTCTTCAACATCCATGTTTGAAATTGCTTGAGGACAAGCAATATTGGGAAGGGAGGATTTGTCATGTCCCAAAATTTTGCATTAGGTCACAATGGCCTAAGCCCCTTGGCCATAGTCATGATAGTTTGTCAAATTGATGCTAAGGGTCAAATAATTGCCAAGCATGATGTCCAAGTTGGTAATAATGCAAAATTAGATCCAAATGGACAAGGTGGGTCAAATCAAGAGAAAATTCCCAATTAAAAGTTTGTAATAATACACCATTTATTTGTATTCTGATATATATACTCTGTATTTAATGCTCAGAAGACTCTCAGGTCGAAATACCAAGTGAAACTATGTAAAAATACCAAACAAGGCATAAATGGTGCCATTTTCCCTACATCTTGTTGTGAGAGCTTGAAGTTGCTTTATTTCGATTTGTATTAGTTCGTCTCTGTGATTTTTGTGATGTATGGAGAGTCATTAATGTCTCGAATGAGTTTAATATACATTACATAATCCTTTGGAACATAAATCTCGAATTTCGTAGCAAGTGGTGAAGTTTCCTATCATTTCCCCCTATGTGAAGACATGTCCACAAACCTATGATTTATGGGAGTTGCAGCAGCCTTTAGAAACTGATTAATTATGCATTTGGGTTTCCATTGAATTATTTTAACTAATCCATGTCTTTGTTCTGAAATTTTGGAGGGTCGTACTGCATTTGGGAAGCCATTAGTGACCTCTACCCTTGGGGGTTTGAACCTTGAATTTCCTAAGTAAATTTCCCTATTTTCTTCTGAAGTTAAATGAATGTTGCCGAAGTCTTTTGA
This sequence comes from Larix kaempferi, assembly GCA_027924585.1. Classification (NCBI taxonomy): domain Eukaryota; kingdom Viridiplantae; phylum Streptophyta; class Pinopsida; order Pinales; family Pinaceae; genus Larix; species Larix kaempferi. Next base: position 15,409,331 of record BSBM01000444.1, on the reverse strand, counting down.
GAGTGTCCAGAGACCTATCAGCCTCATTTTTATGTCTCAATACCTTTCCAACACTCTCAGTCCCAATTCGAAATCCTTAGGAATCTTTTGGAGCCATCTACCCTTGGGGGTTTCAACATCGATTTTCCTCGTAATTATGCCTTTCATTCTCTAATTGTAAATGCAAGTTGCTGAAGTATTTGGAAATTTTTCAAGCATATAATAGCTGCTTTAATATGTCCAAATAAATCTCAATCCACTCCATACACCATTCGAAAACATTTGGGATCATTTGGGACAGTTTGGGGCTTTACTAGCCCAAGTTTCGAAAATTGACTAAATTGGGGAAAATTCCAAATTGGGGACATTACACATGAGATAAGAGTTATCCCTGCATCATCATCATCAACTATCAGTTATTTTTTTATTTCCTTTGTTTATAATTATTTATTTAAAATTTTGAACTAAGTCCATAAAATCAATCTTACAGTACACTTGTCTGATTGTTCTTCAATCTAAGAAAACCATAAATAATAGTCCACTCCAATTTCTAAAATATTTAGAATGTTTATATCTGTGAAGATGGAAAATAATTAACAGCGGCACACTGGTACACGACAAGTTACTCGGTTCAAGTGTGGAGGATTTTGCGTTGGACTTGTAATGTTTCACTGTCTAATGGATGTTAGGAGAAGAAGTCCCATTCATAATGTTATTGTATTGTTCCATAGTTGAGAAACAACATAGGAGGATATTAGGTACAAAAAGGAAGGAGTAGATCCTGTAGTAGCTAGTGTCACTAAAGAGTCATAGGTAACTCCATAGAGAGTACCATTTTCCTTTATATTTGCATTAAATATATAAAAGAGCAAGACATAGACCTCATTTCTAGAAAGGTTTTTTCCATAGTTGGTTTTCTTATAGTATATCTTGTGTTATTGTGTGGATTGTGTATTTATTTGCTCTAGTGTTTCTTGACTTCAATTCCAATTTATCTAGAATTCAACGGAAATAAGCTAATAAAATGAAGTACGTTGTAAGATCCATTATGACAAAACATTCTAGTTGAATACCCACGATAGTTTATGAATCGTTATGATTCATAGGGTAGTTCTAAAGTACTTCTAATGCATGCTATCTCACATCGGTTGATCTAGATCTTCATTATGTTGGAATTATAAATGGCTCAAGCATTAGTATTACGTACAAACCTTTGTTAACATTGTTAGTAGGGAACTGCATTAGATCTAGAGCTATTAGTGGATTCTCTATCTATGGAGGGCCATTTTAGTGAGAGTTTAAATTTTCCTTATGAGATGTATTGTTTTTAGGAGCTTCATAATTTTGAGGTTGATATCTACATTAACATATAGGTTACACATGTATATGGTGGAATTTGATGTATATCCCCCTCGAAGCGTAGTGATCTAGTTACCACATTGCGAGGTTTCAAAGCTATTGGCAATCGTTTGCTTCTATTAAAGAGGGAAAGGATTATGGAGAACGATAAGTTATTTATATGCATTGTTTGAGACATAAAATTGTTGAGCCTCCTCCATTTTAGAAAATTGATGAGTAAGATGATCTTCCTTGTAAAAAAATACAATGGAACTTCAAAATTTTCTTCTCTTGCATTCCCCATTAATTTCATTTCTATCAATATTCATCATTTTGGCTTTCTAAAATATGCTTTTGTTGATTTTTTCATTTACATTAGGTTTGTTTAAAATGTATTTCTAGTTCATGGACTAAATTGCATTAAGATGGGAGGTTTGGATGAGATCTGAGGTAGAGTGAGTAGATTTGAAGTCATGGGTGGATCAGTGCACAAGGAAATATGTCCCATTTTACTTACCACTTGACTAACTACTCCATTTTTAATGGAACCATTCTCACTATCAGTGTGTGTTCTCGGTGCAAGATTCATATCATTAGTATCATATCAGGGAGCATTTGGGTTAATCCCAAAGAGAATCTAAGTTGGGAATAAACCAACTCTAGCTTTTGGGATTTAAGAATTGCTTGTTCTCTGGAATTTAGAGGCAAAGACGCTAGAGGGGTTAAAACACTCTAAAAATGGATATTTGAGTGGTCTTCTCTCAAGGAACTGAGCTAGTACCTGCTTTTTCAGTGATGATCATTTGCCTCTCCAAATATATTCTCAGATAGGCATTGCAACCGGTGAAATTATAATCTTGTGTAGTTCGTAACATGTATTTTTGTTAGTAGCGTACTGTACATGAGAAAATGTGTATGCACCAGTTCTTGTTAGATCAGAGAGGTACCTCCTTATGTCCTGCTTTTATTAGCCTTTGGTAAGGGTGCAGCTTGTCGAGTTAGATCTCTCTGCATCTTATACTGGTAATCAAGTTCCCCATTCTTTTGGCAAAGCACATAATTTCACTTTTATTGTTTTCTTGTTCAGTGTCGAGTTTTCACCTATATAATGCCTATTGTCTTCTATGCAATTATGAGCATGATATAAAATTTTCAATATTAAGTTGCATGATCTCTTATAGGTGGTGATGTTTGCAACCAATATACATTCAGTCTTTAGTTTTTTTTATTAAATTAGTGGACTCCTTTTTTATACATACTAAAGCTTGCGTTCTTATAGAAGTAGGATTCCTAGATTTAGTCAGTCCTCAGCTATTGTTTCAGTTCTACAATGGGTAACACAATTTTAATGGAAAATTCTGTGATTATCTAATAATTCACTTTAGACTTGTCTTTGGCCTATCCTAGGAATGTATATGTGGCCCGTCAGTCATCATGCAGTGGTCTTGACCAAAAAATCAAAGAGCACTTGAAGGGATAGAGGATCACTTTTGCAAAAAGTTAAGACCTTGACTTGATGGAACCATTTACAAAATTACATACAAGACCACATTTACAAAATCTATATAAGATGAGCTAAACTTGTCTATATCAGAAGTTACTCAGATGACAAATTGTCTATAGTTGAAGGGCTCAAACTGAATTGGTTCTTGGAGCAAACAGAGGTTTCATTCTCTGTAAATTGACTTGTTTATTGTACTTCAAGCTCAAAAATTGAATAAGGAAAAAAGTGATTTTGTGTTATATATGCTGTAATTTGAATCATCTATGCATTGTTCATATCTGATATAGATAGACTGGTAATTTACAGTCTGGTGGAGTGAATTATTTCTTTAATATCCAAAATTGTGTTTAATATCCATTGAATCCCTTTAAAGAATTGTAGAAAATCAATGCGTAGGTGACTATCCAGAATGCAAAGTATACAGAAATCGGTGGATTTTATGGCTTGGAAGACCAACCTATGGGTTGAATTGACTTGGATACAAGCCACGAGGGCGAATGGTTGAGACCGAGGTACACATGCAATTTCCATAATACAGGCAGAGAGAGAATTGATTTCATATCTACCAGAGATCGATGGATCTTGTGTGTTTAAATAACAAATCGAAGGCCAATTCTCTTTGTGTATCAGTCAACAAGGTGAAAGGTAGATATTGACAGAATCAAAGAGAAGGTCAAATCAATGATAAAAATTGCATATCGTTGTTGGATTTAATTGCAATATACACTTAATAGTATCCTCATTTGTAGACTTAATAGGTTAAGTTCACATCAAACCTTGAATATCTTGATCATATGAAGCCTCCTCTTAAGAGCTATATAAAGTTAAACCTCCAAATATCTTGGTGTAGCCTGTCCATGCACTATTCTCCACACCTCCAAGTCGAGTGCACTATAATATCCCATTAAGATAGGTAAAATAAATAAAAGATATCCGATACATTTTCTAGAACAAAGAACCATTGTCCCATCTAAATAGCACAAAAAAATGTATAAGTTCTCCAAACATGGGGAAAAGCTAAATTTTATATTGTTCCTTCCCATCGAAATAAGTCAATATTATTTCAAGAAGTTAAGATATAATATTGGTATATGACTAAGATTTCGATAGTTATCTGGCCTGTGATGCAAACTAAATAGTAATATGGTCAAACTGGATGCAAACTACATATTGATTTGGTCAAACAGGACACGAACTGCAGTTGGTAAAAACTAAATGTCTTCAGTATAAATTATGACATTGTTGGAACATTAGACAAAAATGACTCGTGTAGGCACCTAACACATCCTAATATTTAGTTAGGCTTAGCTGGACTATAAACCCAAAACTCCAAGGAACTAGTCAAGCATGCCTTGTTGAAGGATTGTTAAGATAATTTATAGGATCTTCAAGAAGTCATTTTCCACATGATATTCATTCCACTTAGGTATCAAATAATTTGGCTTAGTGTTTTTTTTATTCAAACATTTTGTGTTCATTGAATGTAATTATCTATCCTCTATCCATGTACATGGGTGAAAGAGAGAGACTTACATTTTCCTCTCCATGGTTATGCAGTTACATGAATGAAAATTTAAGCACATTAAGGTTTACAAAATGAGCAAAAGGCATACAAAACATTAAGCAGTTGTGAATGAGGAAATTGAGGATGATGTGAACATTTTGCGTGAACAGATATGACAACTAAAGATATCCAATTTTTGAATTTTAATAAAATCCATATATATATCATATATTCTTTTTATTAATATTCACAACCATTCATGATTATTTGGTCATTATACATGATATTTGATATGTTTGAGTTGTTAATATAGTATGTTTGATTTGCTCACAATAGCATACTCTACAGGTTGATATCAAGGATGCCTTAATGGAACCCCTTAGAGAAGACTTAAGGAAAGGCATGGGCATTGCTAGCTCAAAAAAAGATGATATGAGGTCAATCATGTTCCAAGTTAGAACATTTGGAAATTGATTTGTATGCCCCACATATTTGATCTATCTTGCATCAAGTTTATGCCTACTAGCAATGGGATTTGATGAGTTAGCTTTCATGGTCCACTTTGTTATAAATGTGTTTCTTTGATTACAGGATTTTAAGAACGCATTACAAGAAGTCGAACCTTCTGTTTTCAAAAATGAATTTGGAATCTATGTAGAGTGGAATCAACAAATTGACATCCTTTCAATGTAGTTGTTAGACTGGGAAATTCTATGAGCGGCTTTCGATAATATTCATGCAAGGACCATATTTCTAATTCTTCATGGAAACCCTTTTTTTTTTACTTTTGTTGATTCTAGAAATTTGAGAGAATAGATGAAATTTCATAACTAAAGACTTTTTTTTATTTAATATGTTTTAGTGACACTTGAAAGTGTTCCTAGAGGTGGTCACCTCAAATGGATTTCACTTTATTAATTTGTTCTTTATTTGCACTAAATTGCACTAACCAACTTTAAGTTTCCAGAATAAAGAGTTTATTGACAATGCAATATCTCCTGCCAATCAACATTTGGAATGAGTTGTTATACTAAAAGAGGTGATGTGCCATATGAATTCAATACAAAGAATTGCAAGCCTTTCCGCAAGGAAGTATGCATAAGAATAAATGTGGTCTCTATCAATTATTTACAATTAAAAGAAGTCAATTCTAACATATCTAAGTATGGTTTCTTGCAGGTTTTCTTATGTGTAATTGTATCATATTGGTTGTTGGTCTAGTCGTCTTCTTTTTGTGTAATTGTATCTTATTAGAAAGGCTACAATTAGGCAAGGCCGATGATGTTATGCCAAAAGGATGGCCAACCATAGAATTCAATTTTGAATAAAAGTCTTCTATTTGTTACTGTAAACATTGTTCTTTTCTGAGCTAAATGTACATTCTTTTTTAGTATTTTTTTATTGTTGTATTGAGAATAAACAATTTTCATTCAACTCCTTCATGACAAAGTTTTGGTATTGTTAGTATAAGTGTGTTTTGGAACATTCTTTAATTCATAGATGTTTTGCAATATTCTTGAAGTCAGTATTAACTGATACCTTGTCTTTTCACCTTTGCAGTGTTGAATTTCCCAAGGATGGAAAATATCAAGTCTCAATCATAGAGTCAGAAGATAGATTCTACATAGGAAGAGGCAAGGACTTAAGAAAACCGAGGACACATGTTGCACAACAAGATGTGTGAGTGTATAGTGGGGGTTGGTTAAGTGACAATAAGGGAATCATCGGATTTCTATGGGCATTGCCAAGATTTCACTCAGTGGCCATTGCAAAATTTTGAAAAGTCATCAATGTAGATGATTTTCATGTAAAGTATGGAGACCATTTTTTTCATGGACTAGTATTGGACGTCCATTAATGGATATTTAATTGGGAACTTATATATATTGTAATACTTAACATTTCATATAATACAATTAATTACATGGTTGAAATTATATGTTTGCAGTTGATATTATTTAGTGTTGTAATTAACTATTGCAAATTTGCATGATTCACATGTGTATTCATATTTGATGAGCATGAATATTGTATGACATTATTTTAATTTAGTCATAATATTGTATTCATTTGTATTGATTAATAATGAACACAAATAAAATGAATAAACGACTAAATTAATCATTTATATTGATCAATAATGAAAGAAAATGATATAATATGAAACTACTAAATTAGTCATTTATATAATGATTATGCAACTACTAAATAGACATAAATGACTACCACAAATGATAAATTTGTGACTAATAAATGACTAAAATTCGCATATAAATGACTATTAGTAGCTAATTTTCACTATCTTATAGCTCGACTAACTTAGTCGTATTTATTTTAGTCATTAATAGTTGCCTCATTTAGTTGTATATTTGATCATTGATTTAGTCACTGATTTAGTCATTAATTTCACCAATTAATGACTAAATCAATGACCAAATATACGGCTAAATAAGGCAACCATTAATGACTAAAATAAATACGACTAAGTTAGTCGAGCTATAAGATAGTGGAAATTAGCTACTATTAGTCGCCGACTAAAAAATAGTTGTTTATATGCGATTTTTAGTCATTTTTTAGTTACTAATTTATCATTTTGTACTAGTGCAAGCTTTCCCGAGAAACGTTATACAAGCTAAAAAGAAACAAAATTCGCAAACTAAATGATGCCAAGTCATAGCCATTCTTAGCAAAGTGGAAAAATGTCGAATCTCTCAGTCTGGAAGGGGATTCTAAAGTCAAATGGCAGCCTTTTTTATATCTTTTGGATTCCTGTTTTATTTGATTAGAAGACGAAGAAGAGGATAGATTGGTCTGGTCAAAGAACCCTTCTTCAGGAGATTATACAGCGAAGCTAGGATATGAGATTCGGACCAAAGAATCCTTTGTAGGAGATAGAGAGTGGTGGTGGAATTCAGTTTGGAAGGCTTCAAGTTCTTTAAAAGCAAAGATCACATTGTGGCTTGCTTTAAGCAATAAATTACTAACCTGGGAAAATATTTTAAAAAGAGGATGGCAGGGCCGAGCCGGTGTGTTTTATGTTGTTCGAATGCTGAATCCGGTTCACATTTATTTGTTTTCTGTCATTATGCAGAGAAAATATGGATGGTTGCCTCTAAAGAGCTAAAGTCTCGGAATTCTCATGAAGGTTCTTCTTTGGTTCAAAAATGTCAAGCATGGTGGACAGATAGTTCAGTACGTCTCTATGACACCTTCCCCTCCTCTTTTATTTTTGGAGTATGGTGGGCTCGCAACACAACAATTTTTCAAAATCGCCTAATTCCTATGGAGGTGATGACGTCTCTTGTTGTGCAGTGGAAAAAAGAACATAAAGCTAAAGAAAAATCTAAAAAGATTCGGATTTTGGCTCCACCAGTAATTGATAAATATACTCCATGGGGTTTCTTTGATGGAGCAAGTCAAGGAGAGCCCCCTCTGGGAGGTTCATGAGGAGTAATATTTCTAAATGAAAAACACAAATTGTTGATCAAATTTGCTCCAGGACATTGTTCTAACAGTAAAGCAGAGTTGGCAGCTTTGCATTCAGTTTTGAATTTGACAAAAAATAGGAATATTTTGCATCTTCATCTTTTTGGAGCCTCAAAGATGGTTGTCGACTGGGCCAATAATAGGATTCAAATCAAAGCTCCAAATCTTCAGCATCTTCTTCGCTCAATTAGAAGGACAATGGACTCTTTATCAGCCCTTTCCATAACACATGTATACAAAGAACTAAATACAGAAGCTAATCTTTTATCTAAAAACGCTCTGCTCTTGGATCCCAGGCAAACATAGATAGAAGAAATATAGGAGGGAAAGCTTTTGTATAAAATTATAGTTTGTTTTTGTTTATGATATGAAAGGAGACTATATGTTACTTTTGAAGGAGATGTAATATAATGGACAAGTGTGTGAATTGTCACACAATGTAAGTCCCTTGAGGACAGTCCATGTTTATTCTATTAGAATGATTGATATTTTCCAATGTATATATATATATAACAACTATTATATAAATTTATTATATATAATGTCAATTGAGTGTAGATCGGGTCTTTCTACCCGGCTTCAAATCTCACTATGTGACATGTCGTTATGAAACCAAGAATATATAAAATATAACACTATAACCTATATTTTAAAATATATAAATATTATATATTGTTAATACATGTTGGGATTCTCTGAATCCATCTGCAATGTTAAAATTTACAAAATTGCAAAATTTCAATGTTTTCGACCAGTATTGAATTTGGTTGAACTAATTATACCTCCAATTCTTATTACTAAATATGAGAGTGTTAAAAATTAAGATAATGCATGAAGAGAATACTAATCAAGTACTAACTAATGAGAAAGATAAATAAGCTAGTGATTGATATTGAAATGCTGGTCCATAGGATTAATTAGTCATTGTTTTTGTCATTTTTATTTGTGTGACTTATTATTTAGTTGTATTTTTTTATCTAATGACTAAATTAGTCATTTTTAATTGTGTTGCTCAAATTTAGTTATATTTAGCTTAAAAAAACTATCGTGACTAACTTTTGTAGTCACGTAGTCATATATCTCACTTTTTCTACTAGTGCAAGTTGTATAAATGTGTGCATCATCGAATGTTTGTATATATATTCAAAATACAATCTAGTTAATGTTGGGATTTGTGTCACATATCCCTCGCATGGTATATGTACATAGATTATTGGCTCCCATGGCACTTTTTATGCAGCTCGCAGGAATATATTCTAAGGCAGATGATGGCATCACCCAGAAATTCTAATATGTCAAACTCTCAATGTAGTGCAACACAATGATGAAGAACACTTGTATGCAAATTTCTAAGTGGAAAATGTAGGTTGCAAGGGTTCTAGCCTAGATACCAACTAATTTAATCCTCAAGAGATATTAGAAAACACATTATCAAATATCTAAGAGCGTGTAAATGACAAATGCAAGAACAAAGTAAGAGCAATTTTATGAATTAATGAGAAGAACACACTACACAGCTTAACGAGAACGGTAGAAGCATACCTTATGCTAATCATTTAAAAGAAAATTCTCCAATAATCTGGCCCAACAATTGGGTTGTTGACCAAGTCAGAGAGAAATACAGTGCATCTTATTGTTACCCACCTATAGAAGAGGATGCACTAAACTTAGGGATCGGGTGCAACAACTTGGTTAAAAACTCTTTCTGTAAATTTGTAACTTTATAATGCACCTTTGAATTATAAAATCTATATTTTATATATTAATGGTTGAGTTATTAGACATATGACATAGCCATTTGTTCACTTTTTTATAGGTGCATTTGTTCACATCTATGTGGGCATATGGGCACCATTTTCACACCAAGGATGTCGATGATGGACGTGTCACACAAGTCTATGGAGTGGAAGCCGAGTTCGACCAATCTAACCGTGTTGGCCACTGCGATCAAATCCTAATAGGGGGGAAGTTGGGTTATGTCGGAAACATACCAGAGATCATTCAAGTAGACTTCTCATATTTCTAATGCATTATATTTAGGTGCAAGTGGTGGGACACCTTCGACCGGAATAATGTAAAGGAATATCATGATAGTGGGATGATATGCATAAACTCTAGAAATATGTGGGATGAAACTAAGGAGCATTATGTTTTCAAAAAACACTACAACCAAGTGTTTTTTTACTCGAATGTGTTGAACAGGGATTGGTGGTTCGTATTAAGACTTCACCCTAGATCAAAACATATTTTTGAGAACAACAGTGCTATCATGTCAAGCGAGGAAGATAATTAGGTTGATGGCAACAGAGAGTGATATGTATATGTTTTATTCCATCATTTACATTGTTGGCGTATCATTTTATTATTGTTATCTTTAATTCTCTAATTATATATTTTTTAATCTTACGACGATGGAAATGGAAAGTTAATTACCAACTGTTTTAAAAAAAAATAGTTGGATAACAATCAATCTGATAGAGAATGTGTTTGTCTATCAAGTAATTTGTGATTGTATGGAATGATTGATTGAAAATGAATTTTATTTTACTTGAAGGTATTTATATTTCATTGCATATTTAGTATAAAATATTAGAATTATTATGGCACCATATGTGTGTTGATATTAAAAAAATATAGGTCGGTGTGTATTGTATGTGTGTTGATATAATATGAATTTCTAACAATATGGAAATAGTCATTTTATACTAATTCTGTTAATCTTAACTGGTAAGTAATAAATGAGTTTTGATATTAATTCGAAATGTATAGTTAATTTACAAATTAATTACGCTTAAAAATGACATATTTATCATTTATGAATTATGATTAATATAAGTATCCAATTCAAACAATTATAAATCTTCATTTGAAGATTAAATATAAATAATTTTATCCATAGTGAATTTTAATTAATATAATTTTTCAAATAAAATTGATACCAATTACAAATGAAGAATGATGACACAATTCCAATGGAGAATTTGATACCCTATTTCAATAGAGAAGTAAAGATGACATTTTTCCACATGGAAGAAACATACATTGGCACTTGGTAGTTTGCAATAAGGTTTTGAGAGATGATTAAAGATTTGATAAAAATATTCGATGAGCTTGCAATTTGATGTTTCAGTGCATTTTGCATATTTATTTAATGGTTCTTTTGTTTATGAGGAAGTAGTAAATAGTGGAATTGGGTTTAATTTTGGTGAGTTGTGGTACCAAACCGAACTGCCGTAGCTCTGAATCGGCTAGGGTTCGGTCGCCTGCCGCAAGCCCTCCCAGCTTCGTCCTCTGCGTGCTCAAGTTACAGAATGGTGGCTCGGTGATCTCGACGCTGCTTTGAAACTGCTTGGGTTCGGCTGGCCGATACATGCCTGCCCGGCCTTGCTTCCTCTGCGCGTCTACTCAAGAGAATGATGGCCAGCTATGTATCTGCAGTCCGCGCCTCATGCTCGTCTCCAGCCAGGGATTTGATCCCGGTCTCGATCTCCAAAGGGGGAAAGGCAGCTAGTGGCCAGCCTCCCTTGATTGTTTAGGAAATTGCTGCACCATCCATTGCGGTGGTTGAAGAATCTCTGATTGAAGCAAGGAATTTCGTAGAGTTAGCTTTGGTTTATCACTTCAATGGGTTATGGCCTCGCTTGGTTGCTCTCAACAAGTGGATCTATGAGGTATGGAAACCCCTTGTTGTGGATTTCGATTCTCCTGACGAAAAACAGATCATTCTTGACTCTGGTCTGTGGTTTTGGGGAAGTTCGAGGCTCTTTATGAAACCCTGGAGCCCTCTTTTTGACCCAACTACTGATCAGATCTCATCTACTCCAGTTTGGGTTTGGCTTCCAAATTTTCCCTTGCATCTATGGAACTCGGCCTCGCTTGAATCTATTGGCAATGCGTTGGGATCCTTCTACGATCGAAGTCCAGAAACAAAGGATTACATCAAAACTACCTTTGCTCGAATTTGTGTGGAAATGGACTTCAACAATGGCTTTCCTCCTGAGATCCATTTGACCAGCAAGGATTATGTGTGGGTGCAAAAGCTAGACTATGAAAATGTGATGTTCATATGCAGATCTTGCTTCGCAACCGAACATCTTGTAAAAGACTCCCCAAAAGCCTCTCTAATTCAAAAATCCAAAAAGCTTCATCACAAATCCACTTGGTGGGATGGAGCAAACTCCAAGCATTATACAGTGAGCAGAAATGAAGATCCATCCAAAGAGGCTCCATCACAAGACAAGGAATCTTCTCAGGATAAAACAAAGGACACTCTAGAAGAACAAAGAATCCCCGCCAATGACAAAGATCCACCTGCAGCTTCTCGAGATGGTGCTATACAAATGATGGACCCGAAAACTCCATCCCCTCAGGATGTACCCGAAAATGCAGTGCCCATTCTCGAAGCCTTTGTCGAGCCATCAGATTGGACCATAGTCGGCAAAAAGAAAAGAGGAGCTTCACCCTCTTTGAAGCCAAAAGAAAGTTTAACTTCTCCAAGAAAAACAAGAAGCTAACAAACTTCATATCGTTAATCTCTGGATTGTATCGAGTTGTATGTAAGAAGTAGGACAACAACAATTTTGGTCATGCTAGTAGTAAATGTAGCCCAGTTCCTTCTTGGGCATTTTATTAGAAGATTCACTCTCCATAGAATAGGAAAGTATCAAGATAAGTTAAGACTGGTTGTAGATGACCAAGGAGTCATGGACGTAGTCCTCTCTTGGGATCAGCTTGTCTTCTGAAATATGTAATCTTTATCTTTCTCTTTTCTTTTTTTTATATAAAAGCTCTTAACCGTTTCTGTTATAAAAAAAAGGAAGTAGTAAATAGTAATAAGGTTAATGATTTGAGGCACCGACACAAAAATTTAAACATGTTGTAACAAATAAATATGCAAAATGCACTTAAACATCGAATTATAATATAGGGGGTTGAGGGCAGGAGCCAACGGTGGGGTCTGATGGTTTCTATGACTGAAGTCCGGGTTCGAATCCCCATCGGTCTAAAAGTAGCAAAAAGGAGGCCTCGTATGACCGCGTTAGTGATTGCACTCTCGTTTATTATGTCATATCCAATATTAAGGCCCTAGCCTGAGAGGTTTATTTCCATGTGGCGCGGTTAACAAAGCTTGTTGGGTGGCTTGGAGAGTATATATATATACGAGAGAGAGAGAGAGAGAGAGAGAGAGAGAGAGAGATTTTAATTATATTTAGGAATAGACAATTATAATTAGATTTAAGAATATATACTTTTTATTTATAAAAAGTTGTATAACTATATACAAATCATGTTTTTTTTATAATGCAAAGATCTTCTTCTTTTCCCCTACAAAATATAAATTATATTTTTATATAAGTAAATCAATTTATAACCTAAATGTTGGAATTATTCAAAACAAAAATGTACAAATAGAGAGGAAGATTTTTAATAGTTCAAACTTATTTTTACAAATTTCTAAAAGATATTTTTGTGTATATTTAAATTGTTAAAGTTAGATAAATTCCCTTGATTACATCAAGTGTGAAACATTTGAGGGGCTTATCATAATGAAAACATTTTTTTTATAGTAAATAACAATGTATAGATTTCAATTTGTAGTAGTGCAACACATAATTCTATTTTTAAATATGGTTGATGAAATAAAATTTATAACAATAACAATAAACATTTGTATTTTTCAACCATGTTATATGCTGCAAAAAGGAAGGAAATGCCCACACAAAGTCTACATAAAATCTACAAATCAAATTCGTAAACACCCATAATTTCATAAGAGATGAATATGTGCAACATATTTAACAATGCTATCTAAACTAGAGATATTGGCATTTTATGGGTAATGGTTATGGTGAGGGCTTAAGAGTTATTAATTGTTATGGGTTATAGATTTTATAGGCAAGGTGTCATGGACACGCCTAACTTACTTAATCGTCCCAAGGCATCGGGCAGTGTTGCACGGTCCCTTGGGATGACTAATTAAGCTGGGTGCCAAGTGTTCTTGTGACACAAGGGTTATATGGTTTATAAGGATTATATTGTAAAAATATAATTCAATGTGTATCATGTTTATTATTGTTTTAGTCGACCTTACATCATTTATTTTTCATTTTGGCATTGTAATATTATTTTGTTGTGTTGTTTTATTATTATAGAAGTGAGGTTATTATTATTAGTAATGATTTAATTAAAAGATATTTCAAGGTTGTGATAATAACAATCCATTTTCACGATTAACTATGATTTTCTTTTTTGTCTTCCAAGATGTATTTTCATGCTATATAGTATGGATGCAACTTTGATTAATACAACATACAATTGTTTCTATGAAGAAGACAAAACTATGATTTTCACTTAATTATTACATGTAAAATTAAGATGTATTAAATGTAAATTAGAAGTTCATGATGAATTAGTATAAACAAATATTTGTTCCAAGGGAATGGAATGTATTGTATTATTAAAATAATTTTTAAAATTCATTAATTTAAATATAATTAAGATATTAGATGTGAAATCTTTCTATATTTTATTTATAATATAGGTTCACAAAATTACTTACATCAATTCTAACAATATGACAATAACTGCATCGTAAGAAAGAAGTTATCATTGATGTTTTTTAATAAACACTTCACAATTTTTCAAAATAAATATGCATGATATTTTTCACAATTTAATATGCATGATGTTTATACACAATATAAAATTGGAGGAATTTTTTTTTTAGATTACACATCTAACATGCACATTTAGCAAACATGAACATACACATCTAATATCATCTAACATCATCTAACGTATGCATTCAACAGATTTAAACATCATCTAACACACAAATATAATAATAACATCTAACAAAACACAAGCTGCATTATCTAACATAACCATCATATACATCAACATGAAAAATGCAATATATCTGTGTGTGTGACAGAGAGAACAATAATATCAAACTCGTGATATATTCCAAATATACATCTCAAGTCCAATAAATGTTATAAGATAGTTGGTCCACCTCCGGAACCAGAGGCATCACTGCCGCTACCAGCAAAGCCAGAGGTATCAACACCTCCACCAGTAGAGCCAAAGGCATTAGTACCTCTATTAGGAAAAACAACAACATGGAGAGCAACATAATCGATATATGCTTGATGATGTATCTCACTTGGTGTGACCATCCTATCTAGAAATGAAACGAGTGGAATAAAAGATGGTGAATGGTCGAATCGATGAGGAAGAAAGACTAGTCAATCAACCTATCAATGAGTCGAAAATCAGATGAAAAGCCAGTTAAGAGTAGAAGATAAAAATCAAAACATTATATATATATATATATATATATATAATTTTTTAAAATTATTAAAAAACAATAAAAAAACAAAATTGATTAAAAAAATCTAAAATTTTGAAACTAAAACAAATTCTTAAAAAGAAATAAAAATCATTAACCTTCAAACTTAAAATAACAATAATAAACAACATTATAAAATAAATAAATAAACATTACAAATAATAAAAGACAAAATTAAACCAAAAGTCAAACATAAAAATAAAAAAATTAAACTAGAGTTAAAGAGAAAAAATAAAATATTAGTAAATAACATTAAAACTAAAACCATATTAAAGAAAAACAAACAAAAAAGAGGGATCAAACATTAAGAAAATAAATATAAAAAATGGGATGGGTCATGTACGTGGAAAGGGGAGTGGAGTGAGGGATTATTTGGGTGGAAAGGAAAAGGGATGAGGCATGGGTTATGGGTCATGTGAGTGGAGAGTGGGAGGAGGAGGTGAGTGAAGAGTGGGAGGAGGAGAGAGGTGGAGTGTGGAATGAGGGATTTGATTATAAAACTAAATTTTTTGGAAGTGAGTCTTTTATGCCTAGACACACTTTCCTAATATTATTTATTAATTTTTATTTTTATTTTTTATAATGTATTTTTATTTTATTTATTTTTATATCTATTAATTTTTATTTTTATTTTTTATAATGTATCTATTCATTTTTTTTAGTTTTTATAATGTATTTTTATTTATTTTTATTTCTGTATATAGTAGTCATACAACAATCACTTTATGGTCAAACTAATATGATTATAGATTAAATGTTTTGTAAATATTATATATTAAATATAATATTTGAAAAATCAAAATTATTTTTTAGAATTTATAAAAAAAAAAATTATTAGTTGTAAAGAATGATTTAACAAATTTTATTTGCTTCAAAAAGATTTGTCAGAAAAATAAATCAATTTTTTTTTTAAATTTTCTTTAGAATGCCACGTGTTTGACAAGCCAAGGAGATGAGTGTATAATTAAATGCAGTACGATCAATCGCATAAATATTCTCTAATGTCCCGTAAAGTAATTCTAGCTTGATTTGAAAGCTATTTGTTATAAATAAAAATATATTAAATTAAAATTAAATAAATAAATCTTCCAAATCACCATGTAATTAATTAATTAATGTTTTGCAAATCACTTGGATATTACAAATGGCCAAATATAATTACATTTTATATGTTATTTTATTTTTTTACAAAAAAAAACCATAACTGTATTTATAGAAAACATAGTTACATTCTTCATATATCTTTAAGAAGATGTTCCATCATTTTTTTAAATGAGTTTTCACAACTGATATACTTTTACTGTATAACAGTTTTTACATCGTAATGCTTTGAAAGCACAAAAATGAGATCTCTCTTTTCTTAAAGAAAATGTTCTATACTATCCAGGTATTATGATACTTTATCAACTCAATATCAATATCTTGCCATTCACCTTTTTCCTGTAGGCAGAAAAAAATTTACATTGCCAAAAGCATTCTTCCAGAAAACCAAAAACTTCAATTGTATATAGTTGTTTTTACTCTTCTTGAACTAATAAAAAAGTCTCATTTTTCATAACTTCCCATAATAAACACCTTTTTCCTTTATGCATCTATTAGTCTCAGGACTCACGAAAAGGGGCATCATAGTAGCTTTGAGTAATACCATTTATTGATTCGGATATAAATCATACACCATCTTGTAATAGGGTACCTGCCGATGCTAGTTCATCCGCAAAGAAGTTTCTTTCTCTGTATACATGCTTTATAGAAACATAATTCAATTACACTTTGTCTTGGCACTTCCTGCAATAGAGGATCCATATAGAAATTATGGGTGTTATTTTCCCTATTTATCCGGTTTCATAGAATCTCCAAAATATTGTATGTTATCTACCTCCTTTTCCACGGCCATAACTAACAGTAACCGTAGAGCACTAAGCTCAGCAAAATTATTTGTACATGAACTGAGACCTGATTTAAATTTGTACCAAATATTTTTAGAAAAATAAAGTATACCGCCATCTCCACAGCCCCTTTGCTCGCCCTGCAAAGCTCCATCAAAATATGCCCAGGGTACCTTTCTATTTATCTCTTCTAGAGTCACTTGTCTGATCCGAACCTTCTTTTTTGCCCGCCGGAGGTATCTAAGAATGCCTAGGCTTTGTGCAACACATTGAAAGGGAGGTGTATACTTATCTTCAAAACAACTTTCATTCCTAGCTAACCATGTACCCCATATTACAATTAAAGGCAAAGTTGATAATATTCATAAGCTTGATTAGAAACCCGTGATTTTAAACAATCCTCCACCAAAGTGCCCTGCCAAACAAGCTCTGTATTCAAATTGTGTGCAATCTCTTTCCATACAGTAGACGAATAAGGACATTCTATAATCAAATGATAATTTGTTTATGCTTCATCTTTACAAAGGTAACATCTCCTCGGTCCTTATCTATTTTTTCTTTGGATTACATCCCATGTCAGAGCTTTATTAAGAAGTAAAACCCACATAAACAGTTTTGATTTAGACAAATAACTGAAACTCCATATAACTTTCCACCATCAATAAACTAGTTTATTCTCCGCTATCATCAAAGTATCATATCTTATTTTTCGAGAGTATATTCCTGTAGGTGAATACATCCAAACCAAACGGTCTTCTTCAACCTGAATTCTTATATTACTGTTTACTAAATTTGAAAAAAAAACCTTCCACATCACACTGTCTTCTCCCCAAACACCCAAGTGCTCTGCTTTCAACCAACCTTGACCATATATTGTGGTAGAAGTACAATCCACTCTATTATTTAAAGTAATATATCCTCTTTCTCGTAAGTGAAAGATCATATGTGCAGGAAGTAAATGATCAATGTCGTTACCCACCCAAGGATCCTCTCCCAATCTCATACTTGCACCATTGCCCACCTTCCAAGTAAGAACTGTACCAATCAAGTTAAAATCACTAACAACTACTTTCCAACTCGTATAAACATTGTGGAGGGATTTTATAGGACTTTGTATCCATTATACAATCAATAGAGGCGAGATATATTTCTGAAAAATAATCTTTACCCATAGACCTGTTCCAGATATTAATCTCCATATATTTTTGGCTGCCAGAGCTTTTGCAAATTTATCAGGTATTTTGAAGCCCCGTACTCCCATAGATTTTGGTAAGGCTATTGCTTTTCGCTAATCCAAACCATTCCTTGCTTCGCCAAACTTCATGACCAAAGAAATATGTAGTAAAGCTTTCTAATTATGTCATAGACCCCAACAGGAATCTATGTGTTCATCCAATAAATGGGAATTGCCGCTAGAACAACCTTTATCGGGATCACTTTGCTTCCTTTTGAAATCCATCTATGACTCCAATTTGAAATCCCGATCTCACATTTAGAAATTAAACAGTCCTAGTCTTTAATCAAATAAGAGCAAGGCTTAACCTGAAAACAAACCTTTAAAGGGAAGCATAGTATTAAAATAAACCAAATGCTGATCCTCTATACCAACCCCTAATAACGAGAATTTCCCATCATTGACCTTCATACCTGAAGCCACACAGAAAATGGATAAAATCTCATGCAGCTTCATCATGTCCTACCTTGAACCATCTATAAATATAAGTATATCATCTACAAAGAGTAGATGGGATATGCTCAAATTTCCACCTATACATATGCCTTTAACCAATCCTGATCTTTTGGTTGAGGTTAAGGCCCTTCCAAAACCATCTACTACTATCAGGAACATAAGAGGTGCCAAAGGGAAACCTTCCTTGAGACCCCTTCTAGGTCTGAAAATTTCAGAAGCTGAACCATTTATTAAACTAGCAAAGGAGGCCAAAGACAAACATCCCATAACCCAAGTGATAAAAGGAACTGCAAATCCCATATGAGAAAGGGTAGTCCTTAAATAAGTCCAATTGACCATATCATAGGATTTTGATAGGTCTATCTTAACTACCATTGCCTTCATCTTCCTTAATATAATAGAGTGCAATCCCTCCTAAGCTATACCAATCACATCATGGATTTGTCTTCCCGGAAGAAATCCAAACTATTCTTCTGATATAGTCTTACTTAACACATGTTTGATCCTAAGAGCATGGGACCACAAGAGCGAGATAGGAATGTGAAATTCTGGAGCTGTGAGAAATTTTTGGTTCGATTAGTGTATGAGAGGCAAAAAAAACCCTGGCGTTGCCTGTATGCGCAGGGGCCTGGATCGGCGGCTGGAGGCTGCAACCGGATTTTAGCCACGAAGGTTTTACGGATAACGACTAGGGGGGTTTCAGATGGCGTCGTTTGAAGGGGGAGGCCCCCCCTCCCACTCCTTGAATCATCCCAGAGGAACGCAGAACCCATCAACAAATAATCCAGATAAGGGGACAACAAGTGAGAAGACGACAGAGACAGAAAGAAAAAAGACTCGGGGGGTTGTTTACCCAGATCTGCTAAAAACCCATCTCTACAAATCACATCTAAAAAGCTAGGAGAACGAGTAGTACAATGGAAGGAGAAATCCCTCATTGGGAAAATCATTGGAATCTAGCCAAAGGAGAAGGATCTTCTCCGATGGATCAAGGTTACATGGAACCCTAAAGGGCATTATGATATGCACCTGGGAGAAAAAGGTTTCTTCGCCATCATTTTTTTCAACCAGGAGGACTGGGATCGGGTTTTGATGGGGGGACCATATTTTTTTTTATTCTGTAGGTTTATTCCTTCAACCATGGAAAGAGAGGTTTAACCCTGAAACGAAGGATTTGAGTATTGCCCCTATCTGGGT
Source organism: Larix kaempferi (assembly GCA_027924585.1). NCBI lineage: Eukaryota > Viridiplantae > Streptophyta > Pinopsida > Pinales > Pinaceae > Larix > Larix kaempferi. The sequence goes on along the minus strand of BSBM01000444.1, from coordinate 15,389,396 downwards.
CAGGCTATACTTGCTTCCTTGTGAGTACTAGGAACCAGAAATTCTGGAGGCCATTGGGAATACCCTAGGGAAGTTTGTGAAAGTTTCAGAGCAGAAAAAGCTTCAAAGGTATACTACTTATGCACAAATCTGTGTCTACATGAACCTCTCACAATAACTTCCAGAAGCAATCAATTTAACATTGGAAGATGAAGACTGGGTCCAACCTATGGATTACAAACAACTCCCTTTTCAATGCCGGCAATCCCATGAGTATGGACATCTGAGCAGAGATTTCCCAACCCTTAAAACTACTGCAATCCCAACTCAGTAGAAAAAAGAAAAGGAAAAGGACAGCAAAGGATTTACTCGGGTCCAGAACCGTAAGAAACAAGGCAAAAAGACCATCCAACCACCCGAATCAAAGAAGAACACAAAGAAAAAGAAACAGCCCGGGAATAGGTTCGATACCTTGAGTCATATGGAGATCGAGGAAGAAGAACTTAACAAGGATAAAATTCCTTGCAAGGAAGGACATAAATCCCCAACCAGGATAGAAAACATGTAGATGCAGGAGTTAGTGGAAGACATGGAAGAAGAAATACTGGAGGAGATAGAGGATATGGACTTAAGGGATCTAGATCTAGGTGATATAGAGAAGGAATGTAGCAAGAAAGGGAAAGGATATGTATATAGAAGGAAGTTGGAGCTTCTACAACAGGCCATACTTAAAACAAAAGCCTCCCCTCATTTGGGCATTGATAAAGATGCAGTGAAGGGAAACAAAAGAAAACAACTTGAGGAAAGGGAAAAACGTGGGATAAAGATGAATAGGCAAAGAATAGCAGAGATTGGGACCAGGATGGTTGAATCAAGCCAATACCCAACGACAAGGGTGGCCTTCTCAGAAGTCAATAGGATCGACCAATGAAGATAATAACCTGGAGTATCCAAAGGGTCAATAACCCAAGGAAAATGAAGACCCTACAGAATAAGTTAAGAAAGGAAAAACCAGTCGTGTTATTTCTGCAAGAAACCAAATGCATCTCGGACACTATGCAGGTGATTGGAGGGAAACTATGGTGAGGAAGTCAAGTGATAGCTATTGATGCAAGGGGTGCTGCTGGAGGAATAGCTATTCCTTGGAAACCTGTGGCAATTCTCCTCAACAACTTCAAAGCAACTAAGTTCTGCATCAGTGCGGACTTCCAGATTTGCAACTCTGAGGTAAGAGGGATTCTCACCAATGTCTATGGCTCAAAAATCGACCTTCTTAGCGCACCTGGATAAGGAAGCGCAAGATATTGAAGGTTAGTTATGGGTTGTGGGTGGTGATTTCAATATGATCACCTCCTTGGAAGAGACGGAGGGAGGAAGACGAACTCTTGAAGTGACCAATATTTCTTTCAAAAAATTTATAATGGAGAAAGGATTGGTTGACATAGAAACTGGGAATGGGTGGTATACGTGGAATAATAGAAGAGGTGGTGAGCATCACGTAGCCTATCATTTAGACAGATTCCTTTTACCCGAGGCAATGATTAATGGGGACAGCGAAGCGACCGCTCTGGTCCTTCCCTTTGCAAGCTCTGATCATTGGCCAGTTAGTTTGGTTTGGGAAGATGGAGAACCCCCCGTCAGGCTCCCTTTCTGATTTGAACAATTTTGGCTTGAACACGGGAACTTTAAGGAACTTGTCGGAAAATGGTGGGCAGAGATGGAACCTATCAGGGGAACTCTGATGTACCAATTCCAACAAAAATTCAAAAAGTTAAAGGCAAAAATACGTACTTGAAATAAGGAGGAATTCGGGAACATATTCCAAGATATGAAGCTTCTAAATGAAAAATTGGAAGAACTTCAGCAGGAAGGCATAAAATTTGGATACACTAAAGACCTGAGACACAGAGAACAGATCCTCCTGGACTAGCTTAATGCAAGAGAGCAACAGGAGGAGATATATTGGAAACAAAAATCCAGGAACCAATCGCTGCAGGAAGGGGAACAAAACACATAATTCTTTCATCACTCAGTGATTCAGAATCATCAACGGGCAAAACTAATGAGGCTAAAAAAATATGATGGTCAGTATATCGAAACACGGGAAGCAATGGAGGCTGAACTTGTGCAGTACTTAGAAACCATCATGAAGGAATACCAGAAAGATAGATCTAAATACATTAGGAAAATTACTAGACACATCCCTAAGCAGGTAACGGAAAACCAAAATGAGATCCTATTGAAACCTGTTGAACTCCAGGAAGTGGAGGATGTTGTTAATCAAATGAAGGATGGAAAAGCACCGGGACCTGATGGTTTCACTACCAATTTCTTCCACTGTTTTTGGGATTTAATCAAAGATGAAGTTTGGAAAATCGTGTATGACTCTCAGAAGGATAAAGGAGTCCTAAGAGCCTTCAATTCTACCTTTCTTACTCTCATCCCTAAAGAGGACGGGGCTGAGTCCCATGGAAAATTCAAACCCATAGCGCTCTGTAATGTCATTTACAAAATTATAACAAAGGTGTTAGAAAACAGGCTAAAGCCTCTCCTTCCAGACCTGGTAGCCCATGAACAATCAAGGTTTGTAGAAGGGTGCCAAATTCTAAACGGAATCATTCTGGTCCACGAAGTCATCCATTCCCTGAAAGTCACTAAAAAACCAGGTATGTTGCTAAAGCTTGATATTTTGAAGGCCTGTGATAAACTAAGCTAGCAGTTTTTGAAATAAATGCTCGAGGCCTATGGTTTTCGCCAGGATTGGGTTTATTGGATAATGAATATTACTTCCACAACCTTTTTCTCTATCCTCTTGAATGGAGCCCCCACTAGAAATTTTAAACCTTCGAGGTGTATCCGACAAGGTGACCCGCTGTCTCCCTTTTTGTTCATTCTTATGGCAAAAGGGTTGAGCAGGGTCATCAAAGACAAGATTGAAAATAGGGAGATCAAAGGAATGAATCTCCATACTGGTTCTGAGACTATCTCCCACCAACAATTTGTGGATGATACAATGCTGATGGGACACTCATTGGTTCAAGAAGCGAGGACCCTAAAGAAATGCCTGAGTACTTTTTGTAAGCCTTATGGGATATAAGTGAATAACACTAAGTCCCAAGTCTTCTTCTTTAACACTCCAAGGATTAACCAACAGAATAAATGCGTATCCTGGGATTCCAAGGGAGCTCCCTTCCGTCCAAATGTCTTGGCGCTCCTCTAGCTGAAGGGGTGATCAGGAAAGTCTATTGGGAAGAGCTTCTAGAGAGAATGAGAAGGAAATTGGACAACTGGGCTTATAGACCTCTCAACCTTGCAAGTAGAGTGGTGTTAGTTAAAGCGGTGCTTCAAGCCATGCCCATCTACCTTTTCTCTACTCTGGCTGCACCAATATTGGTTTTAAAGCAAATCAAGACAATCCAAAGACAATTCTTGTGGGGAGGCAACCATGCCAAACATCGATGGTCGTTGGTTAGCTGGGACATTGTCTATAAACCCAAGGCCCATGATGGTCTGGGGCTGAGAGACCCGGAGAAAAATAGTAAATTCCTAGGTGTGAAGATCTGGTGGCACTGGGTGTCGCAAAAAGAGGAAGCATGGGCAAAACTTTCGCACAACAAGTATGCTCAGGGGAAACCAAAAATAGGATCTCATAAGATTTAACGAAAATATGCAAGGATCCCATATCTGGAATTTCACTCATACGAACAGAAGGATAATCCAAGAGCATAGATTCTGGTAAATAAGGGGAGGACAAGATGACAATTTATGGATTGACTCTTGGAAACAGGTGCCAAAGATCATTGCTCAACATGAGCTGCATACTAGCTGGTCCAGAGCCAAAGATTTGGGGTTGATAAAAGTCTGACAATTTTGGACAGAAGAACAGGAAAATGAGGAACTTCATGAATGGCAATCACAGAATTGGTGGAATCAAAGATTCCCATTTGAGGAGATCCCCGAGATTATGGAGGCCCTGCAGGATCGATGCATTCGCGTATAGAATTGCTTGGATAAATTGAGATGGGGTTATCAGTCAAAGGGGGTTTATAATACTAAAGAGGCTTATGAAATTATCTTCAACCAAGGAGACTTACAACACAGGGAGACCTGGAAGGCGATCTGGAACTATAATCCATTGCCTAAAATCGCTACCTTTATCTGGATGGTCTCGTATAGATGAATTCTGACAGGAGAGAATTTAATGAAAAGAGGCATGAATGGCCCGTTTTGGTGCATTCTATGTGAAGGCGAGGAGGAATCGATGAATCACCTTTTGGACTCTTGTCCTATGGGACTGTGGAGCTAAAATATTTAGGAGGACGGACCGAGTGAGAGGACAACCTCAACAGACAATTAAAGTTTGGGATAAGGAGGCTTACAAAAATACAGATATTCTTAAAATATGGCTCATGTTTCCTGGAACCTTGATGTGGGCAATTTGGAAGGAAAGAAACGGGAGGATCTTTGAAGGAAAGAAAAATCTGCCTCAGACAGTTTGGAACCAAATCAATAAGCATATACAAGAGACTATCAAAATTACCCAATGGAACGAGAGATATTGGGAAATGAATGATAACGAGAAGCAGATTTTGGCTAGATGGGGAATGGATTGTTCTCCACAAGGATGGAGAAAATTTAAGGCAAGGAAAGCGGCTCCCGCCAGTCTATGTATCTGGTACCTTCCTCCAAGTGGACATTTCAAGTTAAACTTCGATGGAGCATCTAAAGGGAACCTTGGCTCGGTTAGTTTTGGAGGAGATTTTAGAAACATCGAGGGTGGTATTATCCATTTCTATCATGGGAATATCAGTCATGACACTAACAATGCAGCAGAGTTAGAAGGCCTAATTCATGGCATAAGACTCTCAATCCGCAACAGTTGGGAACCTCTGGTCATAGAGGGTGACTCCCACATCATCATCCAGATAGCCAAAAAGTTGCAAGGAGGACAAAAGGTGTCCAAAGTCGTGGAAGTTGGCACATGATGTATCGAGTAGAGTGGTTGGTTGATCTCATCAGAGGACGCCATGCCTGGTCCTTTTCCCACGTCAAACATGACGGTAACAAGGTGGCGGATTTGTTGGCAAACATCAGAGAGTGAAGTGAAGCGAGGATTGTGGAAGGACAATTTTTCGATGAAGGGGGTGACGACTGGAAGATTCAGTGCTCCCACTTGGCGGCCCAAGACATCAGGATTTGCTGGGAGATGATGGGGAGCACGAGTCAAGAGTCGAATCACATGTCTGGGGCACACATGTTAAGCCCACCCAACACCTAGAGTCATAACCACCAGCCCTCATTGCTCGATGTTGGTACCTCCATATTTAATCAGGACATGAGTGGCCATGAACTCCCACCAATTATCAATAATGGGGAAATCCTACAACCATCTCCATCAATTGGAGGGAAAGGTACGACGAACCATGGAGAGCATTAGAGAGATCTGTTGGAGTACCGTGCTAATAAATAGCAAGTACAGAGGAATTAGTATGGTTAATCGAATTGGGATGAGCAACCGGACTATTTATTCGAGGCATGCACTCCATCCTCGCATTTTGTTTTCTCATTTTCTGAGGTGGTTTTCTAGGAGAAAGAAAGAGCTAGTGTGGTGTCAATTGCAATACTAGGTAACTATTCGGATGGATCCTAAAAGGCAAGAGCGAAAGGGAAAAAAGGCTGATGGTAGAGGCAGGAGGAAGCCCTCCCGAGAACTGAGAAAAGTTAGGCAGGCAACCCATTTCTTCATGGAGCGTATTCCTCCAGTAATTCCTAAAGAAATTGAGAGGGTCGAACGCGACCTGTGGAATCAGGTGCATGCCATGAACATGGAAACCATAAAGGAAGAGGTGGAAGACTAGATTAGTGATCCTGGAACCACAACCGGGAGACTCTCTGCCTATGACCGTATGGCCACCACCTACTGGGTAACAAAGGAACTGTTGGCCCACGTTTTGATGGACAAGGAGAATAAAGCTATGGGCGAGGAGGAACCTGTGAAGGCCTGGAAGGAGCACCTTCACGACAACCGCATGATGCACAAGAAAATAGACTGTATTGCTCTGAAGCTTGGTCTAATGCTGGAGATTGATGGTGCTGAGGTCAGAACCTCTACGGCTCGTCCTCAAGGTACCTGCCATATTCACGGCTTGCCGGTATAGCCTGCCACTGTGGAAGATAACAAGCAAGGTAGCCTTCAGTCGGGGACCATGATCCATCGAAACATCACCCAGGTTTAGAAGTGAAGGGTCTTGGGTCTTGTTGTTTTGGGTTAGGGTTATATCTTTGCTGTGTCTTATTTTGTCTAGGCAGTTTGTTAGATTCTAGTGGCCTTGTTATGCAGTGTGATGTGTATTGTTATGGATTTAGTATTAATTTCCACAGTCATGTTGACTTTTTTGTGGGTATTATCAGATAGATTTTGAATTTGATAATTGTATTGGGGTTAACAGGGAAGATAGTTTTGTAGAAGGGATAGCTAAAGGAAAAAACAGGCAGTTGAGGAATATGTGTAGACAGTCATGTAGAAAATTTGGGCATGCTAGGCCCTGTAAGTCCTGACCTACATGTACTGAAGGATTTTTTATAATATAATTTTCTTGCTTACAAAAAAAACACATGTTTGATCCCGGTTGAGATAAATTTTGCAATTATCTTGTAAATGCAGTTACACAACGAGATCGGTCTGAAATCCTCAAATGAGCTTGGAGAGTCTGTCTTAGGTATAAGCGCTAAGAAGGTTGAATTAAAAACAACTGATATTTTTCCACTTACTCTGGAATCTTCAATCACTTTTAATAAATCCTGAGCCAGGACATCATAAAGACCTATAAAAAATTCCACTGGGAACCGATCTGGTCCAGTGCCCACCCATTTTCTTATGCATAAATTGGTTTCCAACATCTGGTTTGCAACTAGAAACCTATATATTCTCTTAGCAATTCGATCAATACCAATCTTGTTATTTGTCCATGTCCATTTCAATTTTATAGGTTCAATATCCAATAAACTGTAATCCTCCATCTTCCCTTGAAAATAGTCCGAAAGATTGTCAGGCTGAGCATTTGACCCCATACTTCAAAATGTCCTAGAGAAAAATTTAGATTTCATCCCAAAATTAAATTAAGAGAGTATACAAAATATTTAGAAAACAAAGAATCCCAGTACTTCACCCTTTCATTGTAAGGGCCCTGGATATTTACTAAGTGATAATCTACTCCCATATTATGAGAAAAAAGGGTGATGCCCGAGCCAAAATCAAAACCCCAAGCATTTTTACAAACCATTGTAGATCTACACCATCCATTAACTAGGTCTCCAGAACGGCCCCTAACATCCACAACTTCAAAATCCCATCCAATTAACATTTTCTTTAAACCAATGAGTAAACTTTCATCATTACTCATTATTTCTCGAAGAAAAACCACCTCCGGACTCTTAAACTTAGTTACCCTTTTCAATGCTATCTTTTTAGAGGAGCTAGCCAACCCACGACAGTTCAAGGACATAATTAACATTAGTTAACCTTTCCGGGGCATTTGCTCCTCTAAGCGCCCTTGTTAATTGTTTCTGAGTTCCTGCAAATACATCCCTCTCCTCCTACTCCTACGCTAATTTGAAAGAAAAAAAAAATCCCCTTCAATTTCTTTGGTCATTCAAAAAATAACCCAGAACAACCCAAACCCCCAACAATCAAGATATTTGAGTCTCCCTTCCAAGACCTCATAAAATATCTACAATTATCTTCTACTAGAGCCAAGTAAGACTTCTTTTCAGGGATTTTGTCTTCAGGAGAAAAATTTAAAGGGCTATCTAGATTATTTCTAAGGTCTTCTTCTACTAGAGCCGAAATAAACTTCTTTTTCAGAGTTCTTTATAACAAGAGAAAAATTTAAAGGACTATCCAGATTATCTAAGATTCTAGTAAAAATATCCTTTAATAAAGAACCTTCACCTTGAATTAACCTCTTTCCAACTGACCCACAGTTAGGAATTACATAACCAATTCGAGTAGAGTCTCTTGGAGAATATTCAAAAAGATTTAAAGGATTATAAGACTTACCCTCAGACTGTGTAGTCAATCCTTTAGCAGATAAATCTTTTCTCTATGTCTCATGATTAAGAGCTTCTAGAGAATAACCAACAAGATTTGAATAGCCTTCTACTGGAGTCGAATCCACATTTTGGGGGCTTGAAAGAGAAGATTTCTCAGGCTTATTTTTTCCCCTCCATACAGTCTTTTTGGACCAGACCTTTATTTTGAATAATAATTCATAGTCCTTTGCCACATGGCCATTATGGTGACATCGATTACACTTATAAGGAATACCTTGGTAGTCAAGCGACTGAGAAAAATAAATATCATTCCAAATCAACTCAATAGCACTAGTCGATCCCTCCCTTAAATCAAGAATAACCAGAATTTTACCAATGCACATCACCCCTATCTCTTCGAAGGACAAATTTGCCTCTACGAACTGTCCGAGAGAATTACCCACAACTTAAAAAAAATCCCTAGACCAGAACTCGAACGACAGATTTGGTAATTTAACCCACACAAGCACAATATCATTCCTTTCAGTCATGGGATCAAATAAAGGATTCCACCTTTTCAGATATAGAGTGACTTTGAATCCCATTTCCACGAACCTGTAATTATAACTTAAGCATCCTTCGCTGAGTTGAAACGGAACAACAACTAGTCGCGAGGTAAAACAAAAACCCTAGGTTCAAAATCTATAAGTTCATTCCATAAATCCATAGCCCAACTCTTTAGACCTACCTCATTCACCCTTCGACCTATGAAACTTCCCACTAAGGTCGTTTCATTAGTCAATACTACCTCATTTAGCAAAATATCCTCTCTTAGGACCAATAACAAGTTCTTCGGTTGAGGATTAATCTTTCATGTATTTTCAATGCACAAAGGTATAATAATGGCATATAGTCTATGTAGATAAATCAATATTACCAAATGAGTTAATCTTTGTTACTATTATAAGTTGAGTTAATTTTTATTAATAAATTTACATTGATATTGATTTACATGCATTAGAATGTAAAATATTTAAACTTTGTATTATTGATCCATATTTCTATATACATCTATTTTAATAAAATTAAAAAATATTTATATATTCTTAAAAAGCATTTACTTATATATATATATATTCTCAAGAAAAACATTTATTCTTATTAGAATAAACATAGGTTGTCCATAAAGGACTTTATATCATTAGCTTCACGAGCTTTCCATTTCAGACTATTTCAGGTTTCTGCCTAAAACTTCTCTTTGTATATTAGATTTACAAACATATTCCCTAAAAACACACGTATCCCCCAGCCTTTTTGACGCTTCCTCTCGTGAATCACAGTTCAAAACTGAATATGCTCACACTTTTATGCAAAGTAGAAATTGTAGACAATTATCCGATCCCCAAGTTTACCAATTTCTATTAGTCCGGGCTCTAAGATCAATGCAATCTTGGAAAGTTGATCAACTTCAGTATTAAGCTCATGATACACATGAGCAAATGAAATAAACTCAAAGGAATCCAGTTGCCTCCTGATGGCCACGAGTAGGTGTTGTAGATGAGGGCGCTTATTTGAATTTTTATATTTGCCGAGTCGGTGAACATTTTTTAATCCCCAAACAATTGCAAATGGTTGATTCTTCTGGATAGGGAAACCTTTAAGACGGACCATAACGCAACTAGTTCTGCCTTGTTGTTGGAGCAATGACCATGCACGTATATGATGCAGAGCTTTAGTTCATAACTCAAATTTTATAAAATCTCCAATAATTTTTACATCGTCTTAAGAAAAAAATGTTACATATTTAATTCCTCAAATTTTTATTTTTTTTGTAAGCTAGTATTCACATTAATTCACAGAAGTAAAATTACAAAAATATACAGAGTTTATGGGCCTCCCATAGTGAGAAAACAACCTTTTATACCAATGTGCAGGCCTCTCCATAGGAGAAAACAACCTATAGATATAATCAGTCGTACATGTCCTAGGATGGATATCAGTTTCTATCAAAACTAACAACTAGAAAGAGGCAAAATGTTCAGTGACTAGAGCTAGCCTAAAATAAGACTAAAAAAGAGACAAAAACATAGCTGCAGAGAGAGCTACTTGACAGATGGATCGGTGCATGGCTGCGATGTGGAAGCTTTGGACACATCCTCACTCTTGACAACCGTTGGGTTGTTGCATTTGTCGTCAATGGTGTCATTGTGCGACTTGTCCTTGGCCTCGTTGGTTTGATTCTCTGATTCGACCTTGACAACTGGTTCCTTGCCCGCATTGTTGTTAGATTTTCATACATTCATAGAATAATAATTCAAATGCATAAATAGGATCACTAGAAGAAAGACAAAGCACACAACAATAACAAAAAAGTTTATCCTGGGAAACCCAAACGGGAGAAAACCCAGCAACCTTCGTATAGAGATGATAATTTCGAGAACAGAGTACAATGATGAGAGAGAAAAGATGGAAATGCTTTCCAAAGATAGAAACCCCAAAATAGTCTTCTCCTTCTATAGGTGTGAGCTTCTCTCTCCAAGTGATGCGAACTTGTGTGAAGTGAGTGAGTGAATAATGAGGTGCACTTTACCTCTTATTTATACAAGTGCCAAATTGGAAATTTCCCTAACTGGGCCGACTTCTCTTGGGGAGCAATAAATAATTTTATTTAATTTTTTTTTTATTTGCTTTTCATCCCAAGGTTTACATTAATTATTTCAAGGGTTTTACATAATTAATTACATCAATTTCATCTCCCTTAGGAGGTACAATCAAGTACAATAATAATATCTTCCGAAGTTGCACAAAATCCAACACTCCCTCTCAACGAGGAAGGTTTTCTTCGGTCTTCATCAGCATCATGATCATTTGGGTTTCATCTATACATCTATACTGTCTCCATCATCTCTATACATATTGAAGGTTGTCAACACAGTCTCAGTCCTTCGAGAAGTGTCATCATGCATCAACTCCACCAGTCCTTCGGGGAGTCCAAGAGAGTCTCTCCATCCTACCTGGATGTTTGAGAGATAGGATTTTACCGTCTACTATACCATCTACTAGCTATCTGTCTCGTCTGCCTATGGGATCTTCCCATACCTGGTTAAGAACCTGGACGAGCAAATGTGCACGACCATCTACTACATGTTCATCTCATATGCTGATGGGGTACTCACATACCTCGATGAGAACCTGAACGAGTAGAGGTACCTGTGAAATCATCACATGACCATCTACTACCTGTCTGTCTCATATGTCGATGGGATTTCTCCCATACCTGGTTGAGAACCTGGACGAGCAAAGGCACCTGTGTGGACCCGACCATCTACTGCATGTTCGACTCATCTGTTGATGGGATTTCTCCCATACTTGGTTGAGCACCTAGATGAGTAGAGGAACCTGGGTGAACCCGACCATCTACTTCTTGTCCGACTCATCTGTCGATGGTATTTCTCCCATACCTGGTTGAGCACCTGGACGAGTAGAGCCACCTAGGTGAATGCAGGGTAAAACATCTCTATATCATCTCTCCCTCTGAAGGAGGGACACGTTCTCTTCTACTCCATGTCTTTCGTGAAAGTATTCGAACTTCTTCCTTGAAAGAGGTTTGGTGAGAACATCTGCAGTTTGGTCATCTATCGGAATATACTATAACTCGACCGCACCTTTCTGCACCATATCATGAATGAAGTGATATCGAATTTCTATATGCTTCGACCTGTCGTGAAATACAAGATTCACTGACATCTGCACACAACTCTAGTTATCATAGTGAATCATGGTTGGCTCTGGAATCTGGCCAAACAATCTTGCAAGGAGTTTACGAAGCCATATTGCTTCTCGGGCTGCTGTGCTAGCAGCCATATACTCGGCCTCTGCAGTACTGAGTGCTACTGAGTTCTGCTTCCCGCTGCACTAGGAAATCACTACAAAACCCAAACTGAAGCAACATACGGCAGTACACTTCTTATCTACAACACATTCGGCCCAATCTGAGTCTGTAAACCCTTGCATTCTCAGGTCACATTCTGAAGCATATCTCAGGCCATATCCCAGAGTGCCATGCAAGTATCTGAGCACATGTTTTGCAGCAATCCATTGAATCTGCCTCGGCTCGCACATGAACTGGTTGAGAGTATTCACAACAAAACATATATCTAGTCTGGTGTTTATCAGATACATCAAGGACCCAATCAGCTGGCGATACATAGTAGGATCAATCAAATCTGAATCTGAAGCATAATCTCTCAACTTCTTCAAATGTGCATCCATCGGAGTGGCCATGGACTTGTAGTCCAACATTCCGAATCTCTTTAGAATATCTATGGTGTATTTTCCTTGATCTAGGAAAATCTCCTTTTGCCTCTTCGACACTTCTAATCCCAAGAATTAATGCATCAATCCAAGATCCTTCATTTCAAACTCAAAGGCGAGTTTCTTCTTACACCATATGATAAGTTTCTCATTTCCAATGAGAAATAGGTCATCAACATATAGTACAAAAATCAGTGGCTCATCATCCACAACTTTATAGTAAAGGTTGGGGTCTGCATCACTCTTGGTAAATCCCAATCTCACCAGGAATCCGTCTATTCGTCCATACCAAGCACAGGGTGCTTGCTTGAGCCCATACAATGCTTTTTTCAATATGCATACATGAGACTCCTTTTTGTGGACAATAAACCCTTATGACTGCTCAATGTACACTTCTTCCTCAATAACACCATTGAGAAATCCTGTCTTGACATCCATCTGGTGCAACTTCCATCCCATAGCTGAAGCAATAGCAATGATCGATCTAATGGAAGTATATCGAGCCACAAGAGCAAATGTCTCATCATAATCGATTCCCTCTTTCTGAGAGAACCCTCTGGAAACAAATCTAGCCTTGTATTTTTCAACACTTCCATCTGCTCCATGCTTGATTTTGTATAACCACTCGTAAGTCACTACTGAATTCCCCTCAGGTCTCGGCACAACCTCCCACACATCATTCTTCATGATGGATTGGTATTCTTCCACCATGGCATCCTCCCAAACTTGGTGTTTGGATGCTTCTTCGTAAGTGGTCGGTTCTGAGTCAATGATGTTACTCATCAGTGCTACATAACTGGAGAATTTCTGAGGTCTTTTGCTTTCTCTGAAAGCACCATTTGGAGCTTCATGCTCCTCTGCATCCTTCAAAGTATGTTGTGCCCATCTAGGCCTTCTCTGGCCTACTGCAATATTTATGGGAACATCAACTGGATCAATAGGATCGATGGGTTCATCCTTTTCTGCTAACTCCCTCTAAACTGGAGGGGGATATGATCTCATCTCCTTTGGTTCTAAAATTTATCCATCATTGATCTCCAGGTTTGATCCTATGCCTTTCTTGAAAGCCATCTCATCTCCAAGGTCACATCCCTACTGACTTCAATCTATCTGGCTCCTGGGGTGTAGATTTTGTAACCCTTTGAAGACTCACTATATCCCACGAAAGTTCCCTTCTTTCCCGAAGGTTCTAACTTCAATCTTCTCTCCTAAGGCACATGTATGTATACTGGACAGCCAAAGATCTTGAGGTGGCCCACTTATGGTTTCACTCCTATGAAAGCTTCTTCCAAAGTCATGTTCTTCACTATCTTATGTGGGCATTTGCTTTGTACATATACAACTGTTATGGATGCTTCTTCACTTAAGAACATAGGTAGACTCTGGTCATGTATCATGGCTTTAGCTGCCTCCACAATAGTTCTATTCTTCCTTTCAGCAACCCCATTTTGTTGAGGGTTGTGGGGAACTGTGAGCTCCCTCTTAATTCCCACTTCCTTGGAGAAATCATTGAATTTTGTAGAGGTGTATTCTCCACCATTATCTGATCTTAGGACCTTGATCCTCTTTCCTGACAAATTCTCGACTTGTGCTTTGAATTCTTTGAATTTGCTGAGTACTTCTTCGGATTCCTTCGACTTGAGAAAGTGTATCCAAGTCTTCCGTGAGTATATACACTACAACAATTTACCCCTTTAGGGGCAGTTTTGCCTTACGGCGGTCTTGGAAAAATCACCCCCAAAAGTTTTTAGGAGATTTAGGGGCGTTTCATAAAAACTGCCCCCAAAAGTCCATTCCTCATGACTTCTGGGGGCGGTTGGTTTTTTAAACCGCCCCCAAAAGTCATGAGGAATGAGGAATGGACTTTTGGGGGCGGGTCTTAAAAAACCGCCCCCAAAAGTCACGAGCAATGAAATTTTTGAGGGGGGGTTTAAGAACCACCCCCAAAATTTAAGAGGATCGGACATTTGGGGGCAATTTTTAAAAAACCACCCCCAAAATTCAAGAACGTTAGACTTTTGGAGGTAGTTTTAAAAAAAACATCCCCAAAAGTCCAATCCTCATGAATTTTTTTGGCGAGGGGAGTTTAAAAATGCCCCCAAAAGTCATGAGGAATGGACTTTTGGGGGTGTTTTTTAAAAAACAACCTCCAAAAGTCATGAGGATTGGAATTTTCTTTACCTATCTTGACAATTTGGGATAGAAGGTTATACACAATTCAATGCTTAGCTATTAAGGGTTTTAGTGGTTAGGGTCCTTATGGTCACATTATGTCATATGCATGTGTTCCATAATATACATGGTGACTATGGTCACATTATGGTCACCATGGTCACCATAGGGGCCTTAGGGGTTAGGGGATTTAGGGGTTAGGGATTAATTGGTTAAGGGCTTAGGGGATTTAGGCTTAGGGGGTTTAGAAGGAGTTAGGGTTATGGCCATTATGGTCATTATGGTCATTATGGTCACATTAGAGGAGTTAGGGTTATGGCCACTATGGTCATTATGGTCACATTAGAGGAGTTAGGGAGTTAGGGGTGGTTTAATTTAAAAAAGAACCTCCAAAAGTAATGAGGATTGGACTTTTCTTTACCTATATTGACAGTTTGGGATAGGAGGTTCTACATAAATCAATGCTTAGTTGTTAGGTGTTTGAGTCATTAGGGTCCTTATGGTCATGTTATGATGCATGTGTTCCGCAATATACATAGTCACTGTGGTCACATTAATTAGCAATTTGGGGCTTTAGGGGTTAGGGCTTAATTGGTTAATGGGTTAGGGGATTTGGGCTCAGGGGGTTTATAAGGAGTTAGGGTTCAATAGGGTTACGGTCACTATGGTCATTATGTTCACATTAGGGGGTTTAGGAGTTAGGTGTATAAGGAGGTTTATGTTTAAGGGGTCAAGGGCTTAATTGTTAGGGGTTTTAGTGGTTAGGGGCCTTGAGGTCACGGAATGTCATATGAGTGCGTTGCGCAATATACATAATCACTATGGTCACATTTAGTGGTTAGGGGCTTTAGGGGTTTGCAGACTTAGGGGTTAGGGTTTAGTGGGTTAAGGGGTTAGGGGTTTTATAAGGAGATAGGGCTAGGGTTTAACAGGGTTATAGTCACTATGGTCACATTTAACAATTAGGGGCCTTAGGGGTTAGGGTTTAAGGGGTTAAGTGGTTAGGGGATTTTGGGTTATGGGGTTTATAAGGAGTTAGGGTTTATCATTGTCATAGCCATCATCATCATCATCATCATTGTCTTCGTCATCGTCATCATCATTATCATTGTCGTCATTATCATCATCATCGTCGTCATAGTTATCATATGAACTTCATTTTCATCATCATCATCACCAACATCATCATCATTGTTATAATCATAATCAACATAATTTTCATCATCATCCTCATCGTCATCATAATTATCATTCATGTGATTGTCATTGTCATCATCATCATCATCATTGTCATTATCAACATCCTCACCCTCGTCATCATATAATCACGTCTTCGTCCTTGTTGTCATCATGATCATCATTGTCGTCATTATTGTCATTACTAATTTGTCCATGGTTCTGTAAACCAATAAACCAACCATGTTTTGATATGTATAGGTCATGTAAACCAAGAATGGTTCTCGTATTATAAATAATGGTTTATGGTTTAGGTTTGTCACATCATGGACACTTTTTGGTCACTAACCCATGGTTTGATACCAAAACCCACATGTTGTTGGGATAAAACATTTTTGTTTAGGGCTCATGGTCTTTGCATAGTAACCTGCGTCATTGCATAGGGACTATGTAGGGAATCCTAGCCTACATGTAATATGGCCACCACATTGAGGAGGGGCGCTCTTGGGATGGATCTTGAGGACCATTCCATGGTATAAGGAAAAATCTAGGACCTTATGTTGTCATTGTCCATGTGTAGGCCGACTCTACACATAATTACTTTACCTTACAAGTGAGATATGGTGGCCATTTCAATATTTGTAACGTTGATCAGGATGGTTCTTGTGTCGTATACCATGGATTGTGATCTAAATTTAGGGTCTAATTCTATATTAATTTGCTATGGGGTTGATGGTCCATGCATGTTAACCTAGACTACCACATAAGAACTATGTATGGAATCTTAAGCCTACATGTAAGTACAATTCCCTTTATGGCTCGCGAGTGATGCGTTGTAAGGCCTTCAGACATCACATAATCTCTATAGAGGGAATATTCTTTCAACTACAAGTGGGATATGTTGGTATTTTGAGATTTTGATATTTGTAACAACAATAATGGATCTCTTAGGCCACACCATGGTTTAGGGTTTAAATTTATTGCCTAAGTTCATACAAATTGCTTACGAGGTCATGGAACATTCACTCAGTTTTGAAAAAAGTCTATGGTCGAGAAAATATTGGCCTGCCAAAACAACCACTAAGCTTATTTTGCACCTAGAAATGGCCTAAATGGCCTTAGGCAAATGCCCACTATTTCTCACTTGTGAGGGATAACAAAATTTGAGAGCATAAGTTTGTAGGTGGATGATTTATTCACTTGACCATTGACTTATTTTTTAAAACGAGCCTCTGGTCAAGGAGATATTTTCCCACCAAAACATCCATTCACCCTATTTTGCACCCTGCCAGAAAATTGCTCGCCAATGGAAAAATTGGCTAAGTATTTAAAAACGGGCTTAGGTAGCCTTGGGAAAATGCCCACCATTTCTCACCTATGAGGGATAATTTTTTTTTTTAAAGCATCAGCTTGCAGGTGGATGATTTATGCACTTGACCATTGGCTCTGTTTTGAAAAAAAGTCTATGGTCAAGAAAATATTGGCCTGCCAAAACAACCACTCATCTTGTTTTACACCTAGAACTAGCCTAAATGGCTTTAGGAAAATGCCCACCATTTCTCACCTGTGAGGGATAAAAAATTTCTGAGAGCATAAGTTTGTAGGTGGATGATTTATTCACTTGGCCATTGACTCATTTTTTAAAACGAATCTCTAGTCAAGGAGATATTTGCTTGCCAAAACATCCATTCAACCTATTTTGCACCCTGCCAGAAAAATGCTCGCCATTGGCAAAATTGGCTAAGTATTTAAAAACAGGATTAGGTAGCCTTGGGAAAATGCCCACCATTTCTCACATGTGAGGGACAAAAATTTTCTGAAAGCATCACCTTACCGGGGTTTATGCACTTGACCATTGGCTCCATTTTCAAAAAAAGTCTATGGTAAAGAAAATATTGGCCTGCCAAAACAACCACTCAGCTTGTTTTGCACCTAAAAATGGCCTAAATGGCCTTAGGTAAATGCCCACCATTTCTCACCTGTGAGGGATAAAACAAAATTGAGAGCATAAGTTTGTAGGTGGATGATTTATTCACTTGAAAATTGACTCATTTTTCAAAACAAGTCTCTGGTCAAGGAGATATTTGCCTGCCAAAACAACCATTCAGCCTATTTTTCACCCTGCCAGAAAAATGCTCGCCATTGGCAAAATTGGTTAAGTATTGAGAAACGGGCCTAAGTGACGTTGGGAAAATGCCCACCATTTCTCACTTGTGAGGGATAAAAAAATTCTGAAAGCATCAGCTTGTAGGTGGATGATTTATGCACTTGACCATTGGCTCAGTTTTGTAAAAAAATCTATGGTCAAGAAAATATTGGCCAGCCAAAACAACCACTTAGCTTATTTTGCACCTAGAAATGGCCTAAATGGCCTTAGGCAAATGCCCACCATTTCTCACACGTGAGGGATATAAAAATTACGAGAGCATAAGTTTGTAGGTGGATGATTTATTCACTTGACCATTAACTCATTTTTTAAAACAAGTCTCTGGTCAAGGAGATATTTGCCTGCCAAAACATCCATTCACCTTGTTTTGCACATTGCCAGAAAAATGCTCGCCATTGGAAAAATTGGCTAAGTATTTAAAAACGGGCTTAGCTAGACTTGGGAAAATGCCCACCATTTCTCACCTGTGAGGGATAAAAAAATTTGAAAGCATCAACTTGCAAGTGGATGATTTATGCACTTGACCATTGGCTCTGTTTTGAAAAAAAGTCTATGGTTAAGAAAATATTGGCTAGCCAAAACAACCACTCATCTTGTTTTGCACCTAAAAATGGCCTAAATGGCCTTAGGCAAATGCCCACCATTTCTCACCTGTGAGGGATAAATTTTTTATGAGAGCATAAGTTTGTAGGTGGATGATTTATTCACTTGAAAATTGACTCATTTTTTAAAACAAGTCTCTGGTCAAGACTTTGAAGGGACAAAATGCAAAGCTTATAACCATACCCTTTCGAACTTTTATAGACTTTGAAGGGGCAAAATGCAAAGATGATGAAGCTGTAGGTGATGGTGACATGGATTATGTTTGAAAAGATTGTGAAGGCACATGGTTGGAAGTTGATAAATAATTAATATTCATGATTTATTTATCCGTTCTCATTTAATTTATATTTATGAATATACATTTTCATACTCTTCATTGTTTTGAATGTACTTGTATCAATTAATTGACTATATTGTTTACTTGAATGCCATTGTTAACTGTTGGGAAAATGTGTATATTGATTTTTTTTTTACATAAATTTTGTATGTTGTCAAAGTCCACCCCATGTCCTTCAAATTTTAATGTATATGAAGACAAGCATCGTTGAAGTTGCTCAAAGGAAGTCATGTTGTGGTTTTGTTTCTGTTCTCATTATGGTAAAATGGCTTATTATATGCTATTGTTTTATATTTGTTATATAGCTCCTTCAGGTTAAACTGTTTATTAAAATCACAGTATACGTGGCTATTTTAAACTATTCTGATTTTTACCCTTTTGTGGGAGATAATGGCAGTTTTTTATAGATCAGAAATGAATTTTTATGTGTTGATAACTAGTTGTTCTTAAGGGCAACAATGAGATTGCAGTGAAAATATTCTTCGAAAAAATCGCGCCTGCAGCTGCCGCTAGGTCTGCCGCTCTGGGTCTCCGCTCTCTGGTTCGCGCCTGCAGCCGCCATGGCTGTGCCTGGGGGAGGGTCCCCCCCTCCCTCCCCTTCCATCTCCGCGGAAGATGCTTTCAAGCTACTTACTAACCCGCGTGGTATGAAGCGGTTGAGTAATGAGATACCCAAATTCATCAAGAAACTGGACGAGATTCCTGAAATCGAACTCCCTCCTGAAAACGCCATTAAAACTGCTCTCGCCCTGTCATCTCGGGGTCTGGTAGGCCAATTCATGGGCCTGTGGCCTACGGCGAGAACCACAGATGATTGGATACAAAGGAACTGGAGACCTCATCTGAAACATAGCGTCACGTGCTATCCAGTAGGAAGAGGATTCTACATCTTTGAATTCATTTCAAAAGAAGACAGAGACCTAATCTTCAGAAATGGCCCTTACTTCATGGGGGCTCAAGGACTCTACCTTAACAGATGGACCCCGGATTTTGATCCAAGCATTGACGTTCCAAAGGAGGTACCGGTCTGGGTAAGGCTTCCAAACCTGCCTGCACACTGCTGGAACCCTGATTCGCTGGAAAAGATTGGAAACCGCCTGGGAAGATACATAGATAAGGCTGACCCAAAGGGACAATACTCGTGTGCCCGAATCTGTGTGGAGGTTGATCTAGAAGCAGGTCTACCAGAAGCAATCAAACTATCGATCGGTCCCTGGAGTCATTATCAAAAACTGGATTACGAGCAACTGCCGTTCAAGTGCAGGCTCTGCCATGAGCATGGCCACTTTCAAAGATCTTGTCCAAAAGCCCAATCTCAGGAGGAAAATGAGGGCTGGCAACAGGTCAAGAAATCTAAATCATCAGCCAAGAATCCTGAAAAAAGACCCATGAATACTGGACAGAACCCACCGACTAAAGACCCGCTCAAATCCAAAGAGTCAGAAAAGGGGAAAAAAGCAGCGGATCCGACCAATGCTCCCACACCAAGCAAGGTAAACCACTCTCAGGACTCAGATATAGAAATAATAGGACTGGTCAATCCAAATGCCAATCATGAAGATAACCTTGAAGCTGGAGAAATCCCCCAAGACAATCAATCTCCGAACTCCCCGAAACCCCTATCTGATCCAAAGACCCCAAAAGATCTGGATCATGAACCCGCCATATTGGATTCTGAGTCAGGGGGGTGCACAGAGGAAGAGGACTCAGATGATAGCAGCTCTCAAGCAACCCCCAATCAGCCTGCCAAAGCTCTAGGTCGCAAATAAAAAAAAAAACACAGGGAAGAGAAAGCCATTCAAGATATAAACAAAGGAGCACAGCAAACCATCGATTCTATGATTACCAGATCAAAGCAAGGCAAGGGCCGCAAAAGGGCCCCCACTCCCAAGAAAGTATAAATGCGAATTGCCTCCTGGAACTGCAGAGGTCTAGGCTCCAAAGCTAAGCAAGATGCTATGAAGGACATCATCAAAATCAACAAGCCTGACATCCTCTTAATCCAGGAGACGAAATTGGAGGACTCAAGCCTCCATCAAGTTGCCCTTAATTTCTGGAAGAAGGGCCCTGGAAAAGCTATCAGCTCAAGAGGAGCTTCGGGAGGAATTGCCACACTATGGGACGAGACCAAGTTCATTCTCATCTCTGATCACTGCAGCTCGCACTGGATCTACACCAAACTTCAGCATATTGACTCTGGAATACAAGTAAGTCTATTCAATCTCTATGTTCCCAATCTGGCCCCTGACAAAGCCCAATGCTGGGAGTCATTGGAATCCTATTTATCCTTGCATGAACCAAATAACATTATCCTAGCAGGAGATCTTAATGTAACCCTGTCTGCTGACGAAAAGAAAGGAGGCTCCCCAATAAGAGACCAATCCAGAGAATGGGTTGAGGATCTTATTATGGGTTGGGACCTCCTAGATATCAAACCTTTGATAGGAAACTTCACCTGGACCAACAAAAGAATCGGACCGGGTCACATAGCGGCAAGGCTCGACAGATTCCTGGTCCACTCTGACTTCCTATTGCTCGGACTGTTAGCAACCTCCAAAATCCTTCCTAATTGCATCTCGGATCACAAACCAATCCTGCTGGAATTATCTTCTGATACTAATCTGGGCCCTATTCCCTTCCGGTTTAGCCCTCTTTGGCTCCAACATGAGACTTTTCATCTTGTCGTCCGCAACTCTTGGTCTGTCCCTATTTCTGGCTCTCCTTCCTACTCTTGGGAACAGAAAATCAAAAGACTGAAATCAGACCTTAAAACCTGGGCAAAGAGTATCACCTCTCCTACCACTCGCAGAATGGATTCCCAAAAAGATCTGGAAGACCTTCAACTCTCCCTGGAATCAACCAACCCCACCCCTCAGACCCATGTTGCTGAAACGGAACTTCAAAAACACTTCTTCCAAGCCTGCAGGGTAGAAGAAGAATATTGGCGTCAAAAATCTAGGAGCCTGTGGCTGGAATGTGGTGACAAAAACACCTCTTTTTTCCACAAACAAGCGGAGGCCAAAAAGAACTATAAAGCAATCAAAGAGATTAACTATCAAGGAACCATCTACAATAATTTCCAAGACATCAAAAAAGCTGCCTTCAATACCTTCAAAGATCTCTTCTCAGCTCCTATTGAACAACCCCCGAATCCCCTTGATTATCCTTTTGACACCATACCAACCCTGGTCCAAAATTCTGACAATATCTTCCTCACGGCGCCTATTTCCATGAAAGAACTTAAATTAGCCCTCTTCAGAATGAAGCCTGACAGCGCTCCAGGCCCGGATGGCTTCACTGCCAGATTCTACATCAACTGCTGGGACCTGATTAAACTGGATCTTCTTAGAATGGTGAGACACACGCAAAAAACCAACAAATTAGGGGGAAGCACGAATTCTGCCTTCCTAACGCTGATTCCTAAAGACAAAGGGGCCACTCACTTTGCCAGATTCAGGCCTATTTCCCTCTGCAATTTGAGCTACAAAATAGTAACCAAAATTATTGCAAACAGGCTCAAAAAAGTCCTCCCTCGTATTATACCTGAAAACCAAGGAGGCTTCATAAAAGGCCGACAGATTCAAGACAATATTTTGCTGGTCCAAGAAGCAATACACTCCAGCCATCATTCAAAAGAAGGAGGCATGGTGATCAAACTTGATTTAGCGAACGCCTTCGACAGAGTCAACCATAATTTCCTGCTCCTGGTCATGAAGAAACTTGGGTTCTCAGATTCCTTTGCTAATTGGATCCAAGGATGTATAAGCTCCCCTTGGATTGCTCCCCTGGTCAATGGCCGTCCCACTGATT
The DNA here is from genome assembly GCA_027924585.1 of Larix kaempferi. Taxonomy (NCBI): domain Eukaryota; kingdom Viridiplantae; phylum Streptophyta; class Pinopsida; order Pinales; family Pinaceae; genus Larix; species Larix kaempferi. The sequence continues at coordinate 15,366,807 of BSBM01000444.1, read as the reverse complement.
TCTTTCAAGCCTCCCGGGGCCTTAGACAAGGCTGCCCCCTTTCCCCTCTGCTCTATGCAATCCAAGCCTCGGTCCTAAGTTTCCAACTGATTAACGCCCAGCAAAGGAATGTTCTCTCTGGTCTCCATTTGGCAAATAATGTGAACAATATCAACCATGCTCAATTTGCAGATGACACTCTATTGCTGGGTGTAGCCAGTACCCATGTAGCAAGAAGATTCAAACATGAGCTGGATACCTACAGACAGATCTCTGGCAGTAAGATCAATTTTCAAAAAAGCAAGATTTATGGCTGGAATTGCACCACTAGAGAACTGGGGGATATAGCTCGAATCTTAGAAATGGAAGCAGTACATGATTGGGATTCCATCACCTATCTAGGGGTTCCAATTGCTAAAGGCACCCCCAAAGCATGCCAATGGAACCCTATTCTGGACAAAATAAAGAAACGAATTCACAACTGGGGCTCTAACTGGCTAAATCAAGCTGGGAAGACGGTCCTTTTAAAATCGGTCCTGATGAGCATTCCGATTTATCAATCTTCCATCCTCCTCGCCCCTTCTATGATCATTGGGAAAATGGAGAAACTAATCAGGAAATTCCTATGGGAAGGAGGAAAAGGAAACCAAAACAGACTTCACCTGGTAGGATGGGACAAAATTCAAAAGCCCTACAGGGAAGGAGGACTTAATTTCAGAAGTATAGCTAGACAAAATATGGCCATGGGAGCAAAAATTCTCTGGAAACTTGTGTCTGGCCGTGAGACATGGAGCAAAAAAGTCTTAAGGAAAAAATATTTCCCTGGCTCTAGGCTAAACTGTCTCGATAAGCCTTCTCAAAGACAGAAAGGATCCCCAATTTTCACACTCTGCAACAAGGTTCGGGATCATTTTGCCAGCCTCCTTTTCTGGATCCCTGGCAACGGGAAAAAGATTAACATTTGGAAGGACTCTATTATGGGAGACCAACCCATAGGTGAAGCAAATGATATTGGAAATCTGAAATATTGGATGCAGCACAGAAACATTAATACTCTCTGGGACATATCCAGTTGGGAGGAAGAAGGGGGAAAAAATTGGGTTGACTGGAACCTAGGAGAGGTCCCTGATATCCTTCTTGGGGAAGCTGAGATGCTGCTGCAATTGCTTCATGGGAAAGCCCCCATTGCTGAGTCTGCCAAAGACAAAAGAGGATGGGGCTACGATGCCGGTAGCTATACAGCTGCCGAAGGGTATAGGTCCCTCCAAACGCTGCATCAAGCACCCAATAACCCTGCCAAGTGGAACTTCATCTGGAATTCACCATTCATCCCAAAAATTGATCTTTTCTGCTGGACGGTGGCACATAATAGCATATTAACGGGAGACACGCTCAAGAAAAGAGGACTGATTGGGCCTTCAAGATGCCCACTATGCCTTTCGCATGAAGAAACAATATCCCATCTTCTGCTTATGTGTCCTTTCTCCAAAGAGGTATGGCATCAGGTTCTCTTTGGTCATGGAAATCTCGACAGATTTGAAAACCTCCCGGATCTTTTCAGCAACTGGAGCAAAAATTCCCCTTTTGATCTTCTTAAGAAAAATCGCCTCAAATCCCTCTGGATGTGGACCCCTAAAGCTATATGCTGGAAGATCTGGCTGGAACGGAATAGCCGCTTATTTAGAGATAAAGCAACCTCAAGCACTAGGATAGCTACCACTTGTGTGGCCTTGCTGGGGGAAGCAATGGACTCCAGAACTATCACCAACACCAGAAGTCTCAGTCCTGTTGAAACAAGCTGGATAGCTAAATTCAATCTCAAAGATGATTCCAATGCAAGCTCATCCCCCTCTCATGAAAACTGGGAAATTAAAATGAATACAGCCGATTTCAAGAAATGGAGATCGACAATTAAGGAGCACTCCCTGTTCTTTGATGGGGCCTCTAAGGGCAACCCTGGAAAAGCTGGAGCGGGGGGAATCCTCCTCAATCCTAACAATGATATCCTCACATCCTTTGCCTGGGGCATAGGAACGGACTCTAATAATATCGCGGAAGCGCTGGCTCTATGGCAAGGGCTTCAGCAAGCAATTGATAAGGATATCCCCAAGCTCACCGTTTTCGGTGATTCAAGGATTATTATTCAAGCACTGAACTCGAATAAACCAACCCATCAGCTTAACCTCTCTCGGGTCCTGCGCAGAATATTCCTACTCATGACCAAATTCACCAAACTAAGCTTTTATCATGTTCCTCGTGAACTCAACGGTCTGGCCGATGCAGAAGCCAACAGAGCCGTGCTCCTGGGCAGGGGTATTTTGTCGATTAATGGCAGCGAATCTCATTGCTCTATCCCGTAAGGCGAATAAGATCCTGACATCGATCTGCTGCTGGATTGCTATGATTCTCGCGGATCCGATTAGCGAGATTGTCAAGATTGCTCTTGAGGATATCCTCCACTTCAGACTGCTCCTCCAGGACGGTGACTCAGAGACCCGTGACCAGCCTGAACGCCATTCCTATTTATGCAGGCCGTCTGGGATCAGACCTATCCAGTGTGACAGTTTTAGAAATAGAAGCAAGAGCCTGAGTAGAAAAACCAAGCAGATCAGGATCCGTCAGCGAGTTTCAGAATGGCGTCGGTGGGCTCAACTTCAGGAGGCAAATCGCTGGAGGATAGAATGGACGACCTGCAAAACTCAATCGACATGCTCAAAACCATGTCTGAGGAGAACGAAGGCAGACAGAAATCCCACAACGCAGAGGACTACCAGAAATGGCGAAAGTTCAATAAGGATCTACAAGGTATCAAGGAAGAAATCAAGGATTCCAAAGGAGAAGTCTCCTATTTTGAAGAAGTGGTTTACACCCACTTCAAAGACCAGGCAAATACTGAAGGGAATTTCGGGAATAGAATTGCTGCACTGGAAGCAGCGGTCCAGAAGATCCTGGAAAAGATTAATGGCGCTTAGACCTTGCGCTGATCTCTACTATGCTCTCTTTGCTATTTCTAGTAACAATATTCAGTCCACTGTAATTTTGTTTCTCATTTCTGAAACCTCTGGGCAGCCCAAGCCTAAGAATTTTGCTGTTTCAGATACTGATATTGATGTAATCAAGCACACGGTGGCTGATTCACCGACTCTTAATTAATCTTCCCAATGTTTTTGTCTAAAAAAAAAAAACTAGTTGTTCTTAAGGGATGGTAAATAACCACCCTAGTAGGTGGATTTAAGAGCATTTGTAATCTGCCCCTATATATGCCTTTAATTGTGGTTATTAACCTCTAAAAGTTTCTATAAGGGAAGTTTAAAACTACCCCCATAGGTTTCTATAACGACATTTCAAACTAGGCCCATAAGTTTCTATAACGAAGGTTTGAAATCGCTTCCATAAGTCTTAAGGGTGGTTTTTAAACTCCCTATATACTGCTATAGTTTGGTGCCACACCCCCTCTATAAGTTTCCATGAGGAGGGTTCTAAAGTTCCCCCGTATGTTGCTACGAGGGGGGTTCTAAATTGATCCTCTGCGTAGCTACAGGGGGGGTTCTAAACTGATCTTGTAGGTGGCTATGAGGGGGGTTCTAAATTAACCTTGTAGATAACTATGAGGGGGGGTTTAAACTGCCCCCATAGCTTGATACGAGGGGAGTTCTTAACTGCCACTATAGGTATCTATGAGGGGGGTTTTGAATTGACCCAGCAGGTGGTTATGAGGGAGGTTGTGAACTGCCCCCATAGCCTACTATGAGGGGGGTTACAAACCGCCCCTATAGGAATCTACGAGGGGGGTTACAAACCGCCCCTATAGGAATCTACAAGGGGGGTTCCAAATCGCCCCTATAGGTCTCTACGAGGGGGGTTCCAAACTTCCCCTATAGAACTCTATGAGGAGGGTTCCAAACCGCCCTCGTAGGTTTGTATGAGGGGGGTTCACAACTGCCCTCGCAGGTCTCTATGAAGGGGGTTTAAAACCGCCCCCGTAGGGCTCTATGAAGGGGTCTACGAGGGGGGTTCAAAATCGCCTCCGTAGACCTCTACGAGGGGGGTCACAAACCGTCACCAAAATTCACTTTTGGGGGCGGTTCCAATCTCATCAAAAACCGCCCTTAAAGAGAAAAACTTTTAACATCGGTGCCTTTAGGGGTGGTTTTGCCAAAACCGCCCCTAATGCCAAACCCCCACCGGTAGGCCACTTTTGGGGGTGGAAGACAACCCCCCCTAAAGGCCAAAAATGTAGTAGTGGTAGTCATCAATGAATGTCATGTAGTAATGATATCCGCCCAATGAAGCAACTGTCATGGGTCCGCACAAGTCAGAGTGTACTAGATCCAAAATTCCTTTAGATCTACTCTCACTATTTGGAAAAAATATCTTTCCATTCTTGCCAAGTGCACATCCTCTACATGATCCATCATGGTCCACCCGAAGCACTGGTAAACCTGTCACTATATTCTTCAATACTGGGAGATCTCGATAATTTAGATGAGCTAGTCTTTTGTGCCATAGTTCGCCCATACTTGAAGAATCATGAACTAGGGCTTGGACTAGTGGAGTGTTTAGACGATATAAGCTGTCCTCTCTTACACCAATAACCTTGGTTGTATTCATGCTTGAGTTCTTTTGCCAAGCAAGTACTTTCCCTTCTGAGAAAGCTACTTTATATCCCTTGTCCTCCAAGGCTGAGATGGAGACAAGGTTTCTTTTCATACCAGGTACATAGAGCACATCACTCAAGCGTAGTGTATCACTTGATTGTAGTTGAAGGGAGGTGGCCCTAGATCCCTTCACAGTGTAGTTAGCATCATCTCCAAGTACAACAGGGAGATGACAATCTTTCTCAACTAATTCTGAAATATTTTCTTTATAACCTGTCATGTGTTTAGAAGCACCACTATCTATAAGCCAAGTATCACTAGTGGTGGGAATAGTACTTGATAAAGCTGATATGAAAAGGAATTTTGTACGATCTTCATTCCTTTTCTTCTTGTGATGATGATATTCTTCTACGTCAGCAGTTGAGGCTTCATGATTCCTTTTGTTTGAGTTTCGGCAATTACTGGCGTAATGACATACTTCTTACACTGGTAGCATTGTATATGAGATAAGTCCTTCTTCTTCTTCTTATGATCTGGGGGTGGACTTGATCTCCTACCTCGGTGCTTGTGTTTGTTGAACTTCCTTCCCTTTACCTTACCTTTCTTGGCATGGGATACAAATGCTTGATTCTCCTCTGGTTGAGTGCCTCGTGCTGTTATTCTTGTCTCTTCCTGAGTATAATCTGCCCATAGCTTGTCAAATTTGGGTAGTTCGGATCTACCGCTTATACTTTGGATGAAAGGCTCCCAAGAAGGTGGGAGACCATTTAGAGTAGTGATGACAAGCTCCTTTTCATCAATGGGATCTTCAATGGTACTAAGCTTGTCCCTTAGTTCTGTGATCCTCATGAAATATGAGGCAATGGATTCTGACTTGGACATCTTCATGTTTGATAGCTAGCTCCTTAATGTAAGTGTCACATTGATACTACTATATTCAAATAGCTTCTTTATGGTCTTGAACATATTTCTAGTAGTCTTCTTACCTGAGATCTTAGGAACCAAGTGGTCTCTAGCTGAATCCACTAAAATCCTTCTTGCTTTGGCACCATTCTTCCTCCAACGAGATTTGTCTTCTTTAGCTTCTGGTTCTGGGACTTTCTCATTGACAAAATGCAAGAGATCGTTTTCTTCTAGTAGAGAAGAACCCTAGACTTCCAAGAGATGAAGTTGGAGGCCCCTTCCAGACAATCTTCAATCTTCATCCCAATCATCTTGACTGTAGATCTAGATCAGAAACCCTAGCAGGAGCTAGGTCAAAAATGAAAGTTGGAATTTTGGAAAATTGACTCCACGGGTAGATGCGCCTTAGCAAGGTGAGTTGAGTGGAGGTAGGGCTGAGCCAAAATTGTGGAGTATGTAGGTCAAAAAATGAAACCCTAATTTTTGCTGCAACTGCATAATTAGGTAAAAAATTGAAAGTTCTCAGAATTGAGTTCTGCCTTCACCAAAATATGCGCCCTCCTTAGAGCGAAATTCCCAAGGCTCTTTTTCTACCAAAAAGTTGAGTGAAGGCTTTGAAAGATGAAACCCTAGTTCCATCATGGTTTCGACAATGGCTTCTTCTAGTACCGCTCTGATACCATGTTAGATTTTCATACATTCATAGCACAATAATTCAAATGCATAAATAGGATCACTAGAAGAAAGACAAAGCACAAAACAATAACACAAGAGTTTATCCTGGGAAACCCAAACGGGAGAAAACCCAACAACCTTCGTATAGAGATGATAATTCCAAGAACAGAGTACAATGACGAGAGAGAAAATATGGAAATGCTTTCCAAAGATAGAAACCCCAAAATAGTCTTCTCCTTCTGCATGTGCGAGCTTCTCTCTCCAAGTGATGCGAACTTGTGTGAAGTGAGTGAGTGAATAATGTGGCGCACTTTACCTCTTATCTATACAAGTGCCAAACTGGAAATTTCCCTAACTGGGCCGACTTCTCTTGGGGAGCAATAAATAATTTTATTTAAAATTTTCTTTTGCTTGCTTTTCATCCTAAGGCTTACATTGATTATTTCAAGGGTTTTACATAATTAATTACATCAAGTTCATCTCCCTTAGGAGGTACAATCAAGTACAATAAAAATACAATAATAATACCTTCCGAAGTTGCACAAAATCCAACAATTGTTAGCTTGGATCCCGTCGGTTTCTTCAAAGAGCCCATGAATGGTGTCGTCCGCAGCAACGGTCTGGAGGAGCGGCGAGGGTAAACGATAATGAGCTGCCACCTCGACACACCAGTCGACAAGCGCTTGAATTTTGTCCCTTAGCTCCAAATGTGTGCTTGTCTATCTTCTTTGGCCTCGCTGAGATCATTGCGAAGGAGAAGAACGACATTGGTCATCTGCTCGAGGATACCAGAGTTGGAGTTGCTTTGGTTTGGTCACATGGTAGTGCCACCCCTCCTACCTCAGTGTCCATGACGCGCCATGAGAGAAGCAACCACAACCAAAACTACCACTAGTCAATTCATCCAAAGTGAATAGAGGCTCAACGTTCTGCAACGTTTGGAGGAGCAGAGCCACAAGCCCAAAGAGAAAATGAAGTTCTCGGCATATCTCACCGCCATAACACTGAAAACCTCGAGAGCGATGCTGGAGTTAAGCCAATCCATCATGTCGAAGCAGGTGAGCACTGATGGTGGGTTCTCTTGGCATATGCGCGGTCGGCTCTTAAACCGTCACTGCATGCCACGTTTCCCTCACTATCCCGTCGCCATTAATGATCATTGAAGTGTCGTCAATCACCCCATCCAGGGTAATACCTCAAATATAATGTATCTACTGTATATTAGATATTTTAAATGACAACATTATTTTCTATCCATCTACTATTCAACTATTTTTTGTCAAGGATACGGTGGTCCATTGGTGCAGATAGATGGATTTCATTCCATCCACCTGGGTTCAATTCTGTTGAGACATCTTCTGGCTTGGATGACCGACTGATGGTTTGCTCGACCTACCATCCACGATATGTGGGGAAGTTTGTTGGGATTTCCCATGAGTGTTTAGCCTTCCTTGATTCCTTCATAATAACAGGAAGGTAGATTTTTCACTTGAAAAAAAAAACTATTTTTCATTAAAATTTTCTTAAAAAACAAGTAATATGGAACTTTGTTGCTAATCCCACTTGTTAATTTTGTTTATGGAACTATTTTTTTTATCAAATTATTAGTTCTTGCCCTCCTCTTGCATCACGCCTAATACATTTAACTATACAAACTTTCTATTTTCTTTTGGCGGGGACTTGCAACATCAATACTATTTCTCTTATTGACTTCAACTAACACCAATATTTGATCTCCAACTTTACAATGGCCACTCATTTATATATTAACAACATGGACATACACGGGAGCAAATTAAAACTAGGGAGCATGCAAGAATAATACTCCTCTTTCTAACAAAAATCCTATGTTTATGCCAAATGAGGTCAAGGGTGCAACTAACTATTAAGAACGTGCAACCCAAACAAGGTTAGGGATGCGATCAACTAGTCATAATGGGCAACCCATTTGAAGTTGCATTGCAATTCATTAATTGGAAATAGAATCCTTCCTGGACAATGGTGCAAATTTCTCTACTACAAGTTAAGATACATTTAGTTTGGATGTAGATGCAACTGTGATGCAACTCAAACAATCTGAATCTGCATTCGAGGTTAAAACAAATTATTCAAAGCAATATCTATCGACTATCCAACCACCTTGAATAAAATAAATATACATACATCATTGAGCCTGAGATGCTTACACAGTGGAATTTGAAGAAGGTAACTCACACTAACATGTCAATTGTCGTGATGGGCAAGGTGTTATACTAGCTACATTGATCAATGCTCTACACTTGTTGGGTATTGGCCAATGGTTGTGTTGTGTTGGGTCATGGAAGAGTTCCTAGAAGCTATAATTCCAAAACAATGGATTGTTAGGCAATCTCACAAATAACAACAATGGAGTTTTAGTACGATCTCATAGTTATAATGGCACAACTTGGATGATACAAAAAATGGACTTGTATTCAATAAATTGTTATAGCTTATTTATATTTAACAATGTTTGTGGAAGATGGTGAAAAGGAAAGAATTCTAAGTTTTTCCATGCATGCAAGTTGCTATCCACTAGGGTGGATGGCAACAAAGAAGGAATGTCTACAAATGCCATATCACAACTTGTTTTGGAGTGTAGTCGATTTACAAGATTTATACTTAGAAATTTTCAGTTGGGGATGAAGGTATACAACTGATAGTCCCTGACCTTTTCACGATGTCATCATATTACAGTACAACTCCTCTCACAGTGGCTATTTATCTACAAGGCACAACATACAACATTGGTTACCAAGGCACCATTCACAACACTCTAGGTAATTAACCTTAAATATTCAACAAGGTTCCTACCGTATCCATTTGCCACAAATTTCCTTGCAAATGACCCAAAACACTTGCATTACATATGCAATTTTGATTTTCCCTTTGGGGCGACAATACATGTGTTGGTAGCAATGGTGATGATGATGGTTTTACCATTTAATTGCAAGGAGAAGAACTACACCATCGAGGGCATGCAACTAAGGAATCTTGGTGAAGAGGCACTCCACCAAGAAAAGTCTAATGATACCTATTTCAAGGAAGACACGAGAAGGTTGTGAATTGGAAGAAATGCATCAAAGTGAAGTAGGAAATGGATGCAAATGCCTTGTTTTATAGGAATTGTGTGTTGCATAAAGGCTTCCAATGCAAGCCCAAAAGGACATGGAAGGGAGTTGGCATTTGGAAACAAGACGAGAATTGGAGAAATATAATGAGTGAGGGCCATGGAAATGGTGGGTCTCAATAGCCTCAAACAATAGAAAAACTAAAAACTAAAGCCACAAAAGACTAGCAACTGATAACAAGGCAATGTAACCAAGGAAAACACTAGGAAAGAGCGATGCATGGGGACAAAACAAAGGTGGACAAGGACATGTGGGCGGGTGGTGGATATACATGTTAAAGTGGTGAAAGGTTTTAAATACATTAAAACATTAATGTAGAAACATTAGACCCTAACATACATATGATAACTAGATAAAAATGATAGAAGAATGATTTAAAAATAGAGGTAAACAAAAAAGATCATCCAAAACACAATGATATGGGATGACCAAGTTTGAAGTATAAGCCCTCCACAATGGGGCTAGACTTATCGTTCCCCTTGAGCATTCCATACCATTCAAGAAGTCTAGTCATTGCTTGACACCACGATGGCCTTGCTACTTGGGCATGACCAACAATTGCTTGTATCATGTGGACCACGCCTCAACGACATGTCCTGACCGAACCCAAGCTAGGCATATATTATACTTGCGAAATATGAATTGCTCGTTTCACCATAGGCAATGCTACACCATCGCCACCCAACCATAGTCAACCTTGTTATGCCCTCCCTCGAAGCCATCATAGTCAAATAACTTACCACCCAATGTATGGTGATGCTGCCATCCATCTAGTCCAATACTTGATGGCGTTTGAAGCTCACATCCCTCCCAACACAAGGTATGCACATACCTTCGGTCCCCACCTCAATGCTCTTGTCCTAGCATGAGCGAGACACCATCCAACACATTATTAATTATGTCGTCCTCCATCGAGTTTTGAACTCCAAGGCCCTGTATACCATCCTAACCATCTCCCATCTACTACACACGAGTTGGTCACCAAAGCTACCAAATATCAATTGACCATATAGATTTGTCAAATTTGCCTCACACATCTTTTACCACATGCAAGGACTTCTACACCCAATACTCCTTGAAGTCCAAAAATGCCTTTGAGCCATATAATTAAAATGAATAAAATTGATCATGCTTTTTAAAAAACATACAGAAATGAAGAAAATTAACGTAAATGCATTTTAACTCGGTAATTTTTTTTTAAGGAATCCATGTTTTTTCCACGACTTTATTGGAGACTATGTAACTTACATATACTTTCTATATTAAGTATAGCAATTTAACTTTGTGAAAAAAACAGAGGTTAAGATGGATGTATGGAATTCAAGTGCTCCTGTTGGCGCAAGCTTTAATTGACTGGTTTGCTCACATTTAAAAATATTGACGCTGTACAGCGACTTTGGAGCTCTTATCATTTGAAGGCAAGGAGAGAAGACCGTGTCGTTCTACGGTCCCTGCAAACGGATCCGTTGGTTCTCCGGCGCCATGGTACGAGGCTTCGCTTCTCCACTTACAGTGGAGTTTATTGGTTTGAATTTGGAAAAATCAGTAGGCAATAACGAGTCTTATTGGTGTATTTGCAGATCCGATTCATATTGCTTCAAAACAGGCAAGGAAAGACCCGCCTTGCCAAATACTACATTCCCCTCGAGGAATCGGAGAAACATAAACTCGAATATGAGGTATGTAAGATCCTAGACTGTTTTTCCTTTTTAGTGCACAGGATTGAATTAGGGTCGACTTTCCTCTGTGACCGAGTTGCGTATTCCTCTTGCCTGAATGAAGCCCACCGTTGAATTTTAGGGCACGCATTAACCCTTTTGATTTTCCAGGGCTGATTGTGGCATCTGATTTGCATTTAGAAAGATTAGAATGCATGGAACGATAATTATGCCGTCCACTAAGGTTCTATTCTCGATGTGGTTCGCCCACGCTAAAATATGTGAACGAGGGTTGAGGCTGAGCGAATTTGCTGGATTAGATAACCCTCAGACCTGGCACCTAACTCCCAAGGGAGTTCGTGTTATTCAGTGCAACCCGTCCAGTCCTTCCAAGTGATTTAAACGGCTGGTTCCTCATTAATTTTTTTGGGGCACAAACTGTTTGTATATTGGGACTTGGCAGGTTTATGTATAATGACGGCAGGGTTGGGATTCAACTAGTTATCTCTGAAGACCAGGCCGCGTCTTTTCCTATTTTATTTTTTAATTGGTTTTTTTGGAGGTGCTCTGAGAAACATGCCCAGAGGGGCTGCACCGCAAAAATTGGACGTCCGTTGGCTTAAATTCCAGGTCTGATGTGTAGCAATTCCACCAAATTTCTTGGGGATTTGGTGGAAACTGACCCAGTTTCATTCCGTGGAAGTTGATGCCATTCGAATGGAGAACCCGTTTACCAGAAACCTGACTAGGAGGCTCGTTTCTTGCCCAATTCCTGTTCTCGTCTTGACACTTCATCAGTGCAGTAATAGTCCACTTTATACGCATAATATATGCTGGGAATTGGGTAGGCATACATTCTCATCTCTTGGACCTTCGTGTATTCTTGTTCTGTTCCCGTTTTCCATTCCCTGTTTCTGTTAACGTAGGGGCAGACTCCATTGAGAACGGAGCCCTGGTGGACGGTTTAACACTCCGTCAAACTCACTAGTGAACCAACGCTCTGTTGGCACTTCTTTTCCATTTTGAATGCCACAGCTATTTACAATTGCATCATGTACAGGCTGATCCAAACTAAACTACCATGAACAAGGTAGATGGCATGTCTTAGAGAGTTGAACTTGGTTATTGGCGTTTAAGATGGCAGTTTGTTAACATTTGGCCTTCTCTAGGGTAGGCAGCTCTGTTGTTTTATGATTTTGTAGTTATAAGAAATATTTTTAGATTGTGGCTAATCACATGTGTAATGGGCATGTGTTGTGCAGGTCCATCGGCTGGTTGTTAACAGAGACCCTAAATTCACGAATTTTGTAGAGGTTGGTTGTAAGTTATCACCGCTGATTTGAGTTTTAGCACAAGGCTTTATAACTTTCTAAGATTTATATTACATGTGATATTATGTGGATATGTGGTTAGTCGGGGCTTAGATAAGATAAGATAAAGGTAATTTTATTAATGTTCGATAACTGAACACATAGGTCAATGGGACTAAATGATACTGCAAATATGTAGAGTTATGTCTTGGATATAACAAGGAACTGAATTGGTCGAAACACTGATATATGCCATAGCAACCAGTCTGCTATATATGCCATAACAACCACTGTCTGCTGTTGTAAACTTGTAAGTTGCACACAGGTCATTTACAGTTTTTTCCCTGGAAGTGATGTGACTAATAGGAATTAGCTTTTAATAATTTTGGCAAGCATGACTTGCTAACAATTTAAATCTCATTATATGTCCCAGATAAAAGGTCGCTGAATGTTGAAATGGAAATGGTCATATTCTTTTGATAGGGCCTTAGATGAATCTTTATTTTGTTCTTTCGAGGAAGCACTAGCAGCTGCTGAAATGTGTTAAAATACGGTGCAGAAACATGATTGCGCTGAGAGGCACTTCTACAGCCCAGTATGGGGGAGATGTTGTCACGTTAAATGTAACGTAATGTTCCCAATCACTATGTAACGTTACGCTACATACTATGTAACGTAAGGTTCCAAGTTCCAACATAGTAATATTTGTAATAATTGAGCCAACATAATTTTCAATTAAAAATTTAATAATAACTTTTAAAGAATAGGAAAACTAATAAGTAAAACAATGTAAACAAAATTAAAAAGTAAAACATTGTAAAAAAATTAAAAGGTAAAACAATGTAGAAAAATTAAAAAGTAAAACAATGTTAAATAGTTAAACTGTTAAAGTATTATTTAACGCCGTAGATTGGGATGAGTTTAAAACATGTGTTTTGAACTACTCAAAATACTTTCTATAGGAAAAATAAAAAGTAATGATTTTAACTAAAAATAATTTTTTATAGTAAAAATAAAAAGTAAACAATGTAGAAAAATTAAAAAGTAAAACAATGTTAAATAGTTAAAAGTGTATACATTAATAAAGTTAAAAAGTAAAATAATGTAAAATAGTTAAAGGTATATAGATCATTAAAATTAAATAGGTCAAAATGGTTGATTATCATGAAGGGGATTTGATCCCTCTCGACGCATGGTAGATCTGGAGTTTAGATGGATCTAGGCTGATAGATGTTTCAGAAAAGAACATAGCATAAACTGAGGGCTAATACTTGATCTAAAATAGATTTCTCACATCATACTCAAAATAGAGGCTGTTATGATGAATTATAGCTGTCTGAATTCTATTTCGAGTTAAACTCTTCATCTTTCTATTTGCTCTTTATTAGCACATACAACTTGACATTATGAAGCACCAATAAAAAAGAAAGTGTGCCATAACAACCAGTCTGCTATATATGCCATAACAACCACAGTCTGCTGTTGTAAACTTGTAAGTTGCACCCAGGTCATTTGCAGTTTTTTCCCTGGAAGTGATGTGACTAATAGGAATTAGCTTTTAATTACTTGGGCAAGCATGACTTGCTAACAATTTAAATCTCATTATCTGTCCCAGAAAAAAGGTCGCTGAATGTTGAAATGGTCATATTTAGGTCCTTAGATGAATCTTTTCTTTCTTTCTTTCTGGGAAGCACTAGCAGCTGCTGAAATGTGTTAAATATGGTGCAGAAACATGATTGCGCTGAGAGGCGCTTCTACATCCCAGTATGGGGGAGATGTTGTCACATTAGATGTAACGTAATGTTCCCAACCACTATGGAACGTTACGTTACATATTATGTAACGTAACGTAAGGTTCAAACATAGTAATATTTGTAATACTTGAGCCAACATAATTTTCAATTAAAAATTTAATAATAACTTTTAAGGAATAGGAAAACTAATAAGTAAAACAATGTAAACAAAATTAAAAAGTAAAATATTGTAAAAAAAAAAAGTAAAACAATGTAGAAAAATTAAAAAGTAAAACAATGTTAAATAGTCAAAGTATTATTTAACGTGGTAGATTGGGATGAGTTTAAAACATGTGTTTTGAACTATTCCAAATATTTTTTATAGGAAAAATAAAAAGAATGATTTTAACTATTTTTTTTTATAGGAAAAATAGAAAGTAAAACAATGTAGAAAAATTAAAAAGTAAAACAATGTAGAAAAATTAAAAAGTAAAACAATGTTAAATAGTTAAAAGTGTACATTAATATAGTTAAAAAGTAAAATAATGTAAAATAGTTAAAGGTATATAGATCATTAAAATTAAACAGGTCAAAATATGTGATTATCATGAAGGGGATTTGATCCCTCTCGACGCATGGTAGATCCGGAGTTTAGATAGATCTAGACTGGTAAATGTTTCAGAAAAGAACATAGCATAAACTGAGGGCTAATACTTGATCTGAAATGGATTTCTCACATCATACTCAAAATAGAGGCTGTTATGATGAATTATAGCTGTCTGAATACTATTTCAAGTTAAACTCTTAATCTTTCTATTTGTTCTTTATTAGTACATACAACTTGACATTATGAAGCACCATTAAAAAAGAAAGTGTGCCCTTAAAGTCTCCTTACATTAGAAAATGCACAATACAAAGTCTTCAATATCTCAACTGTTTGGATTGATGCTCAGTGGCTGGTTGTTTGATTGCAAAAATGTTTTACTACTGGATCGTATGACTCAAGTTTAGGATAACGTAATGAAATTAATTAATTAGGCTTCCATTTCTTTATAAGACATGTGAACAGTACACAATAAAATAAACATAGAAAATTTGGCAGAATTCAAGAATGGGGTTGAAGTAAATGTACAATTAAAGAAAAGACAATTTGCGTAGAATTGTCTTTGAAAAGACATCTGCTCAAGGAATGCCTCCAATTCCAACTAAAAAATGATTATAGATGATGGCCTCAATCAAGGAAAACTTTAATGAAGACAAATAAATTCAACACCTAGAAAATAGATCGAGTCTTGTAGATTTAGAATCGAAGGGTGAATGTTTTTTCCTAAAGAACAAATTGTCATTTCCATTCAAGTATAATGGAAATTACATTCAAAATGAGCTTATGCACTTACAAAGCAGCAGTGAAGAAGGATAACGAAACTCTTTAAAAAGCCAAAATCAAGCAGCTATCAAGACGATAAAAGATGATTTCTGATCTATACAAAAAACTGCCACTGTCTCCCACAAAAGGGTAAAAGATCAGAATAGTTCAAAACTGCCACTTATACAGTCCATTGAAAATTCAAAAAACAATTTACAGCTCTAAGAGCCTCACAACAAACAGAAAACAGCAGAATATCCTAAGCCTAGTACCAGTGTAGTTTGACTTGGCTAATACACTCACGAGTCTTGTCTGGGTTGATTACTTGCGTAAGACTTTCCCTCGAAACTCCCCATTCACCAGACTTGTGGGAGAATTGCCATACTCGCCACAAACTGAACATCAAAATCTCCATATTTTTTGTGCACAGAATTTACTATATATATAACATATATATTTTTTATTTGTATTTAGTATTCACCGAATCCGAGTTTGACAACATTGATAAGTATAATAAAGAAACAAAAAACAGGAACACGGCATGACTTCCCTTGGACAGCTTCAGCAGTTATTTTTCTTCCTATGCATATATTGAAAACCCTTCTCCACTATCTTTAAGATTCACCCTTCCTTCCACCAACGGGTGACTCTCCTTGGATAACCTGTCAGGCTTGGAATTCTGTTCAATTAATTACTAACATAGTCTCCATAAATATGAAACATTTTGCTCCCATACTACTTTAAGCAACAGCCTCAAAGCCATTAACTCTGCAAAGTTATTGGATCCCATCCTCAATGCGGGCTTCATCTTCATTGAGTGAGATTCCGAGAGAAATAAGACACATCCCATGCTACTGCTACCCTGAAGGCTTTGATTAGAGCCACCAAAAAACCCCTAGGCTTGCTCCTTATTGATTCTCAGATCTATCGTATGCCTTTCTGTCTTCTGAGACACAGGCATCTTATATGCTCAAGCCTAGTGCTTGGGCTTGGGATGCCAGCGGAAAAGAAGGAATACCCATCTCTTCAAAAACCATTTGATTTTGGGCTATCCACACCCCCCCAGCAGGTCAGGTAAGGAGCAACCTTCCATTCTTTGAGCTCCTTTTTATCCGACCATTTTTGAAAACACTGGTCCGCAGAATCTCCTTCCCAGCATTTCTCGAAACTTGTGATCTGATCCACTACTGTCAGCTGTTGTCTTACATAAGGACACTTTATAAGCAAATGAATTACATTTTCTTCATCTTCCCTGCAAAATATATACGTTCCGGGTTCCTGTTTAGCTCATTTCTGCAGATTATCACACGTTGGTACTTTATTCATTAAGGTTAGCCCTGTTGCCCGCCGAATGTGCACACCAGCAGCAGAAATCTTTCGAAAGCTGTTTCCCAAGTGGGAAAGGTGTGGCCTTGGGGGCAAGTAAAGAGTCAGGTGCTGTCACCTGATCCTGACTCCTCCGTTTAGGCAAACTCCTAACGAAGCCAAGGGGGGTAGACCCTACAAAGAGTTTTTAAGGCTCTTGATTTTAAAGTGTTTTTGATAGTATGTGATGCGGATGGGTGTTTTTTTATGAGTTTGTGAGATTTACAATAACAGTTTAAGTAATCCAAGCATATACTTGCAAAAGAATTAAGATACACAACCATTTGATAATGATAATTTAACCAGGCATCCACAACATAATATGAATTAAAAAGATAAGACAAGTGCTCCGGATAGATAATAAGCAAATAAATGTTGAGTTAAAGGACCAGTGCCTTATGGAGTCAATGTCTTTGAGGGCTTGGGATGCTGAATACAAGTCTTGGTGTGCTTGAGAACTGTTTTGCAAGTGTTCTTGGTGAATTTTATTGTAAATTTTTGGGGTGATGTTGATTATTAAGGGAAGAGAATCTCCAAGATATACCTTTTGGTACAAGAGATATGTCCGGAAAATAATCTAAGTGGTTCCGTACAAGGACATGTTGGCTGTCCGGAGTCTCTAGAGTGTGTTCAACACTACACCAACTAGGGATGTAGTCTAACGATGCCCTTACGGTCTCGGTACAGTGGTTCCAGCGTCCCCAGGCAGAATTTGCCCACTTTCGAATATTTGACGATCAATGTCGGATTTTCGTTGGTTTTTTGGGAGAGTGTTTTATTATGGTTGAAGTGATTTAAATGTGGAGAATTGATAAGTCTATACTGTTTCTGAGTATCCCACAAGTGGGTAGAGCATATGCAGTATAGTAAATGTAAATTCCAATTTTATTAGGTGTTGTGAACAAGAACCATTGTAAGCTCTCCGATAGAGAGTGCTCTTGATCCGCCTTATGGCGAGATTCAAGAGACTTATGAAAATGAAAAATGTTCGAAAATAAACTGAAATTGAAACAACAAACTCTCCGACAGAGAGCACTCTTGATCCAACTTTCGGTGAGGTTCAAGAGATTTTGGTTCCTTTTATTAGCAATTTATATGAAAAGCATGAAATCTAACTAAGACAAAAAGGTAAACCTCTCCAATAGAGAGTGCTCTTGATCCACTTTGGTTCTTTTTAACAAGTTATATGAAATTGAAACTAAGCTCAAACTTGAAAAAGACAAACTAAACTATCAAAGATCTAAAAACTATCAAAATGAAAACTAACTCTATTGAAACTACTCTACTTTGCAAGTATAAAGCAAATAAAGTTGTAGAAAAGGACAAGTACAAGCTTCCCCAAATGGGGGAAGTAGGGTGTTGGAGCCTTTATCCCACTTGCTCTTTCATTAAGATTTGTACAATGTGTTTGTGTTTCTCCTTCTTGAAAGCATAGGTTAGAAGGGGGAATGAAGATGAGGGAAAATGAATTTTTATGCTTTTCAAGGAGTTAGCTCTTTGTTTTTTTTTTGGTTTTGGTTTAGCCTTTAGGCTTTCTTGATTTGCACTGTTGCCTTCCTGTAGATAAGAGCTATGAACAAAGGCTAGTTAAAGAGTTACTATTGTTAGTATATAAACAAATAAACAACTACAAACTAGATCTTGCAAGAGGAAAGATGCAAACTTTGGAAACAACTAAGATCTAGAAGTAAGCAAGCAAGCAAGCATTATATACGACTTTAACAAACTTGAAATTTAAGCCTACTGCATGCAGGTGAGCGAATAGGTGAAAGAGATGTAAAAATGAAGCTAAAACAACCTATTGCACCTTTGAAAGCGAATACACTTGAGAGATCTAGCTTTTTGAAAAGAGACTCGCTATTGTAACCAACTGAAGGAAAAGAGTGTTTGATTTTAAATTTAAAAGAGGTGAGAGAAGTGGAACCAATCCCAAACTTGAGGATTTCGAAGGCTTATGGAGATCTGCAAGAAACAATTCATTAGCATGTGATCACTTGATTCATAATGTTGGAGAGGAAGAAAATCCAGCTTAATTTCGCTTCCAAATCAACTTAGATCTTGCATCAAAACTTTCATACGCTTACAAGAACAAATGGATTAAATCTAAAAGATATAGATAGTAATAAAATAAGAAGAGTAATTGTATATTTGTCTACACATACTACTCCCTATTCTTTCACTAACATATCAAAAGATAAACAACTTAAACACTATAAATGAATGCTTCTATGGGCTCAAAGGCCTTCTTAGCTAGATAATCAACACATTCACAATGATAAGCATATGAAAAGCATGAAAAGATTATACCTTAAACATAAACATGCAACACAATATGGATCTTGCACACTTCCTTGACCTCCAAAGTCTCAACAAATTCTTATTGCAAAAAATATGAAATACATGAGCAGAGGTTCCTTGCTCTTCCACCTTGAAGATGGAGGCAAAGCCTTGCTTTTATAGAAGAATACAGAGCTCATGCAAATGAGGAAGAGAGTTAGGGTTTACATGGAGAGGGAGGCGCACTTCATGAAGGAAGGAGTGATTGGCGCATGATTGGAGTGTTGAACATGAGCTTGGTAGGTGTGAATGGTAGAGGTGGCAGCCACCTCACAAGAGAGGCACCACTCTCCCTTGGTTTCCACGCTCTCCCATTGGAGTATTCGCCCAAACAAACCTCATGCGAATTGATGCCCATGTGGTCACGTGAAGAGGGAGGCCCATTCTTTAATTTAATCCAATTTTTAATTTTTCCCTCAATATGAGCCGCCTTCCAAAATAAAACAACTAGCCACCATTTCCAATGTTTAAAAATCATATTTTTTGATTTTTTGTCAAATGTGCATTTTTCGTCTTTTTAAGCAATTAAATGCTAATTTGATGCATCTTTAGTGAAAATTGCTCCTAGAGGCGACATAATTGCCCGGAACTTGAAGAAAGAGGGCGCTAGGGTAAAGAGGACACTCTGAGCGTCAAAACGAGCCTCCCCATGCCAAAATCCGCCTCCAGATGACAGTTTTATCACAATTTGAAATTTTCCATTTAAACCATTAAAAAATGGTCTAAATCACAGAAAAAATTAATTTCGCCGGAATGAAACGAAACTCCTAGGGGACTTAGTGCATGTTCATACGACTCAATCGAGATGGCTAACACGGAAAAAATCCAGACACAAGACTCTAATAACCACCTTAGGTTCGACCACCATGGTAAATACTCCAGCTTTGGAGGTGTGAGTGAAAAACTCAGGAATTATACATGACTGAAGCGCAATGCATAATTCCTAAGGAAAAGACACTCTAGAGTATCCCCCTGACAATTAAACCTAAAGATAGACGAGTCTTTTATAAAAGGATCCCGTTTAGACCAACTTTTTACAATTTCCCCATGGGGGTATGAACATGCAATTATTATAAATGGGGCAAAATTGCCCTGAAAATGACTTCTGAACTTCTGAACACTGATGATGAACATTGAACATGTTCAATAAATTGGCGGCTCAATAGAAGTTCAGCTATTGTACAAAATAGCTGGTAGCAAGCCCCAAAAATATTTTGGATATTTTTCGGTGTATTGACCTTCCATAACTGCTTCCACCCACCGAACTCTGTTTTCATGCTCACAATAGAGATTAGCTTGGTAACCTAGCCTAGTAGAATATTAACCCAAGTTTTGGTCTTTTGAGTGCACAAATTTATCTTCTTCCTCTGAAATTCCGACATGACTTTTGAGTAAATTCTCTGTATATGGATTGACAGCTTCATCTCATACCAGTCCTAGGGCTTCTGCCGTTTTCTGTCTTTGCTGCCAGATAGAAGTATTGGTCTGGTCCACTGCTTGATTTTGAGTGAAGATTCCTCTTTCCTGCTCCAATTCTGTCAGTCTTTTGGCAGCCTGAGTTTGTTTCTGCACCCAACTGTGGATCCACCCCTACCTCTACCTATTTCCATTTCCTATCTTCCAAGCGAGCCATCTGCAAATTAAAGGAAAAGATTGTGCTCAACCCTTCCAATGAGTAGACACATTGTTTATAGACTTCCTTTGATTTCTTACCCAACCTATATGCTAGAACCCGAACTTATATACTTCTTGATTATGATGTTGTTCCACAGGCTTTCCCCAGAAATGATGCTCCACAAGATTTTATCAATGCCTTTCAAAGTAAAATATGTTTTTCAGTCCCCATCCTCCCTCATCTTTTTGCCTGGCTATTACCTTCCACTTAACTAGTGGAATCCCTTCTTTTTGATTCTTCCCTGACCAAAGAAATCTAAATACCATATTTTTTAATTCTCTTGAACGGAATCCCTGCCCAGTGACTTTCCAAAGTAAAATATGATTTTCAGTCCCCATCTTCCCTTATATTTTGGCTTGGTTATTGGTTATTACCTTCCACTTAATCATTTTGATTCTTTCAGACCAAAGAAATCTAAATACATGTTGTGCAATTTAATGGAATTTAATTATGTCATATTTAATAGTTACATCTCGATGGATATGTAACGAACAATTATTCTTATGGATGTTATGCAAATGACACGTACATCAATTTGAATGTTCTTCTCTCTCATTTTTGTTCTCTTGCATTTTTTGCTATTGTATATGCAATTTCTTATATGGCAGTAGAGACATGATGAAGCTAAGGAGAAAAGACTATCTGGGAGACATGGTGAAGGAGCATAATTGTTGTAAAGAGAATTTACATAATACGAGGTGGAATCAACACAGATTTTGGGGTGCATTACACAGATTTTGAGCTGAAGCACACATATTTCAAGGTGAAGCTCATAAAATTTGAGGATAATGCATAGAATTAAAAAAGACAGTACACAGAAGTTGAGAACAATGATTATAATTAAAAAAGGTATTGTGCAAATTTTGAGGGCAATGCATTGAATTTGAAGGGACATTGCACAAAGTTCAAGGGTAGCAGACATTATTCGAAGGGGCAACACACATAATTCAAGGGCAACACACAGAATTTGAAGGGACCGTGGACAGAATTTTGAGGACAGTGCACAGAATTCAAAGAGACAGAAGACATAATTCAAGGATTGAGTCACACTGACACATGGGCATGAATCTCAAGGAAAGTAACACACAGATTGGGTGTGCTTTTCGAGGTTGATGCTGGCAAAAATTTTCATATTTCAAGATGAACATGTATAACAACTATCTTATGTATACAACAATAGGCACAATTTCAAGACAAGTAGCAAGTCAAATTTATTGTACAAATTTTACTAGGATTTTTCAAAATTTTGAATCCGAAGTTTTCTACAAAAACTCTGTTTTATGGAAAATGTTGTGCGAACAAAATAATGTCTGCCATAGATGATGGGGGATGGGGGTGTTGGGTTGATGTCAGAATGTTGCTATGGTGTTGATCGGTACAACATATAAACACAACCGAATGTTTGGAGGTATTTTTGAGTTTTTCTCTTAGGTTAGCTGGATTATTTTATTGGAACTTGGTGTTTTTATGTTTAAAGAAATGGCAAGTCTTTTGAACATATTGTTGGACTGCATTGAGGAGTTCGACTATCACATTTTAAATGTCTAAAATTAGTACAAGATAGCCATCTTGCATTCTCCTAGCCTTCTCTTCATCAAGGGGCAATCTATGATATTTTCCTACTAGGCATGATTTGCAGACTTCTTCCTTCTTCCCACACATACTTGGAATCTACGCTATTGTGGGCGTAGAGTGGGAGCGAAGCGAAAAGCAAAATTTTCAAAAGCTTCGAGGTGGGAGCGTTTTTTATATAATATATATTTTGATGCATATATGTCAACAAAACCTTGTAGAATGTTGAATTAGTTACAAAAAACATAAAAACATGGATTAAACTATATAGCATTGTCATCAATTGATCAATCATCAGCCATAACATCAACCATTTTCAATATATAACATTTGTCATGACTCATGACTCATCAAAGTTTCAAACTCATATCTCTTGTAACCAAAGTTACCAAACTATAACAGACAAGTCACAACATCAAATGATTTAATGATCAACCATGAAATGAAACGATTCACAAAGCACATATTCATTAGTAATTACTAATGACCACAGTTCAAAACTTCAAACAATTATAATATGCTATTATGTAGTCAATAGTGCAAAGTTGCAAGCAATGAACTTCAAAGGTAGGTTCACTGTTCTAGTTTCAACATCAAACATCAAACATAAATTGTCATATAATGTTTTCATAATATTTCATAGAGTCATCTATAGTCACCATAAGAAACATTAAAGAGTCAATAGTTACAATTTGCAAAGTAATGAAAAACTAGAAAAAGACAAGTACTATTATTTCCTCTTGCCACAAGAAACTTCTAATTTCTTTTCCCGTGATCTATGAGCACTGCTAGCCTCCTCATCCTGAGTATGTGGAAGTGGTCGTGAACCACGTCCAATAGCTACACGATCACCACGAGAGGATGGAGGTTGTGAAGCTAGAGGAAAAACTGGTATAGGTGGGACTAGAACACTGCTACTGGAGGGGAGTGGCATTTCTGTTGCTGCTGTTGCACGGCCACCGTCATTATCACCCAAAAGTTCAGCTTCCAAGCGCTCTAAAACCATGGTTCCATCTTCCAAATTGTTCTCCTCCGGGTTTTTGTCCCAAGTGAGATATGTTTAGTTGCTTTTGGCATGTTCACAATAATGAGACAACAACCTCAAGTTGTAGTGTACAAAAACCAAGCTTTCTGCCCGGTTTTCATTAAGGTTGTTTCTTTTCATGTTGTGGATGAAGCTATAGGTGCTCTAACACGTCTCTGCAAAAGAACTGTTAACCCCTTGTGAAAGCACTCTGATGCCCAATTTATGCAATTGTCTGGTGGCGGAGCCAAATATGTTCCACCACTTGATAGGAACCACTCTATCTCGATCTTTGTTTGCATGCAAATTAGCGAACACCCCATGTTGACTAAGGTATTTGCTCAATTCAGCACGCAATATGGTACTCTCCTCTTCATCAGGGACCAACTTGTCTATAGCTTGCATGTACCTAGCTTGTACCTTTGGATCTATGTGGGGTTTTCTCCTAACCCCAGCCCCAGGTGCTGGTTTCAACAACCAAGATGGAGAATAATATTTTGGTGTAAGGACATAGGCTAAGGCATGGAGTGGAACATTAAGTTTATCCCACCTGTTGACCACATGCTTTTGAATATGCTTGTACAAGATGCTTTTGAATATGCTCGTACAAGATGGGATCTTTTGGCTCAACAATATCTTTTATTTGGCCTAGCATTGTATCCATTTGCTCATACACCTCCCCAATTACCGACTGATCAGTATCTACAAACTGAATCATGTTATAAATGGGCTTGGTGAATTGCAACACATACCTGACACTCACCCAAAAATTACCATCAAGAACTATGTCCTCCACCTCTTGAAAATCACGCCTCTCATATGCAGATGTAGCCCTGTCTTTCAAAACCTGCCATGAATCACTTGATACCATACTAGCCAATGCCTCCCTTACCTTCAAAAGGCACCTAAAGGTAAGGTAATAGCTAGCAAATCTAGGCTTTGCAAGCTTCAAAAGCTCCAACCTGGAATGACTGTAGAAAATGTGATGGGCATTACTATGATTGGTAATAAATCTTATCATGCGTTTTCCTTTTTTGTACAGTGACCTAATCCATTTATAATCATTCTCCTTCATCTTAATAATATCATGCATTAAAAGGTTCAATGTGTGAACCAAACACCCGGACCAAAATATGTTGGGGTATCTATCCTCAATGATTGCTCTCGTTGCTTTACAATTAGCAACATTATCGGTAATGACCTGGATGACGTTGTATGGCCCTATAGATTCAATAGTTTTAATTAAGGCTTCCGCAATGTTGATGTCGGTCTTGAACCGATCCGAGTAGTCATGGGATGAAAGGAAGATTGCATCATTGTCAAACACCCCAAGAATATTTATCAATGGCTTTCCCTTTACATTTGTGATTAGATACAATGGATACCCCATATTCATTCCAAGAATTCGTGAATTGCCCCATAGCATTTTGTATCTTGGCTTTTTCCTTGTCAAGTCCCACGATTCTAGCGTTGTCATACCCTGGGAGCCTGTATCCTGCAGGGGCACTTTGGATGGCTTCAAGCATTTCATGCCAATAGGGTGAGCGAAGAACATTGAATGGTATGCCACATACATAGAGAAATCGAAAACACTTTTGCACCCACATCATCCCTACCACCTTGGTCAAGGAAATTTGATATTGTTCTACACCCTGAATGCAAGGGTGAGAATCCACTGCCATGGGTGGATGGGGATCGAGCACTAAATGTTCTATGCGAGCTTGCAATTTCATGTTCAACCCTTGTTTTCTTGTATAGTTATTGTGCTTCCTCCTCTTCCCTCTTATATTTGGCTCCGTCATTTGATGGCACTTGTGTACAGGTTTTGACTCCTATAGTCTTGTTTTCATCCCATGGTATAACCCCACATAAGTGCTTTCTCACACAGGTATATGAACCCGTGTAAGTTACTCCACAATGGGGGCATGTAAATTTTGTGGTTCCACTCCCTCTCCCTCCTCCAAGTTTTGTGACATATTTCCACAAGGGTGTTTGGTTGTCTTTGGTTTTCTTTCCATCATCACCATCACTATCATTTTCCTCATCCTCCTCTTCCTCCCACCTCTCCATGATATGTGCCACTACCCACTTCTTCATCCTCTTCATCATTTCTCCTCCGGTTTCCAATCAACACCATCATAATAAACAATGGAACCAAAAGGACAAACCACATTGACATACCCATCACCATGCTTGTAGTCTTGTAGAGATTTAGAGAATAACTCTTTGCCTGCAATGGGATGAGGGAGAAGGAATGGGAAAGAGTAGGAGAAGAAAACCTACAAGCATTCAAGCCATAAACAAATACAAGTTTATATGGAAAAGAAAAAACAAGAAAGAGTTTAGAGCCCTACCTCATTAGCTCTCCAATGATGGTTGAACCCTATGGCAGCCTTCAATCTCCCCTCCAAGCTCTTGCAAATGGTACCCTTCAATCTCCCTTCTCACTCTCCAAGCTCTTCACCAAATCTCCAAATTCACTCCAAGCTCCATAAACCCTTGCAAACATGAATCAAATGGCAACAATGAAGTCAGATGAGGTTGGGGGGTGCTTTAAAGCCCAAGCAAACCCCTCCAAAAAAGAGAAAATTTGTCTTCCTCTCCCCAATCCGCGGGTTGGACGCTGGAGCGCTTTTGGGAGCGATCTTAGAAGCATTTTTTAAAGCGTGGGAGCGATGAGAGAGCATTTAGGGAGCAAACGCTCCCTCATCGCTACGGCACAAAACCAGGTAGCGATGTTTTTGAGCTCGGAGCGTGCTCTACAAAAACGCTCCCCAAACGAGAGCGATTTCAGTGTGCAAATTTTGGGTACTCCCTAAACGCTTTCAGTGGAAGTGAGCTTCCAGAGCGGGGGCGAGGGCGCCCCCCCGCAATGTAGCTTGGAATTCCACCACCATTCCTTCCTTTGTCAATAAGGAAAGATCCTAAAAGATTCAAATGTTTTGAAGCCATAAATTGTTGGTGTTGTTGTTTATCAAGGTATCTGACTTTGACATGTCATCATCCACAAGGTTGTACAATACTAGAAACCTTGTAATTTTATTCTTGACACAATCTTCTTATTGCTCCTTTTATCAGTTACAGAGCATATTTCTCCTAGAAAGACCACACATTCAAAAATGGATTATGCTTTATAATTTCACAAACTGGAAGCATAATTTCACTCAAACCTGGAATGTTTTTGTAAGCAGTAATGCAAGAATGCATTCAGAGGCAATTTTGGAGTGTAGAGTAGTGCCAAATAAGTATTGGGCAGAAGCAATATGTATTGTTGCATATTTGCTCAATTGGTGCCCCTATAATATTAGTGCAGGTGTTCACCCAGAGGAGGCTTAGGAAGAAAGCCTTAGGTTAGTCACCTCAAAATTTGGGGTCCATTGCTTATATTTTAGTTCTAGAAGAGGAGAATCAAATCAGATGTTGAAATGATATAAGAAATAGAGTAAGAGACCAATACTTGCACTTACCTAAGAGCAATTGATGCAATGTAAGATCCCATCTTCTATATCTATTTATTTCCTTGTCTATCCCTCCCTTTGGTCTTCATGTGTAAAGAAGCTCGCCCTCTTCCATTCCTCAAATTGAGAAATTAATGTTTGCTGGTTATAGTGATGAACATAAGGCTTATAGACTGTTTGATGTGATATGTGATTACTAACAAGGTAACATTTTGAGGCTGAAAATTCGCCAATTTGCATGCTTAAACAAGAGTAGGTTGAGGCACATAGAAAGGCTGAGGAAGATTGATGTCAGTTTTGATTTTGAGAACAATACAAAGAAACAAAGTCCTAAGTGGTATTGCAACACCTTGGAGGAACTTCCTTAGGAGTAGCTAAGTGGGAGATCTATGAGGAAAGGCAAGCTAAAAGAGCAGGTTTATTTTTGTTTTTTGGTCTTGTAGTAAAATTATCACAACATTGTGTTGCTAGAAAGGATGAGTGCAAAAAAGCCCTTGAGGAGGTTGAAGGCCAAATTGCTTCTAGAGCAAAGTGAGACAAAATGTTGCTAGCCATGGGACTTTAGTTTAGTTGGTGGAATTGCAGGATGAATGTGAAAGGTGGTGAAGTTCAACTAGAAGTGCAATGGACACATTTGTCTCTTTACAGGTCAGTATGTTGTGCTACCATGATGTAGAAGAGATGTGCTTATTGCACAAACAAAACTTTGTATCAATGTTATAAGCGTTGAATTTTTCATCCATCATCACTCTAATTTGGCTAGCGAATCATTGGATAATTAGATGGTGTGTGCCGTTGTATCAACCATGCTGGATATAGAGTTTGCAATCAACTTTATGTTTTGTTTCATGGTGACTTAAAGAGACATACATAGTGCATAGGGAGGAAATGAAATGGGAAGTTGTGAACCTTTCTTCATTGTTGGTTGGTTGTGCCATTTAGGGGTGAGTCATAGATAGTTTTGACAATTTGCTGAACCAAATAAGTTGGTTATGTTTTGACAATGTGTTTGGAATGACATTGCTAATGGAGGGATAATAATGTAGATATTTAACGATGGTCATATTTTGTAACTTTGAAGTTTAAATTAAGAAATTTATTTTATAATAAAGTCATGTTTTAAAGTTTTTTTTCAATGTGGTTCACAACCCTGGAGATGAGTTGCTACATCCACGGGAAGAATTCACAGGGGGCCCACCCGAAGGGGCCTCACCCCGTCGGCCTTGATTACAAAGCCTAACCTGGTGGGGACATCACGTGAGGCCCTTGTATATCAATGCATAGCCACTCAGGGATTTGACCCGGAGACCTTCTGCTTACAACTCATAGCGCTCGACCACTTGAGCTAACCCATCGGGCTTGTTATAAAGTTAAGTTGGCAAGGCTTTAATATTCTTAAGTTGATATTTAATAATTAGATGCAGGGGAATATGGAAGGAACAATCATTCTCATTGAGGCTATGTAAGTGAGTCTTGTATTTGAATACAAACTATTTTATAATGAAGTCTTTTTTTTAACTTATTTTTTTTGATGAAGTGCACATTGTTAATTTTTCAGAATTTACTTCAATCTGATCTAGGATCTTAACTGAGAGAACAACATGTACAACATATCTACAACATATCAATCATGGACACAATAATGCAAGCACACAAGAGACACAAAGTTTACTTGGGGAAAACCGTAAAGGTCAAAAACCCCAATAACTTCCTTAGAGATAGATAGAGCAATGATACAACCCAAGCATAAGAGATAAACATCTCCTAGCAGCAGCTTCTCCTCCTCCACAAGTGTGCCACTCTCCAAAGAGTGTGTGTGAGAATAGAATGAATGAAATAGAGTGCCTCCCGCACTCTATTTATACTTGACTTGAATTGCCCAATAACCTTTACTAGGTTAGCCTCAACTTAACCACATAACACAATGCTGAATGGGCCGAGCTATATCAAGGCTTCGTCAGCACATCTGCAACTTACTCATCCGTCGCAACGTACAGGAGCTTCACTGCTCCTCTCTGCACCATATCCTTGATATAGTGATATTTGATCTCAATGTGTTTCGACCTGTCGTGGAACATTGGGTTCTCAGACAGCTTCACGCAACTCTGGTTGTCACAAAAGATACCAGTAGCCTCCAGTGGGAGATCAAATAACTCAGACAGTAGCTTCCAGAGCCATACTGCCTCACAACTAGCCGAACAAGCTGCAACGTACTTTGCTTCGGTTGTACTCAGTGCTACGCAGGACTGCTTCCTACTAAACCAAGAGATCACACTTGATCCCATACTGAAGCAACACCCAGAAGTGCTCTTCCTATCTGTAGCACTGCCTGCCCAATCTGAATCAACATAACCCTCCAGGTTAAACTTTTGATTCGCATCATACTTGAGCCCATAATCAACCATACCCTTCAGGTACCTCAGAATATGCTTTACAGCAATCAAGTGAACATGTCTAGGATCCGTCAGGAACTGGCTCAAGGTGTTCACCACAAAGCAAATATCTGGTCTAGTGTTCGTCAGGTACATCAAGGACCCAATCATTTGACGATACACAGTGACATCAACCGGATCAGATGAAGCATCACACAGAAGCTTCAGGTTCGATGCCATAGGTGTGGCCATGGCCTTGTAGTCCATCATCCCGATCCTCTTCAGGATCTCCACTGCATACTTCCCTTGTCCAAGGAAGATACCATCTGCACTCTGCCACACCTCCATGCATAGAAAATAGTGCATCATACCCAAGTCCTTCATCTTGAACTCGGCAACAAGCTTCCTCTTAGTGTCGGCAATCAACCTATCCTCACTTGTCACATACAGGTCATCCACATACAGTAGGAGTATCACTGGATTGCCTTCCTCAACCTTGTAGTAAAGGTTGGAATCCACTTTTCTCTTGGTAAAGCCCAAACTGGATAGAAAGCTGTCTATCCTACCATACCAAGTCCTAGGAGCTTGCTTCAAGCCATACAAGGCTTTCTTCAACCTGCATACATATGACTTTCTGTCATGTGTCTCAAAACCAAGTGGCTGCTCCACATACACTTCCTCTTCGACTACACCATTCAAGAAGGCTGTCTTGACATCCATCTGGTGTATCTTCCATTTCATCACTGCAGCGAGAGCAAGTACTGATCTGATGGAAGTGTATCTGGCCATGGGAGTAACAGTATAATCAATCCTTCTTTTTGGGAGAAGGCACGAGCTACAAACCTCACTTTGTATTTTTCCAATGTTCCCCCAAGGTTCCGAGACGGCGGGACGCGGGTGCGGGGAGACGCACATTCGGGACGTGTGGAGACCACCCCCAAATTTTAGAGAAATTCGGGGGGACGACGGGATGCAAGAGTTATAATTTTTTTTTAAAATATTAAAAATATGCAAAATATAAATCCCAACAATAACAAACCATCCCATGCAAATTAGTGAATTACTAAACACTACATTCATCATTGTGCAATCATTGTGCAATCATGCAATGTAAATGCAAAGTTCAAATAAATTACACGATTCATCATAATTATATTAATATATGAATCTATGATTAACATGAACATCATATTTCATGTTTGTCACTTTTGAGTCTTTGTCATTTGATATTTCAGTTTTGAGTCTCGCCGCAGTTTCGGAGTTTCGGGCGGGACGCCCACAAGTCTCGGAGTTTCGGGTGGGACGCCCACAAGTCTCGCCGAAGTTTCGGAGTTTTGGGCGAGACGCCCACAAGTCTCGCCGCCCACCGAAACGTTTCGCTGTGCGTTTCGCCAAGTTTTGCCCAAAGCGGGACGTCCCGAAACGTTTCGCATGGAGTTTCGGAGTCCCCAGGACACAAGAAACGCCGAAACGCGTCCCCGACCCTTCGGGACGCGTTCCCGTGGAACACTGTATTTTTCTATGCTACTATCTGCGGCACGCTTGATCTTCTAGATCTGCTTGGAAGTCACAACAGACTTCTCTTTCGGTCTTGGGACTGCATCCCCCCAACCATCATTCTTCATGATCGACTGGTACTCCTCGATTATGGCATTCTTCCCGAATCCTGGGAACTTCAATATTTTTAATATCTTCAATAGATAACTTTGTTGTTGAACAAATGATGTAGTCCTTCTTTTGTAGGTGATGGTATACGATCTTTCCTACAAAACAAGTTAAATTGCATGATTAGAAAACATCTCATAGTTTTCAGAACAAATTCTTACACATAAATAAATATGTCATACAGTCATGCAATTATCTTAGCCAATGCTTCAATACAACATTTATCCATATCTCATAACTTTCTAGATGCCTTCCAATCTCTACCAGAACATTGTTAAGAGTGTGCACAACTCCCAACATGTCAGCAAAGAGGTTTCATTTTAGATAAAGTAGCAATGGAATGTTGTACAGTGCCATAGGCCACTTACCCATGTATATTAGTAGTATACTGTTCATCAATGCAACTATTCTAATATGCACAACCTAATTCTAGGAACATCAGTATATTCATTATTGAACAGTATTATTTAAACAATCAAATATGCAAGAAATGATAATTTAAATATTTATCTTTGTTTGTTTGTTGGGTTGACTCCCTCTCAGTCTTTGCTTTCTTTCTGTAACTCCATTCTGATGTGGATTGTGAGAAGTGGTGAACTCCCTCTGAATATCTGCATCCTTGTAGGAACTACTGAAGTGTGCTCCCTCTTGATCTTTGCTTCCTGGATTACTTGTCCTTGAACTTATATCCATCCTCGATCACTATGCATGCTTACAAGTATCATTATTGTGATATCCTCGAGATCTCGTACATAATCATACATTTATTAGTATATTCTCAATACTATCAAAGCACAATAATCTTAATCATGATCATTTCAAACAGAAATAATAAGCATTAGTATTCAAGGACTCTTATGGTTAGTCATATCATAAATTAAAGTAAGAAACATAATATGCCTAAACCCGTGATTACTCAAACCTATACTTTCATGACTCTTTTGGTTAGTCATATCATCAATTAAGGTAAGAAACATAATATGCATACACCCATGATTATTCAAACCTATGAATAATCATTATCAATCATGCCATGTATACTTATATAAGAGATCCTATCACAAGGTAGGATTCTAACTTGATATAGAAAAAAAAACATACCTGGATTAGTATGTTAGCTAGTTATGTCTAACATACCCACATGATGTCTTCTTGTTCTCTTCAATGACTTGTGCTAGTAACCTGCATATCTCATAAGTTAACCATTATAGAACCGAGTTATACATACCTCGTAAATAGATCTTCTAAGTGATCCATGACAATGGATGAATCTTTGTCTTCATGTCACCATGATCATATGTTCTTGAACTAGAACATGATTTGTCTTTCTTGGTGTACCTTTCATGTTAGCGGACAACATAAACCTCATACAACACCATAATGCATTAGTACAATCATAAGTGTCAACACCCTAATCAATGAATATCTTCTATCATGCATTCATAATTTTATTAAGGTGATACGACAAGTCTAAATTTAATCAAGATTGTACTAACCGTAATAATATGAAGACAAACATACCATAAACTTAATCATGAACTCTTGAAACATACCCAGATAAGTCATACCTGTCGAGATTGCTTGTAATCTTCTTATGTAAGGCCTTAGCCTCATTTCCCTCTGAAACAGGAACTTCTTCACTTATGTAGGTGACCAATCCATTCTCTTCTAGGATTGACCCAATCTACTTGATTTGCAGGAACTGGATCTAGAGCTGGATTAGGGTTTGTCAGAGAAACCCTAAAAATTCAAACTTTGAATTTCAAACTTCTAGAAGGATAGAAAGATGCGCCTTGATGAGCTGATCAAGCCGGTATACTCAGAATTTGAAAACTGCAAAGTTTTACCCCTCAAAATTGCCTTTGAAACTTCCGGATCTTCTAGACAGGATCACGAACCAGGGTTTGATAAAGCCCACCCTTCTGTCCAACCAAAAGGTTCGATCCAAAGCTCTAAACTTTGATTTTTCTGAGGAGCTTCCAGCCGTGGTCACAGACTTAAAAAATTCCAACTTTTGCAGAAGCCCTAATTTTCCACTTTTATGATCAAAGTCCCGAACTAGGGTTTGATCAAGCCCGGCCTTCTACCCAACCAAAAAATTTGATCTTGGTCTCTAAATTTCGATTTTGATGAGTAGCATTTAGTCGTGGTCTCCGATTACAAAAATACCAACTTTCTCCAAAACCCTAATTCTCGGAGCCATGAATGAAGGTGCTCAACATCCAATTATGTTTTGACAGAAATATGCACCTGATTGTTTCTGGTGTAACTCCAAACTTTCTGATCCACAGGGCCTGAAATTTTTTCTTGTGGTAGCTTGACCTATCATCTTTCCAACCCCACAGGTCTGACCTCAAATGGATTCTCTGAGAGAGAGTATGCCAAATGTCGCAATGTGACCTGTTTATGGGATAAAACAGGAGAGCAAACTTGTACGGCGTGCCACATGTCACTGGTTCAGTTTTGGCCTCTGAAAAAGTTACTTGAGAAAGTATAGTCCGTGCACTACCTGTCACTTTTTATGAAATTTCATTTGGAGCTTCCTAGCCCAAGTTATGACCTTTTTGCTTAGGTCACTTGTTTATGACTCAGATTTGGAAGAGGCAGAAACCCTAGATTGTACAGATCACAAAACACAAAGTATAGCGAATTAGAAGTTGTCCTTTGGACACAAGGTACATGGAGATCTGATCTTCGACCTGTAAAAGTTTCAGATTCGAAAACTTCGCCAAAATGGATTTATAGCAAAAGTGCTACGATGACTGGTTTTTGCTATATCAAGCCCTAGCATCGCAAGTGCAACAAATGACATACATGCCATACCATGCCTTCTTTCAAGCTAGCTCTGATACCATGTTAGTTTTTCAGAATTTACTTCAATCTGATCTAGGATCTTAATTGAGAGAACAACATGTACAACATATCTACAGCATATCAATCATGGACACAATAATGCAAGCACACAAGAGACACAGAGTTTACTTGGGGAAAACCATAAAGGTGAAAAACCCCAATAACTTCCTTAGAGATAGATAGAGCAATGATACAACCCAAGCATAAGAGATAGACATCTCCTAGCAGCAGCTTCTCCTCCACAAGTGCGCCACTCTCCAAAGAGTGTGTGGGAGAATAGAATGAATGAAATAGAGTGCCTCCCGCACTCTATTTATACTTGACTTGACTTGCCTAATAACCTTTACTAGGTCGGCCTCAACTTAACCACATAACACAATGCTGAATGGGTTGACCCCCAATAAGGTGGTCTAATAACCCTTTGACCCACATGGCCGACCTCCAATAGGGTGGTCTAATAACCCTTTGACCCACATGACTTATACAGGGTCGACCCCAACAAGGTGGTCTAATAACCCATCAAGTATAAGTTACGACACTTACAATATAAATGACGACACTTTTGTATAGAGGACTAATAACATCTCTATAGGAATACTGTTAAGTTATTTCTATACTCCATCCTAGTCCCACCAGTATTTTGATCATTTACATTTTCAGTCATGCGTGCACCTTTAGGGTTTGCATGCATTCTAGGGTTTGCATGCATTTTGCATGCATCCCAGTCATCAGTCCAACACCTAGCCCTCAGTTAGCCAACCCCCAGGAGCTTCTCACTATTCAGTTTTAGCCCTCCAGTTGCTTAATGCGCCCTTCTTCCTTGATTTTTGGAAGCAACTCGTCCTTCTTCACCTACCAGTTCAGTTGTCTTCAGTTTACACTCAGTTACAGTCAGTTACACTCAGTTACACCTACCAGACTCAGTTTGACTGAATGTTGACAGTTACTTGAGCATTGATGACTCCATTGATGATGATGAAGACTTCCAGTAGTGCTCTGATGATCACGAGGACACCTAGTTGTGCTCTGATGACACTCTATTGATCTTATGATCACTCTGAGAGGCTAATTCGAATTGCGACCTTAGGCATTCGAATCCTCTCTACCATTGTACTATTTATTTGTCCATATTGTGATTAATTAACTAGTGTGTGTGAAGTATTATTGCTTCTATCCGAGTTCTACTGTACCATATTATTCTGTTGTTCATTATACTTTATTGTTCACTCTTCTTCTATTTTTTTGCTTAATCATAATCACTCTTGTGAGGTATACATCATCTCTTAGATTTGCTGTCAGGATTTTCACATGGTATCAGAGCATGTTGAGAGTATTGTTTATTTCCATTCTTGAGAGTTTTTTGCAGGTTATTACCAAGATTTCGAGTGTTGCAGTTGCAACAGTTTCTGCATTTTTGCAGCAGTAGCAGTTGCGCTTATTCTATATTGTTTTTGTAGGTCTTCTACAGCTTCAATGTATTCAGAAGAGATCTATCCTCCTCCATTCAACTATGATGAATGGAAACCAAAGATGATAGCACATTTGAAGAGAAATGGTCTCTTTGATTATTGTTTTAAGAGAGAGTTCGAATCCTTTGAAGAAAATATTGACTGGTTAAATAATGGTGACAGAGCCATGGGAAACATGATGCTTGCTATGTCTCGATGCTTGGTACATCAATTCATTGATGATGTCGAATCTCCAAAAGAGCTATGGGCCTACCTGGATGAAATATTTGGCAGACAGAATGAAGGGATTGGTCCAAACCCTTTCGAGAACAAGAAAAGTGATGCATTCGCTCCCCTTGATGGTCTCTCAGATCATGAACCAGTATCATCTCATATTGAAGTTGTTGACAAAGAACTTGCAGATTCTCCACTCATGCTCAAACTTTCTTCTCTTTCTGTGCCAACTCACACTCTAGATATTGCAGAAGGTCCTAAATCCTATCTTGCACCAGAGTTTGTTGGTTTGCATCATGATCACATGATTATTTCGGAGGTCAAAACAGCTTTTGAAGGTAATGCATTCGCTCCTCTCCAGCTATCTCCTCTTTTATACTACTATATGATCATAATTCCATGCTTTTAGAAGGTCATTGAAGAATAGGGCCATTGCCATTCGCTTGGGATAATTTCTCATGCATCTACTGGTTTTGATCTCACCTCTCATGGTTCAAAGGAGATCTCAAGAAACCATGATTCAAGTCTTGTATCTAATTTGGGTTCTAAGCAATTACTGCTTGGGAAAATTTCTCATACATATGATAGTTTTAATCTCACCCCTGCTGGTTCAAAGGAGATCTCAAGAAAGTGTTTTGAAAGTCTTAAATCTGATTTTGATTTCAAGCAAACATGTAATAGTTATTTTTGGCATAATCTCACCCATGGTGGTTCGAAAGAGAAGACAAAAGACTATATGCACTTTCAAGATTTGATCCTACCTCAGCTGATTCGGATCATAGGTTCAAGGATCATTTTCATACTGTTGGATTTGTTCTCATCACATTCGATCTGAAGAGCAAGTACAAGCACATGCTTTTTGAGCATGATCCACTTCTTCCCAAGAAGAAGATACCTCCAGACATATGACCAAGCATCACACCTGCTTGAGTTTGGAGCATTTATTTTTATGTGTGCCTTTCAGTCTATTTTTGAGGAGGGGGTATGTTTCCCATGAAATTTTCCCACTTCCTTGGTTTATTGATTGTTATTATTCATTGTATTGGATGACCTTTGGTCTTAGTTACCAGGGCTCAGGATGGATTAAGGGGGGGTGTTAGGATATTCCTATACTCCTTCCTAGTCCCACCAGTATTTTGATCATTTACATTTTCAGTCATGCATGCACCTTTAGGGTTTGCATGCATTATAGGGTTTACATGCATTTTGCAAAATGCATGCATCCCAGTCATCAGTCCAACACCTAGCCCTCAGTTAGCCAGCTCCCAGGAGCTTCTCACTATTCACTTTTAGCCCTCCAGTTGCTTAATGCGCCCTTCTTCCTTGATTTTAGGAAGCAACTCGTCCTTCTTTACCTACCAGTTCAGTTGTCTTCAGTTTATACTCAGTTACACTCAGTTACAGTCAGTTACACTTAGTTACACCTACTAGACTCAGTTTGACTGATGGTTGACAGTTACTTGAGCATTGATGACTCCACTGATGCTGATGAAGACTTCCAGTTGTGCTCCGATGATCACGAGGACACCTAGTTGTGCTCCGATGACACTCTATTGATCTTATGATCACTCTGAGAGGCTAATTCGAATTGCCACCTTAGGCATTCGAATCCTCTCTACCATTGTACTATTTATTTGTCCATATTGTGATTAATTAACTAGTGTGTGTGAAGTATTATTGCTTCTATCCGAGTTCTACTGTACCATATTATTCTGTTGCTCATTATACTGTATTGTTCACTCTTCTTCTATTTTCCTGCTTAATCATAATTACTCTTGTGAGGTATACATCATCTCTTAGATCTGCTGTGAGGATTTTCACAAATACAAACACTTCCGTATAGAGGAATAATAACATCTCTATAGGAATACAATATACATATATGTGAAATACATTCCGAAGTTACACATACATCAACACACACTGTGGAAATTCTTTTGAGTGCTTTGCCATGATCCATGGAAGGTAAATGGGGTAAATTGTCGGCCCTAATTATGGAGCCTAACCTCGAGGGGATAAAGAGGGTCCAACCGGTGACCTCCCTAACTTTGGGGGGAGAAATCTCACCTGCTGCTCATGATCTCTTGAGCCAACTATTGGGACCAAGTTGACTTAATCTTATTTAATTCATAATAATTAGATGTTGGGGAATATGGAACAACCAAGAGGCTATGTAATTGACTCTCATATCTCTTGAAATACACATTAATTTGAATGTTTCTTTCTCATTTTTGTTGCATTGCATATTTTTTTAGTGTGCATGCAATTTTTATATCTCTATCAAATCCTTTTGTTTTCTCCTTTGTTTACTACTTCCTTATTATCTATCTCATAACCAAAAGTTTTGCTAGTTGATAAGTAATGGGCATTGGACAAAGTTAGCACCATGAGATCCCATTGGAAATCCATTTAGGATGCCAAAAAGTCACAATATAACCATAATACATCAATATTAACAATGTTCCCTTAATGCAGTGTCCAAATAAAAAGTTTCTAAGCTTGGGATTGAGGTAAACTATCTATAATATTAATAAGTGGTGTGGGTAATAAATGTTGATATCCAGAGGGATAAGCATATAGGCTAATTTTGAGACGAAATAAGAGGTAACTTCCGTACACTCGTGAGAGAGAAGAATGTCTCTAAAATGGAAAGCATTTTGAGAAAAACATGTCCTTGGTGAGTGAAGGTGG
The DNA here is from genome assembly GCA_027924585.1 of Larix kaempferi. Lineage (NCBI taxonomy): Eukaryota > Viridiplantae > Streptophyta > Pinopsida > Pinales > Pinaceae > Larix > Larix kaempferi. The sequence continues at coordinate 15,328,742 of BSBM01000444.1, read as the reverse complement.
GTATTAATTGTGGAAAGAAATCTCAACATAGAGATATACAATTATGGTAAGATAGCTTGCAAGTTGAGATAGATAACAACCACAAGCCAACTAGATGACCCACAAGGCATGCCATGAAAATGACCCACAAGGCATGACATGAAAATTGTCAATGTTGTTGCGCCGAGAGGCGCTCTACAACCCAATATGAGGGAGATCTTGTAACATGTGTGAGTTTGTCGAGTAACAAAATAATACAAAGTAAACAAAAAAGAATAATACAAAGTAAAAAGTAAATATGAGACTTAAACTAGAGACTTTAGAGCTTAGGATTAGGTGATAAATATTATGTCGGTCATAAACAAAAAAGAATAATACAAAGTAAAAAGTAAATATGAGACTTAAAGTAGAGACTTTACTTTTTATTTTTAATACAAAGTAAAAGGTAAATATGAGATTTTAGAGTGTTTGTTGAGTTTGTCGAGTAACAAAATAATACAAAGTAAAAAGTAATAAATATTATGTCGGCCATAAACAAAAAAGAATAATACAAAGTAAAAAGTAATAAATATTATGTCGGCCATAAACAAAAAAGAATAATACAAAGTAAAAAGTAAATATGAGACTTAAACTAGAGACTTTAGAGCTTAGGATTAGGTGGCTTAGGTATTGCACTCAAGGAGCTATTTGAGGAGAGGTTTGCACCTCGGGAGATTTGATCCCTCTTGGCGCTTGATAGAGCCTAGGATTTGGATCTATGCTGGTTAGTATTGGAGTGAAGGATGATGTTATCACATCAAACCAAGGACTTGCACTCCAAAGTGAAATTTCAAATTGGCAAAGCTTATGGTGCAAGTAATGCCTTAAAGACCATGTCTCTCTCACAACTGTTTTTGCCTTTGGTATTATTCACAACGCAAACAATTGTAAGATTTTATTCAAAGGAAGTTTCTCTCTGAATTTCAAAGATTATCCCAAAATGCAAAGGAACAATCTAAATTTCAAAGATTATCCAAAATGCAAAGGAACAATACCTTCATGATTGAAAATGTGGTATCATGCCTTTAAGTGACAGTCAGAAAACATAAATCAAATGGAAGCAAGAGGAGGCATATACAAAAGAAAATAAAGGCAAATTTGAAGATTCAATAATCAAGTACAAGGAAGACAAGGAGGTACAACTTATGTGAATGCATTATGCAATGGAGGTACATGAAGAAGATCCCTTTAGTAAGCTATGAGAATTCTTGAAAAGATTGAACCCAAAAGCATTAATTGTATATACAAAAGAAAATCAAGTTAAATTTGAAGATCCAATCGTGAAGTTCAAGGAAGACAAGCAGATACAACTAATGATAACGCATAATGCAATGGAGGAACATGAAGAATATCCCTTCAGTAAGCAAGAAGAAAACTTGAAAAGATTGAACCCAAAAGCAATAATAATATGTCAATCTAGGGTACGTGGAATGTTGAAGCATATCTAAAGTGAGACAAGTCTCAAATATTTAGAGCTTACCAAGTTTAAATCTTGAGATGGACTAGTTAATGGTCATAGCCTTTTTGGAGGCATATACAAAAGAAAATCAATGCAAATTTCAAGATTCAGTTATCAAGTACAAGGAAGACAAGCAGTTACAACTAACGTTTGACACATTATGCAATGAAGGTACATGAAGAAGATCCCTTTAGTAAGCAAGAAGAAAACTTGAAAAGATTGAACCCAAAAGCAGTAATGATATGTCAATCTAGGATACTTGGAAAGTTGAAGCATATCTAATGCAGTGTTTTTAAACCCAGTTGAACTGGAGCTGGAACCGACCAGTTTGACCAGCTAACCAAGCCTGAATATTGAACCAGGACAAAACTTGGACTGGGGTCCGGTTCGGTAACAAGTCTGGCCTGAACCGACTGGTTTGTTATCGAACCAAACCAAACTAGCCGAGTCTGTCAATAACCGGCTGGTCAGACGCCGGTTCTCCTCCACGGGTCCGAACAGGTAATGAAAGGGAATAAAAACACCTAACCCTAAATCGTTGCTAAACCCATAAATATGGCACCCAATTCACTCACACGTTCCTCTTGTTGCAACTTGCTGAGTTGAGTTGTTTTCAGTTTTCTCGTTGAGGAGGCATCTGTCCAAGGACCGAGAATTGCACACTGGAGTTGTTGAGAGAGAGTTGACAACTTGACTGTTGGAGGGTCGTTGGCTTGTAGTTGGACGCTGGAGCCTGGAGCAGGCAGAGTTTGACTGTGTAATCTAGACTGTAGAGGCTATAGAGTCTCATTGATATTTTATTTTGTTTCAGAATCAGAGATATGTGCTATGAGACTTTACTATGTAGTGCACTTGGTGCCATTTTGTGACCCATACATGGTTTATGGTATATATATATGAGTAGACTTTGCATATTATGTCTCTAATGGTTTGAAATCATAGCTTGGAATGTTAAATATAATTTGTGGTTAAACTTGTAATTTTTTTTTATATTTTTTAATATTCCGGTTCATTGAAATCAAACCGCTCCGGTTCATTACCGGTTCTGGTTACGGTCCGAGTTGACCCTAGACTGGTTCGATTCCTGGTTCCGGGTTTTGAAACATTGATCTAATGTGAGACAAGTCTCAGATGTTTGGAGCCTGCCAAGTTTAAATCTCGAGGTGGAGTAGTTAATGGTCATAGCCTTTTTAATACTACCCTCTATTCTGCTTGATTTGATTTGGAATTACCTTTGGATAAAAGGCTTTCCTTAAACTAGTAAAATCAGCAATATTTGCAAGGCATTTCATGTAAATGAAGCATGGGTCGCGACACACAACCACCACAAAAAGATTCTATGTACCTGGGATACTAATAACCTGTCTTACTAACTACAAAACGTGCCTCAATGACTCTATTCAAAACTGCTGTGAGGCAATAGCAAAACAAACTCCAATAGTAGGCTAGTTGGTTAAGACATGCCAGAAAGCCATGTAGCAGCAAGGACAGTACTCGGGCATGGAGGTGGGTTGTCCTAGGGAGGTGTATGCTCCCAACCATCAAAAGCAGGCTCTGTATGTAGCTACGATAATAGGTTCCCATCCATAATTTGCTGGATCAGGTCGAAGGGCCTCTCTATTTCTGAGATGGCAAGGGGAACTGTAGGAAGCTTATCATCATTTTGACTTGACTGGCACACCAATTAAGTTGCTGCTCTTGACATTTCCAAAGAAGACAATATGCTCAAAGCCTCAAATGATTAGAGAGACGAGACTGAGCAGAGTGGGAAAGGGTATTGGCAGGAGGCTTCCTGCTCATTGTGCATGGACCTATACCCCAATCGGATTGCAAAGATGGTCATCTTGACCTGAATCTTCTGTAACTGTGCTGAAATTTGCAGGTGCAAACTTTGATATGAATTATGGAAATAAGGCAGTGTGCAAGTGTAGTGTATCATATTGGAGAATGGAACAAGTGAAGGGAGGTAATGAGGTAGAGGTTTAGTGACAGTATATTGATGATTATACGCGATTACATCCTACATTGATGATTCTGCAATGATATAAAGGATACAACTCTCAAACCCTACATTGGATGCCAAATATATAATGGATATGATTCCCAAACTCTCTATATGGATGTTGTAAATTCTAACCATTGCCTTTTTTAAACTGCTGACTCTTATAATTCCCAAAATCTACACTGGATGACTCTTATAATGCCAAAATCTACACTGGATGCACTCCATATGGATGCCATAAATTCTAACCAGTATCATTTATTAACAAATGAATCTAAATAGATTTCAATATTTTAAAAGGCATTGGTTTATTTTCAGGTAAAGTGAGAAGTATCTTGGTGATTAATCAGAGAATAGTCTGTTGGCAGAGAGAAGTGATGGAATATCAGCAATACTGAGAGGGGGGGGGGTGAATCAGTATTGTAAACTTTTTCTTTGATTACCATCTTCAGCCTTTGCCATATTGATTGCCATCAATGACAATCTACATCCTCTGCCATATTGCCAACAAGAAGCAGTCTCACAAAGGAACTGATTGCTGTGCATTGCACCATGGTAGCTATAAATTATACCCTAGTGGATGAAAGGGATCACTATGAGAAATGACACACCTAAGATATGTCAAAATTCAATTCTCTGTAAGCTGTCATCCATGAATACCTGTAAGCTGTCATCCATGAATACTGCATTGTAATCTGTTAAATGTCTGACTTTGGGAGGTTGCAGCCCTTGCTGATTGGTTAGAACTTAGGTTTCTTGGCATTTCCCTTGAACTGTAGAAAACTACCTGTGTGCTATCAGAATAATTTTGATTCTTGAACAGCCCCATCTTAATGCCCCTCCTTTTTAATTTTTAAAATTTACCCCTTTGTATCGCTTACCACTACCGTGGATCCATCTTAAACCCGGATCTACTAAGTGTTGAAGGGGATTAAAAAAAGAGCCAGATGAATCTCTCATAGTTGTTATATTTTGACTTTAGAGGTTGGATGTTGAATTTTAATTTTTATACCATGTTGACATTAGAGGTCAGGTGAAATATTTATTACATTTTAATTGGTACACATGATGCAAAGAGACTTGAGACACATCTCTTCCAGCTGGGCTGTAGATTTTACCTCTCGTGCAATGAAGGGAGGGTGGACAAGTGCACTGCGATTTTGGTTTGCAGCCCTACCTGCATATGCAACCGAATTACATGCATACACTACCACATCCCCTACATATTCAACCTAACTGGGTATGAAGCTGAATGCTACGGCCCTGATAAGGTTTAATTCAGCTGGCATAGAAGTTTTGAAGCGTGTTGTAATAGTCTGGCGATCCATTTACTCCACAATACTTTGTGTTTCTGTGATTCTTTGAGTTCATTACAGATCCGAGGGCTTGAAACTACTAGATTGCAAAGATTGCTTGAGGTTTTATTTTACTTTTCTTTTCATGTGTATTAGATCTAAATTGCTTTCATATGAGATTGTCTTTACTTTCGATCTGCTTGCAGTTTCGAACGCACAAGGTGATTTACAGGCGGTATGCAGGCCTCTTTTTCTCCATGTGTGTGGACATAACTGATAATGAGCTAGCTTATTTGGAGAGCATTCATTTATTTGTTGAGATATTGGATCATTTCTTCAGCAATGTATGCGAGCTTGATCTAGTATTCAATTTTCACAAGGTAAAACTCTGTCATACTTTTGTTAAGCTGTTTGACATTTTCTGATTTTATAGGAAGTCTGCTTTAAGATCTTCTAACAAAGTTACAGCTTTTGCTGCTATGTGGTTATTTAATGCTCTGATTGTTTTGTCAAATGCGGCTTCTTCATTTTTCTTGTGTACAATGGCAAGAACCTAAAAAGTGTCAGTTTCAGCTTTAAATTATGAAGATCCTTGTTTAGTGGAAATCCCAATCCATTTTCTGTTTTAAGGCTGTGTATGTACTTGGGTTAGGCGGAGGCCCCACTCTTTTTTAAATTTTTTATGCACCACATATTCTTAATTTTGAAAGGGTTTTTTTAATTTATGAAATTCCGTTAGAATGCTTTACAATGAAGTTCAAGACACATCTGGATGTAAACAATCATATCTTTGAAACATTCAAATTTCAGACTACATAGTTATAATCAAGGAAAAATTTAGACCTCATGAATTTTAGGTAGCCGAACACCTTCCAGAAATGAAGCCCTGTAAGTTGTATGTAGTTTAAATGCCATTTTTAACAAAATTTCTGTCAGAATGCTGAAAGATCAAACCTGTACAAGGCTTGGTGAAATGAGGTCCGAGGAGGGCCATAAATTTGAGTATATCAATGATAAACATTTATTTCATAGCAATCACAAATGCCATTTGTCATGACAACTTCTAAGTTGTGCAAATTTTAATGTTAGACCACCGTTCAAGCAGTGCCCAGAACATACAAGCAGATTTGATACATACAAATCTTATGTTGTACAATCAGAACTTGAAGCAGTGCAGTTTGACTTCACTAAGACTTGTGAATCTTGCTGATCCTTGGCTGGGGCAAGTACTTGCCTAACACTTGCCCTTGAAACTCGATACTTGCGATACTTGCCACAAACTTGCCATATTTTTTGTGCACATAATTTACTATATTTTAATAGTGCACCTCACAGAGTTGAATTTGAACTGGGTACATGCTTGCAGGGAACTATCCAAATGCTCAGCAACATTATTGACAACCGGTTGAGTTAACCCCTTGGGCTTATATTCAAACTGAGAGAGAGAGAGTTGTCTTCCCCAAAGAACTTAGTTGCAACAGTTTCTAGTATTGATGAAAGAACTATCTGATATGACCCCCTATCTGTAGTCTGTAGTAGTAGTAGTAGTAGTAGTAGTGTGAGAATCACTTGGAAAATTCTTTTGAATTATGCACTTATATGTTCTTCTCCTTTAATCCAATTTCTAGGTAATTTGAACCGGGCACCTGCTGGCAGGGAACTATCCAAATGCAGCAACATTGGCGACAACTGGTTGAGTTAACCCCTTGGGCTTATATTCAATCAGAGAGAGAGAGAGAGAGAGAGATTTCTTCCCCAAAGAAGAACTAAAAGTTGCAGCAGTTTCTAGTATAGATGAAAGAACTATCTGATATGACCCCCTATCTGTTGTCTGTAGTAGTAGTAGTGAGAATCACTCGGAAATTTCATTTGAATTATGCACTTATATGTTCTTCCCCTTTAATCCAATGTCTAGGGAATTTGAACCGGGCACCTGCTAGCAGGGAACTATCTGATATGACCCCTTATCTGTTGTCTGTAGTAGTAGTAGTGAGAATCACTAGGAAAATTCTTTTGAATTATGCACTTATATGTTCTTCCCCTTTAATCCAATGTCTAGGGAATTTGAACTGGGCACCTGCTAGCAGGGAACTATCCAAATCCAGCAACATTGGTGACAACTGGTTGAGTTAACCCCTTGGGCTTAGGTTCAATCCAAGAGAGAGAGAGAGAGAGAGAGAGAGAGAGAGAGAGATCTTCCCCAAAGAAAACTAAAAGTTGCAGCAGTTTCTAGTATTGATGAAAGAACTATCTGATATGACCCCCTATCTGTAGTCTGTATTAGTAGTAGTGAGAATCAATAGAAAAATTCTTTTGAATTACGCACTTATATTTTCTTCCCCTTCAATCCAATGCCTAGGCATCTCAACTTTCATGTTGCTTAAACGAGAATGTATTTATCATTTGATAAAAGAGCTACTCCCTTTGCAAACTGAAGTCTGTTAGAATAGCACCATTGCCTTCATATCTCAGGGGTTTACCATTTTGCCTCCAGAAGAAAGACTGAAAGCCATCAATCGCATTCAAATTTCAAAAGCCTCCAGAAGAAAGAACAAAAGCCATCAATTACATTCAAATTTCAAAAACCTCCAGAAGAAGGACCAAAAGCCATCAATCGCATTCAAATTTCAAAGACAGTACTTGTGACTGAGAAATATACAGTCTTGTTCCTGGCCCCTACAACTGCATTAACAAGCCTGATTTTAGTTCCTTCTGTTTCAGAAGATAAAACAACTACTATATCACTGACCTTCATCAAACCCTGGCTAGTATCATAAACAAGCACATATGCATTCACAACCACAGTAAGGTTGAAAGGAGAGCCTCTGACCATCTTCCAGTCTTCCAATGGTTCATTTCCATACAAGTGTCTAATCAAATTATGGGTGGTAACTTAAATGAGTCTTTGGCTGTAGATAGCCATGTATTCTGGTCCCTCTGACCACCTGTTTTTCTACATTTTGTAACCATTCACGCACCATTGTATTTCTCATTTTGATTAGAAAATTTAAATGTCAGAAGATAGGACCGCCTTTCCAAGTTTAGAGGCAGAAATTATATTTTCCCTAGTACATTTTTGCTAAAATCACGACAGATAGGCCTTGGTGCTCTTCATTAAACATCAATCTCATATGCTTATACATGATAGAATCAGATGGAAATGCTGCAATCTCGCCAATCCTGAAATCCTAATGACTGTTAAGTCTGCTGAATTCTGAATGGGATATAAAAATCTACTTTCTCCCTATGTAGTCTGATGGGGTCGGAACCACTCTCAAACATCTTGAAGCAATTAATGGTAAATTGGTAATGTTAAAAATTTAAGTGAAAGTCGATATTCTTTTTTATCTTTTTTGTTGATATTCTTCTTTATCTTTTCTTTTCTATCCTTGTACTTTAAGAATTTAATACATCAGTAATTACCAGGGAGGGGGGTAGGCAGTTCAAAACAATGGACTTTGGTAAAAAGGGAGCGTGAGAGTGTCCCAGTTTTGAGGTGGTATGTTCCTCTTGTGTGTTTCCTTGCATCTTCCCTAGAAGGCAATGTGGGGGAGTGTCCCCCTTGGAGTATCCATGTTCTGGGAGCTGTGGGGAACATGTCCCCTACCTTTGGGAATGTGTTCCCATGTAACATTGATAATCATCCTCACATGCTATATACATGAGCAAACTTGGCATATTTGGTGTCTGATGGTTTGGATTTAATGCTCCAAAAGTGAAATTGTTTCTTAATGCTCCAAAACTGAAAGTGAGTGAAAGTAAATTATGATCAGTTCTTTAATGCCCCAAGAGTGAAATTGTTTATCTTGATCAAGTTTAACAACAATTTATTTTACCCATGTGCCCCTCATCTGGTGTTTTAATGCATGTATTTGTTTTCATGCTTTTTTGAGGTGAGCATTTAAATCATTTAATTGCTAAGTGTGCCCACCAATTAAAATAGCCCTTTAGACTACATTTAGTGCATGCGTTGCTCCGTTGACAATACAAGTGCTTTATTTACCTGTTTGTATTTATGCTTGAAGTCCATGCTGAGTCCACCATCCTATTAACACGTTTTTAACTGAGGTTTTAATATTTATGCTGAAGTGGAAAAGCATGTGTTGTGGATTAAGTCATTTTGTACGCTGCTCCATCATTTAGATTTAACGCATGGTCATATCCACTGTTTTGAAATCACCCCTATATATTACCATGTGCGTGGGAGCTCAAGTGCAGTTGCGATTTCTTCATTACCCTTGCAGCTGTACCTTCTAATTGAATTTTGTCAAGAATGGGTTTCAAACTTGTGCCAAATGCCCCTGCACATGGTCTTTATAGGCAGAAACTGTAAGAGTTTGCAGCATGCTAGACAGTCTTGGATCCTGTATTAGCATTTCTGAGTTGCTCCGCCATGGCCAGGAACTGAGGATTTTGCATCGGGGTTCATGTTTAGAGTAGTCTTGGTTGTTGAGTAAATTAAGTATGAATCCACTTTCCAGCCACACTGCCAGGTAAATCTGTTTTGCAATTTGCTCTATATTTTCATCCTATGGACTTGTTATCACACAACTTGTAGTTGTCCCAAAAGGTGATCCTATCCAGGATGGTAGAGGCGTTGGACAACTAAAGAGGTGACCCAAGAGATGCCATGGTTCTCAATGCAATTGGTTGTCGCGCGAATCGAGACACTCTTCACTTTAGATTTAGCCTAAGCAAGACCAAGGGGGAGACCCTAGCCAACCTATGAAGGTTATCGAACCTATTCAAGACCTCCTAGGGAAATGTGAAAGTGAAATAGGAGAAGATCAAGAGTAAATGGATCTAGATCTAGGAAATATAAGTGGGTCCAAGGAATTAGGGCTTTGTTGAAGAGGCTTATAGGATGGGTAAATGTTCAACCAAGGAAAGATTAAGCCACTAATGAGTTTAGATAAGTAGATCTAGATAGATCTAATGCCAGATAGAAAGATCCAAGTGGGGCCCACCCTTAAAATATGGAAAATGGGTCCACAAGGTGAAAATCAAGTTGAGATGGCACTAGAAGGGTTGCTAATCATTGGATCTATGGATTTGATGAGGAACAAGCAATACCCAAGTGACAGATCTGGAAAAAGCCCACCTACCCACAAGTGCGACCTCCCTTGGAGAGGCCTAGTGCCTTAGATCAGGGGGTAAATGGCGTCAGATGCCCACCAAATTTGGTCTCCAAGGTTTATTAATTATTATTGAGGTGGGTTTTAATTATTAAGCCCAATCAATCGCCAGATCTTATCAGATCTAAAATATAGGGTTTTAAGATGAGGGTTTGAAATGACCAATGGGTAAAAATGCATGAAACTAGATACATATCTTGTAGAACATACCTCAAAAGCTTGTGGCCATCTTGCAATTTGATAATCTTTCCCAAGTGAGGCAATCAAGAGTGAGATCCAAGTGAAATCGCTATCCTTCCAAGTCGTCCAGTGCGCCCTTCCCTGTCCAAAACAATCTATAATGAGAATCAATAAAAAATGGAAGAAGCTATAAAGATAAATAGATGAGACAAAGTGCATCAACTGTGTCACGAAGATACAATAATGATACTCCCTGAGACAAAAAACAATCCAAAGATAAGATATGGGGTTTCCCCACTACAACTTCCCCTCAAATCGTCCTCCTCTTCACCCACACGGCCTCCCTGTAGAGAAAACGTTTGATGCCCAAGATCCATAATGATAACATGGAGAAAAGATTGTATATTCAACTTGCAAGAGCATCCAACAAGACTAGAGAAGTATTTCTGCAAAAGTAGTATTTTATTCCAAGAGTTCAAGAGCCCAAAGGTGCCTTTACAATAGGGCGGCCTCTTCCTTAAATAGGAGAGAGACCAAAACCCTAACCACTTTTCAAACGAGTGGTGAAGATCAAAAGATAAATACAATACAATCAATGGCTAGGATGAGCCGGAACAATATAACATGGATCAACTCACTAGAGGGGGTGCGCACTCACTAAAAGTTGCCCTAGGGGGATGCGCACCACATAAAAAATGACTATGACAAGTGTATACCACATAAAGTGACTAGGACAAGTGACTAGGAGCACATGGTGGGGCTAGGAGGTCTTATTATCCTTCACTAGCATCACCCCATGGCACAATGATATAAACTATGACTCAATAACATGTCCAAGTGACTAAATGTTCAAATCGTGGCCCCCTCAATGAGAGAATAATACATCAAATCACAACCTGGAGAGTGTGTGGACCCCACTGAATGTTGCAAGCTGATCTAGAAGGAGTGGGATAAATCACATGTGACCTCTGAACAAATCACGTGCCAAAACCTTGCCTCAATGGTCCAAATCGATTTCCTCAATGACCTTTTTATCCCATTTTTAATCGACCTGAAAAACCATCAAACTGCCTGTAGCTCTCTGTCTGGTCCCTGGGCACAAAATCTGAGTGTACCAACATGCTCGAAGATGGGGTAATATGGTAATAACAAGTGGCTGGACTCCCCATCTCCTCAGGAGCACCCTAGGAAAACGTGCTATCTCAATGCTACTGCTAGAGAGGCCATTTCTGTAGTGCAAAACTGGCGAAATGTGGAAATATGGCCATATCATCATTGAGAGTGCCTGAAATTGATAACTGAGTGTCTCAATGGACTCATAAGGTCCAAATTTACTAGAGATGAGTACTCATACACCCTGTGACAACCTGTAAGATCATCTGTAGCCTCAACTATACCCAGACAATAATAAAAATAATGGTCTGGAAATAATGATAACCATAAAAAAATGCATATATGAAACCTGTGTCCACTGTATGGAATCATCAAAGGTGTATCAAAGGACCATAAATCATCATCATATAACATCACTGGTCCTAACTCATCACGGATCCCAAGGTTGACTTGGTCAAACTAGGTTTGACTTGCCAAAGACTCAAAACTGATCAAAATATGACCCAGGCTAGAAAAGCCTGCTGCTGCAAGTGCAAATGGTTATGACATGCTCTTTTAATCATTCTCATAGCAAGACTTAAAGTATTAAGCATCATTTCATTGGCAGTTAATAGATAATTATATCAAGCATAAATTTGAATAATCATTTACTTACAAAAGAACCTCAAGGATATACTCATTCTGTAGACATGATCATTTTGCTAGCAAAGGGTGAGGGTGATTAATGCAAGGCTAGGACAAGGGAATGACTTAACTGACTCAACGTTGTGATACTTTGGATAAGGGGAAGGGAATACACATTAAGCATATGTCGGATAATAAACACATAGGGAATGGCAGTGTCTCACAGATGGGATAAGTTGTTCAGAGGAGTGCTTATTCAACCTTGGCAAAATGTCTACAAATCGCATCCAAGCTGTATCAACTCCGTGAGAATCTTTTCTAGAATCGCCATGGACTGGGTGCCTGGCTAACCGTAACTGAGGTTCTAGGGGACACTTTGAATTAATTGTCCCTTACTCCATCTCACATCACAACCCGTGGGCTCCGTGAGGAATTAATCATTACATTTCATTTCCTTGGCTAGCAGTCTTTGGATTTAGCATTCATTTAACCACTGCTTTGTTTAAGGCCTATATGACCCTTTTCGGGATTTTGCATGTGCTTATAAGCACAACTACGAAAGCTTTCATCTAGGGTGTTTTTAGTTTCCATTTCATAACCCTTTTGGGGATTTTGCATGTGCTTAGAAGCACAACTACTCAAGCTTTCATATAAGGTGTTTTTCATTTAAGTTTCCAATTGATTTCACAGTGCTCTTTCATTGTGCTGAGAAGCATAGTTTTTAAAGTATTTTCATGGGGTTTCATAAAAGATATAACAATAATTTCCATATGTAATGATGGTAGTAAAATTTGCTTTAGGTTTTAGCCAACACATTCAAGCAACTATGGAGACTTTCCACAATCAAGACCAAACATCGGGGCAACCGACTAGAGTGATCAAGGTATCAAATCCAACTCACCAAAGGTAAGTTTTGTTGCCAACTCAGAGCCGAGACACAAACAAACAGGGATGCTATCCAACATATAGGCAAAAGTGGGGAGGTCCTCCATATCACAGGCTGAGGTGTAAGTCAGGGTAAAAACCAAAAATGGGAAAGATAACAGATGGATGGGTAAAGTGTAGGTGATGCCTAAGCTAGCAAGCTATAAAGGTGGGAATGATCATGTCCACATTCTTAGAAGGGTAAAACCAACGAGTATAAAACAAGAGCTTCTAAATGTAAGAAATGCAATCATTTAAATAATCAATAACAACCATATTCATTTCATACAGATATACTGCCAGATCACGATTACTAGATACTAAGTCAAGCTATTAAAATAACCAAAAGAGCAAGATAATAAGACCAATGCACATCATATACCTGCTGGGTCATATACTTGTACCTGCTATCTGGATCATCGATAACCACTGAAACACTGCTGCCGAAACTCTGGGCACTGCACTACTCTGTATGGGATAAAAGGTCATCTCAGTCATCAAATCTGAAGTCAAAATGCTTAGCCTTGGCATAAGGTCTACTGCATGTCTGATCTGGGGCTGCTCTGATGTGTGAGTGATCATAAATAATACTGCTCATCATAGCTGATCTCACTAGAACTGTGTAAAGGCCAAGCTCAAAAATATGCAATGAACTGCTCTGCAATCATGGTAGCCCGGCTACTATGGATGTGATAACAGGATTCAGTGTGACCCTTTTACGGAATTCTTTAATGATAAGACGCCTTGCATTAATCTCGGGCACCCTCTTCCCACACATATAACTTTGCTTGTTGACATCTGATAGTTGACATCTGATAGGGCTTGTGATTCACATCATGTACTTCAACCATATTTTGAAGTGACAACAACTCAAGGTGTGTTGTCCAGTCTGTTACTTATTTTCACTGATAATATATTTTCGCTAGAAAGGACATCCTTTCACTGATTCCTTAGCTCTTTTAATCAATCTTTGATTTCTATGTCCTTTGTATCTATCCCAAGCTTAAGGCCTTCTTTAGGAACATTCTGGAATTTCTCGTCCTTGAATCCATCAAATACTGCATTAAGTGCTCATCAAATGGGCCTGTGAGGCACATAACATTCTAGTTTTTATTCTTCAATCTCTCAAGGAACGGGGACTTCTCCAATTGCTCCTTGCTAGATCCAGTGATGTAGCAGATACCTTTATGGCCCAGTTTCATCCTTGATATGTATTGGTCCAACAATGCCAATTTATTACCAGACTTTGTTCTTTCAAACCCCAAAAGTTTTGCAATCCGGTTCCTGTTTGATGCATCCACAATTATTCCAAGTTTAATTGATTTGCCAACTTTATTCCAGAATTTGGCATACTTTTCCTTCTTTTCAGCATCGGGTTCTGATTCTGACTCAAAATCTATTTTATCCTTTGCATCTAATTTATCAGGGTCTTCTTCTGCAATTCGACAAATAATGTCCAAAGCCTTACAAATTAGCTCCCATTTTATTGTTTAACTGTTGTGCTGTTGAAGTATTCCTCATGATACATTCAGTGGCAAAGTGTCTGAATCTACAATGTCCAGCAGGAAGCCTAGGTACCTGGGAAGTAATTCTTAAAATTCATCAGAAATGAAAACAAGTCTGACATACAAATTGAGGTTTTCCTTGGCATTGTAGCAACATTCCTATAGGTCCCAGAGAGCCCTTGTGGGGATGAATAGAGTGGATTTGAACTCAACATCACCTTCTGCAGTAAGGTGTCTCCATGCTAAGGGTTTTTTTCCATTAAAATCCTTTGTCATAGAATGGTAGAATTCAGACTATTTCTTCACAAGATTTTATTGCAGCCCAATCTTCTTGTAAGGCTGGAAATTCAGGGGACTCCATGTTCAGTACATCCAAGCCAACGATGGACTCTTCGTCATTGACTTTGAGTACAGTAGTCCATCTTTCTTCTAGACACAGATCTGAGTGGAAACTGACGCGGATTGTGTTAACAGGATGTCAGAGACAGCATTGTGAGAGCTGCGAGAGCTGTGGGAGCCGAGCAGCACTGCTTGAACTACAGGAGTAGTGTAGAGTTGTGTGAACTGTACTTGCTGTGGATCCATTGAGAGTCTAGGGGAAAACCTTAGCTGCAATTGAGGAGCACAGAAGGCCATAATCCATTCTTGAGTTCCCTTTCCTCATCATTGGTTTAATCTCTATTTCAGATTTATTCTTCCATATCCATTCTCTTGTGGCTATACCTATATCATTGAGTTTCCTTTGAATCCACCTCAAAATGTTCCTGGGTGGCCTAGGCTTGCTCAATCTCTACTCTCCGTCATCCTATAATAGTTTGCAGCTTGTTACATGTGATGGTGACGGTCTTACCTCCTTAACACATTGTGTTAGTTTATTGCAATATTAATAATATTGAAGGGACACAAAACAGCTATCAGTGATAGCTTTATGTAATAATTTATAAATGATTGAGAAACCTGCATGCAAGCAAACACAAATTGAAAGCAATAAACTCGTAGAAATAGAGAAAGCCTCAACTGTTTTCTTCTATAAATAATTCAACATGAGAAGAGTGGTGCTTGGTGAATCAACTTCATTTCCCTACAATAAACTCATAGAAATAAAAATCCACTCCAGGTCATATCCATGTTGCTTATCAAACCTCTATTTGGGAGATCCTCAACTGTTTTCCACTAGCTATAATTTACCATGAGAAGTGTCTTGGGGAGTTGGCTTCCCCTTGTTAAATTTTAATGCAGATCTGATTTGATAGCTGTAACAGTCTTTTTCAAATTTTAGCAGACTTCTAGCATTTAATTCTGAGATTCTAAATCAGCAGTAAATAAAACAATCATCCACAAGAACCATACGCAAGAACTCAAAGATTTTACCCTGGGGAAACCTTTTCAGGAATAAAATTATGAAACCCCAGCAAAGAATATCTTCCTCAACATGAGATGATTGTGTTTTAGATGAGCAGATTTATAGACTAGAAATCATGGCTGATCCCATACTGAAGTAATACCCGGATGTGCTTTTTTGTTCTGAATGTATACAACAGTACTGTCGTCTTCAACCCATAGATATAGTGGAAGATCCTGATCACATAACATGGCTTTGGCAGTGTTGCATATTGTCCTGTTCTTTCTTTCTACAACTCCATTATGTTGAGGGTTGTAAGGAACAATTAGCTTCCTCTTGATCCCTGTTTCTCGACAAAGACCATCAAACTGATGAGATCCAAACTCACCCCATTATTTAACCTCAAGATACGAATGTGCCTTCCTGTTTGGTTATCAATCAGTGCCTTCTTAGTCTTTAGGAAGTAGATCCAAGATTTGCGAGAGCAATCATATGTTACCATCTTTTGTAAACCGGGAAGAGCTCTGTAATGAAGGTGTCCAAACCTTCTATGCTATAACTCACAGGGGTTGATTGTATCGTGGACCAATGCCTGAATGTAATTCCTAGATGACTTGTAGAGGCCACCCTCTCGAACTCCAATCACCATGGCTGAACTCATCTCTTCATTCTTTGGCCACAAGTGGGCCTTTCTCTCCATGAAGATTACTTACTCTGTAACCCTTATCTTCTAAACTTGCAACTGAGAGGAGATTCTTCTTTAAGCCAGGAACATATAATATCTCTTCGATTTGCAAGGTTGTCCTTGAGTCAAGCTAAAAAGATGCTGAACTGATTCCTTCAATGTCATAGGTGGTACCATCTCCAAGTTCCACCTGAGCAGTAAACCTCTTCTTTCTGAAGTTTGTGAGAGCTCCTCGAAACCCTGTCATATGTCTGGAAGCTCCATTGTCTACCAGCCAGGACTTAGCACTATTGGTATTAGGTAATGAATCTGAAGAGGGCTGAAACCAAATAGTACTCTCTTCTTGGTTCTTGATCTTTGGAACACCTGTTATTTTTCTTCTTCTTAAGTTCTTCTTCTTCTGCAGCAGATGCCTGGAATTTTCCCTTGAACTTTCCTTTTGGCTTTTTACAATCTCTGGCATAATGTCCCATCTTGTGACAATTGAAACATTCTATCTTTGAAAAATCAATGTGCTTACCTTGAGGCTTTTTACCTTTGTTATTTTTGATGAAAGAACTTCTTGCCTTTCTTTGTCTCGGCAGCAAGGGCAAGAATCCCTTCCTTATGACCACCATTTCTGCTTTGCATTCTTCCTTCCTCTTGTAAACAATCATGCCATAGTCTTTCAAAATCTGGCTGGACTTCACGACCATTTACAACAGATAGGAATGTCTCCCATTAACTTGGAATACCATCAACTGCAGTTTGAACAAGATCATCATCATCATCTTCTGTAATGCCAATAGCCAAGAGTTGATCCCTTACCCGAGAGATCTTTGTGAAGAATGAAGCCACACCTTCATCCTTTTCCATCTTCAAAGTAGGAAGCTTTTTTTTCAGGACTCTCTTCTGACTGGGAGCTTTCCTTTCATACAGATTTGTCAGGGTGTCCAAGCATTCTTTGGCAGTCTTGAACGGGGTTATGACAGGCATCAAATTGTCCTCGATTGAATCATAGATGATTCTTCTTGCCTTGGCTTGCTTCCGCTTGAATGCCGCTCTACCTGCATTTGTTGTAGGTTCCTCTACAACATTGATGATTAAGTCATTAAGTTCATTTTCTTCTAGGGTAGCCAAGATCCTAGCTTTCCAAGAGTTGAAGTTGGAGGTCCATTCAAGTTTGTCTTCTGGTCTGAAGGCAATTGAAGCCATTAGAAAAGTGTTCTAAAACAAGTCTGCAATGTTCTTAACCTTCTCATATCTGAACCAAGATCACGTAGGCAACAGTAGCCTGCTAAAAAATTGTGCTCTTCACGTCCTCTACTCTGAAACCATGTTAAATTTTAATGCAGATCTGATTTGATAGCAGTTTCAGTCTTTTTCAGATTTTAGCAGACTTCTAGCATTTAATTCTGAGATTATAAATCAGCAGTAAATAAAACAATCATCCACAAGAACCATACACAAGAACACAAAGATTTAACTCTGGGGAAACCTTTTCAGGAATAAAGCCCCAACAAAGAATATCTTCCTTAATATGAGATGACTGAGTTTTACATGAGCAGATTTATAGAGCAGACTTTTACATTAACCTCTAGGGCACACATACCAAGGATCCTGAAGATTAAAAAAAAAAGGAAAGATAAGAGGGCTGCCTGCTGATGTCTGCCCTTCTGAAAATGACGCCAACTCTAACAGTCCTGATCTGTGACCTGCGTTACCCCTCTTAGGGCCTGTACTGTCTGAGCTAGCCTTCTTAAGGCCTGAACCAGCCTGTAGTAACCCTGTAGCAGCTTGCTGTGAGGTGTTAGCCCTCCTTAGGGCTTGCTGTAGCTTGCAGTCACCCTCTAGAGTGAGCACCTGAGTGGGCCTAATGGTTAAGAACATGTGTTATCTCTGTGGAGGTCACAAGTTCAAAACCGGCAGGGGGTAGGGTTGCTCATTGGCCCGTTGTGACAAGGCTCAAAGGGTAGGCGACCCCTGGGATAGAGTCTCACCCCAGTGGGCTTCGAGACGTCTCGGCCCCTGCCGAGTCACAAGTTACTGGTATATCTAGCTTGCGGGCTGTTGGATATACCCTTGGGAGGTTGCTGTTCCCATGGTCTAAAAAAAAAGTTCAATGTGGGCTGTTTACTCATTCTTCTTGGGTAAGTCACCCTTTAGACAAATTCTTGGCCCCATATCTTGGTCTCCATGGTCCACATGTGCCAACTCAAGTACATCATCATATATAAGGAAGATATTCTTTGGGTGTCTTGTTCTCCCCACTAACACCAAGGTCCCAGACTAGTTATTCCAACAAGGGGTGGCCAGTCCCTTTAGGAGGTCCCATAGCCCAATGACCAAGGAGAGGAGTACATCACTTGCCTAGACTTTGGTCTAGGGCTTCTAGTGATGACCTGGTTACTGACCAGGTGCCTCAGCCCAGGTTGAATTTAGTTGACCAAAGTCAACAACTTGGTAACTGACCAAGGTGCCTCAGCCTAGGTTGAATCTAGTTGACCAAAGTCAACAACTTGGTAACTGACCAAGTGCCTCAGTCCCAAATTGCATTATGTTCTTGGTAATTGACCAGGTGCCTCAGCCCTAGGTTGAATCAAGTCGACCATTTAGATGACTACATCTCTAAATGGGCGGAGCAGAAGAAGTTGCAGGCCAAAGGTCAAGCAGGTTATAGAAGGAATCACTATACTTGTGACCACATTTTTAATCTTGCGACCATTATCAAAGAAGTGAAAACAAGCAAATACAATGTATATTGGTGCTTTGTGGACTTTTGCAAAGCCTTCGATAGAGTTCCTACACCTACTATTCAAAATGCTCAAGGTTTTGGGGTTCCCATACTTAGTGGTCTCTTTGAGTACAAGTCTCTATTATATGATTATTGGTATAGCTCGTACAAAGATGGAAGCACAAAGGACACAATCACACCATAAGGGTCAAGCAAGGATGTCTATTCTCACCCCCACAATGTGGACTTTATTTTGATGAATTAGAACATTCATTTTAAAAGATGTAGGAGGATTAGGTGGTCACTTTCTTCTGTTGGGTCTACATTGCCCTTTTACTGTTTCTGGACTCCAAAACTATGGATACTCTGAGCTCATTTTGTATAACCATGGTCTTCACGTCAACCTTTAAATGGCATTATTTCCGTCAACATTTCTAAGAAAGAGGCATCCAATACTATCTTGGAGTGACATTCTCTTGTCATCCTTCTGTCTGATCCTGACAAACACTAGAATTAAGGTTGACCAGAAGTTATGCAGCGTTAACAACCTTAGAGACAATGTTTTCAGATTTAATGTCAGGATGTTGTGGCTAAGATGTGTTTCTTACACACCCTGGTGACATCCTCTCTCCTTTACAGTTGTGAGATTTGGAGCCTGTATCTAAGGAAAATAAGTCGAAACACATACATGTGAAACAATTCTGCATTATCAATTTAGTTGAGTTTTAAGCTGCACAGGACTCATTGCATGACAATGTCATTAGGCCAATGATAAATGCGCTTACCTAGGCTCTCCAATCCTCTATGCTGCTTGTTAGATGGGATCATGGATAGTTTATATGCTAAGCTTCTTCTATCCAACTTTTAAACCTGGATATTGAGAAGCCTCCCTGTGCCCCCCCCAACAAGTTCTTTATTGATGCACTCTAGCTTAGTAAAAGCAATATTAATATATCATGCAGGTATTTGAGAACAGATCTACAAAGCCTACTCGAAAGCTACATGGACAGACCCTAGAGAACCTATATCAGAATGAGAAACTTCACCACTACTTTCACACCTACATACATGTCAAGGATGGTCCATATGCAATTTAGAATATAACTGGTTATACCCTGTAACTTGAGACTATCTCCAGCCCAGTTTTGGGTTTATTGATTATTCCCATCAGCTATGCATAGAGATGAATCATCTTCAAAGGGAGGTCTCATTTGCATGCTGTGCATGTGAAAGCCGAAGCCAGAAGATTATTTCATCTTCAGATGTCCTATCTATTGCATTTGAAAGCTTGAGTAATTAGATCATTTCATCTTTAGATGTCGTATCTGTTAGAAATGTGTGGTCATTATCATGCTTGTTCAGATCCTTGTGGCCCACTGAGGACTTTCATACAGTATGAGGACCAGAGATGCCCACTGAGGATTTTCATACAGTATGAGGACCAGAGATGCCCACTGAGGATTTTCATGCAGTATGAGGACCAGAGATGTATCCCCTTACTCATTTGTGAAATGATTCACCTCAGATATAAAACTCTTTCAGATCTCCCTGCACTGCTAACTCCAGTCTCATCCCCTCTTCCAGCTGCCACACAGTTCCGATCACAAGAAGCAATACAAGCAAAACTGCAATACTAGGTCTATTAAGCAATGCAGATTTGAAGATGCACAATTTAGGGGATGGCAAGAATCTCATTACAAACTTCTTCTGGGCGTTGGATGTTCTGTATTGCATTTACAGAATTTATGTGATTGAAACTTTCAAACTCAAGCCCAGAGAATACACCTCTGGATGGGAAGATACACATAAATTTTTAATTGCTAAGGTCGACAGAGAGTGAGCACTCAAAAGGGATTTATTTTGGATGCAGGTGTATTTGATACTAGATGAATTTATTCTTGCGGGGGAGTTGCAAGAAACAAGTAAAAAGGTAAAAATTCTTTTGTCATGTAGGCATAGCTGTTATTTATATTCTACATGTGCAAAGGCATATAGCACTGAAATGAGTGTTCGAGTGCAGGCAGATATTTAACAACTTGATTGTCACATTTGTTTTTACAATTATATTCCAGGCAATCATTGAAAGAATGACTGAGTTGGAACGGCAGGAGTGAGAAGCTTTTTTGATCCAATTAACACATCTCCTAGGTAGCAGAAAACTGCCTCCTGCATTATTTTTTCTTTGCTATTTCTGCTTGTAGTTTGATAACATTGTCATATTTGATTTTTCGATCCCGTTATTGTCTGCATTGTTTTGCTTTGTTTATAAAATTGCATTATTATTTGATTATTTACAAAGATGCACCTTCTCTGAGATATGCAGGCTTTGATATTCAACCTGAATTCTATAATGTCGACAATAGTTGGGTTCATTTGTTCTCTTCCGGCACATGTAATAGATTTTTTTCCTGCTTATTTCCAACTGAAATTATTATGTTCACAACAGTAGTGAGGGTTTTCCATGTGTTTTCCTCCTTTTTATGGAGCTTGTAATAAATCTTGTTCTTGTAGATGTGTGAAAAGTAAAGCACACAGCACCTGTTCATTTTTGTGTAAATTATGTGCATGTTTGGAGTCGAATCCACTATAGAAGGTGGCCACTGCTACAAGTGAAGTTTGTATCACTTGCTCTGCAGGTTGAATTCTAGGAGGACATGCAACCTCTGTGTATAAGAGTCTTTTTAAAAAATCATCTCATTCATGTAGACAGATTCGTTTAGCTACTTTCATAGTTTGATTTGTCAGGCATTTTAAATTATGTCTAGTCATCTTCCACCAAAATGCACCGTTCTGTAATGTGGTAGATAGACTCTATTCCCAAAGATGAATTTGTTTTACTTATTGATGAGAGTTCTTCTTTGATCTTTTCTCCATGGTGCTTGCAATAGATTAAATTAGTTACTGTTGTCTGTGGCTTTATATGTTTATTTACTGGAGTTTCTTGTTAGACAAAGTGCTTAAAGTTAATTGTTCAAGTTGAATAAATAAAGCATGAAATGCACATTACTGTACTGCATGGTTGCAAGTAGCATTCACTGAGAACGCCTCTGAATAATTTATTTGAGCCTGGTGGTAATTTATTTGAGAAGTGATAGTACGATGGTGTGCTCATGCAGGTTGAATTTTGTAGACACGTTTTTCTCTTTCCTTTTTCCATATTTAAAAAAATTGCCTTGTACATCTATACAAAATTGTTAAGCAGTTGGACTTTGTATATAGCCATTGCTAGGGTTTGAAATCTAACAAGGAAGAAAGTTAGTTGTGTCAAATGCAAAGAAGCATAATTTTGTTGATCTAATCTCCATAGTAATAGAGGAAGACTTATTATCTCGTGAGCGTACATACAGAGTTAACAAAGCTATTATTATGCTTGATTTCTAAATTTGTGTTTTATGCTCAC
The DNA here is from genome assembly GCA_027924585.1 of Larix kaempferi. Classification (NCBI taxonomy): domain Eukaryota; kingdom Viridiplantae; phylum Streptophyta; class Pinopsida; order Pinales; family Pinaceae; genus Larix; species Larix kaempferi. The sequence goes on along the minus strand of BSBM01000444.1, from coordinate 15,306,347 downwards.
AACCCAGACATTCCAACAATTTAAGGTCCCAGGAAGCATTTTTGATATCTAGTGGTCCGTTATCTAACTGGTTTCTTGTTAAATTCGGGTTTGCTTCCTTGATATCTTAAGTACTTACTTAAACATTTACTTGAGGACTTTTCATGTCCATGCATGCGAATCTCCCTCTGTAATACTAATGGATAGAAGTTGATGGCATGGAATGCCTAGTAAATAGAATTGATGGAGCAGAGGGTGGTCTTATACAACTTAAAGGTTGCCAGAGATGATGTGGATGCAAAGCTTTTCAGTAGATATGGCATGATGAGATGTAGCTACTTGTAAAATGTTAAGAACAAACACGTTATTTGAGCATTAAATCAATAGATCCTTGTGGGAGATTGTGCTTGCACCAAATTATTGAACTTTTTTTAAAGAAATGAGTCGGGATTTTGTTCATCTCTGGGTGAAGAACAGAGCTCACACCATTCACACCTTTGAACAATATTACCATACCCTGAATACTGGACTTTGCAAAAGTTAACAGCTAATACGGTGCTAATTAAGGCCGCCCATGAAGGCCTCAACCATTCTTCTTGCCTGATATGGGATTCTTCTGTTGGGAAGATGACCTGTTTAGTTTCTGAATTGTCTTTAGAAGGTGATGTTGATGGATGGATCTGATGTGATCTCATGAACATCTGGTTTACCCTAGAAACAAGCACTTGAGTTTTTTATACATGGATATTTGCTCCTATATGTGAGCATACATTTGCACTTGAGTTTTTTATAGATGGATATTTGCTCCTATATGTGAGCATACATTTACTCTCTTCTTTATTAGCATTCCTTCGCTTGTTCATTCAAGGGATCAGAGTTGCCTTGTGATAATCAAAGTCTCATTTGCATCTCTGATCTAGCATTGTGATTAGATCTTCTACAAGGATTTGTTGATTAACTTGATTTCTGTCCTCTTTATTAACATTCCTTGGGATCAGAGTTGCCTTGTGGTCATCAAAGTCTCATTTGCATTTCTGTTCTACTATTATAATTAGATCTTCTACGAGGATTTCCTGATTTCTCTCTTCACCAGTGGTTCTACTGCTGTCAACATCTTGAGATTGGCTTCTTATGAATTTCACAAGCAAGCGTGAACAAGGATGCACATAAGAATGACAAAAGGTGGATTCATATGTTATTTAAATGATGCTATGCCATTACATAGTAGAAGAAAAGTACCTTAACTCTCGAGTATCTAATTGTTAAAAGTGAGTTCTTGGAAGTGCAGTGTATGTGACAATGTGGATGAATTACAAAACAGGTCACCATCTTTCTCTCTGACCATTGACTCGCTAGCAGGATGAGGCCAAATGTTTGCTGAATAAACATTGTTTCCATGGACATAGAACTCGGCTTGTTCATTGAACTTATCTCGTTCTTCTCTTTGTATTCCAACATTACAACCTTGAGTTTGCTTCTCGAAGGAAGCTCCATCTTCTCCACGAGGGTCTTAAATTACAAGTAACAAGAAATAGGACATCATAAATTTATTGTTCCTCTTTGCTTACATGGACTTGTTTCAACAACGACATCCACTACTGTTTTATTTAACGAGATGTGTCTCATCTAACATCCCTTTGACCTAGCATAATTGTGGAGTTTTCAATGAAATTACGAGTTTTGTTGCAATTTCAAGGTTTGATCCTATCAATTGAAATAAACCTTGTTCTTTCACACCCATAGCAACCATCTTTTTTGTTCTTATTAACAGTAAAACATCTATTATTGCTGAAATTTATTTGTGATTGTGGATTATCCTTCATTATATTACCAATGGAAACTATATTTTTCTCTAAACAAGGAACAACATATACTTCAACCCAAATTTATGCGTGATTGTGGATTATCCTTCGTTATATTATCAATGGAAAGTAGATTTTTCTCGAAACAAGGAACAAAATATACATCTTTAATCTTCACCTTTTCACCTCTTAGTTGAAGTAGGACATTTCCCTTTATATTTTTCGCCCTTGCTTAATACAACATAATTAGATTGAAATTTATCCTCTATTAAATCAAGCTTAGTTGAAGTAGGACATTTCCTTTTATATTTTTCTCCCTTTCTTAATACAACATAATTAGATTGAAATTTATCCTCTATGAAATCAACGTACGATTCAACTTTGAGTAAAGACTAGATGTGCTTGAATTGATCTACTCATTGAATCCTTGATTTTTGCCATGAAAAGAGAACTATTTCTTGTTTAAGCACATTAGCACGTTTTTTTACAAATTAATGACTTACGAATGCTCTTCATCGCACATTCATTCCTTGCAAACTCTTCTTATATGCCCCAACTTGCCACAATAAAAGCATTTGATAGCTTTTCTATATTTACATACCATGCTCCATTTTCTACATATTGTTTGTTGCTCTTAAATGTTGTTGCAAATGCCACCCTCGAAACCTCATTCCTTCTATTTTCAAATTGTTTTTTCCACCCGTCTTGGTTCAAGAGCTTATTGCTCAAATGTTAGGGCTTAATCAATGCTAGTTATGTTTGGGGTTCATTAAAATGTGAATATGAAAGAGGTGAACTTTTCAAAGTTGTAGCCACCAAATCTTCTTCCATTCTCTATTAATTTGATTTCAATTGGTCTTTAATATCTTTGATTTTTATCAAATGATCTTGCAAGGAATCGATCTTCATTTTAATTGAAAATAAGAGACATTTGAGGAAGAAAAATCTCTTTTTTGAGTTTTCATGCATGGCTCGTAATTTCCAGTATATGATAAATGTATCATTATCATCTTGAACTTTGAGAAGCAGCCGATTCGTTATGGAGACTTTAATTAGCATCACAGCGTCTCAATTATTTGCATCATACGTTGCTTGGGCATTGGTTGGATTATGCACTTATTTTTTAATACATATTTGCCGTATTGAAAGATTCAAATGAATTAAAATTTTGACCATTAAACTTTTTGTTATTGTCCAACATTATGTGGAATAAACTGACCATTTTGGGGGATTTGAATACACCAAACAGATTTGAATTCACTGCTAGAACTCAAGAATTTGCAATATTTACTACTGTCCCAGTATAGACACAATATAAACTGGAGTTCACAAAACAGTCCAAACTAGAGCCATTTCCATATAGGCTGTAATTTATAATATTTGGGATTGCCTGGGCTCCCTTTCTTTGAATTTGTTACCTCCTTGAAGGTATGGCAACTCAATTCTTCTCATTGATTGGATCTTCAGTTTGCTTCCTTTCATTTGTGTTTTTGTGGCCTCAAGGAATTACATCAGTCTACTACAATGGTCACCTTCAATATGCCTAATTTAAATCTTTGGCCATACATAGCGTTCTCCCTCCCGATACATTTTTAATTTTTTTTACTATATAAATATTTATTCACCAAATAATTAAATCAACAACAGAGTCTATGTGGACTTGAATTCGCCTTGCTTTTCTATCCAATGCTTTGTGTTATTGCAATGCCTTATATGATCATCTTAATGTCTTAGCTTCTTCACATACTTCTTGCAATCTTGCTATGATACCATGTGAATTCAGTTGTATGCTATTAGATGATGCAATGTCTCATTGCAGTGTAGAAGAAGAGTACGTTACATTCCCAAATATTTAACTGTCAACTATTACATTAAATAACTTATTATACATCATTTGATTAGTATGACTTTATTATACTATGATACCATGTGAGTTTTACACACAAGCGTGAACATGAATACGTGCAAGAACGAGAAAGAGTGGATTCAGTTATATGCTATTAGATGATGCAATGTCTCATTGCATGGTAGAAGAAGAGTATTTTACATTCCTAAATATTTAACTTTCACTACTACATCAAATAACTTATTAATACATCTCTTTATTAGTATCACTTCATTATATATGTAAGTCATACTTTTTTTTCCCCAAAAAAACATCTCATTCTATTAATTGAAATAGAGCACATTTTACAAAGACTCTTGAAAAAGAGTCATTACTTCCCAAAACCATCTCCACACCTATAAGGAGTAGTTTCCAAAGTATTCAAACAACCATGTTAAAAAAATGCACTTAAATGAGCCCTTTTTGCAATAACAGCCCGCAAAGGGCACACAAAAATGTTATTTCACAACCTTGATTTTCATTACATCATCATAAAAGAAGGATGATCAGCGTGGAAGACAATAAGCATTAGGTCGGATAAGGTCATGGATAAAGTTCAACCAAGTTTTCATTGATTTGCATCCATTGGTGCCATGTTCCTTCAACAAGTCTCAATCCCTACTTGGATAGTTGGTTAGCGTGAATATTTTTCTCTTTGTATCTAAGTCATACTTAATATGCAAATGTGACAATAATCTCCAACACCTCCTTCCTAAATTTCTTCTTTTTTGCCTTAATTCTTTGGTGTCAAGCGATCATCTCTTTAAACTGTTGAATTTTCTCACACCTATACCATAATATTGTTTTTTACCTATAGTCTTTCTAAATATGAAAATCATCTCTAACATTATAGTCAATTGATTTTCATCTTTTTAAAGTATTTTGATTTCACATAGATTGATTTTATCAAGGGAAAGCCATATGAGCATTTTCCTATAGGTTTTATGACGAAAAACTTTGTTCTCACAATTGAGATTTGTTTTTAATTAATACCCAATTATGCAAATGTGACAACAATCTCCAACACCTCCTTCCTAAATTTCTTCTTTTTTGCCTTAATTCTTTGGTGTCAAGCGATCATCTCTTTAAAGTGTTGAATTTTCTCACACCTCTACCATAATATTGTTTTTTTACCTATAGTCTTTCTAAATATGAAAATCATCTCTAACATTATAGTCTCAATTGATTTTTATCTTTTTAAAGTATTTTGATTTCACATAGATTGATTTTATCAAGGTAAAGCCACATGAGCATTTTCCTATAGGTTTTATGACGAAAAACTTTGTTCTCACAATTGAGATTTGTTTTTAATTAATACCCAATTATTTTTAGCAAGAATGCTTCTAATGAGCTCCTTGATCGAATTTCAATATAACTATATTTTTTTCCTTTGCAACATCCAAGGATAAGATAAACACTCAATTTCTAATGCTTTAAAGAAAGAGGATCTAGAACTTTCGATCTACTCTTAGAGGCGAACCCCTTAAGCCAATGACTACTTGAACAATTTAATTTCTCTAACAAACACACCCCAATACCAAAACCCTATCTACATCTCTTTGTCTATAAACTTAAAAATTGAAACCCATAGTGTGTAGATGCATGCAATATTTTTTTTTGCAAGAAAACGATTGAGAGCTTTGTAGAGGTGCATCCAGTATGAAAAAGGACTGGCTTTGCAGGATGGCTAAATCTAGTATGAAAGAGGACTGGCTCTGTAGAGGTTTGCATTTAGTATGAAAGAGGGCTAGCACTGCAAGGATGGCTACTTCCAACATGAAAAAAGGCTGGCTCTATAGAGGTTTGCATCCAACATGGAAGAGGGATGGGGCTTTGTAGAGGTTTGCATCTAGTATGAAAGAGGGCTAGCACTGCAAGGATGGCTACTTCCAACATGAAAAAGGGCTGGCTCTATAGAGGTTTGCATCCAACATGGAAGAGGGATGGCACTGTAAATATGTTTACATCTAGCATGAAAAAGGGTTGGCTATGTAGAAAGTTGCATCTAGCATGAAAGGGGGCTAGCACTGCAAAGAGGCTTACATCCATCATGAAAAAGGGTTGGCTCTGTAGACGGGTACGTCCAACATGAAAAAGGGTTGGCTCTGTAGAGGGGTACATCCAACATGAAAAAGAGATGCCTATGTGAAACTTCTTGTGATGTATAGATTCGAGAGATGTCAGAAGTCAATGGTAATAATACAGGGTTGTAGCAGCATGATAAAGACGATGATGACAATGTTGGAAGAATACCTTGTTAAGAGGGACTGTTGAAGAATGTAATTTTGGAAGATATTCTTATTGTATTTTTATTGTACTTATTTCGGGAAATATTCATTATGTATTTGATTATGTAAAAACCCTAAAATAAATAATGTGAAATAGACAAGTCGACTCAGTGGGTAACCTGCCCAAAACAATGGGCAATCTGCATATTTAACTGTCAACTATTACATTAAATAACTTATTATACATCATTTGATTAGTATGACTTTATTATACTATGATACCATGTGAGTTTTACACACAAGCGTGAACATGAATACGTGCAAGAACGAGAAAGAGTGGATTCAGTTATATGCTATTAGATGATGCAATGTCTCATTGCATGGTAGAAGAAGAGTATTTTACATTCCTAAATATTTAACTTTCACTACTACATCAAATAACTTATTAATACATCTCTTTATTAGTATCACTTCATTATATATGTAAGTCATACTTTTTTTTCCCCAAAAAGACATCTCATTCTATTAATTGAAATAGAGCACATTTTACAAAGACTCTTGAAAAAGAGTCATTACTTCCCAAAACCATCTCCACACCTATAAGGAGTAGTTTCCAAAGTATTCAAACAACCATGTTAAAAAAATGCACTTAAATGAGCCCTTTTTGCAATAACAGCCCGCAAAGGGCACACAAAAATGTTATTTCACAACCTTGATTTTCATTACATCATCATAAAAGAAGGATGATCAGCGTGGAAGACAATAAGCATTAGGTCGGATAAGGTCATGGATAAAGTTCAACCAAGTTTTCATTGATTTGCATCCATTGGTGCCATGTTCCTTCAACAAGTCTCAATCCCTACTTGGATAGTTGGTTAGCGTGAATATTTTTCTCTTTGTATCTAAGTCATACTTAATATGCAAATGTGACAATAATCTCCAACACCTCCTTCCTAAATTTCTTCTTTTTTGCCTTAATTCTTTGGTGTCAAGCGATCATCTCTTTAAACTGTTGAATTTTCTCACACCTATACCATAATATTGTTTTTTACCTATAGTCTTTCTAAATATGAAAATCATCTCTAACATTATAGTCAATTGATTTTCATCTTTTTAAAGTATTTTGATTTCACATAGATTGATTTTATCAAGGGAAAGCCATATGAGCATTTTCCTATAGGTTTTATGACGAAAAACTTTGTTCTCACAATTGAGATTTGTTTTTAATTAATACCCAATTATGCAAATGTGACAACAATCTCCAACACCTCCTTCCTAAATTTCTTCTTTTTTGCCTTAATTCTTTGGTGTCAAGCGATCATCTCTTTAAAGTGTTGAATTTTCTCACACCTCTACCATAATATTGTTTTTTTACCTATAGTCTTTCTAAATATGAAAATCATCTCTAACATTATAGTCTCAATTGATTTTCATCTTTTTAAAGTATTTTGATTTCACATAGATTGATTTTATCAAGGTAAAGCCACATGAGCATTTTCCTATAGGTTTTATGACGAAAAACTTTGTTCTCACAATTGAGATTTGTTTTTAATTAATACCCAATTATTTTTAGCAAGAATGCTTCTAATGAGCTCCTTGATCGAATTTCAATATAACTATATTTTTTTCCTTTGCAACATCCAAGGATAAGATAAACACTCAATTTCTAATGCTTTAAAGAAAGAGGATCTAGAACTTTCGATCTACTCTTAGAGGCGAACCCCTTAAGCCAATGACTACTTGAACAATTTAATTTCTCTAACAAACACACCCCAATACCAAAACCCTATCTACATCTCTTTGTCTATAAACTTAAAAATTGAAACCCATAGTGTGTAGATGCATGCAATATTTTTTTTTGCAAGAAAACGATTGAGAGCTTTGTAGAGGTGCATCCAGTATGAAAAAGGACTGGCTTTGCAGGATGGCTAAATCTAGTATGAAAGAGGACTGGCTCTGTAGAGGTTTGCATTTAGTATGAAAGAGGGCTAGCACTGCAAGGATGGCTACTTCCAACATGAAAAAAGGCTGGCTCTATAGAGGTTTGCATCCAACATGGAAGAGGGATGGGGCTTTGTAGAGGTTTGCATCTAGTATGAAAGAGGGCTAGCACTGCAAGGATGGCTACTTCCAACATGAAAAAGGGCTGGCTCTATAGAGGTTTGCATCCAACATGGAAGAGGGATGGCACTGTAAATATGTTTACATCTAGCATGAAAAAGGGTTGGCTATGTAGAAAGTTGCATCTAGCATGAAAGGGGGCTAGCACTGCAAAGAGGCTTACATCCATCATGAAAAAGGGTTGGCTCTGTAGACGGGTACGTCCAACATGAAAAAGGGTTGGCTCTGTAGACGGGTACATCCAACATGAAAAAGAGATGCCTATGTGAAACTTCTTGTGATGTATAGATTCGAGAGATGTCAGAAGTCAATGGTAATAATACAGGGTTGTAGCAGCATGATAAAGACGATGATGACAATGTTGGAAGAATACCTTGTTAAGAGGGACTGTTGAAGAATGTAATTTTGGAAGATATTCTTATTGTATTTTTATTGTACTTATTTCGGGAAATATTCATTATGTATTTGATTATGTAAAAACCCTAAAATAAATAATGTGAAATAGACAAGTCGACTCAGTGGGTAACCTGCCCAAAACAATGGGCAATCTGCATATTTAACTGTCAACTATTACATTAAATAACTTATTATACATCATTTGATTAGTATGACTTTATTATACTATGATACCATGTGAGTTTTACACACAAGCGTGAACATGAATACGTGCAAGAACGAGAAAGAGTGGATTCAGTTATATGCTATTAGATGATGCAATGTCTCATTGCATGGTAGAAGAAGAGTATTTTACATTCCTAAATATTTAACTTTCACTACTACATCAAATAACTTATTAATACATCTCTTTATTAGTATCACTTCATTATATATGTAAGTCATACTTTTTTTTCCCCAAAAAGACATCTCATTCTATTAATTGAAATAGAGCACATTTTACAAAGACTCTTGAAAAAGAGTCATTACTTCCCAAAACCATCTCCACACCTATAAGGAGTAGTTTCCAAAGTATTCAAACAACCATGTTAAAAAAATGCACTTAAATGAGCCCTTTTTGCAATAACAGCCCGCAAAGGGCACACAAAAATGTTATTTCACAACCTTGATTTTCATTACATCATCATAAAAGAAGGATGATCAGCGTGGAAGACAATAAGCATTAGGTCGGATAAGGTCATGGATAAAGTTCAACCAAGTTTTCATTGATTTGCATCCATTGGTGCCATGTTCCTTCAACAAGTCTCAATCCCTACTTGGATAGTTGGTTAGCGTGAATATTTTTCTCTTTGTATCTAAGTCATACTTAATATGCAAATGTGACAATAATCTCCAACACCTCCTTCCTAAATTTCTTCTTTTTTGCCTTAATTCTTTGGTGTCAAGCGATCATCTCTTTAAACTGTTGAATTTTCTCACACCTATACCATAATATTGTTTTTTACCTATAGTCTTTCTAAATATGAAAATCATCTCTAACATTATAGTCAATTGATTTTCATCTTTTTAAAGTATTTTGATTTCACATAGATTGATTTTATCAAGGGAAAGCCATATGAGCATTTTCCTATAGGTTTTATGACGAAAAACTTTGTTCTCACAATTGAGATTTGTTTTTAATTAATACCCAATTATGCAAATGTGACAACAATCTCCAACACCTCCTTCCTAAATTTCTTCTTTTTTGCCTTAATTCTTTGGTGTCAAGCGATCATCTCTTTAAAGTGTTGAATTTTCTCACACCTCTACCATAATATTGTTTTTTTACCTATAGTCTTTCTAAATATGAAAATCATCTCTAACATTATAGTCTCAATTGATTTTTATCTTTTTAAAGTATTTTGATTTCACATAGATTGATTTTATCAAGGTAAAGCCACATGAGCATTTTCCTATAGGTTTTATGACGAAAAACTTTGTTCTCACAATTGAGATTTGTTTTTAATTAATACCCAATTATTTTTAGCAAGAATGCTTCTAATGAGCTCCTTGATCGAATTTCAATATAACTATATTTTTTTCCTTTGCAACATCCAAGGATAAGATAAACACTCAATTTCTAATGCTTTAAAGAAAGAGGATCTAGAACTTTCGATCTACTCTTAGAGGCGAACCCCTTAAGCCAATGACTACTTGAACAATTTAATTTCTCTAACAAACACACCCCAATACCAAAACCCTATCTACATCTCTTTGTCTATAAACTTAAAAATTGAAACCCATAGTGTGTAGATGCATGCAATATTTTTTTTTGCAAGAAAACGATTGAGAGCTTTGTAGAGGTGCATCCAGTATGAAAAAGGACTGGCTTTGCAGGATGGCTAAATCTAGTATGAAAGAGGACTGGCTCTGTAGAGGTTTGCATTTAGTATGAAAGAGGGCTAGCACTGCAAGGATGGCTACTTCCAACATGAAAAAAGGCTGGCTCTATAGAGGTTTGCATCCAACATGGAAGAGGGATGGGGCTTTGTAGAGGTTTGCATCTAGTATGAAAGAGGGCTAGCACTGCAAGGATGGCTACTTCCAACATGAAAAAGGGCTGGCTCTATAGAGGTTTGCATCCAACATGGAAGAGGGATGGCACTGTAAATATGTTTACATCTAGCATGAAAAAGGGTTGGCTATGTAGAAAGTTGCATCTAGCATGAAAGGGGGCTAGCACTGCAAAGAGGCTTACATCCATCATGAAAAAGGGTTGGCTCTGTAGACGGGTACGTCCAACATGAAAAAGGGTTGGCTCTGTAGAGGGGTACATCCAACATGAAAAAGAGATGCCTATGTGAAACTTCTTGTGATGTATAGATTCGAGAGATGTCAGAAGTCAATGGTAATAATACAGGGTTGTAGCAGCATGATAAAGACGATGATGACAATGTTGGAAGAATACCTTGTTAAGAGGGACTGTTGAAGAATGTAATTTTGGAAGATATTCTTATTGTATTTTTATTGTACTTATTTCGGGAAATATTCATTATGTATTTGATTATGTAAAAACCCTAAAATAAATAATGTGAAATAGACAAGTCGACTCAGTGGGTAACCTGCCCAAAACAATGGGCAATCTGCATATTTAACTGTCAACTATTACATTAAATAACTTATTATACATCATTTGATTAGTATGACTTTATTATACTATGATACCATGTGAGTTTTACACACAAGCGTGAACATGAATACGTGCAAGAACGAGAAAGAGTGGATTCAGTTATATGCTATTAGATGATGCAATGTCTCATTGCATGGTAGAAGAAGAGTATTTTACATTCCTAAATATTTAACTTTCACTACTACATCAAATAACTTATTAATACATCTCTTTATTAGTATCACTTCATTATATATGTAAGTCATACTTTTTTTTCCCCAAAAAGACATCTCATTCTATTAATTGAAATAGAGCACATTTTACAAAGACTCTTGAAAAAGAGTCATTACTTCCCAAAACCATCTCCACACCTATAAGGAGTAGTTTCCAAAGTATTCAAACAACCATGTTAAAAAAATGCACTTAAATGAGCCCTTTTTGCAATAACAGCCCGCAAAGGGCACACAAAAATGTTATTTCACAACCTTGATTTTCATTACATCATCATAAAAGAAGGATGATCAGCGTGGAAGACAATAAGCATTAGGTCGGATAAGGTCATGGATAAAGTTCAACCAAGTTTTCATTGATTTGCATCCATTGGTGCCATGTTCCTTCAACAAGTCTCAATCCCTACTTGGATAGTTGGTTAGCGTGAATATTTTTCTCTTTGTATCTAAGTCATACTTAATATGCAAATGTGACAATAATCTCCAACACCTCCTTCCTAAATTTCTTCTTTTTTGCCTTAATTCTTTGGTGTCAAGCGATCATCTCTTTAAACTGTTGAATTTTCTCACACCTATACCATAATATTGTTTTTTACCTATAGTCTTTCTAAATATGAAAATCATCTCTAACATTATAGTCAATTGATTTTCATCTTTTTAAAGTATTTTGATTTCACATAGATTGATTTTATCAAGGGAAAGCCATATGAGCATTTTCCTATAGGTTTTATGACGAAAAACTTTGTTCTCACAATTGAGATTTGTTTTTAATTAATACCCAATTATGCAAATGTGACAACAATCTCCAACACCTCCTTCCTAAATTTCTTCTTTTTTGCCTTAATTCTTTGGTGTCAAGCGATCATCTCTTTAAAGTGTTGAATTTTCTCACACCTCTACCATAATATTGTTTTTTTACCTATAGTCTTTCTAAATATGAAAATCATCTCTAACATTATAGTCTCAATTGATTTTCATCTTTTTAAAGTATTTTGATTTCACATAGATTGATTTTATCAAGGTAAAGCCACATGAGCATTTTCCTATAGGTTTTATGACGAAAAACTTTGTTCTCACAATTGAGATTTGTTTTTAATTAATACCCAATTATTTTTAGCAAGAATGCTTCTAATGAGCTCCTTGATCGAATTTCAATATAACTATATTTTTTTCCTTTGCAACATCCAAGGATAAGATAAACACTCAATTTCTAATGCTTTAAAGAAAGAGGATCTAGAACTTTCGATCTACTCTTAGAGGCGAACCCCTTAAGCCAATGACTACTTGAACAATTTAATTTCTCTAACAAACACACCCCAATACCAAAACCCTATCTACATCTCTTTGTCTATAAACTTAAAAATTGAAACCCATAGTGTGTAGATGCATGCAATATTTTTTTTTGCAAGAAAACGATTGAGAGCTTTGTAGAGGTGCATCCAGTATGAAAAAGGACTGGCTTTGCAGGATGGCTAAATCTAGTATGAAAGAGGACTGGCTCTGTAGAGGTTTGCATTTAGTATGAAAGAGGGCTAGCACTGCAAGGATGGCTACTTCCAACATGAAAAAAGGCTGGCTCTATAGAGGTTTGCATCCAACATGGAAGAGGGATGGGGCTTTGTAGAGGTTTGCATCTAGTATGAAAGAGGGCTAGCACTGCAAGGATGGCTACTTCCAACATGAAAAAGGGCTGGCTCTATAGAGGTTTGCATCCAACATGGAAGAGGGATGGCACTGTAAATATGTTTACATCTAGCATGAAAAAGGGTTGGCTATGTAGAAAGTTGCATCTAGCATGAAAGGGGGCTAGCACTGCAAAGAGGCTTACATCCATCATGAAAAAGGGTTGGCTCTGTAGACGGGTACGTCCAACATGAAAAAGGGTTGGCTCTGTAGACGGGTACATCCAACATGAAAAAGAGATGCCTATGTGAAACTTCTTGTGATGTATAGATTCGAGAGATGTCAGAAGTCAATGGTAATAATACAGGGTTGTAGCAGCATGATAAAGACGATGATGACAATGTTGGAAGAATACCTTGTTAAGAGGGACTGTTGAAGAATGTAATTTTGGAAGATATTCTTATTGTATTTTTATTGTACTTATTTCGGGAAATATTCATTATGTATTTGATTATGTAAAAACCCTAAAATAAATAATGTGAAATAGACAAGTCGACTCAGTGGGTAACCTGCCCAAAACAATGGGCAATCTGCATATTTAACTGTCAACTATTACATTAAATAACTTATTATACATCATTTGATTAGTATGACTTTATTATACTATGATACCATGTGAGTTTTACACACAAGCGTGAACATGAATACGTGCAAGAACGAGAAAGAGTGGATTCAGTTATATGCTATTAGATGATGCAATGTCTCATTGCATGGTAGAAGAAGAGTATTTTACATTCCTAAATATTTAACTTTCACTACTACATCAAATAACTTATTAATACATCTCTTTATTAGTATCACTTCATTATATATGTAAGTCATACTTTTTTTTCCCCAAAAAGACATCTCATTCTATTAATTGAAATAGAGCACATTTTACAAAGACTCTTGAAAAAGAGTCATTACTTCCCAAAACCATCTCCACACCTATAAGGAGTAGTTTCCAAAGTATTCAAACAACCATGTTAAAAAAATGCACTTAAATGAGCCCTTTTTGCAATAACAGCCCGCAAAGGGCACACAAAAATGTTATTTCACAACCTTGATTTTCATTACATCATCATAAAAGAAGGATGATCAGCGTGGAAGACAATAAGCATTAGGTCGGATAAGGTCATGGATAAAGTTCAACCAAGTTTTCATTGATTTGCATCCATTGGTGCCATGTTCCTTCAACAAGTCTCAATCCCTACTTGGATAGTTGGTTAGCGTGAATATTTTTCTCTTTGTATCTAAGTCATACTTAATATGCAAATGTGACAATAATCTCCAACACCTCCTTCCTAAATTTCTTCTTTTTTGCCTTAATTCTTTGGTGTCAAGCGATCATCTCTTTAAACTGTTGAATTTTCTCACACCTATACCATAATATTGTTTTTTACCTATAGTCTTTCTAAATATGAAAATCATCTCTAACATTATAGTCAATTGATTTTCATCTTTTTAAAGTATTTTGATTTCACATAGATTGATTTTATCAAGGGAAAGCCATATGAGCATTTTCCTATAGGTTTTATGACGAAAAACTTTGTTCTCACAATTGAGATTTGTTTTTAATTAATACCCAATTATGCAAATGTGACAACAATCTCCAACACCTCCTTCCTAAATTTCTTCTTTTTTGCCTTAATTCTTTGGTGTCAAGCGATCATCTCTTTAAAGTGTTGAATTTTCTCACACCTCTACCATAATATTGTTTTTTTACCTATAGTCTTTCTAAATATGAAAATCATCTCTAACATTATAGTCTCAATTGATTTTTATCTTTTTAAAGTATTTTGATTTCACATAGATTGATTTTATCAAGGTAAAGCCACATGAGCATTTTCCTATAGGTTTTATGACGAAAAACTTTGTTCTCACAATTGAGATTTGTTTTTAATTAATACCCAATTATTTTTAGCAAGAATGCTTCTAATGAGCTCCTTGATCGAATTTCAATATAACTATATTTTTTTCCTTTGCAACATCCAAGGATAAGATAAACACTCAATTTCTAATGCTTTAAAGAAAGAGGATCTAGAACTTTCGATCTACTCTTAGAGGCGAACCCCTTAAGCCAATGACTACTTGAACAATTTAATTTCTCTAACAAACACACCCCAATACCAAAACCCTATCTACATCTCTTTGTCTATAAACTTAAAAATTGAAACCCATAGTGTGTAGATGCATGCAATATTTTTTTTTGCAAGAAAACGATTGAGAGCTTTGTAGAGGTGCATCCAGTATGAAAAAGGACTGGCTTTGCAGGATGGCTAAATCTAGTATGAAAGAGGACTGGCTCTGTAGAGGTTTGCATTTAGTATGAAAGAGGGCTAGCACTGCAAGGATGGCTACTTCCAACATGAAAAAAGGCTGGCTCTATAGAGGTTTGCATCCAACATGGAAGAGGGATGGGGCTTTGTAGAGGTTTGCATCTAGTATGAAAGAGGGCTAGCACTGCAAGGATGGCTACTTCCAACATGAAAAAGGGCTGGCTCTATAGAGGTTTGCATCCAACATGGAAGAGGGATGGCACTGTAAATATGTTTACATCTAGCATGAAAAAGGGTTGGCTATGTAGAAAGTTGCATCTAGCATGAAAGGGGGCTAGCACTGCAAAGAGGCTTACATCCATCATGAAAAAGGGTTGGCTCTGTAGACGGGTACGTCCAACATGAAAAAGGGTTGGCTCTGTAGAGGGGTACATCCAACATGAAAAAGAGATGCCTATGTGAAACTTCTTGTGATGTATAGATTCGAGAGATGTCAGAAGTCAATGGTAATAATACAGGGTTGTAGCAGCATGATAAAGACGATGATGACAATGTTGGAAGAATACCTTGTTAAGAGGGACTGTTGAAGAATGTAATTTTGGAAGATATTCTTATTGTATTTTTATTGTACTTATTTCGGGAAATATTCATTATGTATTTGATTATGTAAAAACCCTAAAATAAATAATGTGAAATAGACAAGTCGACTCAGTGGGTAACCTGCCCAAAACAATGGGCAATCTGCATATTTAACTGTCAACTATTACATTAAATAACTTATTATACATCATTTGATTAGTATGACTTTATTATACTATGATACCATGTGAGTTTTACACACAAGCGTGAACATGAATACGTGCAAGAACGAGAAAGAGTGGATTCAGTTATATGCTATTAGATGATGCAATGTCTCATTGCATGGTAGAAGAAGAGTATTTTACATTCCTAAATATTTAACTTTCACTACTACATCAAATAACTTATTAATACATCTCTTTATTAGTATCACTTCATTATATATGTAAGTCATACTTTTTTTTCCCCAAAAAGACATCTCATTCTATTAATTGAAATAGAGCACATTTTACAAAGACTCTTGAAAAAGAGTCATTACTTCCCAAAACCATCTCCACACCTATAAGGAGTAGTTTCCAAAGTATTCAAACAACCATGTTAAAAAAATGCACTTAAATGAGCCCTTTTTGCAATAACAGCCCGCAAAGGGCACACAAAAATGTTATTTCACAACCTTGATTTTCATTACATCATCATAAAAGAAGGATGATCAGCGTGGAAGACAATAAGCATTAGGTCGGATAAGGTCATGGATAAAGTTCAACCAAGTTTTCATTGATTTGCATCCATTGGTGCCATGTTCCTTCAACAAGTCTCAATCCCTACTTGGATAGTTGGTTAGCGTGAATATTTTTCTCTTTGTATCTAAGTCATACTTAATATGCAAATGTGACAATAATCTCCAACACCTCCTTCCTAAATTTCTTCTTTTTTGCCTTAATTCTTTGGTGTCAAGCGATCATCTCTTTAAACTGTTGAATTTTCTCACACCTATACCATAATATTGTTTTTTACCTATAGTCTTTCTAAATATGAAAATCATCTCTAACATTATAGTCAATTGATTTTCATCTTTTTAAAGTATTTTGATTTCACATAGATTGATTTTATCAAGGGAAAGCCATATGAGCATTTTCCTATAGGTTTTATGACGAAAAACTTTGTTCTCACAATTGAGATTTGTTTTTAATTAATACCCAATTATGCAAATGTGACAACAATCTCCAACACCTCCTTCCTAAATTTCTTCTTTTTTGCCTTAATTCTTTGGTGTCAAGCGATCATCTCTTTAAAGTGTTGAATTTTCTCACACCTCTACCATAATATTGTTTTTTTACCTATAGTCTTTCTAAATATGAAAATCATCTCTAACATTATAGTCTCAATTGATTTTCATCTTTTTAAAGTATTTTGATTTCACATAGATTGATTTTATCAAGGTAAAGCCACATGAGCATTTTCCTATAGGTTTTATGACGAAAAACTTTGTTCTCACAATTGAGATTTGTTTTTAATTAATACCCAATTATTTTTAGCAAGAATGCTTCTAATGAGCTCCTTGATCGAATTTCAATATAACTATATTTTTTTCCTTTGCAACATCCAAGGATAAGATAAACACTCAATTTCTAATGCTTTAAAGAAAGAGGATCTAGAACTTTCGATCTACTCTTAGAGGCGAACCCCTTAAGCCAATGACTACTTGAACAATTTAATTTCTCTAACAAACACACCCCAATACCAAAACCCTATCTACATCTCTTTGTCTATAAACTTAAAAATTGAAACCCATAGTGTGTAGATGCATGCAATATTTTTTTTTGCAAGAAAACGATTGAGAGCTTTGTAGAGGTGCATCCAGTATGAAAAAGGACTGGCTTTGCAGGATGGCTAAATCTAGTATGAAAGAGGACTGGCTCTGTAGAGGTTTGCATTTAGTATGAAAGAGGGCTAGCACTGCAAGGATGGCTACTTCCAACATGAAAAAAGGCTGGCTCTATAGAGGTTTGCATCCAACATGGAAGAGGGATGGGGCTTTGTAGAGGTTTGCATCTAGTATGAAAGAGGGCTAGCACTGCAAGGATGGCTACTTCCAACATGAAAAAGGGCTGGCTCTATAGAGGTTTGCATCCAACATGGAAGAGGGATGGCACTGTAAATATGTTTACATCTAGCATGAAAAAGGGTTGGCTATGTAGAAAGTTGCATCTAGCATGAAAGGGGGCTAGCACTGCAAAGAGGCTTACATCCATCATGAAAAAGGGTTGGCTCTGTAGACGGGTACGTCCAACATGAAAAAGGGTTGGCTCTGTAGAGGGGTACATCCAACATGAAAAAGAGATGCCTATGTGAAACTTCTTGTGATGTATAGATTCGAGAGATGTCAGAAGTCAATGGTAATAATACAGGGTTGTAGCAGCATGATAAAGACGATGATGACAATGTTGGAAGAATACCTTGTTAAGAGGGACTGTTGAAGAATGTAATTTTGGAAGATATTCTTATTGTATTTTTATTGTACTTATTTCGGGAAATATTCATTATGTATTTGATTATGTAAAAACCCTAAAATAAATAATGTGAAATAGACAAGTCGACTCAGTGGGTAACCTGCCCAAAACAATGGGCAATCTGCATATTTAACTGTCAACTATTACATTAAATAACTTATTATACATCATTTGATTAGTATGACTTTATTATACTATGATACCATGTGAGTTTTACACACAAGCGTGAACATGAATACGTGCAAGAACGAGAAAGAGTGGATTCAGTTATATGCTATTAGATGATGCAATGTCTCATTGCATGGTAGAAGAAGAGTATTTTACATTCCTAAATATTTAACTTTCACTACTACATCAAATAACTTATTAATACATCTCTTTATTAGTATCACTTCATTATATATGTAAGTCATACTTTTTTTTCCCCAAAAAGACATCTCATTCTATTAATTGAAATAGAGCACATTTTACAAAGACTCTTGAAAAAGAGTCATTACTTCCCAAAACCATCTCCACACCTATAAGGAGTAGTTTCCAAAGTATTCAAACAACCATGTTAAAAAAATGCACTTAAATGAGCCCTTTTTGCAATAACAGCCCGCAAAGGGCACACAAAAATGTTATTTCACAACCTTGATTTTCATTACATCATCATAAAAGAAGGATGATCAGCGTGGAAGACAATAAGCATTAGGTCGGATAAGGTCATGGATAAAGTTCAACCAAGTTTTCATTGATTTGCATCCATTGGTGCCATGTTCCTTCAACAAGTCTCAATCCCTACTTGGATAGTTGGTTAGCGTGAATATTTTTCTCTTTGTATCTAAGTCATACTTAATATGCAAATGTGACAATAATCTCCAACACCTCCTTCCTAAATTTCTTCTTTTTTGCCTTAATTCTTTGGTGTCAAGCGATCATCTCTTTAAACTATTGAATTTTCTCACACCTATACCATAATATTGTTTTTTACCTATAGTCTTTCTAAATATGAAAATCATCTCTAACATTATAGTCAATTGATTTTCATCTTTTTAAAGTATTTTGATTTCACATAGATTGATTTTATCAAGGGAAAGCCATATGAGCATTTTCCTATAGGTTTTATGACGAAAAACTTTGTTCTCACAATTGAGATTTGTTTTTAATTAATACCCAATTATGCAAATGTGACAACAATCTCCAACACCTCCTTCCTAAATTTCTTCTTTTTTGCCTTAATTCTTTGGTGTCAAGCGATCATCTCTTTAAAGTGTTGAATTTTCTCACACCTCTACCATAATATTGTTTTTTTACCTATAGTCTTTCTAAATATGAAAATCATCTCTAACATTATAGTCTCAATTGATTTTCATCTTTTTAAAGTATTTTGATTTCACATAGATTGATTTTATCAAGGTAAAGCCACATGAGCATTTTCCTATAGGTTTTATGACGAAAAACTTTGTTCTCACAATTGAGATTTGTTTTTAATTAATACCCAATTATTTTTAGCAAGAATGCTTCTAATGAGCTCCTTGATCGAATTTCAATATAACTATATTTTTTTCCTTTGCAACATCCAAGGATAAGATAAACACTCAATTTCTAATGCTTTAAAGAAAGAGGATCTAGAACTTTCGATCTACTCTTAGAGGCGAACCCCTTAAGCCAATGACTACTTGAACAATTTAATTTCTCTAACAAACACACCCCAATACCAAAACCCTATCTACATCTCTTTGTCTATAAACTTAAAAATTGAAACCCATAGTGTGTAGATGCATGCAATATTTTTTTTTGCAAGAAAACGATTGAGAGCTTTGTAGAGGTGCATCCAGTATGAAAAAGGACTGGCTTTGCAGGATGGCTAAATCTAGTATGAAAGAGGACTGGCTCTGTAGAGGTTTGCATTTAGTATGAAAGAGGGCTAGCACTGCAAGGATGGCTACTTCCAACATGAAAAAAGGCTGGCTCTATAGAGGTTTGCATCCAACATGGAAGAGGGATGGGGCTTTGTAGAGGTTTGCATCTAGTATGAAAGAGGGCTAGCACTGCAAGGATGGCTACTTCCAACATGAAAAAGGGCTGGCTCTATAGAGGTTTGCATCCAACATGGAAGAGGGATGGCACTGTAAATATGTTTACATCTAGCATGAAAAAGGGTTGGCTATGTAGAAAGTTGCATCTAGCATGAAAGGGGGCTAGCACTGCAAAGAGGCTTGCATCCAGCATGAAAAAGGGTTGGCTCTGTAGACGGGTACGTCCAACATGAAAAAGGGTTGGCTCTGTAGACGGGTACATCCAACATGAAAAAGAGATGCCTATGTGAAACTTCTTGTGATGTATAGATTCGAGAGATGTCAGAAGTCAATGGTAATAATACAGGGTTGTAGCAGCATGATAAAGACGATGATGACAATGTTGGAAGAATACCTTGTTAAGAGGGACTGTTGAAGAATGTAATTTTGGAAGATATTCTTATTGTATTTTTATTGTACTTATTTCGGGAAATATTCATTATGTATTTGATTATGTAAAAACCCTAAAATAAATAATGTGAAATAGACAAGTCGACTCAGTGGGTAACCTGCCCAAAACAATGGGCAATCTGCCCCAAACAATGGGAAAAACCACTCTAGTTACGTTGGCCCAGTTAGAGAAAGTCAGGTCGACCTAGTTAGGTAAAAAGGTCAGTTTGTAACTAGTATAAATAGAGTGGCGCCTAGCTCATTTAGGGCATCATCTCACTAAAGCAAGTTCGCATGAGTAGTAGTATAAATGCAAGTTCACTTGGGAGAAAGAGTAGCTGCATTGAATACATCTTTTCTTGGGGTTTCTATTGTATCTTTTTCTTGGATTATTGTACAATATTGACATTGTACTTTCTGATGAATCTATATTGAAGAAGTTTTGCTGGGTTTTTTCCATGAGAGGGTTTTCCTAGAGTAAATCTTTGTGTTCTCTTGTTATACTATGCTTGTCTATCTTGTTCGCAAGTCTAGACCATGTAGGCATGTTCTCCCTAGAAATGATCACTGGCACAAAGTCCTACCATGTTTTAGAGAAACCATTCAAGGCAGTCCTAACCATCTTTTCATCATCCATCGTCTCTCCAACAACACCCAACACATCACGTATCTCTGAAATCGTGGTAAGGTATGATGTAACATTGTTAGTCTTGGTCATCTTAGTATCCCTCAGTTTCTCTGTCAACCATTTTCCGGTTTTGATTATTGCATTGGTACAACTTTGTCAAAGCTACTCACATATCAAAGGCATTCCTTTTACCAATCATATGAGGCATAATGTGGTCTTTCACTACATAAAGAAGAATGTATTTTTCCTTCACGTTATTCTTATTATATTCATCCAAAAGATTAGGATCAGTAGGAATGGGGACAACATTTTCAGTTATGTACCATAACTCACATTCCACCAACAACAAAGTGATCCTTTCCTTCCATGTAATGAAATTTGATGCACCCTCCAACCTATCCTCAAACCGCAATCCAAAAGTCAAAGACTTACTTCACTTGAGCAACCAACAACTCAATCCCACCTTGATAGGTGAAATAAATCAACAATACTCTTGCTGCCCCCTTGTGTTAAATGTCCTTTCCGGTGATTTGTTCTTCTTTCAGAGACCCAACTTTGATACCATGAAGGTTATCCTTAAAACCCATAAACGATTTCCACTTCCAATAAATTTACTTCACTTAGATTATTTACACATAAAATAACATGTTCCAAATATGAAAACTTATGAATGGAAATACACTGGAATTAATCAAGGAAAATGCACGACAGAATCATAAACAACACACATTTGGACACAAATATTTTTGGGCAATGCCCTTGGAAAAAGCCAAAGGGAAAACCATACAATTGAGAGAAATTTTATTATGCTCATGAAGAAAAAATCAGGAATATTACAACATTAATTACAACATCAAGAAATCTGTACCAGTGCCTAATTGTAAGGCATGTACGCCCTCCAATAACAATTAAAATGCCTTGAAAAAAAAACATCATACAAATTGTACATTCCAATAATAGAAGTAAATGCATCTGTATGGCCCACCAATAATCTCACACATGCGATTGTACAGATGCGACCATACACTGTTGTACAGACAACAAGCTCCTCCTTCTTGGTTTTCATGCCCATGTTGCCTTCTCTCAATTTCTGTACCCACGATGTCTTGGGAGTTGTGCTCTCTTCCCTATTGTTGCAACTCATCCTTTCTTTTGTCTTTCAACTCTCCAAAACTTCTCTTCACTCAATGTGTCTTTTCACTCTCCTTAGGTCTCTTTTATAACTTCATTAATGACTCTTCACTTTCTCCTGTATCTCAATGGTCAAGATTAGATCTTGGCCTCACTAGATCAATGGTTATAACTTAATCTCTCATTGAAATAACTTAAATCACTAAGTCGCTCAAACTTTATAAAAGTCACTTAAGTCATTAAATATAAAAGTCACTTTATAAAGTGTTCACCTAGAGAGTGTCGCTCAGACACTTCCACATGCTAGACACCACCAATGTAGAAGTACCTGTCCGGGCTACCCCACTCAAAAACTAACACTCATTACATGAAAATTGATATATTTTCAATAAAACCTAAGAAATGAACAAAATTTTCTTTGAAATTAGTAAGGTCCACAAAATTATTATTATTTTACGTAAATGAGCACATTCCAACAAAAATAATAATAAAACATATTTTTCTTCGATGCATTTGATATTCTTCAATAGTATTTGAGCTTACATCACTAAAAACATCAATCTATTCACCCAAAAGAAGAGGCTTTCTAGTTTTCATTTGTTTCCAATCTACCACATTTAGAGCATGAGGTGCACTAAGAGAGAAATATTAACATATCCAATGTCTCCAATGAAAGTCTTGATTTATTATCATTTTTTTATCCTGTTTAATTTTGAGAACCCTCTTTCACACACTACTGTACTTGCTGGAATAACAATGATAGCTTGCCATAATTGCCTCAAACAAGGAAATCCTTCAAACCATTGAAGTTCATCTCCACATAGATCCCATGCTCCAAACATATGCTTTCTAGGGTATGATTTATAAATGGTACGGGTATGATTTATAAATAGTACTAATAAATTCATCCATTTCACCCAAGCATTCAACAATATCCATAATATGTGAGTCCCCAACACTAAAATTTTCACATAAACATTTCAACCATCTTTTCGTTTGAGAGTCTCTATCATTCATGTCTTCATCATAATGATGAGAATTGAAAAACTTCGCAGCATTAAATATAGGTAGATCTATGAACCTCCTATATAGAGATTCAACCACCTTCATCACAACATTTTCCTAAAAGAATGCAATCATCTAGTGTCATTGATCTTTGTATCTTTGGAAAACTTTCAAACCTCAACGGATGTAAATGTAACATACCTATGCTATTTACAAACTCAAGAGTTCCTCATTGTGCACTAATTAAAAAAGAGGATATGTGCATTGCACCTGCCCCAAATATGCCTTCCAAAAACTGTTTACTGAGCATGTTAATAGTAACATCTAAAGTAGTGCCAAAAGAGGTAGTATCAACATGATCCTTTTGGAACTTCTGATTCAACTTATTTAACTCAATGAGCACATTTGCAAGCAAATAGATGCAAAATTGAACTTGAAATGTTGTTTCCAATTCATATTGTATACATATTTTTCTCCATGACCTTGAGTTTGAGTTTGATGAGTCTTTCCATGACCTTTACTCTAGAGAGCCACCTAATTTTATGAATTTGTAAAACCTCTTAGTGATTTGAAATGATTCCATTAGCTTTTTTAGTTCTCCATGTATTTTAGTATATTTCCCAATCCATGAACAAACTTTGTTTGCAAATTTATTAATATACTACAACTTTGGAAAATGAAATGAAGCATCATTTGTTCATAATGCTTCTTTATGAGCTATGCAATGGATATCTATTAAATGAGGAGCATCTCGACTTATCTTTTAATATAAACCTTCAGAACTAACCCTCATGGCATATGCCATATCAGAGCCAAATCCAACTAACTTCATCAAAGATAGATCCATCTCTATTAGAAGAGTACTCACTACTTCATACATAGACTGGGTTGTTCCATCTTTTATTTGAAGCAAACATATGAATTTTGTTACACATTGACCTCTTCTGTCACGGTGCAACTCGACATAAGTCAATTTGACCCCCGAGTGGCCATGCGACACAGCTTGGCAACCAACCGAGGGTGAGACCAGCTCGGTGGTCCACTAACAGACTACACCTAAAACCCCGCGGAATATTAGACTTAGTCGTTTTTATTATATTAGCTTACTATGTTTTATACTTAGCCAATCTTACACTTAGCCATTTCCACTAGTAAACAATAAACACAAAAAACACAATACAACAATATATGGGGGCAAACCCAACCAGGCGTGCCCAAAATCCTTATACTTAATAGAATTTGAGATTACAACATTACATAGAAAACAAGGGTGCCCAATTGGCCAAAGCACTCGTGGAGGTTCCCAACCGGCTACCACCAGAAAATCCAATAAATATAGACCTTCTGCCCAAAACCGCTTGACGAGTTTCCTTCCTGCACTACTGCGACTTCACCATAAGCCTGATTCGCACCGCAGCCCTGCATGGGTCTGCTGCTGACACAAACCTTCTTCCCATGAAGACTCTCTCTTTTATTGCACAGGGATGCCTCAAATCCGAGCCTCCTCCTTGTCGTGAGCCATGCCAAGGTTCTACCCAAGTGCACCCAAAATTTACCCAGGGTGCAAGGCGTGAACCTCCTGCAGCCCGCACAAGAAAATATGGGTATTCTAAACTTCAGAGCCCCTTGGGTGTCTCTTTCCAACACTTCTTGCTTAATCCCTCTTGCCTTGACCTCATCACATACTCATAAACGAGCCTCCGGGTGGGTGCCCCGTAAATTGTGGGCGATTGACCCCATCGGTATAACTGCGTGGTCCATGTTGACGATGTGTCAACCGCAAGTGTGCCCACTTCGTAACTGATATTCCCATAGGGTATGTCCACTTCTTAACCAATCCGCCCATTGCTGATGCGATGCCCCCCCAAGAGTGCCCACATCATAATTGCCTCGCCCATTTTCCAAAATGGGCTCTCTTGCCATTTGCGTGCCCAACCTGAAGTTGGGGCTTCCAGCCCAAGTGTTCCACATACTAACCGACTAGGTAACCGAAATGGTACTGCACCTAGATGTTCCATGTACTGAGCGTATTTGGTTGTGGGAACACGCCCCATACTTGGTACCATGTCCCAACCAACTTCCAACTGTCGACAATGCCCACTTGGATGACCAACACTTAGTGCATTTTTGGCTAAGTGTCCAACCAACATATGGGCTCGACGGGCTCCCAAGTCGAGCCGCGCGGGTAGAGGTTTGGCTAAGTTCCTACAACAACTAAGTCGTTACATCTTCCTTCATTTTTTAAATATGTAATATAAATAATCAAATGGGGCTCCATAGTTTGAGTAGTGCTTTTATCAACTAAAATAGTTGAAGAAACTCTTGTCCATATGTTGTATTTGTGTATGTAGTATTCATCTGTTAAAGGCATGTGTGGAGTGCACTTATACCTATTCAAGTCACAAATGGTGCTAGAAGATGGTAAGTTCTTAGTTACACCATTAAAATCTCATTGATTTTTCTTGGATTTCTATTGCTTACATTTCTCACAATTATGACTTAATATTTCATTATTTTGGGATGGGATATGCCATTTGAAAGGAATTTTAATCGGAAAAATAGATTCCTACTCCCGAATCCTGATTCCCCACCATCCAAGGGTTTGTAAATTGAAATTAATATAATTAAAAAAGTTTCTCTTCATTTGAAATGTTGCCATAAATTATGCCCTTCTTAATTGGACTGGTAAAACTAGGATTTTATTTTTTTTTTAAGGGCAATTTTAACTTAACACTTTTGGGACATGCCAAAAGTCTCTGGAAGGGATAGGATGAGTTCAAATTTGAACATTGCCCCCATATATATACAACTCCCAGCTAGATACTAGCCATCTCTTCACTTAACTTGCTTGGAGCTATGTGAGTTAGGGAAGGTGGGCATGCATGTAAGTTGTGCCTATGCCAGCCTATGACAAGGTAGGGTAGGCACGTATTTAAGTAGTGCATATGCCTAAAGGATGGAATGCATGTTAATGTTAGTAAGAGAATTTAGGCATGCATGTCAGTGCGCCTGTAGCTTGGTATGCCTCTGCATAGATTGATATGCCCCTGGATGCCAACAAAGTGAGATTGCTAGGTGGGCATGCATTTAAGTAGTGCCTAGTTTAGTGAAGTGCCCCCAAGTCCCAGCTAGAGGGTAGGCATGTTAGTATAAGTATCAGAGGGTCGACAAGGCAATAATACCTAGTTCGTAGCTTGAAGGTGGTATGCTTAGCATGTAGCATGGATGGTAAGTGGGGTGTGTTTAGCGGCATGGCACACTTGAAGGTAGGTAATATGCCTAGTTGGCCCTACCTAGTTGGCCAGTCTATGACAAGGTAGGCTAGGCATGCATTTAAGTAGTGCATATGCCTAGAGGATGGAATGCATGTTAGTAAGAGAATTTAGGCATGCATGTCAGTGTGCCTGTAGCTTGGTAGTATGCCCATGCATGTAGCTTGTTGGTATGCTCCTGGTATGCCTGTGCATATATTGATATGCCCTTGGATGCCAAAAAAGTGAGATTACTAGGTGGGCATGCATTTAAGTAGTGCCTAGTTTAGTGAAGTGCCCCCATGTCCCAGCTAGAGGGTAGGCATGTTAGTATAAGTATCAGAGGGTTGGCAAGGCGATAATTCCTAGTTCATAGCTTGAAGGTGGTATGCTTAGCATGTAGCATGGATGGTAAGTGGGGTGTGCCTAGTGGCATGGCACACTTGAAGGTAGGTAATATGCCTAGTTGGCCCTACCTAATGATCAATTCATCTCACTAAAGTCAAAACTTTAAGGACCCCTCCTTATTTCCTTCAGCCCCCCCCAAATTGGCCTAAACCCCTCAAATTTATCAAAAACCATATCTTTTGTCTTCAAGAAATATACCTAAGTAAACCTAGGAAAATCACCAATCAAGGTAATACCACACCTTGAACTAGCTAGGGAAGGTTGATTTTTTTGTACAAAGATCACTTTGCCTTCCATGACCTTCTCTTTCTCATTTTTTTTTGATGATGTTTAACAAGGACACGACCCTCACATACTCCTTGATGAACTATTCTTGGTGGACCATATGCAATCAATCCATCAATTTCATATTTTTGAAATTTAGATGTGGATTACTTCATTCCAAAATTCGCATCTATAGTCAATTTTAGCAATGAGACCAAATGGCCCAATGTATTTATTTGAATCCATACATTCCCAAGTCTTCTTTGTGTAATTCGAATTTCTTCCCCCCCTAGTATCATTCTAATTGCTTCCTTTTGCATGAGTGAAGAGAGGGAATGAAGAGTCCTAGCCCAACTTCTCCCTTGATTGATTGCTTGCAACACTGTGGAGAATCTTAGTAAAAAGTCATAAAAATTGTACAATATGTTTTGGGGTCAAGAATACTGTAAAAAACTTGAAAATGATTATTAATGTCTTTCACAACAAAATTAATAGACCAATTTCAACCTTCTTACTAGTTTGGGTGAGTTTTGGTACTCACAAAAGATTTGCACAAGGTTTGAACATCTCATGAGCTAATGTCCATAGATAACATAATATAGTTTGAAAAGTAGCCCCATTCCTTGAGATTGATAAATAGTGAGTGAATAGTAAGCCTCTTTGAGGGGACAACTTCCTTTTATAATATATCCAATGCACAAGACAAGATGAGATGGCTATACAAATGAATCTCCTTTATTTTAAATAGGAGATGAAGTGATCATGATGTAACTTACCACTAAGCCGACTTAACCATAACTAATATACTAATAATGAATGATGGTTAGGGCCTTAGCATATGCTCCCTCTTTAAAAGAGCTTTGCCATCAAAGCTTATAATTGAGGGCGTTTCTTCATGAATTGTTGATTTTTCCATGTAGTTTCTTCTGGAGGCATATTCTTCCACTTGATTAGGTACTCCACAATGGTTATATTCCAAAGAGATAAAGAACATCTATCGATAACTTTTTCTGGTTCAAGAATCAACTTCCATAACTCTTTTCAAAATTTTCATATGACATTTGGATCTCTATCACTTACTGTTACTTTAAGAAATCCACGAAGCTTATGAATTTACTTCATGAACACTTTCGCCACTTGGCTTGTAGTATATGTACTTTGAATTCCACAAAAAATGTGCATATTTTGTGAGGCTATCCACTACCACAAAAATGACATCCTTACCTTCTACTTTTGGTGAACTTGTAATGAAATCCATTGATAACTCTTTCCATCTTTGATTAGGTAGGTGTAAAGGTTGAAGTAACCTTGCAGACTTGACCATCTTTGATTTATTTCTTCGGCACACTTGACACTCTTTTGCAAATTTTTGATATCTTTCTTCATTCCTCCCCCCCAAAAATATTTTTTGATCCTTTGGCATGTTTTAAGTATCCCTGAATGTCTTGCAATTGGATTTATGAGACTACCTTAATATGTTTTGTTTCAACTTTGGTTAAGGGAATAAACATATTCTACCCTTTTACCAATGTATATCTCTCTTTCACTTCCAATGTTCCATACAACTCTTCCTTTATTTCATACATTGTATTTTCTGTCTAGTAGTATTGTCTTCTTAGCATCCATGGCGAGCTTCTTCCAACCACACATGAATGTAAGATGTAATGGAATATAACTGGGAGGTGTATTCTATTTTGGAAAGTGAATTTTTTACCACATTTTACTTCCCTTTCTTGTAGATAATTTAAAAAAAAAAACCTTGCATTTTTGCTACCCATTTTTGTTGCTCTTCTGTTAAGTATCTTTGCTCCAAAAGTACTTTAGGTTGTCATGGTTTGTCTTAACTTTGAAATGCCTCCCCATGAGATATTGTTGCTATTTTTTAACTACATGTAAAATTGTTGCTATTTATTTTTCATATGTATATTTCACCAAGTATTTTCCCTTGAATTGATTACTTTCAAAAGCCAATGAATTCCCTTTCATCAATACTACTCCAATTCCTTGTCCCGATGCATCACATTTGACTATGAATGTTTTACCAAAATTAGGTGTCGTCAATACTAGTGTAGAAGACATATCATCCTTTAAGAGTGAGAATTCCAAGGTCACCGCTTAATTCCACACAAATGAATTTATCTTCAAGAGAGAAGTGAGTGGGCCTACAATGTGTGCATCATTCTTAACAAATTTCCTATAATATCCTTTAAGACCCAAAAATCCTGTAAGACTCTTGTCGGTCTTAGGAATTGGCCATTTTGTGATAGCTAAATTTTTTAAGGGTCCACCTTGACCCCTTCCCATGAAACAATATGACCCAAATACTCTAATTGTGTTTCCCAAAAGCACATTTGGACTTTTTAAATACAATTGATTCTTCTCAATAATTTGTAGGATTGGATCCACTTGTTTAATGTGTTCTTCCCATGATTTGCTATAAATAAGTATATCATCAACAAAAACCAACACTAACTTTCTAATATGAGGTCAAACTTTTTTGTTCATAAGGATTTGAAAAGTAGGAGCATTAGTTAATCCAAAAGTCATGACCAAGAACTCATAGTGCCCTTTATGTGTTCTAGAAGTTGTTTTGGGAATGTCTCATTCTCTCAATTTGATTTGGTGGTATCCCAATTTAAGATTTTACTTTGTGAAATAAGCCACACCATGAAGCTCATCTAACAACTCATCAATATTTGGAATATGGAATTTATCCTCGATGGTGATTTTGCTTAGATCTCTATAATCAAGACATATCCTCCAAGCATTCTATTTTCTGCTCACTATCACTACTAGTGCTGAAAATGAGCTCCTAATTGGTTGAATAATACTCGCATCCAACATATCTTTTACCATTTTCTCAATCTCCCCTTTTTGTTGATGTGAATATGTATAAGGCCTTTTATGAGTGTTAGGATATTTAGACACTTAGGAGTTAGTTAAGATCAACTTGTGTAATATATCCGTTAGGGATAGTGTGTTTCTTTAGTATGCATTAGTATGCATTTGTATATACTTAATCCGACGGTCACGATATGTTTCCGACATAGAGTGATCCGACGGCTCAACTTCTCTTAGATCAAACCTAACCTTGATCCGTGGCTTAACACCCGATTGGTCCATGATCTCTATTTAAAGAGCATGGAGGGTCATTGTTTAGTTGATCGATTATGAGAAGCTCATTTGTAACTTTCTTTCTTTGCATAATAAATTGTCCCGTAGAAGCTATTTGGCCGGGGCCGTGGAGTGTTTCCCTCAATAGGGTTTAAACCACGTCAAAACATCGGTGTGTTGATCTGTGATCTATTTGTGTGAAGTGGTTTCTCTTGGTGTTCGGTCCTTTGGTAGTACCCTGTGTACCCGAACATGGTATCAGAGCTTTTATGAAGTGCCGCTTCCGGTTATGATCTAGATCTTGAACTGCTGTTGCCGAAACTCGAAAGGGTTTCTAGTTCTGATATTTCTGTGCATTTCTGGGCTGTGGGAGGTGTTCCATTGCGTCCGGAGCGTCGTTTCCATTGAAAAATAGTTTTCGTTTGATCGAAAACGGTTCCCGGTTGCTCCAGAAACGCATATTTCATCAAATCTGAAGGTATAATGTTACAGTGACGCATTTTTTTATTTCGTTTTTGAAAAGAAAAAATCTCATATTTCATTTTTTTTACTGTTAGATTTTTTTGGTTCAGATTGTTGCTTTCCCGTCTGCGTATGCTCTTTGCCGTGCACCTTGAGCGATCTCGGTAAATCAGAAACAGAAAGGGAAAGGGTTTTTTCGGCTGCGTATGCTCTTTGCCGTGCACTTTGCGCGATCTCGGCAAATCAGAAACAGAGAGAAAACGTAGACTTTCCGGGCAAGCTAACAAGATCTAACTCCACAAGTGTGGAAAAGTTTTTTTTGTTTCGTTTTGTGGTTTGTTTTGCAGGAAAAAGGGCAAGCACGCAAACCGAGGAAAAAAAAAAAAGAAAAAAAAAAGCCCCCTTCCTCATTTCCATATTTTACATACCTTTTAAACTAGCTCACTTGGTCCAAAGTTGTTTTATTCCTTAATAGGTCTTGAGTTCAAGTCTTAGGAAGTTACTTTTAAAAAGAAAAGTGCATGCAATTTCTATTTTCAAGTTACTTTATTGTAAAAGTGCATCTCACTTAAAAAATAAAAAATAAAAATACAAGTGAGTCACTTAAGCTTTTTATTTATTGTTGCACTATTTAAAAGTAATATCATTGTAAAAGTGAAATCACTTATTTTACAAAAGTGATTCACTTAAAAGCAACTTTTTTGTAAAGTGATTGTCAAAAGGTTCATCTTGGGAAGAGGGGGGTTCTTTTTTTTTTTGCTGGACATTCTCTAGCTGCCACGTCACTATTGGGGACATCTTCAACAGTTTCTTTGTTCAAGCATAACTTCATCATACAGAGTCCGTTTTCAGTGCCGTTTTTTTTTAAACCGCCTATTTTTTCGAGCTCTTCACATCCAGACTATTGGTTTCTGCTTTTACAGCCATTAATTTATAAATATGGCTGCCCTTTGTGATATTCTACTTAACAGTTCCAACTATTTCTCATGGAAATCTCGTATGGAGGATGTTCTACGAAGTAGGGGACTTTTCAGAATTACAACAGGGAAAGAAAAAGAACCCACTGATGATGATAAGAAAATAAAATGGGCAAATAGATGTGATGAAGCTCGTGGATTGATTGGGATGTCAATCTCTACTGATTTGCGATTCCACATATCTGGAATTGATGAACCTAATGCTGCTTGGGACAAGTTGGAATCTGTGTTTGGTAAACACAATGAAATTCGGGGTCACCAACTCGAAAATGAGTTGATTTCTTTAAATCCAAGTGACTTTTCATGCATTCAAGATTATTTATCTAAGTACAAAACTCTCAAGCTCTTATGTGCAGAATGTAAGATTGAGAGGGAAGACAAACAATGCATTTATCATATTCTTTCCAAACTTGGACCTGCATATTCTGTTTTTGTATCTACATTTTACTCCATGAAAGCGTCATTGAATGCAGCTAGCTATCAAGAGCCTAGTCTTGAATCCTTTTGTGATTCCTTGATTAGAGAACAAGATAAACTCATTCATCTTGGAATAATCAACAATGCAGATACATCTGGGAAAGCCTTATTGTCCCAACAGAAAGACAAGTCCAAGCCTCCCAAGAAACAAAATTTTCGCAATAATAAGTCAAACAAGGGTCCAAAACCCTCTCAGTCAGCTCCTTCTTTAAAAAAGGACAAAGGATCCAAGCCAAAAGGAAAGAAGACTGAGCGTCATTGCAACTATTGCGGGAAAGATAATCATGATGAATCTAAGTGTTTCAAGAAGATGGCAGCCTTGGAAGCAGCAATGAAGAAGCACCACATCAGCCTAGATTCGCCTTCAGAATCTACCTCTCATGGACATGCACTTTGTGCTTCTGGTTATTCTTATAATGCATCTTCTTCTTCTACTTCAAATGAATGGCTCATTGATTCTGGAGCATCTTATCATATGGCTAAGGATCAAGCCATCTTTTCTACTATGCATGAATGTAACACCAAACAAATATTTGTTGGTGATGATAGATCTCTAAGTGTTGTAGGAGCTGGAACAGTTCCAGTAGATAATGGTCATTTTAGTGATGTACTATGTGTTCCAAGAATTTCCTGCAATTTGTTATTAGTCTATCAGATCACTCATTCTGGTGAAGGTAAAACTGTGACCTTTACACCTCACCAAGTTGTAATCAAGGATTTTAAAGATCCTCAACAGGTCCTAGCTACCGGAATTGTTGATGATATTACCAGGTTGTACAAGTTTAACAACTTTGGGTCATCACCTTTCCCTTCAGTTTTTGTTGCTCATAGTGATAACTTGAGCAAACTTTGGCATGAGCGATTTGGTCACTTAAATTATCGCTCATTGCAACAACTATGTAAAGAAAATATGGTGACAGGTCTTCCGATGGTATCTTGCAGAGATGGTGTTTGTTCCGGTTGTGTACTCGGAAAACATCATCGGGACAGTTTTGACAAACGTGCCTCTTGGCACGCCTCGGTTCCCTTGGAGCTTGTGCATAGTGAATTGTGTGGTCCTCTTCCATCTGCTTCCTTTTCTGGTTTCAAGTATTTCTTAACTTTCATTGATGATTACACCAGACGCACTTGGGTTTATTTCCTAAAACTTAAGAGCGAAGTATTTAACATGTTCTTGGCCTACAAGGCCCTTGTTGAAAAACAATCTGGTCATCAAATTATTAAGTTAAGATCTGACAATGGAGGAGAATATGTTAACAAACAGTTCACTACGTTCTGCACTGAACAAGGCATCCAACAACAGCACACTGTTCCATATACACCACAACAAAATGGTGTAGCTGAGCGGAAGAACCGCACTTTAAAAGAAATGGCAAATTGTATGATCCAATCTAAGGGACTAAGTCTTCAATTTTGGGCTGAAGCCATAAATTGTGCAAATTACATAGTTAATCGCACCCCCACAAAAGCATTACAAGGTATAACACCGGAAGAAGCATGGAGTAAAGTTAAACCTGATGTAAGTCACTTTCGTGTGTTTGGTAGTGAAGCATGGGCTCACATTCCGGATGAAAAACGGAAAGCATTGCAGCCTAAAAGTGAAAAGTGCATATTTGTTGGATATTCTGAAGATGTAAAAGGTTATAGACTTCTTCAACCACATTCTCATGCTATAATCATTAGAAGAGATGTTAAATTTGATGAAAATATCTTGGCCTGCGAGCCTAACTCGGCGAGTGTGCCATCTTTGGCCTGCGAGCCTGATTCGGCGTTTGTGCCTTCTTCTTCTTCTTCCAACTTCCTTGACAGGTTTCCAACTCCAGTTTCTGATGATGACAGTGAGGATGAAAATCCACCTCCGCCTGCTCATGTTCCTCCAGTTGCACCAGCACAAGTGCTTCCTCGATGGGTCCGTTCAACATGTGAAGCAGATGGTGATCTTGCCGGTGATCCTAGAGATCAACGTCGAACACGTTCTCAGTTTCAGCGAGCCTCTTCTCTTTTGGCTCAAGTTTCTGAGAATCATGATCCAGAAACT
The DNA here is from genome assembly GCA_027924585.1 of Larix kaempferi. Classification (NCBI taxonomy): domain Eukaryota; kingdom Viridiplantae; phylum Streptophyta; class Pinopsida; order Pinales; family Pinaceae; genus Larix; species Larix kaempferi. Next base: position 15,271,824 of record BSBM01000444.1, on the reverse strand, counting down.
TTTGCAGAAGCTTCAGGGAATCCAGATTGGGATGCAGCCATGGATGAAGAATATCGTTCCTTAATGGCGAACGATACTTGGGATCTTGTACCTCTTCCAAAAGGAAGAAAACTTGTCAGATGTAAATGGGTCTACAGAACTAAGTATGCATCAGATGGAAGTGTTGAAAGACTTAAGGCAATGTTAGTTGCCAAAGGTTTTTCCCAAGTTGAAGGGATTGACTACAATGAAACCTTTGCTCCCGTTGCCAAAATGAACTCCATCCGCCTTGTTCTTTCCCTTGCAGCCTTACACAACTGGGAAGTCCATCAAATGGATGTCAAGTCTGCCTTCTTACATGGTGATTTACAGGAGGAAATTTACATGGAACAACCTCCTGGCTATGTTCAGAATAACTCTAGCCTTGTCTGCCGCCTTAATAAATCCTTTTATGGCCTTAAGCAAGCTCCTAGAGCTTGGTATGCCAAAATGGATAACTTTCTCCTTGACACTGGTTTTTCTAGATGCCATTCTGACCCCAATGTCTATACCAAGAAAGTAGGAAACCATCTCATCATACTTGTTCTATATGTTGATGACCTTATTCTTACTGGTAGTGACCCTCAGCTTATAACCCATGTGAAATCCAGTCTTAAACAAACTTTTGAAATGTCAGACTTAGGACATTTGCATTATTTTCTTGGTCTCCAAGTTCTGCAAACCAAAGAAGGAATCTTTCTTTCTCAGTCTAAGTATGCTTCTGACCTTCTTCGTCGCTTTCACATGGAAGATTGTACACCAGCCCCTTCTCCCTTCCAGTCTGGAGTCAAACTTTCTACCACTTGTACTTCACCTGAAGTAGATGCCACCTTGTATCGTCAGCTTGTTGGTAGTCTTTTATACTTGACTCATTCCCGTCCTGACCTTTCCTTTGCCGTTGGTCGAGTTGCCCATTATATGCAGACACCTCATGAAAGTCACTGGAAAGCAGCTAAAAGAATACTTCGATATATTCGAGGTACAGTTCAGTTTGGGATTCATTACAGTACAGGGGGGAAACCTTTGTTGGTTGGTTTCACTGATTCAGATTGGGCCGGCAATCCTGATGATCGAAAGTCTACTGCAGGTTATGTTTTCAGTCTGGGATCTGGACCTATTACTTGGGCTTGTAAGAAACAACAAGCTCTTGCTCTTTCTTCAGCAGAGGCAGAATATCGAGCAGCAGTTAATGCCAGTCAGGAAGCTTTATGGCTTCGACAGATCCTTTCAGAGTTTGGATTCGAGCAGCAGCAGCCTACTCCACTTTGGTGCGACAATCAAAGTGCCATCAAGCTTGCCAAAGATCCAGTTCTACATCAACGCAGCAAACACATTGAGCTACATATGCACTTCATCAGAAATCTTGTTCATGATCGTGTTCTTGAAGTGCTCTTTTGCCCTACAGATGATCAAGTTGCAGACATCTTCACCAAGTCTCTTACAGAAGCGAAGTTTTCTAAACTTCGATCTATGTTAGGAGTTCAGGAACTTGTCATTAAGGGGGGATAGGCTCTAATGCCTCCTTCCTTCTCCTAATAGTGTCACTTTTGTAAATCCTTCAATCCTATCCCAAGTTGTTCTTAAGGGGGGATGTTAGGATATTTAGACACTTAGGAGTTAGTTAAGATCAACTTGTGTAATATATCCGTTAGGGATAGTGTGTTTCTTTAGTATGCATTAGTATGCATTTGTATATACTTAATCCGACGGTCACGATATGTTTCCGACATAGAGTGATCCGACGGCTCAACTTCTCTTAGATCAAACCTAACCTTGATCCGTGGCTTAACACCCGATTGGTCCATGATCTCTATTTAAAGAGCATGGAGGGTCATTGTTTAGTTGATTGATTATGAGAAGCTCATTTGTAACTTTCTTTCTTTGCATAATAAATTGTCCCGTAGAAGCTATTTGGCCGGGGCCGTGGAGTGTTTCCCTCAAGAGGGTTTAAACCACGTCAAAACATCGGTGTGTTGATCTGTGATCTATTTGTGTGAAGTGGTTGCTCTTGGTGTTCGGTCCTTTGGTAGTACCCTGTGTACCCGAACAATGAGGAGTACTTCCATGTATGACTTTAATCTGATGTACATGATCTCTAGATGGAGGTATCCCCTTAGGAATATATTGGAAGACTCCAAGGTGTTTTTCCAAGGTACACTTTTATCTTCATGCTTCACTTTCGTAAAATAATTTGTAGCAATAACTCCAATACAACGCTATTTTAGGAGCTTTTCCATTCTATGAGAACTCATGATTTGAGAGGGCGAAAATTTTAACCCTTTGAGTTCACATTGAATTCCTTCCAATTCAAATCTCATGAATAATTCATTATGGTTTGTAGAAATCATACCCAAGGTTCTCAACCATTGAATCCCTAGAGCAATATCTACTCCAATGGGATTGGCATACATGGGGCTTGATTAATTATAGTCTCCCATAATAAGTATGTTATGGAATTTCCCTCCACATTCAATACTTCACCCACTTGCAACAAATATTTGAAAATTTGGCACACCTACTAATGCATGAACTGACATTTCACATCTCTCTAGGTATATGTTGTGAAACATTTCTACATATTTTCCTTGCTATTTTTGGTTCATAACTTCTTCATCCCCCATTTGTGTGGATTCCACTATTCTTCAAAGTGAACAATTTTGTTTCTTGATATTTATACCCTTTTGACCATTTGTTAAACTTGTTAAACAATTTTTCCTGTGATATTTGAGTAGGTGGAGATAGGGTTTCCCTACGAGGCACAATTATATCTCTACTTCTTGCATGTGTTCCAATAGTAGACTTGTATGTATCCCTATTCTTGGATTGAATATGATGAGCACATTACATATATTTCATAACATTTTTAGGATGTTTTAAGCAAATATCATGTTTAGTGTCCTCTTTTAATATGCCCATGTAAGCTTCCAACAAATGTTGGTCACTTATGTTATCCACCATTATGGACAATATTGAAATTTTGAATTACAATCTTTAACATCACTTAAGTTCTTGATTCTTGTGAATTTACTAGAGTAATCTTGTTCCCAAGCTTTACTCATATTGTGCTTCTAGGTCTCTTGTAAATAAACCCCAAGTATAATGATAAGAGGATTCCTTTTAACTATCCATTGGTACCATCGATAAGGTTTTGTCTTAAAATAAGTCCCTATGGAAATCACTTGCTTATCTTATGCAATTCAAAGTATTTATTTATTTGGTTCACAAGTCACAAATGTAAAGACATTTGTTCCATCAAACTTTCTCAATTCAACCTCGGGGAAGTAAATAGCCTTAGGAAATCATCCCTAATTAGCTGCAATATTAGGGGAAGGTCATTCCACATTAATATTATCTTTATTTTCCAAATTAGTTTAGGTCATATTATCACAATTTAGGGATCCTTTGCTCTAAGTTTTGTATGAGATTGGCCATATTCAGTTGCATATTTTGATCCATTATTCCATCTTTTCCATTTTACTTTATATTTCACTTTATGTCTGTGTTAAATCCACATTGATTGTTGAGCTATCATTCAATTCATTAAATTCGTTCGCTAAATTGGATAGCTTGTTATATATATCTTCACTTTCTTCTTGAGTAATAGTTGATCCCTTTAGAGGTTTAACTAGTGTAGCATTTTTTTGCACCACCCTTTTACACGTGGGACACCAATAATATTTATCTATATTTATATATTTGAACCTTACCACAATTTTGAATCTCCTCAAACAAATCCTCCAATCAAAATTTATGTTAATTCTAAGTTATATACCTTTTTAAAACCCTAATTTGGAGACTATCTTGCTAGCTGATCTTCCACTTGAGGTAACCATGAAACTAAAGCCTTTACAACTCTAAAATTTTGGCTTGTATTGGCTTGGTATTTCCTCTCTAGAGTGCCATAGGTTCGACCAAATTCTGATATGCCAAGGGAAAGTTAGGGTAAATTCTCCACAACTTGTTATTTTTGTCATTTTCTAGATATCAAAGTTGTACATAATGCCACATATCCAAGTTTTCAAGGATAATTTTAAATTTTTACCTAAAATATGGTCGTCTATCTAGTATCCAATGTAATTTTTGGCACTCAATTTGGATCTCAAAAACTTCATATGACAATTTTACCCATAACACTTGTTTGAGACTAGTTTTTGGACTATTTAAAAACCCTAAATTCCATAAACCATATCTCCTAGATTATAGTGTATCATAATCTAAAGTTTTACCACATGCATTTTGCTATGTCTCCTTAATATATTGAAAATTTGCTGTCTAAAACATCCTAGAAAAAATGTTATAGTGAAAATGGCAAGATCATTTATTTTGAAGGAGCCAAGCCAAGGACCATATGCTATGATATCGAATGTTATGAACAAATCTTCGTAGACAACATAAGACAAATAAAAGTAGCTCCATTCCTTTAGAATGATAAACAATTAATGAATAATAAGCCTCTTTGAGGGGGAAACATTCTTTTATAATATATCCAATACACAAGACAAGATGAGATGACTGTACAAATGAATCTCCTTTATATTATAAATAGGAGATGAAGTGATCATGATGTAACCTAATAATAAGTTGACCTAACCATAAATAATATACTAATAATGAATAATGATTAGGGCCTTTACACATCAATAATTACACCACTTTTACAATCAACCTCACCATTACCAATGACATAGAGTTCATCATCATCTGCAACAAATATCTTCTATTTCATTGCCTTTTAGTCAATGAAAAAATATACAAGCATGTTTAGACATGTATGTGAACAACCTGACTCTATCATACATTCCTTGTGAGAAGTATGCGCATGTAACAATTGAGAAGATCAAACAAAGAAGCTATGAGCACCATCACCTTTATTTTATTGAGTGTGTCATTGTTTTCCACCTTCAACTATTTTAATCTTCTCAAGGTCATTCATCTTCTTCGAGTGAGTTTTCTCAAAGTGCCTTAGTTTGCCAAAATAAGGAAAAGCCTTATTTCTCTTGAGCTTCTTGGTTATTTGTTGGCTATCACCACCATGATTCTTTTGTTGACATGATCTTTAATATCCTTATGATAGTCTCTGCCTTGGTTTCTTCCTTGATTTCCATCTCGACCCTTTCTCCATGGATTTGTTTTCCCTATTCTTTAGTGAAACGACCTCCCTTATTTATAATCTTTCGTTCTTCACATAATTTTGGTTGTACCCTAATTAACAAAGATCAAAGGGAGTAATCCTTAATGTCTTCTTTTCTTGAAGTCCAATTTTCTCAAAATGTAGAACATAAAAGATCATATGATGTTTTTAGATTCATTGAGATAAATTTGATTCCTTCCCACCTTTCTTCAAGAATTATTTCCCATATTTATCCAACTTCAATTGCAACACCTTTTCATGAGTTAGATAATTATCAATCCTCTTGAATGAGAGAGGGGCATTAGAGAAATTTTTCTCAAGTTGCATAACTCAAGTTTTGTTAACTTTGTTGAACAATTTCTTCAACGTCTTCCAAAGTCCATTCCCACAGTGGATCCCATTGGTATGGAAATGGACCTCTTTTGAAATGAACCTCTTTTGGAATGAACTACTTTCATCCCTGGCATAAATCCTCTTGATGCTCCTTTTAGACAGTTTTCACATGATGGCCAATCTAAAAGAGAGTATCTTCCTCATAGGTCCTCTGCTATATCCAAAACCGTCTTAGATGAAATCAAACTAGAAAATTATGGCAATATGCAACATCAGTTAACAACTCAGAATCTAGATGATATGGATGGTGATATCCTCTTCTTAAAACATAAATCCAATGAAGAACACGAGCAGATCGCTCTGCTTAGAAATAATATGGATCTTATTGATTGTCTGTACATGATTTTGATGAAATAAAGCATTCTATTGTTACAACTACAAACAAGCTAGAACAACACTTAGATGTTTTGGGAAAACTCTTCATCAAAACCCAAAACTTAGAGAAAACGACTAAGTCTGTCAGCCAGTTTTCTCTAGGGATTGCCTCTAGAGGTCATAAAGAGCATAAGGATAAGAAACATGCCAAAAGTTACTCATTTGGTATGATGAGTATCAAAAGAGAAGATACTAGACCAGAGTTTACCTTTGGACAGGATGAAGAAGAATTCAAGGAAATACAATATCTGGTCTCTCAATTTAAGAAAATGCCAAAGTCTCTCCCTAAACAATATCTTGGGGCAATGGCAATTCCAAAAAGGGAAAAATCTCCACTTCAGGATGGATCTTCTACCCATCCAGATTCTAATCCATTTGTAGGACCTCCTCCTCCTACTTTTGATGAGGTAATGAATGATGCTTCTGCCTCTTATGCTCCTCATAGATTCCATTTTCGCATTAATGGGATCAATAACCTTATTTCTCAAATGTTAGGACAACCTGTCTTGAATATCCAATGTCAATTGAGGGATGAAATTAAGACAACCATTCAATTGCTAAGCAAATGGGTTCTTTACAAAAGGAATCAAGACCAGAATATAATGTCTCAACAATTAGTTGTCCATCTAGTAGCAGGCCTGTTAGGTTTGGCATATCAATGGTGTTAATGGCTTCATCAAGAAGCCAGAGATGAAATGTTGGCTGCTTGAGATACAAATGACCAAATTATCAAATCATTAGGTAGAGAATTCTACGGTCCAAAAGAAACTAAATATTTTGAACATCTTGCATCTTTGTTTATGTCTGCTAGAATTTGTGATCTTAGCAAAAGTGACCACTATTTTTGCTATATGCAGAATTTGCTCATCTCTTCTGTAAATGCATACAAGCCAGCATACTTATAGCATTATCTTAGGATTTTTCTTGGTCATGTTCCATATGCAGTAGAACAATTCATGAAAGATAAAAATATTCCCTTGCAATGACTCTCTCTTGCCCAGCTACATGGATTTTTTTTTTTTTAACAGTAACAGGAAAAAGATAATATTTATAAAGCTGTGCACAGCTATTCATTACAGGCTTGCAAACAGAGTTTTTAACAGAGCTGAGATGATAGGCCCAGCTAACACTACCAAAACTATCTGCATTACATTGTAGTCTCTAAGTTTAGTCTTCCTGAAAATGTCCAGCATAGTGCTGGTATACACCTTAACGAACTGACTGCAGAGAAGTTTACAAAAATACATTAACCAAAACAAAAATTAAATGAAACCTGGGCTAAGCTAGCCTTTCTTCCTGGGCTTGACAGACGAATCGTCCGCCCTCAACTGATGGATTTCCTGGTTCACTGTTGTATTCTCATGTATCCAGCTACCCTGCGTCGCTTTGAAGTAAACAGCCAAATCTTCCTGAATTCTGTCAACTTTTCCCATTAATTCTATGATATTTCGTTCCAGGTCATCAATCCTGGAATCCTGGCAGGACAACTGGTTGCAGACGTGCTTAATGACCGACGCCATATCCGAGTTCTGGTTCACGCTGGAGCAGACTGTCTCGTAAGTTCTTTGGACTGCAAATTTGATGTCTATCAGGGTTCTGCTTAAAGCAGCAATGGCCGCCCTGATTGATGGCATTGTATCCCAATTAACCGCCTGCGAAAGACGAGGAGCAGAATGGGAAAGCTCCCTATCCCAAATTTCCACCTGCGAAAAACGAGGAGTAGAAGGGGCAAACTCCTCGAGGGACAAACGGCTCAGAGAGTCAGGGAGATGGGAAGGAAGAACCATCGCGAAAGGAGGAGTAGGGAGGGCGGATGGGGGAGTTAAGGAAGCCCCGTGGGAGCTGACACCGGGGGGAGGATCAAGGGGACAGGTGGAGGAAAGGACGGGAGGGCAGATGGAGGAGCGAGTGAAAAGATACGTGGAGTACGAGCTCGGGTATGAGGACGAGGAGAGGGGACGTCCAAAGTTTGGCAAAGGGAATGGGTGGACCCTTGAGGCCAAGTCCCTAACCAAAAACCACATCACAACTTCAAGGGACCAAGACATTGATAAGTTAGGGGATATAATGAAAACCTAAATTTCCTTGGTGATCCTTAGTTTGCCCAATTGAGAGCGTGATTCCTTGATTTGCAGCTAAGTCCGCCACCCTGTTGTTCTCTCGGAGGATATGGAAGAAGGAGGCCTTTGTAGATAAAGAAATGGTCTTAATTCTTTGCAGATATCTATCTACTTTTGAGCCTGGCGAGGCATATCCTCTTCGCATGATTTGGATGACGTGCCTTGAGTCTCCATAGATTTTGAGATTGGCTATGCTGTAGTTGGAGGCCATTTCTAAGGAGAAGATAAGAGCTAACCATTCAGCCTCGTTATTAGTTTTCCTGCCTAGTCCCCAAGCAAAGTCTGTGATTTTATTTCCGCCGGGATCAAAAAGAATCCCACCCGCACCTGCCACCCCAGAGCTACATGGATTTATTATGGAAACATGGCAAGAGCATTGTTTAGAAAGGAGAGTTGCCAAAGAATTTATAAGGCATTCATCCATGTAATCTCTTGGTTTTTGCAAAGATGTGGAAAAATTCCTGATTGGGGTTGTGGAGCTCACAACAAAGGTAACTTTAGTAAAGAATCTTGTAGCTGCAAGAAGAAGAAGGGAAAACCCTTCTATACTAGTGCTCCCATATTTCACCCGGACAAATCCTACAGATATATGAAGAAGAAGAGTTTAAAAAAAAGAAATTATTTTGTCAAGAAATGCTTTGTTCCTTCTTATAAAAAAAAATGTTTTATTTGTGGCAATAAAGGCCATTGGGAAAATAAGTTCCCCAAGAGAAAATCTAAGCCTCGACTTGCAACAATGTCTTTCAATGAATTAGATCCTGCTTGGTGGGATCATTGAATAATGTGATGCTGACCAAAATCCCGAAGGAGAAATATTTTTTCTCCTAGATGAAGGATCCTTTGATCAGATGACTTAGATCCTACCATGAATAAATTTGATCTTGCAAAATCCTCTGACTCCTCTTCTGATTCTGACCGGGATTCAAATTTAGGAGGGTGTGATGGTCCTCCAAAATTTTGGTTTTATATGTTTTCCACATCAAAGGCTTCTCCTCAAATCAGAATTGCTGAAATCTTATCTAGCACACCGACATATCAGTATGTTCTAAGAAAGGAACTAAAAGATGAAATAATAAAATTTTAGCTCAAATCAAAACTAAAGAGTGTTAGGATAATTGATACTCCATCCTTGACCTACCTAGCATTATTTATTTCTTCCTCGTAGTTGATGATGTCATTTGCCCCCTAGTGGTGTGAAGATGTCATCTAGGATCCATCATCCACCTAATGACCTTGCATGCATCATTTTAGGACCACTTAAGTCAGTTCCTTATATTTTAGGAGCCTACTCAGTGTTCCAGTTCATACCACCTGAGTTAGCTGACTCTTGTGGGGGGTTTATGCTCCAATTTCCACTAATTGTGGCCTCATGCGCCCTTCTCTGAGTGATTTGCATGAAAAAATCACTAATGCACCTTCCTTGGTCAATTAATTGATTATGTCTCTAGTTAACTAAGTTTAGGTTTAGTTGAGTTGAGTTTGGGTCTTTCGGAGCACTCTAGTGGTGACAATTCCTATGCTAGACACACTGAGACTTGAATTCTCCCAAGTGATTCGAATTCTTTCCATTGTAACATCATTTTTTACTATACTGATTATTGGATCATGTGACATTATTCTGTTCCTATCTGAGTTCTCATGCATGTTCAATTGTATGCTCTTTTTTAAGACAATTTTCACTGTAACTCAATTTATTTGCTGATTCTTTCTCCGTGAGGTGTATCCAGCTCCATGATCTCCTGTGATTTAGAATTTCACATGGTATCAGAGCCTAATGAGAGTAGGTTGAGCAACTGATTTCAGTAGTGCACCAAAGGCCTATGGATTTCCACAGCAAATCCTAGTGCCATTGCATTGAATTCATTGGAGAAATCCTTTGAGGTCTATCTAGGTGTTAACACTAGTTTTGGGTTAAATGGGTAGAGAAGGTTTGATCCCTGCAAATAATAGGTAAGGTTTGAAATTCCTGAGTTGTATGACCCTGCAGAATGCAAATGAGATCTCTGAATGTTTATCCGTAGGTCAAAAATGAAAATGGTTGAAGAGCATAAGTTTTAACATTGCAAATGAGGGTAAATGTAGAAATCCGCTCAAGGTTATATGAAGGCATCAATGGACGGAGCAGATCTATGATGATGGAGATCGACGGCTGCAAAGTGACTTCACAAAGAAAGATGCATGGTAGAGTATGGGCGAAGCTTTGTTAACCCACAAGCAAATTGACGGTTAGATCGACGGATGGAAAAAGGATATACGGTCATCAAGTGTTTCGCCGATTAGACATGCGTGGATAAATGAACTTTTCAGATTTGCAAAGTGGCAGTAGGCTCCACATATTTCGATGACATAGATCTAGTGGAGGTGAGCATCAACGACGGGCATTTTTTTTGCAGATTCAACATGCACGAACAACCAACACTTTCCAGATTTGCGAGGTTTGGTAGGGGCCGCACCTTTGGACGGTCAGGATGCGGATAGGATGCAGATCAACGATCGGCATTGGATTCACCAATTGAAAGTGCAAGAAGGCAGAGTTCTGAAGGATGAATACTGCAAAGGATTGAGGAGTTAAATAGAAAAAGAGATCGACGGCGCAGGATCGATCCTACAGGTGGACGGCTCAAAGGATTCCTTTGTCACAAGAGGTGCAAGACTGATACAAAAAGATAAATAATATAAAAATAACTTTGCACAAGGTTTCAGGTTATTGTTTGTCTTGTGCATTGGAAAGAGAAAGCCGATGACTGTGCAGAAAGAAACCACCTCAGTCACAAATCTTGGACCAACTGTTAGTAAACTAGGTAGGCCTCTTGTCCTCATACAAAACTATTTAAATGGTTGATCTAGGAGAAGTATAACCCCTGGGTTTTGAGCACCAGAATATAGAAGAATTGCTAGAGGACAGGGATGCTGAGGTCTATGACACTATATTGACTAGTGGACCCATTGAAGCAGTAAACTATAGACTGGAAGTGATTAGGAACCAGGGTATAGATGTGCATAAGGTATACAGGTCGTTTGTCTAGTTTTTCTCAGTCGACCAAACCCTAAGTTGTCTCGAATTCGTCGATTGGTGCACTAGTAATTACTCTTCCTCTGAGGGGGTAGTTATGGATGCGCCCGGTTCAAAGATATTTTGTCCTGTCAACCCTGTTGTCATAAGAAAAGCCCTGTCAATTCCTGATGAATTCAGTCTGAAATCCAAAGAGTACAAGGAAGAATCCCTAATTTAGTATTTTAGGCAGTCTACAATTGAGTTAAAGCAAATTTTCTACAGGGTTTTCCTAAAACCTAGTGTCCCATTGCAAGACCATGCTTTCCCAGTCGAAGTCCATCTCTTTACTAAAGAATCTATGTGTGCCATAACCATGCTAAGCCAGTTCTTAGGATTAGACACAGATATGTATGTCACTGAACCTTTGATGAGTCCATTGTTCGTCTTTAGCACCTGCCCATTAGAGTCTGATCAGTCAGTCTAGTGTGCTTGCCTTAAATTTGATGAGTCCCTAGCTGAGAATATCCATTCTCAACTAGTGGAATTCCACAAGACCAGGAGTTTCAGGTTTCAATCATATTTGTTCAGGATGTTCTTGTCATTTAATGAGGAAAATTTGTAGCTTCCTGAGATGATGCTCACAAAGGAAATGCACACATATTACGACAAGTTCATGAACAACCTCATGTCAGAAGTTTACAAAGTTTTTCATAGGAAAGATTGCTCAGGGTGTTAACATGGCACAGTGATCAGAGTGTATGGGTTTTCTCTTTCACCTTATGTACTACCAACATTTCTAACGCCTAGAGTATTTGCACTGGAATTTATCAGGCAAAAGTTAAGGGTAGAAACTGAGCATTTTTTGGATCATAAGAAAGCCTCAGACATTTCATTCCCATGGGTTGTGGGCCCATTCATCATTAAGAATAAGGCTTCCCTTTCAGCCATTGAGCGTGCATTAAGAGAAATGGGATTTCAAACAAAGGCTGCCATCAACTATGATCCCCGTCACATTATCTCCAATAGAAGGAAAGAAAGTAACAGAAAGGGATTTGTGCACTTTGAGCTTGCAGGTATGGCAGAGAATGCTAACTGGTTGGAGTATCCCAACAAAAGTTAGATGGATGTATATATACAAGATGACTCCACTTATCTGGTACATAAATCCCCATCACCACAACTTGGCACCTCTAGCTTGGTCCCAACAGTTGGAGCAATTATACCCCTTTCCAGTTGTTCTGAAAAATCCAACACAGTGGAAGTCATTGATGCCATGGACGTAGAAGATGAGGGCACAGAAAGATCCCCAAAGAGACAAAAGGCGGAAAAGGCAGAGCAACAGATTGTACAGGTGAATACTGGTCGAGGTAAGAAGAAACAGGTGGAGTCCAAAGTACTTGCCTTTGAAATCAAGGAGTATGTGTTTGATAAAGTGGCTACTGAGCCTGTTGCATAAGGAAAAAGTAGATCACAGTTTTTGGATGAATATAAGGAGAGTGAAGGGATAGCTTTAAAGGAATCAAATCTGTATGCAGAGGTTAGGCAGATATCCAACAAGAATGTGTCTTTAGTCATTTTCAGGAGCCGTGCTCAGAATACTTTGAATTTGGCCCTAGCAACCAAAGAAAAGGCCACTGAGGTGAAAATGAACCTGGAGGACATTCCCATTCCTGACATGATCCATCTACATAAAGAGACTGGAGATGTTATTTATGTTAAATTGTTGAAAGCTGCATTAGAGCTGTCCAAATTGCAATCCAGTAAGGATAAGTTTGGGAATCAGCTTAGACAAGAAAGAGTGGAGAATAAATCCCACAAGGCATAAATCAAGAAGCTGCAGGCTGAAATATTGGCTACTAAAGGCCAAGCAGACAAGAGGGATAGTATACAAAAGCTGATGAATGAGAAAGAGAGTACTATTCAGTCACTGAAGAAGAAACTGAAGATTCCTTCCACCCAGCTGGTAGAAGCATCTAGGTTAACAGAGTTGGAGGAGAAAAGAGAAGAGCTGAAAAATGAATTGATAGATTGTAAAGAAAAATTGTTGAAGTTTGAAGAGAAAGAAGTGCAGTGGCAAAGGGATATGTCCCTTATAGTAGAAAGCGAGAAGAATCTAAAGGCCAAAGCTGAAAATTTGGAGAAGAAGTTGCAAGAGAAAGGTAAGGAGTTGGAGGGTATGATCACCTCTCCCTCCATTGAATCTGGAGATTTCTCCATTGTTCAAGCAATGGCATAGGTAAGTCTGGAGGATTTAGAGCTAGAAAGGTTGCAGAAGCAGAACACAGATCTGGAAAGCAGAGTTTCAGAAGAAGAGCAGGACAGGAAGACTCTGGAAGCTAAGTACCTAGAGTTACAGGTTAAATATGATGAATTAATGAAGCAGGCTACAGGTTAAACCTCACTGCAGGAAGCAAAGCAAGTAATTTGGGATGATGTTATAGCTGAAAATTGAGACCCTACCTGGATTTTATTTTAGACAGGAGGCTGTCATTAAATTGGCCAAGAAAAGTGCAACAACAGCGAAGGAAAAATTGAATAAGAAGCCTATTGAGTGCGCTGAAAATGCCATAGAGTTTTTGAATGGCTTAACTAAGGATGAAGTGAAAGCAGCAGGCATAAAGGACAAATTATCCACCATCATTTGGGCCAGGAAGGTGATAAACAAACATCAGTAGTTAGTTACAGTTCAGGCTAGAATAGATATTATGGCACACCAATTGAAGCTCTTTAGAGATATGTTTGATCCATTGTTTAAGAAAGGGCTTCCACTCTTTTGGGAAGAAGATGGTACCATGCTGACTCAAAAAGAATATCAAGACAGGTTGATGGAATGTGGGTTGAATCATGAATACTTTGCTGACATGACCCAATCACTGTCTGGAAAAACAGTGGTGGATAAGTTGACAAGGGAGTTTTAATTGGACTTGGTTTTCAAAGAGGCTTGTGCACACCTTCAGAGCTATTCATACAGATATCATACAGAATTACAAGTATTGTTAAAGGAGGTGGCCACGTCAGATCTGCCAGCTGCCGACCAGTGGAAGACTGTGGAGAAATATGGGAAATCCAAGCTAACGTTGCATGCTTAAAGCTCTTTGAAGATCGTGGAGATTTGCAGCCTGAAGAATTAATTACTTAGGATTTGTTTATTCACTAGAGTCTGTTACTAGTCAGTAAATATTAATTGACACATGTAAAAGGCAGTTACGCCTACTTGTCAACTTGTGTTGTTTCTGTTGTAACTGATTTTCAAGGATGATGGACCTGTCTGTATAGGTGTCATTGCAGTTGTAACAAATTTCTGTTAGGGTGATTCGAGCCTGAGGGACGTCTGCTCCTATATATTGACATGTAATAGAAAGGAAAAAGGGTTGGAACCCGTGAGAACTTGAGTTTTGTATTTGAGATCTATCTTTAATAGAAATTACAGAGCCGAGGCTAGCATTTTTGCAGATATTCTTGTGTTATTTACTTTACAGTATGTATCTTCTTTCCTTATGTGAATGTGTTCCTTGTTATCTATTCCATTTTGTTTATCTTTTTCATGTCTGAAATAAGTGTGTGATAGTACAAAATTCATAATGTATGCTCTGTCTATTGTTTTCAGCTATTCACAAATCTTTCTACTAAAGTTAGCATTGGATTCATCTTTGTTAGATGCCCATGTTAATGGATTGCTCCTTATTTCTTCTCTATCACCAGACAACAACATTTTGACTGTAAATGAGTAACTATCTTGCCTTTGCTATAAATTTCCATTCCATAGCACTGTAATTGATATATGTGTTATATTTTCACTAAATCCATCATCCAAGAACAAGACAAATTGATCCAGATGGGTACGTTGAAGGCCTCCAAAAATCAAGCTCTTATGGCCAGAGAATCAAAAAGTGAGAATGCAAAAGAGAAGCAAAAGGCCAAAGATAAGAGGAAATCTTAACCCAAGCAGAATGCCAAGTCTAGTCCATTAGAAGGAGCCGCTAGCTCCAAGAAGGATAAATAAAAGAAATTTGAGAAATCCAAGTGTACATATTGCAAGACGAGTAATCATCCCGAGAGTTCTTTTATGAATAAGACCATAGATCAAATGGAAAAACTCCTTAAACATCATAACATTTCCCTTCCTGAAGGCTTAAGGAATACTGATCCAGGTGGCAAGTTAGAAGATCATGAGAGATGCCATGCATTGAAGGATAGATTCTCACTATCCCTTATTGATTATGGAACCTCCAACGACATGGTTGCCTCCAGAGAGCCATTTTCTTCATTAGATCTCACCGATGGACCCAATATACACATGGGAGATGACTCTCAAATATTTGTTGAAGGGAAGGGTACTATACAGCTTGAGCATGGAAAGTTAAGCAATGTGATGTATGTGCCTTCTCTAGCAGCTAATATGTTGTTTGTTTATCAGATGACACACACATGTTTTCCAAAGAAAGTAGTATTTGGACTTGACATAGTTGAGGTTGTAGAGATATCATCTGGGAAGTTGATAGCCAAAGGAGTTGCAAACCATGCCTCCAATGCATATGAGTTCTCCTGCTTCTTGCCATACTCACATCAAAGTCTCTCTTGACTCATGCAAATGAGACAAGCAGACTTTGGCATGAAAGATTCAGACACTTAAACTTCAAATACCTACAATAGTTGCACAAGGAGGAGATGGTTGAAGGTATGTCAAACATAAATTTCTCTCAAGGAATCTGCAAAGGTTGCTTGGTAGGGAAGAACCCAGAACGAAAGTATGATGTTGGGAAAGCAGAGAGAGATTTCTCCATCCTAGATTTGATTCATAGTGATGTTTCAGCACCGATTCCCACTGCTTCGATGAATGGATCCAGATACCTTCTGACCTTCATTGATGACTACTCTAGATTTTGTTGGATCTAATTTCTCAAACATAAATCTGAGGTGTTACGCTGATGATCCTTCCTTGTTATGTAGACTAAGGAGATCACTGTATGGGATCAAGCACGCCCCAAGGGCATGGTATGCAAAGATGGATTCCTTCTTACTGTCACAAAAGTTTGAAAGATGCAATTATGATTGCAATGTTTACATGTGACAGAAGGGAGGATGTCTACTATTGATTTTTTGTATGTGGATGACTTTCTCATCACCGGTGGATCTGCTACTGGGTTGAAGCACATCAAGTCTTCCTTGAACAAAGCATTCACTATGACAAATCTAGGACTGTTAAAAAAATTCAATGGTCTTGAAGTAACTCAAACTGATTTAGGGATCATGATTTCACAGTCAAGGTATGCATCTGATTTATTGACAAAGTTTCATATGGATGATTGCAAATCTACATCCCTTCCCTTCATATATGGCATTAGATTGGAAGAAGGTGGTTCCACTCCCTTGGTTGATAGCACTCTTTATAGACAACTGATTGGTAGCTTGTTGCATTTGACACATTCGAGACCAGATCTATCATATGTTGTTGGTGTTGTGGCTAGGTACATGCAGGAGCCACATGAGCTGCATTGGAAGGCAGCTAAGAGGATCTTTCACTACGTGCAAGGTGCGAGAGAGTTTGGTATACATTATTCTGCTGGTGCTCAACTAGATCTGTTTGGTTTTACTGACTCATACTAGGCTGGAGAGAATACTGATAGGATGTCTACTTTAGGGTATGTATTCATGTTGGGATCAAGACCAATCTGTTGGTCAAGCAAGAAAAAAGCAACACTCACACTTTCTTCAATAGAGGTAGAGTACAGAGGAGTTGTGAATGCAGCTATCCAGGCAATTTGGTTGCATGGGATATTGACTGAGTTTGGAATTTTCACTTCTCCTTCAGTAGACCTTTTTTTTTATAATCAAAGTGCCATCAGGATCTCCAGTGACTCAGTTCAGAAGCAAAGGACCAAACATATTAAGGTTCACATGCACTACATCAGGGAGCTAGTGCAAAACAAGACCATCTCACCGCATTATTGTCCTATAGAGGAGATGATTGTAGACATATTCACTAATTTTTTCACTTAGAAGAGATTTGTTTATCTCGAATATTTACTTGGTGTAAAAGTTGTTTGAGATCCCTACTGTCCTATTTTGAGGGGGGGGTTTCTCCATTTCCTTGGTTCATGGAAAGTTATTTTATTTTCATCATTTATTTGATTGTATGGGTGACCTTTGGTCTTAGTAACCAAGGCCCAAGATGCACAAGTTTGGATTAAGGTGGGGGTGTTAGGATCATTAATACTCCATCCTTGTCCTAACTAGCATTATCTCTTTTTTCCTAGTAGTTGATGATGTCATTTCCCCCCTAGTGGTGTGCAGATGTCATCTAGGATCCATCAGCCATCTAATGTGCCCTGCATGCATCATTGTAGGACCACTTAAGTTAGTTACATATTTTTTAGGAGCCTACTCAGTGTTCTAGTTCAGTCCACCCAAGTTAGCTGACTGTTGTGGGGGGTTTATTCTATGATTTCCACTCATTGTGGCCTCATGTGCCCTTTTATGAGTGATTTGCATGATAAAATCATTAATGTTCCCTCCTTGGTTAGTTAACTAATTGTGTCTTCAGTTAACTGAGTTTAGGTTCAATTGAGTTGAGTTTGGTTCTTTCAGAGCACTCCAGTGGTGACAATTCCTATGCTAGACACACCGAGACTCGAATTCTCCCAAGTGATTAGAATTATCTCCATTGTAACATCATTTTTGACTATATTGATTATTGGATCATGTGACATTATTCTATTCCTATCTAAGTTCCTATGCATATTCAATTGTCTGCTCTTTTTTACCTCAATTTTTACTGTAACTCAATTTCTTTGCTCATTCTTTCTCTATGAGGTATACATAGCTCCATGATCTGCTTTGAATTAGAATTTCACAAAGAGAAACAACCATCCAAATTTGAATCTCCCTCTCCTAATATCAGCATGAATCCAACATTCTATAACCCAACAGAGCTTTACAAAGACTATCCCGATCTTAATGAAGATAGACAAAGATTCAGAAAAGATAAAGAGCACCTACTCAAGTTGCAGATCAAAGAAAATAAAATCTCTTTGAAGAAGCTGGTTAAATAAATAGAAGAGATACAAATAATTCTAGAAATAACTATGAGAGAGCAATATTAGCCCTTGGAATAAGAAATGTGAAAGCCTATGAAGAAGCTCTTAAGAGCCACAAAGCTAGAAGCACACCTCATATCAGTAAAGAAATCTCAGCAAAAGAAGATGGAGGACCTACTCTATTTCTTGCTCCAAATACAGAGCTATTTTTTGGACTATTTACTAGTCCTAAATTATATATAAAAGTCTGGTTTTTCCCTCCAAAGTTCAAGCCATACCAGCTAGATTGCATGATAGACTCTAGTTGTCAAATGAATTTGGAAAAGGAGGTGCCATACCATCATTCTATTGGGAACAAAACTCTTATCATAGCATAGCAATCAAATTAAATCCTGTACACTTGCTTGGAAGAGTTACTGACTTCCCAATTAAGATTGAAGGTTTTCCAGAAGTTTTGTCTCTAAATAGACTACACAATATAAAAGGGGATTGTATTTTAGGATCACATTTTTTTACTAGATTTAGTCCTGTTACTTTTGATAACAGTAAAATGTTGTTCAAATTTAAAATAATGGTAGACTAGTGTTTTGTTCCATGTCCTTTGAAGTTAAATCCAAATTCCCAACTACTGTAAAGAAGCCCATTCCTGCCCCTAATATTGTGGAATTGTTCAAAATGGAAAGGTGTATAGTTTATGTAGAAATGCACAAGGACTCTGCCTTATCTCATATTTTAGAAAAGCTTGAGAAAGATTGCACCTTTGAAAGTCCTAATTCCTTTTGGACCAGAGAAAAATATTTTGTCTCTCTACCATATGATCCTTTGGTTAAGCATAGAGCCCAACGAGCCTCTCTAGCCTTAATGTCTCCTACAAAGAAAGAGTTTTGTGCCAATGAAATCAAAGACTTGCTTTCTAAAGGTATCATTGAACCCTCTAGGATCCCTTGGGCTTGTCGTGCATTTATAGTAAACAAGCATTCATAAATTAAGAGAGGGAAACCCAGGTTAGTTTTTAATTACAAACCTATGAATGCAACCCTCTAACATGTCAGCTACCCTCTTCCCGATAAGTCAAGCCTTTTACAAAGAATTGTCGGTTGTATGATCTTTAGTAAGTTTGATCTAAAATATGGATTTTACCAGATTGGGATTGAAGCAAAGGATCGCTTCAAAGCTGCTTTTGTTGTCCCACATGGTCAGTATCAGTGGAAATTTCTCCCATTTGGAATAAATAATGCTCCTTCTGAATTCCAGAAGATAATGCAAGATATTTTCAGGGAAAAGAAATGGGAACTTGTATATATTGATGATATCCTAATTTGCTCTAAGAATTTACAGGAACATTTGAAGCATCTACAAGAGTTCTATCAGCTGGTGTATAAACATGGCTTAGTTCTTTCCAAAACCAAAAGGGAGTTTGGGAAGAAATAAATTGAGTTTCTTAGTCTAAAGATCAATAAAGTCCAAGTAATCCTCCAAGAGCATGTTCTATAGGTTTTTGATCATTTCTTGAATCAAATCTTGGAGAAAGTCCAACTGCAGCACTTCTTAGGAAGCCTGAATTATATCCGGCCTTTCTATAAGGGCCAAGCTGATGACATCCATATTATGCAACAAAGATTGAAGAAACACCCTCCAAAATGGAGCAATGAAGTGACCAAAGTTATTAAAAGAATTAAAGCAAAAGTAAAACAACTTCCTCCTCTCTCCCTTCTCCAAGGTACGAGAGACCTTGTCTTAGAAACAGATTCCTCCATCAAAGCATGGGGAGGTGTCCCGATATAAAAGCATGGAGATTGAGAAGAAATCTGGGGATATGCCTCAGGTTCTTTTAAGGTTGTAGAATCAAACTACCCCTCGAGCCACAAAGAGATTTTTGCTATCAAAAAGGATGTAAACCATTTCAAACTATATTTGAAACCTGTAAAATTCTTTATCAGAACAGATTTAAAAATCATGCCAGGAATTTTTAAGAATTAAAGTATGATGGCTGAAAAATAATTCTAGAATTCTTAAATGGTTTTATGCGGCTTCAGAATTTTTATTTTGATATTGTATATAAACCTGGTTATCTTAATTATGTTGTTGATATGATAACTACAAAAGAGTCTCAACATGTTCAACGTCGGTGCATCAAATGATGGACCGTCATATAAGAGAGCAGACATCAAGCATGAACCGGAGAAAGCCAAAGGAAAAAGAATTTTCAGAGACCCCATGAGTTCCACATAGTGCTCGACATTTCTAGAATATGCTAGCAAGAAAGAAGTAGAGAGGAAACTGGCCATCTCATTGATAAAATAGATTCACTCTTCTCCTATGAAGATTGAAATTTTAGAAATATGGGAGAAAACAACATTTCTAAATTTCGAAAACGCATATTATAATTTATTAGACTTAACCGATGTCTGGTTAGATACTGCTGAGGTTGATGGGAAAAATATTTTCTTTGTTGATATAGGCCCTAGCTATTTAACATGGACAAGTTACCATCCGATTCTACAATTTTGTAGTGAACAAGGAGAGATCATAATTTGCAACGATCCATCCTCCTTAGTTCAACAAAAATGGTCAGGATGGGAAAAAGTATTTCTTGATAAGTTCTATCCTAGAAAATATTGGGTACAAAGACGAGCTAATTTTATTTTGCATATCCAGGCTGACATGATTGTAGCTCATCAGAACCATATGTGGTTCAAATTCAAATTGAAACATATTGGCGGGAAATATTCGCCCTTAGAACCATGTTTGACGGACAATCTACCAAGAGCGGACTCGAGGCCTGATCTCCCTAGCTTAATGTAAGACTAGAACAAATAGGACAGAATATAGAATAACTTTCCTAGATCTAATTAGAGATCAAGTAGATAGATGCTTTACCTTTCAGATCGCTGATCCTTTCTCCTTGATGTTTGCTCCAAGCTTGATGGTCTTCAGATCTCAACTGCAAAACCTGTCAAGACACACAGAACAACACAAGTAGTAAAATGCACCTACACAATAATAGATCTAAGTAAGCAGTTAAGCAGGCAAACTACACAAACATCATAAAAGCAATAACATTTGGTGGAAAGCATTTATATTACTGTATAAAAGGGAAAGTACATAGAAGGAAGTGATTACAACCAAGACTTAACTTAGCAATCCTTCTCCAACCAAGCCAATGCCAAGGCCTCCAAAGGAAGTATGGATCTCTCAAGGGATGAGTAGAGATCTCTCCTAAGCTAATTTCACCAGCATATAGATACTATAGACTTCCTCCCTTTTGGAATGGGAATGAGCTTCATTTATATAGGACTAAGAGAATAGGATAGGTTGAGATATGGTAGGAGAGAGTTAGGGAATCTCACCAAAGGGCTAGGGAACCGAATGCCAGCTCCCCTATAGGTTAGGGATAGGGATCCACATCACATAGATTCGAGAATGGGCTCGAAGATGCTCTTTTATCCAATTAACTGACATCGTCGCAAGCTGCAATAGGACAACCTACGACATCGTAGGTTGCACAAGGGTGAACTGCGATGACCTATAAAAATGGGTCAGTTAAGCCCTCCAGTCATGGGAAACTTCATGGATGTTTACACTGAGTCTTGGGGTAGCAAGATTTAGGTGTAACAGAATGCCCCCAAAAGCATGAAGCTGTTGAAAAATGTACAGGTGAAATGCTTTGACAGAAGGAATGGCAATGGTCTTGTCGGGCGAAGGATGTTGCTGCAGTACAACTGACTCTGAGTACACAGTCTCATACAACTCATAACATGGCTGCCGACCAATACAATTTAGATCCATGGTAGTAATGACCGACTGAACACAATCATGGCTACTAGAAACAAGCGTAGATCCATGATGAGATGATAACACAGCCACGAACAATACACAAGTGGATCCATGTAATATGACTCAAAACAATCTCCATTGCAACCTAGGTAAAACATGACTCCCCAGGGTCTTCAAGCCGAACCCACAATGATACGAATCTATCCATGTGATTACATATGTCTTGACGTCGAACATGGTAGAAACCACTTGATTACCAGTCATTAATGTATATCGTTAACAAGCGTGAGGGAAATCACCATTAATGTCAATGATCCCCAAGGTATCACAATACATATCATCAAGCGTAAATAAATGAGTTGAAGTCGAACACCAGATGAAATCTTTCCATCAAGAGTCAATGATGTAAACTCATGTTGAAAGTGAGGTAACCTGCCATTGAGGCATGCAGGCCCAAGGTACTCGATTGGTTTCTAGATTCAATCCTCGGATGATGTGTTGAAGTCGACAAGGATGAATCCGTCGAAGGAGGGCCATGATGAATCCCCCATCATTGACACGAAACTCGATAACATATGTATGAGTAGATTGGATGGTACAGTAACGTATAGGACTGACTTAGAGTAAACCTAACATGGTGGAAGGTGTACTAACTGCAAATGATGAGTGGTGAATGTATTCTTGAACATGGGGATGGCATGACTTGGCAGTATTGACATGACGAGTACGACACCAACTCCTAATGCAACTGATGGTTGAAGTATTCTTTGGATGACCCAAAGGAGTAACAAGACTCAGGAAGTAGGCAAAACTCAAGGACAAACGGATGATCCAAGTGCAGTATGCAAATGCAAATGAGTGCCATGTTCAAGAACGACTAGGTATTGCCACAGATAAAAAGTGTAACATAAAAGTTTTCCTTTTTCCCCATCATGAATGATGAGTGCCTCATGTGTTTTTTACGATCTTGATGAGGGTAACCAGATGCTCGGTATAGCTCATCTCATAGATGAGTCCAATCCCAAATATTTTCCGAACCTGGGAGAGGAGGGGTTCGTCCCATGGCGGGCCCTTCAATGTCAAATTTTAATGATTCCATAGAAGGTAAACTCGGTCGTCATTTCATGTTTAGAGATTCTGAAAAGAACTAAAGAAGACTCCACTGGTCCTTTTTCGTAAAGTTAGCCTCTCCGCCCGAAAAAGGGTAAAACAACGCGGGAGAGGACTCTTCCAGTCATGATTGGTTGGAGTATTCCTTTTTCGTAAATAGTGCCCCTAGTCCAAAAAAGGGGTAAACTATCACCAGGGAGACAACCGTTCAAATACTTTAGCAAGCGTGAACACGATAAGTTTGCATGGCGATCTTTTCGTATTTCGAGAGCCTGAAAAGAGCTTAAAGATAGACTCCGGGGGGGGTTCCTTTTCCGTAGGAGTTTAACGAGCCCGGAAAAGTGATAAATCATAACTTGGTGACTTATTCTCATGGTTTTAAGAGCACAAGAAAGAACAAAGAGTAAGCTCGTCATTATTAAATAATTGAAATCTAACGGATGAAAATAACAACAAAAATATTCAACGAGTTGTTCATACCTGAGATGATTGCTACTATGCGAAAACGGTGCAAATGAAACACTTAACGTCTCCTGCATGCTTGAAAACTAGGTCAAATAGTCAATTGGGTGTTCAAATGCGGTAAAATAATCCAAACTATAGAAAATAACCCATAAATCATCTAAATTTGAAAAGGAATATTCCCTTTTTGTTTATAAAATAGGAAAAATGACCAAAAATAGTTACCATTGTTATTTGCCAAATTTGGGGAGAAGAAATTTCCATTTGGAGCAAATTTTCATTCGTCAATTGTCGGAGCTACGATTGACCATTTCACGTACCGTCAGGAGTAGGTAAACCTAAATCTCAGCCAGCATCTTTCTAGTGGTTTACAATTCCAATTTTTGTTCATTTTTTAGGTTTTTGGGTTGATTTGGTGAGGGGGTTTTGCGCCCTCGGGTCGTCACAGGTCTCCCTTGCGGGAACTGCAACGAACCCGGGTCGTCGCAAAACCCGTAAGGACATGTTGCGACGATGTCGCCCTGTCAGCAAAGATGGGCTGTGACGGCGGAAACGTCCATCTCCAAATCCAAACCTATCCCACAAGAAAAACTTTGAATGGTTTGGGTGAGCTCTAATGGTGTTTAAATGCTTCCGCTTTAACAGGTTTGTGGCCGCCACCATGGTTCTTGAATGGCGTGAGCGTGAACATGAAGTGGAAGATGTACAAGTGGAAAATGATCCATTGTGCATGGATGCATTAAGAAACTGTGGGCTGTTGAAGTTCTTCCAGGTCCAGGGCATGAAGTCCCACTACTGGAGCACATGCTCCGGAGTTGGGATGCAGTGCAGCAATACTTCATGATCGGGGAGCATGTACTGACTGTAGATGTTGATGACATCTACATCTTGACAGGACTATCCCAGAGAGGGGATAACTTGTCTCTCACCGGATCACGAGGGAGTGACCGGACGGTGGATGACTTGATCGCCCATCATTGTACTCCACATGCCCGTGCCTCTAGTGGGAAAATTCCCATTAAAGAGGTGCGAGATCGTCCATTGCGTGTTATACTCTTCACTATAGTGAGGATAGTAGGGAGCCAAATAGCTCATCTGGCTACAATGTCCCAAATGTTATATGCAGAGGACTATATGTCTCGAAAGGTGTTTAACTGGTGTGAGGGACTCCTCACCAACCCTCGAGCTCAACTGACCAAGTGTCGGCGTGGTGAACTCAAGCAGTTCGGCTATGGATTTGTAGTGATCTCCTTATTGCTAGAGCGGGTCCCTCTCTTACGCCCGCAGGTGACCTTGGATGATAGAGATGCCAAGGATCCTCATATGGCTCGATGGACGGAGGTGATGGCCCGCCATGGTGGTGCGGGTCCGATCATCGGGTATAGTTCTAAATTCTTCACCTTGATGGAAGGCCATCTGCTCATGATTGAGGATTACCCGTATAGTGGTACGGACTTCAAGGAGGATCTAGACCTCGTGTTTCCTGAGGGAGCAGAGTGGGGAGAGATCGGTAAGAACAGTGACCCTTGTACTTTTTCATTTTGTGTGTTTATAATTTTTTTGGATAGTGTTGATGAGTTAATAACATGTGTGTGCAGATGTGGGCCCTTCACGCCTAGTGGGAGTTTAACTTCTCACGAGGAGAGGAGAAGCACCAGCTGTAGCCCCAACCATGCATGATGCCATCGTAGAGATGGAGGATGTCTATGAGAACCTCACTAGGTTGACATTAGACGTTCCAGATCCAGCAGTGCATGAGTTACCTAGGCCCATGCAGAGGTACACGGTTGGCATGACCTTGTGTTTCAGTGAGCTGCTTCGCAAGGTAGCGAGAGTGGTAGATTGTTTCCACGGTCAACAGGCGAGAGCTACGAGACCCAGGGGTGTATGGGCCAAGCGTTAGGCCTTGTGATGTTATATATGTACTGAAAGCTTTGTGAGCCTTAGATTTTGTACTACTGAAATCTATCAGGCTTCAAATTTTGTATAGACTCACTGAAAGCCATCGTGCTTCAGACTTTTGTATCAACAGTACTTTATCTCGATTTATAAATATATAGACATTTTGGCAGCTTTATAAATTTTTGTTCCATATGAGATCTTGTTTATGTGTTTGCTTATACAATGAATTATTTACATGTTATGTTTGCTTTTATAGTTCATAAAAATGCTATGTGTGTGCAATGTACCAATCTAGAATGAAGTTTTCCGTTGAGTCGGCAACTGCGTTATCGTCTCGCGGGATGTGCAAGTATTGAATAGATTCAAGGGACCTTTCCAGAAGACGAACTCATATGTAGACATGGAGTAGGATAGGGTCACGAATAGCGTAAATCCGGTTAAATGAGAGACCACCAGTTGCGAATCCAAATAGATAACAACGTGGCCCATACCCAAAGAAACAACGTCGGTTAGGGTTCCAATGACTGCCTGATATTTTGCAGCATTGTTGGTTGCGAAACCTAGACACATTCCTCCTGAGCTGATAAGCTCGCCGGTGGGAGAGTAAAGCACCTAGGCTGTCAAAGCAAGGTTACGGGTATGCCGGTTGGTGTCGTCCACGAATTTGTAGCAAGTTGTCATCTGCACACATAGACAAAACATGGTATAAGTAACGAAACAAGACCTAAGCACGCAAAAATCAAAGCGTCACACCACACAAAACACATGCCATGTACAGTATATACAATGTACTTATGCATGAAAGACTCAGGCATAGTACCTCTTCAGGTAAATCCCATTGCGGGGTTCACCTAAAGATATCTCGTCGTAGTCTTCAAGTTTGTAGGCTCCCTTCTCTAAAACGCGCTTCACTATGTAGGGTCCATGCCACATGGACTCAAAATTTCCCGCCCCTAGCTTATCATGTCTTTGGTCGTATGTGAGGACCAAATCACCCTCGCTATAGACGCGAGGTTCTACCGACTTGTCGTAATGTTCTTTGATGCGTTTCTTATGAGCCTCGTTGGCAAGAGTGGCATCGCGGAAAGTCTCGTCGAGTTTATCCAGGTAGAGAAAGCGTTTTTCCTCAGCAGTAGTGTTAGGGAGAAGTTCAACTGCAAGTTTGAGGGACGAAATATTGCACTCAATCGGTAGGACAACCTCCAATCCATGAACTGATTGGAAGGGGGTAAATCCAGCGGCGGTCTTGACGGAAGTTCGATAAGCCAATAGTGCGGAGAAGAGCATATTATGCCAGTTGGACTTGTGCATACCCACCATACGTTGGATCATGGTTTTCAAGACCTTGTTAATGGCCTCTACTTGTCCATTGGACTGTGGGTAGTACGGTGTTGATTTTTCATGGCGGAAACCCAATCTAGTGCTCAATTCGTCAACCATATGGTTCATAAAGTGAGAACCATGGTCGGTAACTATAGCTTGAGGAACTCTAAACCGCGTTATAACATGATTAAATATGAAGAGTGTGGCGGTTTTTCCGTCATCCATGTATGTAGGCATAACCTCGGCCCACGTTGTAAAGTAATCCATGACTACTATGACATAACCATGCCCCCCGGCCAAGGTAGGCTTACAGTGCATGAAGTCAATGCCCCATTTAGCAAAGGGTCCAACGGAAATAACCGGGTGTAACGGGACTGGGTGGGTGCGCTTCTTAGTTTGGAAGTGCTGGCACGACGGACATTTTTTTATGGCCTCAATACAATCTTTAAAGATAGATGGCCAATAATATCCTACGCGAAGTGTTTTCTGAGATGTAGCCATCCTAGAGAGATGACAGCCACACACCCTAGCGTGACAGTCATTTAAGACGTGTTCAGCCTTGTCATGAGTGAGACAATGTCGAAGAATAGAATCTATACCATGGCGGTACAAAGTATCATTGATGATCAGGTAATACTTTGCATGGTGGCGTATTCAACGACGGTCGTCCCGCGAGAGTTGGGGGCTGAAACATTTGGTCTGAAGATATAAAGAGATATCTCCATACCACGGATCAGACGTGCTGATGAGGAACAATGATTCATCTGGAAGAGAATCATTGGGATCAAAATTGACATCATCCTGGGGAAGATCACAGATCAGTTCAACAAACACCAAAGACTTTTTAGAATTAGCCTTTTCAAATAGGAGATCAAATTCCTGCAGTATCACGATCCAGCGTTAATACTTGCCCCCAAGCACCTGACGTGTCAAAACGTGGTACATGGGGTTCGACTCGGCGATGATGGTGGTGGTGTGGAGCAAGATGTAATGACGAAACTTTTGGACGACAATGACTTCCGCGAGAGTGAGCTTCTCGACATGTGAGTAGCGGGTTTCAGAGTCAATGAGACCCTTACTTAGGTAGTATATCACATGTTCTTGGGCGTTGTTGTCTTCTTGTACAAATACCATGGCGATCGTGGTGGTACAAGCGACAAGATAAAGGATATAATCCTTGTAGTAATTAGGTGATTGGAGCACAGGGGCATGCGTGATAGCGTGTTTGAGACCATCGAAGGATTGTTGCGCTTGCTCGTTTCGAATGAACGGGACATCTTTCTTGAGTAGTCTCATGTAACCCTGCATATTTTGTGCGAAATTACAGACAAAACGCCTTAAGTAAGTTGCTTTCCCTTGCAAACTTTGAAGTTCCGTGATATCAGTGGGAGGTGGGAGAGCGACGATGGCTTCCACCTTCAAGGGATCAATGCGGATCCCATCTTTCGAGACAATGAAACCGAGGAGGCATCCAGACTCGACACAGAAGATGCACTTGTGAGGGTTCAGGCAGATGTTATACCGCCTGCATCAAAGGAATACTGTCGTCATATGGTCAATGTGGTACTCTCGCGCTGCCGTGAATGGGCAGGTAGATCGTCCAAGTAAGGTTCCACAAAGTCCTTCATGTCGTGAAAGGCATACAACACGTCCCACTGGAATGTGGCACTAACATTTTTGATGCCAAAGGGGAGCTTGCGATAAGCAAACGTACCCCAAGGACAAATGAAAGCTGTCTTGTGTTGATCAACTGGGTGGATCTCAATCTGGTTGTAGCTGGAAAAGCCATCCATGAATGAAAAGACGACACTTCTAGCACAATTGTCAATGATCTGGTCGATAAAGGGAGTCAGGTAATTGTCCTTAGGACAAGCCTTGTTAAGATCTTGATAATCAACGTAGACGCGAATGGTACCCTGCTTTTTAGCTACAGGGACAACGTTTGAGACCCATTCTTTCAACGGGACAAGGTAGATAAAACCAGATTTCAAGAACTTTTCAATCTCTACCTTGATTGTCGCAGTCTTTCGGGGGTGCACCGGTCGCAACTTTTGTCGGACTGGTTTTGCATCAGGATAGGTTTGAATCATGTGTGAAACAATAGCGGGGTCTATCCCGGGCATCTCCTCATAAGTCCAAGCAAAGACGTCTCAAAATTGCTTGAACAAGGCCGTAAATGTTGTAATCTCTTCAGGGGAACAATTCTGGCCTAAATGAATGTGTTCCACTACACCAGGAGTAACTGATATGTCAACCAAGATGGTAGGCTCAATGTTGGCCAAGTTTCCTTCAGAGTCCATTGGACACGTGAGTATCGAGGACTGAGAGCCAGGGTAGACATCCGGTGTAAAGATGGTGGTGATGCTATTCTCCACAGTGTCCAATGAAGGAAGGAAAGACGACCGATGATGGAGGTCTTCCCACGGAGGGTCATTCGCACTCATGATTTCCATAATGGACTCATCAGAATGAAAAGTCCAGAGCAAAGCATCGGGTAGGGATGATTTCCATTGTAGAAAACAGGATGTGGAGGCCACAGCTAAGTGGTCCTCCAGGGCTGACTGGATAGCCTCGTAAGTGAGTTCAGCGGGTGAAAGAGGCATAGTATCTCCAATCAGGTGTGTAGTGGCTTCATCAAGTACAAGCCATTGATCAGTAGAGTTGGGGATAGATGAAATCCCAGAGGAGATCATGTTCACCGTGGCAACATGATTTGGGGGATCCGAGGTTGGAAAAACACCCATAAGGGATGAGCTCTTGATGAGGCCGACCCCCACGCTCTCATAAGGATGCGAATATTGTCCAAGTAATGGAACATTATCGCCCGGG
This sequence comes from Larix kaempferi, assembly GCA_027924585.1. Taxonomy (NCBI): domain Eukaryota; kingdom Viridiplantae; phylum Streptophyta; class Pinopsida; order Pinales; family Pinaceae; genus Larix; species Larix kaempferi. The sequence goes on along the minus strand of BSBM01000444.1, from coordinate 15,242,352 downwards.
TGAGTAGCGGTGTCAGGTGTACAAAAATCCAGTTGGTCGACAGTAACAATTCGGCCTTGATGGGGGAATTGTACTATGCAGAAGATAGATGATGCGACCGTAGTCATGGCGTAAAACCAATTACGAACAAGCAGAATGTTATAATCTAACAGGGCAGCGACCACTTCCACGTTAATGGTTGCGGTATTTCCCCCCAACTCGACTGCTAAAGCTTGTAACAGCCCATGAGGTTGAAAGCCACGTCCGTCGAATGCTTTCAAGGTGGTAGGAGAACGGTTCAACTCGGGAGAGCCAATGGCTCTCCAACATGAAATCGACATGATTGAAGTAGAGGCACCTTCATCCAAGATGGTACGATGGATTTTCTTCCCAACAATGTTTGTGGAAACTTGAAATGCCAACTGATGGGAAAGCCTCGGCTTAAAGTATTCCAGCCAGAACATGATGGTATTCGACAAATCTGGATCAAGCGCCGATGGCAGCGAAGAGAGTCTTGCGCTAGTTGGGACAGTTTTGCAAGACCTCAAGCATCGACATAGCACAAGGAGATTGTGTCAGGTCCTCTACAATATTGTAGTTCTGAGCATCCCAAGCATTGGGATTGAAAATAGCTTTTTGAATCGTGCTCTTGGGTGGACGCAACATTGACTCTAAAGAGAGCTTCTCAATGGTGAGAGAAGCATGCGGTACGGTGACGTCGGGAATTGAAGTGGAAGCTTTTTCAGTATTACTTCCAATGAGTTCCTTTGATGGGACGGAGTCATACAAAAGAGAACGCGTGTTCAAGTTGACGGTCTCACTATGCATCATGAGAACATGCTTGGTGGAGGATGCTTCTCCATGGGAAGGAGAGGTGTGTGCAATTAGTTGCTGATTCTGAGTGGGGAAGGGATCGTTGAGAACTGCGGTAGTAGATTTTCCCTTGAGAAAATTCTGAACTTCGTCTCGGTGGGGACATTCTTTTGAGAAATGGTCTCCACCGCACAGCAAACAAGGATACTTTAACTTCTTCTTCTGTTTGGTGTCTTCCTGAGTGGGCTTGGGCTCCTGTTGGTTAGAATATTTCTTAGGTTTCCCTTTGTTCTTCTTCTTACCACCGGACTTCTAAGATGAAGCTGATTGTACAGAATTCACCTCTTCGGTGGAGGCAGGAGTGGTGGAATTTGTAGTGTTGTTGCCAGCCTGTGGTGGTGATGGGGAAGAACCTTGGGGGTTTGACGAGCCACCAATTTGATTAGAAGGCTGGGAGGTAAGGGAACCAATGATGCCATCAGCTTGTGGTCCCTTGGGTAACGTTTCGTGGGATCGTACGTAGGGCGAGGTGCATCAGGAACAATTTCATACAATGTGTTGGATTGAGCATAGACCAAGTCTAAGTAATGGGCATGGGAAATATCTTGTTCCTAAGTGATGGATCGTCCCATAGCTACGTCTCGAGCTACGACAAGTGAAAGTGTCTTTGTGAACCAGTCAGCTAAGAGTTGGTTCGGAATATGAGCCTTAATAAGACGTCGTCTTCGACGCCATTGATGAATATGATCCAAAATATGAGTGGTAGTGTTCTGGCGAAGAGAAGTCAATAAGTCCGTACCAGTCTCATAGCGAATGGGCAATTGGAAGTGAGTAAAAAATGACATAGCAAGAGATTGGAAGTCGGGAAAAGAATTGGGTGGTAGCTCAATGTACCACTTGGCAGCTAGGTCGGTGAGAGTCCATTGAAATAACCTAAGACGGATCGAGTTGTCCATCAAGGAGTTGGATGAACACCATAGATGGTATGTCATCACATGGTTTTTGGGATCCTCACCAGGCTTGCCCTCAAATTTGGGGATATCTGATGGTAACTTAAACAGAATGGGTGGCCATTTATGCTCGTGGAAAATGGGATCATTCATTAGACGAGACAGGTCGGGTAAGTCCAAAGTAGCCAAAAATGGCAGCTGTTGGTTCAGCTGGGGGTACTGATAGTATTGATAAGGCATGTATGGACCGGTAGGACCTTGAATTGACTAGTTGTAAGGTGTCCCCGGAGGGAACTGACCATAAGGGGGTATGTCGCCTGGACCATATGTAGGTCCACCAACATAATAAGGTGGTCCATTACCATAATAAGGTGGCCTGTTACCGTAAGGTGGAGGCCCGCCTCCACCGCCGGGAGGGGGTGGGCCGCCTCCAATTAGTGGGGGTCCGCCACTACCACCGGGATGGGATGGGCCTCCATTGCCTCTGACGAGAGGAGGTGGTGGTCTACCACTGCCACCGGGATAGGGTGGACCTCCACCACCTCCGTCGAGAGGGGGTGGTTGTCCACCACCGTCGTCGGAAGGGTAAGAGCCTCCTCCGCCACCTCCACCATAGTAGGGTGGTCCTCCACCACCACCACCAGGATGGGATGGTCCTCCACCACTGCCACCAGGATGGGATGGTCCTCCACCATAAGGTGGAGGTCCGCCACCACCCAGGGGGGTGGTCCTCCACCTCCACCTGAAGGGGGAGGGCCTCCACCTCCGCCACCAGGGGGGTGGACCATGATAGCCGGAATGAGGTTGTCCTCCGCCAAAAGGTAGAGGTCCTCCTCCTCCGGAGTTGTGTGTGGGCCCACCGCCTCCGATGGGGGGTGGGGGTGGACCAAACGGGGGTGGTGGGACTTGAGGGACTGTAGGTGGGGGGCCATGTTATAAAACATTTTTCTGCCCCCATAGAGTGTATGGATTTCTGGGGTAGGGTGTCCCGTAGAGTGTGTTTCTAGGATTGAGTTGTCCCAACACAAGGTTAAGGTAACCTTGATACGCTTGACTCCATGGTGGTTGAATTACATTGGATGGTCCCCCAACATGGGATAATCCCATAGTGGAAGGTCCGACAGGTAAGGAATTTCCAACGAAAGGATTGATGGGAACTCCTCCTCTAGTATTATGGTTAAGAGACGGGGGTTTCCCCCCAGCAATAACTTGCTGACCACTAAGTAAAGGTTGACCCAATGCGGGTTGTTGATTATCGACTATAAGGTTGGCATTAGCCACAAGAAAGATAGGGGGTAAAGAATATCCTCCCCACGAGTTTTGGGGTGGGGGAGGAGCAAGTAATGTAACCGTGGTAGTAACAGGTGTGTTGGACTATTGTCCCTCAACAGGTTGAGTCGTTCAAGGTGTAGAACTGGTCTCCTGTCTGATGGGTGAATGTGCAGGAAGTGATGGTTGACCAGGTTCAGAAGTGGTCACGTGTTTTGTGGATGATTCTGGTGAATCATAAGATAAAAAACGACTTGGGAGTGGTTGATAAGGAGGTAACGTCAGGTATTCAACCCTTCATGAAAGACTCTGTCTTCGAAATTCATCACCCATGGTACGTAATCGATCCAAGCGATCATGAATGGGTTCGAAAATCTCCTCAGGAGTAGCCCAACTGGGTGGGGATGAAATGGAAAAATGAGCCACTGGGTAGCCTGGAGATGGTTTCCAATAAGCTGTTGCTGGACCAATAGCTGCTGCAGGGTCGTCTTGGGGTGGATTTAACCATTCCACCAATCCAGGCTCTCCCGGTAAAATGGAAGGTAGGTCTTGTGAAGTGGAAGTTTGCGCCTCTTCACCCTGTGGGGGTTTGGAGGCAGGTGAATCTGGAGGGAACATATGTGCTCCAATATTCAAAGTAGGGTTTTCGACTTCAGGTGACATGTCTATGGCTTGTGGATCCATCCTTACCTTCGAAATTACCTCCTGGTTAAGGGGATATTCGGGCGGTAAGTTCTGAATCCTACAGGACCTTCTCCAAGGAAAGTCAGCTAGACTGACTGAAACAAAAGTTTCTCCTAGGGTAGCTAAACAAAAGAAAAACAGTCCAGAAAAATCCTACACAAAGTAAGGCCGCAAGCAAACTTATGTGATAGGAGTGGATTCAAAAGTCTGGAACCTCACAGGATTGTCAAGGATTCGCAAATCGCTATATACCGCAGGGTCCAACAGTAAAATGCAACAAGGAGGATTGGGATCGTACCCTTGCTTGAATAGCCAACTTCCTGGACAGTACGTGCGTAGTAATCTCCCCGAGTGTTGTTCTCAGTGTATTGCTATGCCAAGACGTCCAAATGGCTAACTCAGTTGGTTTCAGGAATCCTAATGGTGTCTCCTGATATACGCAAGGTACATGGGAGCTCAAATCTGTAGTGGTGCTATCTAATGCACAACCGTATGGCACGAGACCTTCCTATATACTACCGAGTACGTGCAACGCCTTTCTATATATGCCAAGTACGTGAAAGACCTTTCGATATACGCCAAGTACGCGAAGTACTTAGTGGGTACGTGAAAGAGCTTCGATATACCTGGTTGGTACATGAAAGAGCTTCGATATACCGATAAGTACGTGGAAGACTACAATACCCCCGGAATACAGTGCTGGCAAGTAATGACAGCTGCCACGTTTTACGACGCTGGAACACGTCTCTAACTTAACACACAAGTTACTAAATATTTTACCCTAGTTCTACCGTTAATTTTATCTGGACGGTTAGGTGAATGCATAAGGTGAGTACATAAATGTAAACATAATGCAAGCCCTGAATACATGCGAAAGATATACTTTTATTTTGATGAACTCTATATATGGGAGGGAGAAATTTCTTTCCAAGTGATTTTACCAAAGCAACACAATGCAATACAATCCCAAAATCTATCAAATTTGATAAAAAATACTCTTTTCTCTTTTTCCGTTTTTCCAAGCAAAACTCAAAAAATAAAAAAGCATAACAACCAAATCTAAACATTTTCTTTTGTCTTTTCGAATCAAAACTTTAAGAGATGAGAAGAGAGAAATTTCCTACCTAGAGTACTCTAACTTTTCAATTTCACTATAATGGCTTAAAAGCATAAAAAATCAAGAATGCATACAATTTCTCCAAACATGGAATCACTTTTGTAAAAACTTGATCTCACTCGAGTTTTTCAAGAAAATGAATGATTCATAATTCCTGAAAAGTACAAATGATTAATGTTTTCCTCAAACTTTCCAAAAGATTAATGAATGACTAATTCCAATGCATGAAGCAATTTCTACAATAATTTTCAAAAGTACTTGAAAACAGTAAAAATGATGCACTTTTAATTTTCCATTGGTATGCCAAGATTATGACTTGATAACAATGATATTTTTAAGCACAAAAACTGAAAAGAAATTTGATTTGCAGCACCCTAAACACTCAGGAAATGCTCTGAAAATGACAAGCACTCATATAGACTGAAAACACTTCAAAACACTCAATCAAACAACTGAATGCAAACAAAGCTAAATGACAAGTGCAAAAAGACGTTTGGGATCATATCCAATGCAAGGATCAGATTAGGTGAGGAGAGGAGGGAAAACAAGGTTAAGTGGATGAAGGTGGGGGAAACCAAAGTGTCCACCACTACCAAACTCAAGCTTGTTAAAATGGGACCCAATACAAATCCACACAAAAATCCAAACACTTTCAACACACAGATCAAAAAAGGGTCTCTAACTGGATCTTGCAGCACAGAGGGGGTCTACACACCAAATCAAAACTCAAATAAAAAATGGAGGGGGGATGCCCTTATGCCAATTTTAACAGATCGGCGCAGTCTGTGTTCAGACACAGAGCGACCGTTACAGGTCACCAGTGCGGGGATTGCGATGATGTCGCAGGACAGTAGTGGGGAAATTGCGATGACAGAGAAGCAGAGTGCAAAAAGAATGACAGATCGACGCTCTGGTTCCACTGCCCAAGTGCGACGGGCGAGATCCAAACTCTAGGATCAATAGATCTCCAAGAAATGAGCAATGATATGGTTTAAAAATTGTGAGTACAGACTCATAGGAGGACAACGGACTCTTCAAAGTGAAGATCTGATGGTGAAAAAGACTTAGGAGGCAAATAAGATGGCTTGCAAAAGAAATCAAATGAAAATGACATTCAAATTGAAAATTAAAAACAATGTTCTTCCCTAGTATGGTCGCCAGATTTGTTTGACGGACAATCTACCAAGAGCGGACTTGAGGCCTGATCTCCCTAGCTTAATGTAAGACTAGAACAAATAGAACAGAATATAGAATAACTTTCCTAGATCTAATTAGAGATCGAGTAGATAGATGCTTTACCTTTCAGATTGCTGATCCTTTCTCCTTAATGTTTGCTCCAAGCTTGATGGTCTTCAGATCTCAGCTGCAAAACCTGTTAAGACACACAGAACAACACAAGTAGTAAAATGCACCTACACAATAATAGATCTAAGTAAGCAGTTAAGCAGGCAAACTACACAAACATCATAAAAGCAATAACATTTGGTTTAAAGCATTTATATTACCGTATAAAAGGGTAAGTACATAGAATGAAGTGATTGCAACCAAGACTTAACGTAGCAATCCTTCTCCAACCAAGCCAATGCCAAGGCCTCCAAAGGAAGTATGGATCTCTCAAGGGATGAGTAGAGATCTCTCCTAAGCTAATTTCACCAGCATATAGATACTATAGACTTCCTCCCTTTTGGAATGGGAATGAGCTTCATTTATATAGGGCTAAGAGGATAAGATAGGTTGAGATATGGTAAGAGAGAGTTAGGGGATCTCACCAAAGGGCTAGGGAACCTAATGCCAGCTCCCCTATAGGCTAGGGATAGGGATCCACATCACTCAGCTTCGAGAATGGGCTTGAAGATGCTCTTTTATCCAATTAATTGACATCGTCACAGGCTGCAATAGGACAACCTGCAGCGTCGCAGGTTGCACAAGGGTGAACTGCAATGACCTATAAAAATGGGTCAGTTAAGCCCTCCAGTCATGGGAAACTTCAGGGATGTTTACACTGAGTCTCAGGGTAGCAATATTTAGGTGTAACAAACCACCTATCAAAATGACACAAAAGTTTCTCCAACGGGATAAAGATGGAAGGATGATTTGACACTATACAAAAGAAGTCGTGCTCAATTACAAAGTGGAATCATGTTTTGAAGGACAATTTTTTTGCTCTCCCAATGAAGTTATTATGGTGTCTGATGTAGAAAGATTCTTTTCATATTGTTTATTTCCTGATACTGAAATCTATATCCAATCTACCTCTGAGAATGATGATGACAATGATGATGGATTTACTGGATCTGATTGCGTTTGTGGCAGACCATATCCTGGGGATGAAGAAGACAAATGCATTTTCCTAGTAGGATATGATCCCTATGATTAATGTAAAAGTGTCGTGGGACGCTAATAGTAGCTCCACGTTGTAAATTTTGATTCTCTTGTCAATATGGGTCTCCAAGTACTTAGATTCCTTCACATGGCTCAAATGACTTATCCAACAAAGGGTACAATTTGATCTACCGCCATAAAAAAAAAGAAATCCTAGCTTTTACTTGAATTTGTCAGTTTGGTGTCACTAGTTTATTGGATAAATTTGTATAAATAAATACTCCCCCACTCATTTGGGTATTCAGATTTTGGGAATTGCGTGTTTTGCAAGTATTTGAGTCGAGGTCTGTGTATCCTTTTTGCTCGCGCTTCTTGCGACCTGGCATACGAAAAACATATATCTCAAGTGTAATAAGAATTCAGTTGTGTATGCTCTCCCTCTGCACCTAGTGAGACTAGCTGGGGCCAAAAGCTTGATGACCTTCTAGTGTGTCGTCTATGATGATCTTCGCCATCCAAAGACGATTAGACAAAGTGTACTTTGTAGTGACTGAGTCTTTGTTCTGTAACTTGGGATACTAAAATTCGAGCTGGTACTTGGAGGTTAATGAGTAGATAGACACATATTTCCGAGATAAATAATGAGATCTGTGGAATTTACAAATATGCATTATGAAGCTAACAACCACCACAGAAACCTTGCAATAGAGACACATATTTTTTTGGAGTATTTCTTCTAGAGCTAATAACTGGAAGAAAAAAAATCAATAGCAGCAATCCTAAAGACCAAGAAAGCCTAGTTATGTGGGTAGGGATCTAGTGTCCTTGCTCATTTTGTATTTAACAATTTTGGATTCTTTTTGTTTCTTTATCTTGGTTCAGAATCTTAATCTCTTGGAAATTTCAAAATTTAGGCAAGGCCATTACTGGCAGCTGGCTCTATACAAGAAATTGTAGATCCACTTTTATAATATGCTTATGACACAAGTGAGATGAAGAGAATGGTCATCATTGCAGCATTTTGTCTAAGGAAAGCATCTCAATTTCTACCTGGAATGAACCGAGAAATTACTCATATTATTTTTAGTTACATATATATGTTTAAGTTTATGATATTATGCCAAATTTTATGTGTTGATGACTTTTCCTTTCCTGTGAGAATCAGTGCTAGAATTGTTTATGCGCATAATGAATATCAACATAGGAAATAGCGAGTTGATATCCTTCTAACCTAGGGCTAAGGGTGTTTTGATATAGTGCTTAGGGTGGTATTTCTAAACATTTGTTCAACAATGTAGTTTGTAGAATCATCATTTTTACCAAGATTAGCCTTGAATGTTGATGATGGGTTAAGCAAAATATACAAATGTTTTTGTAAGGACTTGAACTTGGTCTTCCTCATTGTTTGTCTATGACTTATTATTGAATATTTTGAAACTATTGCGAGGATAAGGATATGACCTACCTTATTGGACCAAGAGGCAATTAGCAATGTCCAAGGACATAAATGAATTGGTTGAGGATGAATATGGAGCAAACTATGGGAGTAGTGACATCCAAAATCACCTAACACTTCAATGCTTATATTTGATGATGATGTGCTATCAAATGGAAGTGTAGACCAAAGTGTAGATATTTTACATCAGAGAAAAACCTTGGAAGATTATTTGTATGTGTGTTATATCCCTTTAAGTTTTGATTTGTTTACATCAACTTTTTTGAGCAACGTAATTTTTCTTACTATTGTTGCTTCTGTGAAGTATTTAGTGTTTTATGTGTGGTGTACTATTGTGAGCCAACTCCACTACTTAGCTATGTTAAATTTCAATCACTCTACATATTGACTGAAGATGTCTGAAATTGAGTGGACTCCATGTAAAATTCCTTTCAACTCCTCGTGTAAATATGAAAGCTATTACTGGTCACTCAATTTAGTGACCCACTAGTGCTCACTAGCACTAAATGTTTTCTTTCCCTAAGGCCCTTTGCCTCAATTATATGTATGTGGAAGGAAAATCCATTATCATATCACAATTTATTTGCCTGAATATGTATAAGTTGTGGTTTAACTCGGTACATTTTACTCTTGTTGTATACGAGTTTATTTTCGATTCATAAACACCATTTCTCCTACAATAAAAATCACCAATGAGTCTGGCTATTTGGTTATAATAGATACGATTGTTCGGATATCAAATAAGAATTTTTGTATGTAATAGGACGTATGATAAAAATTTTGATGTGAAATATCTCATAAAAACATAATTTTGAGCATTGGATTACAGATAAGAAAGACACTTTTCCCTTGCATCTTTTCCGTTGAATATAAAGTTTAATGAAGACACCTACACCGCAATAATACACAATTGTGTCACCAAGCCAAGCAATAATTTATTTGTATGTTGGTATGGAAAAGCTGCAGTGGGACGAAAATTTTGTCTTCAACAAGTTCCGGGCATCTGATTATCAAGAAGCTACTAGGCCTAATTTTGTACTAGTATAAGTACGAATTAAAACACATTCAACACGATTCCATAATCTCATATGGGAAGCATTCTAACCAAATTCAACCTCATATTGTATGCGTTCTAAATAAAATATTTATTTTTAATTCTGAGATTTATGTGGATGGATTTGTTATGAGCATAATTCATATTTAACATAGTTGCAATAATAGAGTGTCAATGCTTCAAATCCATACCTGATTCATTTTAATAAGAGAATCTTACCTCATAATCCTTTCAAAGAGGACAATAATAGGTATGCCGAACCAATATTCCTGATGTTGGCCTTGTTTTCTACTGAATTTTAACCATGGTGGACAACTTGTGAACCACAGAAGACTTGAACAATATTATTGTTCATTTGCCAGAGTTCAATGTTCATCGAGCAAATGTTTTTGCCCCTTGTAAATTTTGCAGGCCAAAACCCCTATGGGGGAATTGTAATAAGTTGGTCTAAGCATGATACTTTTGTAAAATACTTGGCCTACCGTTAGGGTTTAATGTCAAGGGGATACTCTAGAGTGTTTTTTCCTTAGGAATTATGTGCTACTCTTCAGTGGCATATAATTCCTGAGTTTTTCACTCATACCTCCAAAGCTGGAGTATTTTCCATGGTGGTTGATCTTAGGGAGGTTATTAGAGTCTATGTCTATGTATTTTTACATGCTATCCATCAGTAATAAGTCGTATGGACATGCACTAGGTCCCCCAGGAGTTTGAGTTCATTCAGGCAAAAATAATTTTTTCCGTAAATTAGACCATTTTTTAATGGTTTAATTGGAAATTCAAAATGTAATAAAAGCTTCAACTGGAGGCGGAATTTGGCATGGGGAGGCTCATATTTTGACGCTCAAAGCGTCCTCTTTAACCTAGGACCCACTTTTCCTAGGTTTTGGGCAACTAAATTGGCATTTGTGGCATTTTTTCCTAAAGATGCTACAAAACGACACTTAATTGCAAAGTGTTCTACGAAATGCACAGATGACAAAAATCACAAAAGTAAAAAAATTGATTTAAAAAACATTGGAAAATGGGTGGCATATGTTTATTAGTGATGTACGACCACATGGAGGAATAAAGCACATGGTTATAACTCAAACTTAGGATAGCGATTAGATGTTCTTTTTGAGGAAAGTGCCCTTCCTCCTTCACGTGGGCGACTCACCTTGCATACTCACGAGTTGGATGGGTGAATGCTCCAAAGCTTGTGTTACAACGTAATTTTCCACCTTGTGAGCAACAACATTCTTTGGCCTTCAGGATCCATTTCACTGACTCAGATTCACTTTATGTCCTCCAGAAAATACATTTTTTTCCCTATTTTTCTTCATGTACGCTTACTGTCCCATTATAGCCAGCGTACACGTAGGCTGTTCCACAATAGCCCGCGAGTACCAAGTAAAATGGTAAAAATCATTAGAAAATTATTTTTTACTCCCAAAAAGTGGTCGTAGGGTGACCTTTGGCCCTCCATATGCCCCGAAACGCCTCGATGTGTCCTTTCATTTACCTTTGGAAGGCTATATATTGAGCTCTTATGGAATATGGAAGGGAGGAGAAAGAGAGAGCAAGATAACTCTAGTGTATTTTTTTCGTGACTTGAGTCTACACTCATTGATCCTTTTTGTTGTGAACTCCTTATGTTCACCTACCAAACTCCTTTCATAGTTTGAGCTTGTCATTACATGGAGGATTGAAGTGGTGGAGGCACAAGTGGAGAGACCAATTCTTGGTTCAGATTGGTTGCTGGCAAGAGGTCATATATTGTACTTCTTGTTATTCATTAATGGAAATACTCATTTTCTCGTCCAATTGATGTTGTGAATATTATTAAATTACATTGGGTTATATTTGCTTATAATATCATGGATCATGCTATTGATTATGTTAATGTCTTTCACATATTATATGCACTTGCTTGTACTTGTTGTTGAGACTAATCTGCAGGTTCAAGTGTAGAGGTTGAAAGATCAATGGGGATCTACTTCGAACATCCAGTTGAAGGTTGGTCTTTTCTCCATTATCTTAGCATTGTCATTTATATAGCATTGCATTAGGATTTGAGTCATTTTCTGGTAGTCAGCTCTCTGTTGTGGTCTGCCCAAGCCATTAGGAAGTTTTCTCCATGACAGAAACGGTGACTCCACTGGGGAGAACATCCATTTTTTGGGATTTTTAGGCATTTGTCCTTATTTAGAGTTGCTATGTGTCGAGCTTCTGTGTCATTGATTGGCCGTTGGGACATACTATAGAAAACAAGCTTTTTCTGGGTGATTGGACCCTCTTTTTGCTCATTTGCTTTTCCCTATACGCGTGTCAACTTAGTTTTTCCCACGTTTACCCACCTCTGTCAAAACTGTAGCCCGCGTCTACACGCAACTTTTCTCTCAACAGTAGCGTACAACTCCGGGTTTGATTGATTTATGGCCTTGGAGGGTTGTTGGGTTGGTTTTGAGTGTTCTTGAGTCTTAGTTGGCCTGATTCCTGACTGTTCCATGCCCTGTTTGTGACCAAAAACTCCTCTTTCTCTTTGTTTTGAGCCTTGTTAGTTTTTCACCATTTTTTATTTTCTAGCTCATTACATTGGCTGAGTCTCATTGTTTGGGATTTGCTAGGTTGTCCTAGTGATCCGCTCTGCATTTCTTTAACTGAATAGGTAGATTTCGCTTGCATTTTTTCATTTCATTATATTGAAAAAATACAAAAACATAGTTTTGCATTTTCCTTTCCATTATAAGAGAAAATACAAAAATATTTGCTTTCCGTACTGTATTTTGCATCCAAGTGCTTGTGCTTTCATCTAGGATCTGCTTGTGCATTGGAAATTTAAAAGAATTGCATTTTATTTCGAACCGTTGGATTGATTGTCATTTTAGTGGCATTGTTTTTATTGATAGATGAGTCTAGAGTTTTTCGATTGTGCATACTATTGAGTCCTATACATCATCAGTTTCATGACCATATCCTTTGAGTAATTACAGCCATTTAAAATCAACGCTTAATCTTGAAATTGATTAGAACGATTTTTCTTTTATAGGGTACACCAACTAGAATAGGTTTAGAGTCTTGGAATAGATCATTGTGAGTTAACAATCCAAGACTACTAGACGAAACATTATGTGTCTGACCAGGGAGTGGTGAATTCCATTATATACATCAGTGTTCTCAGGAAGCTCTACTCAGACCAGATTTAAGCACGAGGTCATGGGAGGTTGGTTGCGTAGATAGCCCTCCAATACTGGCCAAATGTGGGAGATATTTCCAGTATTTGTTCGTGTACGGAAGCTCTTGAGGGATCTGTACCTCTTGAGTTTCGGGCTTTGCTACCCTGCCCATACGACGGATCCCACCTGCGACTGTCTGCTTGAGCATTGGTTATATTGTGGTGACCTTAGTTGCCTTACCTAGGTATCGCATAGGGTGCTTGCAGTGGTTATACTGTACGTATCCTGAGTCAGATAGGGGTTGGATAGCACAGTTGCCTATTGTATAGGGATTTGACCTTGTGCACGCAGTGAAGTCTGGGAACCCTTATAACTGGTTTTGTTACCTCCGGCTGTAGTTTGGGAGTCTCAAGCCTCTCTTAGGCGAGACATACCAGCTGTAGTGTCGAGAGGTCCCTTGATCTAGTCCTGTTTGTGTGCATTTGGCTGTAGTTTCTTTAGGTGTGTGCTCTTTTATCGTAGTTTGGTCGTTAGGGGACGCTTTGATTTATTGACCTTTTCATAGGTATCGTGGCACAAGGTCCTACTCTCTACCGGTCTCGTCGGTTGGTTGGTTTACCGGAAGCCGAAGTTACACGTCGTGTTCAGAGGGGACGCCGGAAGGCCCTCTTCGATTCTTTTGATTCTTTTGAAACACTTTGCGCTGACATTTCTGCTAGTTTTGGCATGGGAGAAATCCCTAGGACTCCGTCGGGTAGAGTCGAAGACACCTCTGCTCCTCCTACTCCTAGAGAGGCATGGGGGGGCGATCCATTAATACGAGAGACTCAACCTCTTCTGTTTGGATCTACTCCACATGAGGACGACCCATTCGATCCTTCGAATCCACAGAATTTCCTATATGGGATGCCGAATTTGCATGTTAACACAGGTCCTACGACCACTACGAGCGCTACCCCATTCTCTCATGGTATGCCTAGTTACAACACAGTTGACCCATCCACTATGTTTGGTAGTCATGCTAACACTATTCATGGTGTTCGCAACACTGCACCCACTGGGGGCAATACCCTCACTGGGGGCACCACATTTGCTACTCACACACATAATATGGGGACTGGCCATATCCCTTCAAACAACGCAAATTTTGGAGGTAGTTTGCCTCCTAGGACTACCCCTCCTGGTGGGAACATTGTTCGTAACACGACTCACAATCCACAGTACAATACACATGCCCATACACATCAACCCAGGACCACGTTCGCTAATGTTAACAACCCTCCTAATACCGGGAGTGGACACGTACCATATACTTTTATGTCTGCTACTACTACTAGTAATGCTAATGTAGGGGGTGGGAATATACCTTATACTTATGGTCACACCACGACTGCTCCTGCTACTAGTAATGCTAATGTAGGGGGCGGGAACATACCTAACAATTATGGTCAATACAATACGGTTCCCGCTACGAGTAATGCTTACATGCCCCATAATTATGGTGGTAACCCTTACTATAATACAGTCGGTGTTGGCCCTCATTACAACCCACCTCATTACGGTGATCATAATACACATATACCTACTTACTCTCACATGGGTCAGGTTGGGGGAAGTTATCAGCCTTATGGCCACAGTCAGGGTTATGGTCCATCTTATCCTTCAGGTCCGTATTATTAACCTTTTAATGGCCATGGTTAGGGTTATGGTCCATCTTATCCTTCAGGTCCATATAATCAACCTTTTATGGGAGCTTATAATCAAGCTTTATAGCCGCAACTCCCGTTCCTTGCTCGATTGAATCTTCCAGATCTCTCGAAACTCATGAATGATCCGGTGTGTCATGACCCTAATTAGCCCCCAGTCCCTACCAAGATCCCTTCGGACATTCCCAAGTTTGAGGGGAAGGGTGGTGAGGATCCGGGTGATCATGTCATGACTTTTCACCTTTGGTGCTCATCAAACTCGTTAAATCACGATTCCGTTCATTTGAGACTATTTCAACGCACTCTCACGGGGGCAGCCGCGAAGTGGTATGTTGAGTTGCCTGGGGGAACGTACAGGGGTTTCAATGAGATAGCCTTGGTTTTCCTGGATCATTTCCAGTTTCCAGTTCGCTACTATACTGGCATTGAACTCTTGTCTACCTTCCGCCAGAATAAGGCCACACACATATCTGACCACGTTCAAGAGTGGCGTCGACGGAGGAGGTTAGTGAAAGCCAACATTCCTCTAGAGTT
The DNA here is from genome assembly GCA_027924585.1 of Larix kaempferi. NCBI lineage: Eukaryota > Viridiplantae > Streptophyta > Pinopsida > Pinales > Pinaceae > Larix > Larix kaempferi. The sequence goes on along the minus strand of BSBM01000444.1, from coordinate 15,227,310 downwards.
TATGTTGGAATTGTTTCTCAAGTCTTTGCTTCCATACATTTCTAAGGATGTTTTGATGTCTGGCATTACGACTGAGGAACAAGCTATACTAAAATTCCAGCAGCTAGATTTACTCTATGCTCAATCTGGCATCCTGTATGACATTATTCCTGACGCACCGCGATCACGACATGAGCCCAAGCCAGTTCCTGGACCACATGCCGACGGCATTGTTGGATCCGTAAGTACTCTACCTGTAGATTTGGTTGCTAATCAAATGCAAAATTTGTCACTTAACCAATCTACTCCTGGACAGGTTCACACCTTGTCCACTTCCACCCCATCATTCGATGTACACGCTATGCAATCGGTGAACCCATCAGGTAACCAGCAGCCTGGTGGTAAGAAGAAGGGGAGAAATAATCGCAAGGGTGGAAATAATGGGAACAATGGTAGTAATCGTAATACTCCTCGGAAAGAGAAGGCCAACCCTCCTCGGGAAGGCGAAAATGCTGGTGGGGACCGTAAACCTAGGCGTAAAGTGAAATTCCCTTGCCAGATTTGTGGGGAAGATCATCTTACTCACGTGTGTCCTCGGATTGATGAAGCATCGAAGCATTTTGCACAGAGCCCAGTTGTGTTTAAAGATCCCCTTCCACATCATTAGAATATGGATTCGAATGCTCCCGCTACTGATTATGGGACCCATGAAATTTCCACGTCTGCTTCCCATCCCGGTGGCTTTGGATGCATGAATATGGTTAAATTAGAGGTTAGTGTTGCTACTCACCAACATGATTATGTGCACCACAACTGAATATGGGGAATGAACCTCCTCCTCCTCCTGATACCTCTTTGCATATTGAGAAGCCCACTGCTATGCCGCAGATACCGAAAGGTGTTCTCAAGCGCTCTACGCATAATCCCAATGCTCGAGCGGCCCAGAACTACTCTATTGTAGAAGACTTGGGTCAAACTCTGTGTGCCATGTTGGCTCTCGAGGTTTTACAGGTGTGTCCTTCTCAAAGGCATGCCCTTTTGTGTGCTTTAGGAGTTCAGGATGGGGGAAGTCCTAACGTTATCAAGTTTGACACTACTGACGTCCAACCTCGCTTACCTTACCATGTGGCTTTTCAAGTCCATGTGGAGTGCCTACAGAATATCGTCAAAAGAATGGTGGTTGAAGAAGGTGCTTCTACATCAGTGATGTCTTTAGCTTGTTGGAAAGCTCTTGGCTCTCCTCCCTCATCCAAGTCTATGACCATGCTCACTGCATTTGACGATCGGTCGTTTAAGCCGCACGGTATTCTCCCTTCCCTTGTTGTCCGCTTGGGTGGGAAACCCATGCCTATGGAATTCGAGGTGGTTGATGCGCCCATCGATTACAACCTTCTCCTGGGTAGGAATTGGATTTATGCTATGAGAGCGGTCGCGTCCACTGTATTCATAATTATTTGCTTTCCACACGAAGGCAAGCTTGTGACGGTCGACCAGCTAGATTTCGTTAGTTCCTATTCCATAGCATCCACCAGACTTGTGGTCCCCCAAGTCAAAGATTCTCAGTTGACAACTGGGAACATGGGTGTCGGATTGTACCCCTCATTGTTAGAATCTTTTGATTTCCTTGCACCCATTGCTTTTATTGGAACCGTTTCTGATAATGCACCTCCTCCATTGAATAATGTACCGTTCTGGACTTCGTATTTTGATGATCCATGGACCTTACCGTCCACGAGTTCCACGTCTAGAGACATTGCGCATGTTGGAATGGCTATGCCACTGTCTACTGCTGAGCTTTCACATCAAGGTATTCAACAAGCCACTGCAGAGTCGGATATTTCCTCTTCATGGACAGAGAGGAAGATCCCGTTATGCTACCGGAATGGGCAGTCGACTCATCTTGTTCGCACGATTGTCTTGACAGTACTTTACCTTCAGATGAAGCTATTGTTGAGGCCATGTGTGGTAGTGAGAGACCTTGGGAAGACATGCATCATCGCTCCCATTTTCTTCCCAACCTTGATCTTATCAAGCAAGAAGAGTTTAGGACGACTCTTACCGAGATGGTTGGTCACCCTGTGGTTCCTTAAGATTTGCATGGGATTTACGCAGAGGGGAACATGGATAATATTTCCCCTACCATACCGATCAACATTTCTCGTGCCCCTGGAAAGGTTGAGAATATTTACATCGGTGCTAATTGCTCTCCTGAAGAGGTTCACATTTACACCGAATTTTTTAAGGAACTCCGGGAAGCTTTCGCCTGGTCATATGAGGAGATGCCAAGAATAGACCCCAACATTGTCGAGCACGAGATTAGAACATATCCCAATTCTAAGTCGGTTTGACAACGCCTTCATGCTGTGAACCCTCGAAAAGCAGCCGCGATCAAGGCATAGGTGGAGAAACTGCTTAAGGCTGGTTTTATCTTCCCAGTTCCCCTTACCGAATGGGTGTCGAATCCCGTTCCTGTGGATAAGAAGCAGGGAACTATCCGTGTATGCACTAATTTTAGAGACCTGAACCGTGCATGTCCGAAAGACAATTTCCCCACCCCATTCATAGATCAGATTTTGGACGCTTGTGCAGGAAGCGAAGTGTTTTCGTTCATCGACGGCTTTTTAGGATATAACCAGATATAGATAAAGCCCGAGAACTAACATAAAACGGCTTTTATTTGTCCTTGGGGTACATTTGCGTACCGGAAAATTCCCTTCGGTCTTAAAAACGTCGGAGCCACTTTTCAGCATGCTATGACCTACGCCTTTCATGACCTTAAACGTATAGTAGAGGCATACTTGGCTGATCTTGCTGGCCATTCTTGTAAGAGAGTGGACCACCCCAAGCACCTCCGTTTAATTCTCGAAAGATGCATATGCTATAAGATTTGGTTAAATCCCAATAAGTGCATCTTGCTGTGAAAACGGGTCGCCTTCTAGGTTTCGTAGTTTCGAAAGAGGGTATCAGAGTCGATCCTCTCAAAGTTGAGGCAATACTTCGGTTGCCTCCTCCGCGCAATTTACTTAAACTTCAGAGCCTCCAAGGGAGAGCCACTTTTCTATGTCGCTTTGTAGTGAATTATGCTAATCTGACTAAAGGTTTTGCGCACTTGTTGAAGAAAGACACATTGTTTATCTGGGATGAGCGAGCCCAGCAGTCTTTCGATGCTCTTAAGAAATCTTTGGTATCGGCCCCTCTACTTAGTCTAACCGAATTCGCAAGAGATTTTATACTTTATGTGGCCACGTCTCAAGAGACGATTGGCATGGTCTTATTTCAGGTTGATGATGTGCTCGTGGAGCATGTAATCTATTACCTTAGTCGAAATCTAGTAGACGCTGAGTTGAGATACACTCATGTGGAGAAGTTGGCACTTGCGACTGTTCATGTAGTCCAACGGTTACGGCATTACATCATGCTCAGGAAAACCACAGTCATAGCACATATCAATCCATTTCAGTTCATGCTTTCATGACGTCTTATAGGGGGGAAGTACAATAAATGGATTGTGATCCTTCAAGAGTTTGATCTCGATTTTGCTTCAGCGAAGTTGGTGAAATCCTTGGTTTTTGCTGAGCTCATGTTGGACCTTCCGCGCCTTGATGAGGATATTGTCCATGAAGATTCCTTTGTGGATGAGAACTTATTCCTTATCTCATCTGAGGACCCTTGGTATGGGGATATTATTGTATATCTTCAAACTTTGAAGTTTCCTTCACACTATTCACGAGACGAACGACAGCGTGTAAAACACCATGCTAAAGATTATACCATCGTCGGCGACACTTTGTATCGTCGAGGAAAGGATTCTATCCTCCGTCGTTGTTTGAATCATGAAGAAGCGAAGCGTGTTCTTAATGATTCCGACGCTGGGGCGTGTGGTGGTCACTTATCCGGGCTTGCAACAGCCCAACGCATTATGTGAGCTGGTTACTTTTGGCCTTCGATCTTCAAGGATTGTATGAACGCCGTAAAGAGATGTCACCCTTTCCAGGTGTTTTCTCGGAATGTACACTCGCATCCAGCGCCCCTTCATCCGGTCGTCACCGTTGGTCCCTTCACCAAGTAGGGGGTGGATTTCATGGATTGTAAACCAGCTTCGGCTGGGGGCATCACCATATCATTATGGTTGTGGACTAATTTTCCAAATGGGATTAGGCCATGCCTACCGTAAAAGCCGATGGTGCTACAGCAGCCCATTTCGTATTCAATCATATTATTACTCGGTTCGGTATTCCGAGAGAGATTGTCACTGACAATGGCAATCACTTTCAGAACAAGATGATGGCGGATTTGTCACTCAAGCTTGGGTTTCATCAAGAACATTCATCTACTTACTATCCCCAAGCGAATGGTCAGGTTGAGGTAGTCAATAAGTCCTTAAAGACCATTCTCCAACATACCATCCAACAGAGCAAGTACAACTGGCATATTATGTTATATCCTACTCTGTAGGCATATCGAATCGCAGTTAAGACTACCACTGGGTTCTCACCGTTTCAGCTAGTACACGGTGTGGAGTCTATTCTACCGATTGAATGCGAAATCCCTTCATTAAAACCAGCCATAGAGCTCCTCCCGGATACGTCAAATATTGAGCAACGTTTGATCCACCTTAAGTAGCTTGACGAGCAGCGTCGAGATGCCGCCATGGCTATAGATGCCAATAAGCATCGTGTCAAGGTTCAATATGATAGGTCTGTCCATCCCCGGCAATATGCTGAAGGTGACTTGGTCCTCTTGTATGACCAGGCTAAAGACCCCTGGGGGCAGGCAATTTTAACCCCATGTGGCACGGTCCTTACATCGTGAGGCGTGTCCTCGAGAAAGGAGCCTACGAATTGGAAGATTATGAAGAGAATGCCTTGAAGGAGCCTAGAAATGGGCTCTACCTCAAGCGGTATTACGCTTGAGATTCTAGCTCGAGCTAGTACTTTTGTATACTATTGTATAGTTGCTTCTGTACATAGTTTAGAATTTCTTTTGGTTTTTCGGTCTGCTGATTCGCTTCCTTTTGGTTGACAGATTTCAGCAAAATCTCCTGTGTTCTTGGGATTCGCGGATGGTGCTAGCCATCATACGCAGCGGCTCGCTTTTGCTGCTTGGGTTATTTATTCGTTTGACCACCTAGTTGTGTCTTCGGGAGGTGCTTGTCGCGGTCCTACATCCAACAATGTGGCTGAGTACAGTGCTGTAGTTGAGCTACTTAGGGATGCTATTTCGCATGGTATCCAGTGTTTAGAGGTCCGCCTGGATTCACAACTGGTTGTGTCTCAATTGAATGGTTAGTACCTTGTGAGGGATCCTACGTTACTACGGAGATTCTTAAGGGTAAGACTCTTGGAATGTCATTTTGTTTCCATCACATACATTCATGTTCCGAGAAGTTTTAATCATGTATATGATGCATATGCTAACTATGTCCTAGATTGGCATTTGTCACATTCATAATGAAGCACACAAATAAACATACATTCATACATTTGTACATACACATATAGTAGAACCGGAGAACCATAGTTTTTATAAATAACATGTCCAAAATGGTAGTGTCACAATACAAAACTGGAGCCCGTAGCTCTCAAAAATATACATATCGATATAAAATATGGGACTCTGAGATGTCTAAGCCCCACGAGGAGGCCTAGCTGCCTCGGCAGGATGTGTCTGATAGTAATAATGTACTGTGTTGGCTATACCCTGCAATAGTCGCACCCAAGGTCTCGGTAACCCCACAACATGGCGCTGCATATCCTCTAGCAGTCGTGCTACCTCGATCATGGATACCCTGTTGGTCATGCGGGAAAAGTTCACCCACACGGTCTCTAATGTGCGCTCTGCTGCAGCACCGACTACCTCTCCACCCCTGCCCCGTCGTCGATGTCTCGGGAAACCCTCTGGTCTTCGCGGACCAGTGTCTGCACGCAAATAGTGAGATGTTAATATGTGATACTACCCCCAAAAATATTTTTGCATTTACCTATATAATCAAAAATCCCAAAAAATTTAATACACAAAAACATAAAAGAGTAACATACCAATGTCTTCAAAAGCTGCCCCTGGAGGAAGCGGCATGTCGCGATCACCACAGAAGTCTATCCCTACATAGGGGTAGTCGTCAATGGCTATGACCTATCGGTCCCACCAGTGGAAGAACTCATCTGTGTATGGGGATGCCTGTCGGCCACCACCTTGTCGTGTCAAGACCTCTTCTCACCGAGTTAGGGCTGGGTCGCGGAGACTATGAGGAGGGAATTCAACCCTCGGACTGAGCCCCGAAACCCTCTCAAAGAAGAAGCTGGATAGTATACTACCGTATCCAAAGTTTTTTGCCTCCCCACGCTTGCACTCCGTTAACTAGGTCTTCATAGACCCCAGTAACGTTGTGCACCAGTCATATATCATGGGCCACATGCACTGTGAGGCGTAGAACATCATCGGCCTTGAAGCCTCGTGTAGAGTTGCCGAACCTGTAATCCGAACGAGAGTGGATACTATAATATTCATGCTCAGATTGACTATGGATCCAATGGGTACCTGACTCCCCACCTTCCAGGTGTTGCGAAGACATTATCGCTCTATGTAGTCGGAAATGGTGATCCCGCCACCCACAGTACGAGACCGAAGACTTGCCACTTCCCCTCGACGGGACAATCCTTTAATGAAATATATGTCATCTACCTCCAAGGAGAGTATTTGACCATCCAGGTTGAAATTTTGTGCGTCTGCGTCCCGGTAGTCTATCAAGCGACGGAGCAATTGGTTTTGGGCCCTCAAACCCCCAATGCTCCAAAATTTGAAAATCCCACATGCTTGTAATGCTTGTTGTGCAGGAAAATCATGGCGGACGACCTCATCCACAAGGTCATGCTCCCTTTCCCTCCATTCTAGAACCATCCTGGAGGAAGAAAAACAAACAATTTAGTCTTTTGCATTTAAAAAAAAAACAACTTCACGACCGTACCCGTGGGCTATTTAGAAAACAGAGGCGGGCACCCGTGGTCAACGCATGCATTGACCGCAGGTAGCAGGCCCTACCTGTGACCCATATACTTATAGCCCGCGTACAGCGCGCTGACCAAATAGGGCTTGGCCAATAAAAAAAATTGACCACTGAAAAATGAAATAAAAGCAATCAAATGAAAAGGTAAGGATGAGATAGCTAACCTGCTCCAGACGGCTCGATGAATGGATGCCCGTAGCTCCCAGAATCAGCGACTAAAGTTTCAGGTGAAAACTAACCAAAAACTCCAAATTGGGTAAAAAGTGAAAATGAATTGTAAATTGTAATTTTTTATTACTATTTATAGTTTTGGAAACCCATTTGTCTATAGTTTTCACCGTGTTCAGTTGTTTTGGACTAATGTAATGTCTTGGAGTAGCATTTTGAGCAGATTTCTTCGACGAGAGTTGATTTTTGACCATTTCGCGCCTACAGCAGGTATATTTCACACGTGGCATATAGGTTAGATGTCATTTTCACATGCATTATGCATTTGACCTTTTGACCATTTTCATTAACCCTAGGTGCGACCCCACTTCTTAACCGACACAGAGCTTTCACACTGTTATAGAAGTGTCGTTATTTGGCGGTAGGGCCTTTCCGAACATGGGTGCCCTAGTTAGAACCCCGTTTTGCCTTATGGTGCCCATGCTGTTGTTTTTCCTTAAGATCGGGAGTCCTTTGTAGTTACGCCATGACTTTGCGATAAAGACTCATACTCTACTTTGTCTTGTGCTGGCCATCTCCCATAAGGACTCCCCCCATTTGTATCAAGTTGTGATTGCATTGCATCATCCTGCATGCCGCTTGAGCCTTGTGCTGGCTCCCGCTTACTCAATTGTTAGCTTGGTGCCTGAGCACTTTCCTTATCGAGCCTGCAGAGCTTCCATTTTCCCTTCACAATTTGATGACCTTTTGACCCTGAGGGAACACCCCCCCGAGTGTCCACATCCTGCACATGCTTCCTTGCATTGATCATAGGTATGTTCCATTGCTTGGGACTAGTATGCTCGCCATTTGACACTCTTCAATTGTTGTACTATAAGCAATTTTATTCTTTTTCAAGCTTTCCAAATATGAAAAAGATAAAAAAAATCAAATATTCCAAAAAGCCGGACGAGAGAATATTTACTTCTTTTTGTTGGCAGCTGTTGTGTCGCCTTTGAACAGAGCATTCATTTCACTCCATACATTATGAGTCGGGACTATAGTCGGACCTTAGGAGCTGTACTCGTTTCTCAGTTTACTCCACAGATTGGTTAAGTTTCCAGTCATTATGGAGCCCTTTGTTGATGCCTCCTGCATCGCACAGTATTATGTCGAGTCTATGTTGCCTGAGTCTATCCATCTGCTCATGCTCTTGTTCAAAGGAAGTCCTGAAACCAGAGTCGGCCACTCCTCAAATCTCTTGACTATTGCATGTCGGCCATCCTTATTGAGTCAGTCCGTTTCATCTGAGTTCTTCCAAATCTTTCAGTGTAGCTGTTACCTCGTGTTGGTTAATGGGGGATGCCTTAATGCCCTCCTTCTAACGAGTTTTGTTCCATCGAATTCAACTCATTTATTCCGGAATTTGAGACTTAGAGTTCAGTTGAGTACCTTGAGGCTTGCAGTCATTAGTGGTAGGTTCTCTCGCCATCGACAGTTTTGGGAATACATCAATGTCCCCTGATCGATGGATTCATCTTAGTGTTCGACTTCAACACATCTATTCGCACTTTGATGATTGTACTTTGTGCCTTGATGCCCATTTTCATTATTGGTGGGTTATCTCGCGTTTGTTAACGGTATACATCATTGACCGGTAATCAGATGATGTCACATCAGGTTCGACCTCAACATCTTTATTCACTTGATGGGACTTGCACCGTAGATGATTTGTGTAGAAGACCCCAGGCGTTAGTGGCATTCAGTATGCTACTTATGATCGTGACTTTACATCTGAGATATCACCTCTCAGACATCAACAGTTTGTACCTCCAGTTTGCACCGGTTGTTTCCTTTCAGTAGGAGATCGTCTCTTACTATAGATGGTTATGGCTATGATCACGTATGATTATGTACTACCTATTCATGGCCATTGTATCAGATTGTTGTACTATACCGACATGTATTCAGAGATATTATTGTATTATGACGAGTGAGCTGTTCTTTCCAGTTGTGTCTCCATCACTCCACTTCTGAGAATTATAATGTATTTTGGCCATCATAGCACCATTCTCTGACCTCACACATTAGGGGGCATCTGTTACAGAGTAATTTTCCACCTTGTGAGCATCAACATTCTTATGCCTTCAAGATCCATTTCACTGACTCAGATTCACTTTATGTCCTCCAGAAAACACATTTTCCCTCTATTTTTCTTCCTGTACGCTTGCTGTCCCATTATAGCCAGTGTACATGCAGGTTATTCCACTATAGCCCTCGGGTACCAAGTAAAATGGTAAAAATCATTAGAAAAATACTTTTTACTCCCAAAAAGCGGTCTTAGGGTGACCTTTGGCCCTCCATATGCCCCGAAACGCCTCGATATGTCCTTTCACTTACCTTTGGGAGGCTATATATTGAGCTCTTATGGCATATGGAAGGGAAGAGAAAGAGAGAGCAAGATAACTCTAGTGGATTTTTGCCGTGACTTGAGTCTACACTCATTGATCCTTGTTGTTGTGAACTCCTTATGTTCACCTATCAAACTCCTTTCATAGTTTGAGTTTGCCAATACATGGAGGATTGAAGTGGTGGAGGCACAAGTGGAGAGACCCAGTTCTTGGTTCAGATTGGTTGCCGGCAAGAGGTCGTATATTGTACTTCTTGTTATTCATTAATGGAAATACTCATTTTCTCGTCCAATTGATGTTGTGAATATTGTTAAATTACATTGGGTTATATTTGCTTATAATATCATGGATCGTGCTATTGATTATGCTAATGTCTTTCACATATTATATGCACTTGCTTGTACTTGTTGTTGAGACTAATCTGCAGGTTCAAGTGTAGAGGTTGAAAGCTCAACGAGGATCTACTTCGAACATCCGGTTGAAGGTTGGTCTTTTCTCCATTATCTTAGCATTACCATTTATATAGCATTGCATTAGGATTTGAGTCATTTTCTGGTAGTCAGCTGTCTATTGTGGTCTGCCCCAAGCCATTAGGAAGTTTTCTTCGTAACAGCTTGGGCGAGAGTTACAAGGGAGAGGGGAGCCCCTCTTGTGAGGTGGCAGCCACCTCATCCCTCACACCAACCAAAAGGAGAACTCAACGCATAAATCACCACAAATCATGGGATCCCATCCCACACTTGTCTCTCCTCCATGCCAATTCACCCTCCTCTCATGCATTCGACCTCCCTTCCTTGGAGGCTTAAAAGCAAGTTCTTTGCTCCATTGTTTTCATGGATGCATAGAACCTCTGCTAAATTGCATACTTGTTGCTATTTTGCTAATAATATTTGAAGACTTTGGAGGTCTATGGTGCATCTTGTGTTGGATTACATGTTCTCATGAGGTGATATTGTTCCTTGCTCTTTTAGTATTTGCTCTCAATATTTGTATGGATCTAGTTTACATGTAGTAGAAATAAGTATTTATTGTTGTTAATTTACTTATTTTTTATTAGAGGATAAGATATCTTGAAGTAATCGAATGTATTCGAATGTGTACTTAGATTCTTAGAATTTCCTATTTTTCTAACACTCTAGCTCTCATAATCTATTGTTGCAAGTGTTGATTGTTTCAAGCTGCATATCACAGGTCACAAGAAGGATTTGGAATTCGGTTGTTCCTCTTCTTCTTGGGAAAATTTATTTTTCTAACACTCTTTGCTTACAGATCTTCCAAAGACATCTACAAGAACAAGGGAATTTGGATCAAAAGCCCCATCCATCTCTACATCAAACAAACTCTCTTCCTTTCCTTTTGTGTTTCATGCTTAGAAGTTTAGATCTAGGGTTTCCACTTGTTTATCATTTTCAGATCTAAATTTTCTCAAGCATTCTTAGCAATCTAGATATTCATTTTCATAAAAAAATCATATTCATAAGTAGATCTAGAATTCAAGCTTTTATACTTGCATTTAAAAAAAAAAATCTAAGTACAATTTTTTTATTTGTGTAAACTCATTTCCATCACTTTCTAACATAGTTTGTTTGCTAGTTTTTAGCAGGTCCAAAGAAATACAGAGAAACTTTGGCCATTTTCCGTTAGAAAGGACCCAAAAAGGATTTCCAAGGACCTCTTTCTTCTAACTTATCATTAAAAGATATTGTAAGCCCTTTAGAGCCATAAGAATGGACTAAAGAGGCATTCATTTTTTAGCTTTATTGTAAACCTTTAAACAAAAGCAGTGGGATACCCAACGCCCACACCCCATCCCCCCAGGGGGGATCTGTACTTGCGTCAATTTCTTGTGTGATTTTTTCTAACAAACACTATCATCACACACACACACACATTTTAACTGTAGGTTGTATACTCTAATAAGCTTTTTCATAAGTTTTAATTCATTTCAATTTTTTGCAAGCGTAAAGTAGATATAACACATCCCTCGTTGCCACAAGTATGCTCTCTCCACCACACAAAGGCTTTGCCGATTAGTGGTGGATGATCAGAAAGTGACACATAGGTTTGTGCTTTTCTTGTTTTCAGTCATTTTTTGCAAAGTTAACTTAGAAATAAAACCAGTTTCGTCACCACGAAGTATGCTCTCACCACCACCTAAAGGATTTGCCGATTAGTGGTGGTCAATCCGAAAGTGACGCATAAGCTTCGTGAGCCATATATCTCCATTTTGCAAACCACTTTGTTGAGCTCTCCACTTCTCCACGATACAATTGTTCAAACAAACTAGAATTTACATCTAATTTAATATTCACTTAATAAAATCAACCACCCCTCAACATAAGTGAAAATCTTGCACTTCGACAATTTTTGTGTGGGGAAATTCTTCAGAGGAAGCGGGACCAACTGGGAGGCGACCTCAAGGCATAGTTAGGTTATACCCTCGTTTGGTATAGTGTTGAACACTGCCTTAGAGACTCCATTCCAGCCCACATGTTCTCGTGAGGAGCCACCGAATTTTGATTTCTGGACATTCCTCCCTGTACCTCATGATATCTCAGGAGTCCCCCCTTTTTTCCCTAAACAAGATTCATCTCATAATAATCTAAAATTAACCAAGATACATTTGCACAACATTTCCCTTTCATTCAACACTATTTATATATTATATTGACTCCATAAGGCACTGGTCCTTTGCACTTTTCATTTGCTTAATATCATTGTAATAATTGTGCATCTATTTTAGCAGTTATTTCAATTTATGTTGGTGAAAGTATCTTTAAATTCTGTTGCAAATCTATCTTGGAACCTTTCTAATCAGTACCCAAAACAACTCCTAAAAACAGGAATACCTTAAACATTTCACGGAAACTCTAACAACCTTAGAAACATTCCTTAGGGACTATCCCCCTTGGCTTTGTTGGGAGTTTTGCCTAAACAAAGGAGTCAAGATCAAGTGATAGCCTTGACTTGATACTTGCCCCCAAGGGTACACCAAGCAGTAGCACAGATTTCTGCCGCTTTAACCAGGTGTGCTAATCCAGCGGCAACAGGCCTTACAAGGCCATCAAAACCTAGGTACACTGTTTTTTTACAAGGTCATTGAAACCTAGATACCCTTCTTTTTTATAAGGTCATCAAAACCTAAGTATCATGCATTTTGTAACTGAATCAAGCATATGACCCATGAATTTTACATTGGTGTTTTAAGTTATCCATTCAAAGTAATTACAAAGAGATTTTGGTTTGAAACAATTTCAGAGAGGTAGCTTAATCTAATGGCAATGCTTCTCTGTATACCAATGAAAAAAATATCAAATTATAAAATAAACTATCATTTTATTTGTTGAGCCTACTCCAAGTTTTGCATAGTCATGAGTCAAACTCTTGATTCTCTAGCCAAAATGAGTCGATTGTTGTGTTGTGGTCACTGTACTAGTTTTGGTTGGATTCTCAACACATTATTCGTGTAGGCTCTACTTGAGTCCCCACCATGTATTAAAGAGTTTCAACCCTTTCATTGATTAAAAAAAATAGGTTGTTTCTATAAATGAAAAAATTGGAATGAAGGGACTAGTGAGTTTGATAACTTTTCTAATCAATAGAGATCCATCATAGGATTTATCAAGCATCAAGGAGTAAAGGTCAAAACATGGAGGAGTGTCCATATATCCATTCAAAGCTATCCAACATTTCCCATACGAAGTGCCCACACAAATCCACTCCCTCTTTGCAATTCATTCCATTTCACTTGTTATTAACAAAGTAATTTAATCTTACAGAATATTCATACATACCGAACTTCAACACTGACACAATATAGGATAAAAATTAAGTTAACAATTTCACGTACATAATTGCTTTTGAAAAGTAGTGGAGAGTACTTTGTAGGTAATCCTCTCGAAATTTATCATTCCATAAATGTGAGAAGGGTATGTTGTTATTAATGGCGTCACCGAACCCTGACACCACCAAATATTATGGATTTAATGAAACACAAATATTATATTTAAGTGCAAAATACAAACCTAGATTCCTTGTAGTCTGTAGGGATCCATTGCAAAAGGCCTAGAATTGATGTTGTAGAAGTCTTCCACAAAATTGCTTTGTGCTCTAGCCGCAAGTGATCTCTATAAGAATGACCCAAGTTTAAGAATAATGATGCGTGAAAATGGAATGCAAAAAGGCTTAGAATTGATGTTTCATAAGTCTTGCAAAAAAAAATTCGTTGCAAGCTCCTTACGACATATTTTGTAAGCCTTCAAGCTAAATAATAAAATGTTGTATAGCAATAATGGAGAAGGTACTCCTCACCACATATATAATGTAGCATGCACGAGTCTGACCATCAAGCATTTGTGCCAGATTACAGGGACCACCACAACATTGATGCAAACCACCAAGTGGAGTCATAGATTTCGGAAGAAGGATTCATTTGAACTTGGAATATTGTTTGAATTTAATCCATAGCAATATTGCATGTTGTTCATTGCCAAAAGTTTGAATTTGCATGATCAAACAATTTAGCTTCAATTATGCCTACAACCACAGACAGATGTATGCAAACCAATACTTGATTGACAATATCTTCAAAGGCTTTAAAAATAATTAAAAATTAGGAACATCTAGCTAACTGTATTTTGGAACCAACAAACACTCTAGATATCATCAACGACTAAAAGTTTCTCCTTCTTTTCAAAACTTCCCTCCACATTTGAAAACTAAAGACCTCCTTGCAACTACTTTTTTACAATCGTGAAGGGACATTGCCACCTCGTGGCTCTTGTTTAATATTTTCTTAAGTTGAAAGGTTTCATACTTTCCATTTAAAAAAAGGTACACCAATATTTTTCCATAAAGGTACACTAATATTTTTCCATTGATAGAAAGAAGCATTAAGACATGACAATGATTGAAACGAAATGAGGCATACCCTCAGCGATCTTGAGTTATATTTAGCTAAGGGAATGTTGTTATTTTTTCATAAAAAAAAGTAAAAAAAAGTGCTTGAAAATGACAATAAGCTCGTCGAAAATCTTAAGAATCAGGGAACTAGCTCCAACCATTAGAGCATACGTTTTCTAATTAGGGAACTAGCTCCAACCATAAGAGCGTACATTTTCTAATTTCCCTAGATCTTAATTGATTCAAGCTAAATAAAAATCAAAATCCATAACCTTCTGCCATTAATTAATATATCACTCAAGGTTGTTCTTTGATCATTTCGCTAGAGTGAATGAACTAGTGTTATTGGGCATGCATTAGTTCTTAATACATATTAATACATAGTATACTTCTGAAATGCACACTAAATTAGACTATTATTTCCCACCGATCCCCACTCAACCAGATTCAATATGTATTGAGACATAAAACATATCTCGAGATGCACTCAATCGATTTAGATGGATATACATTGAAAACAATGGTATTGAACGAATAAAACCTCCCATGAAAAGTGATTTGGAAAAGCGATTTGTTAGTGCTATGGATGAAGATAGGATTTGAAAAAAATATCACGAGAATCGTCCAAAGCTAATTGTATAATACTTTTTTTTTATGTAAATTAGTGTGAATTACATTCAAATCTAAAATCTATTTGTAAAGAGATGAACGCAATTGAATGCAAACTTCGTGTAGCACCAACCTATTAATTGTTGCAATTTGTGTATATAAATTCACCCCATATGGATATTAGGTTGTTTTGTCGCCCAACTCCTCCCATCTCTGCCCTTGTTGTCTTCGTTACTTTCTCCATGAGTTTCTATCCTTTTTGCATTTAATTCCTTTCCAAGCACCCATCCTTTCCCATTGGTGCTTTTAGGAACTAGCTGCCTTACATGTCAATATGTCAATCCAACTTCCTTACATTTGTAATTATCTAAAATTACCTGAACAATGAATGCGAGTGGTGATGAAATGGGTGATTATCCAACTGCTGACAATATTGTTTTTGCATGAATTTTATGCAATTGAAGGTGACAACATTCATGTTGAACGTGAACATGAGTTGGAAAATTTCTTGATATCAACTGATGGCAAATGCAATTTTTCACGGTCATTAATTGGTAAGATGAGGATGGAAAAAGCAATGGTGGAGGTTTTGATTAAGAAGGCCTTAGACTTTAATAAGAGTTACAAAACTCTTTATCCCACATATACAGAGACAATAAAGGCAAAGGTGAGAGAAGCACAATGGCAAGAGGGGGTTGAAAAAAATGAAAAGAGAAAATGTATAGACCAACACCACATTATTCAACCAAACAACACAACCTTCCTTCCAACAAAAATTGAGGTTAAACAACAACATAACTCTCCTCTTGTTATCGGTTTGAGATTAACATGAGGTTTACAATGTTTACAACGATTGGGAACCCACAACCAATATTAGCAATCTATCTAGGCACCATTTCCTATTCGTGTGAAAGTATTTTTTGATGATAACTCTCTTCCACCAATCGAAGTTCCCTGTCACTAGTCTCCAAACTATCTTGGCTAGTAGACACTCCATCATATTGGGGATCAGAGAGGGACGATTGTACAGAGTATGGGGTCGATCTCTTCGCATATTGACTAGAGGACATAGGGCTAATTATGCAACATTTTTGAGGTGACAGGAGGACCGCCTTAACAAACCCAGTTGGTGGGAATGGACCCGGCTGGAAAAGATGGGATACCCAGATGACTTCAGCAGAGATTTAGCAGGTAGCCACAACACAAATGAACTCGAGTTTCCAGAATTTACAGTTGATAGTTAAATTGTATAACAATTTTGTTTTTAATAATCTTTACTAACGTTTATTAGAATTGTTGCATGTTTTACATCATTGCAATGACATCTTAGCTGTAACTTATTTGAATTTTTATTATGATATGTACACTTTGATATTGATGTAATATGATTATGGTTTTGTTTCATATGTTGTAATATTAGAAATATAACATAAAATTTAATTATTGCATGAAATAAATAATAACTTTTCTCTTTTAATGTTTTTGCAGAACATGGGTCTTACAGAAGATCTAGTTGATCCATATGATGATATAGATCCAGATTATGTTGGGTCTGGTACCGACGCATGAGATGATGATGATGATGAGGTCGATACATGAGACACCGAGGAAGATGATGATGAACATGATGATGATGATCACGATGGTGATGATGATGATCACAATGGTGACAATGATGATGAGACAGTTGCTAGTAGTATCCAGTGACATATTTGATCATATAGATTGCATCATGGATCATTGTTGATATATCGTTATGATGCCTCTTTTTATGTTTACTATTATATGTATCATTTTCACCAGCAGTACCATATTATTGAGTTGTATCATTTTCACATGTATCATTTTGACTTGTATCGTTTGGACATGTATCATCTTGACTTGTATCATTTTGATATGTATCAGTTTGAGTTACATCATGTATCATTTTGACTTATGTCTTTTGGACATGTATCATTTTGGCTTATGTCGACTATTGGACATGTATCATTTTGACATGTTATTGATCTACTGGCATATTTGACTTTCACGTGTTTTAGTTATATATGATGATGATCTTCTCAGTATTGACTTGTCAATATATATATATTGGATTGGAAGTGGTTGACAATTTTTGGATGGATATTTATTATGTATGATGATTTTAATTTACTGTTGAGGATGGATGTTGACAAATTCAATTAAATTATAGATATTTGTCTCACTTGTTTTAATTATAAATGATGATAATGTTATAATAATTATCTTGTTATTTTATATATATTGGTTGTTGTAGATTTTATCTTGATGGAGATTTAATAAGTATAATGATGTTGTTAGTTTGTATGGATATTCATTTCCCTAGAAATTGTTTATATATGTTATCTTATAAAATATTTCAAATGCAATATGACTTACTCTATAATCATATAAGTTATTTAAGAGGCATGATATATTTAACTAATAAAATTGAAATAAAAATTATTAAATTAATAAATCGAAGCAAAACAAGAAGCATTGTTGGAAGCAAAAATAGAACCAACAATGGAAGCCAAACTAGATAGAAACCAGAAGCTATCTCGGAAGGAAAACTTAGCACTACAGAGGAAGCAAAAACAAAAGCAATTTAGGTAGAAAACAAAGAAGTAATAATGGAAGCAATTTTACAAGCAACAAAAGACATCATAATAGAATCCATATTAGAAGCAACAAAAGATGTAAAACTGGAAGCAAAATCAAAAGCAAAACTTAAAGAAAAACTTGAAGCAAAACCAAAAGAAAAAGTGGAAGCAAAATTGGAAGCAAAACTTGAAGCAAACCAAGAAGTAAAAGCGGAAGTAAAACTAGAAGAAAAATTAGAAGCCAAAATTGAATGAAAATCATAAGAAAAAGTGGAACTAAAACTGGAAGCAAAACCAAAAGCAAAGCTAGAAGCAAAACTGGAAGCAACAAGGGATGTCATAATGAAAGCAAAACTTGGCATCATTTAGGAAGCCAAAAAAGAAGCTATTTTCGATGCATTACCAGAAGCAAAAAAAGAAGCACTACAAGGAGCAATGCTAGAAGCAAAACAAGAAGCATTACTAGGAGCAATATTAGAAGCAAGAAGCACGGCTAGGAGCAAAAATAGAAGCAGAAATGTAAGAAAATTTGGAAGCCATCTTCGGCATTATTTTCAGTGTCATTCTAGGCACTAAAGTAGGAGCTAATATAGGCGCAAACTATGGTGTTGTTTTAGACGCCACATTTATGACTCAATATCCAATGTTGTACTAGGTGTTGGCCCGGTTTTGCAACCAGGCTTAGTGCTATGGGCACCTGCTAACTAGTAGCAGCAGTTTCAATAGAATTAAACAAGAAACTAATCTAAACAAAACTAATAATGGATCTATGCAAGAATATAAGCAAATAATGTAAACATTTAAAAAACAAGAACAAGAAAATATTAAAGAATGAATTTGTATTGAAAAATGGGGGGCAAGCAAGTGCTTGCGATAATACCTTCAATGGTGAAGGTTGATGTTGAGCAACTCCCAAGATGAGTGGCTCCAAGCTCCAAGAGGTCTCCTTCTCCAAGGTTGCTTACAATGGCCAAAATGCTCAAGGGAGATTTCGGCAGCATGAGGATGAGATAATGGATGGATCTGAAATGAGGAGCCCCTACCACCATTTTATAGGTTTTGGTGGTGGGGAATACCATTTGTGGTTTTGTGGAAACCAAATGGTATTGACCAACATGGTTTAGGTACTTTTCCCTCCTTTTTCCTTTTTTGAATAAAATTAATATTTTTATTCCCTTTTTAATATTTTTGGGAATTTGGACCCTTTTTTAGGGTTTTTTTTTATGCTTTTTAGGAAAAATAATCTTTTTGAGTGGGAAAAAGGGGTGTACTGAGGTCTTTTGGTGACCTTTTGTTGGTTTCAGAGGCTCAGATGGTGGAAAAGTGGACAAATGGGTTATATGAATAGGGAAATGAGCTAGTGAGCACTTTTTGGGTGTTAACACTAGGTGTTACATCCTGCACTATTTCCGACGTTGAAGTGAACATGCACTGTGGCACCGAGTTCTGCGTCAACAAAAGTGCCCAATTCGTGAACTAAAATACACTAAATTCTGGCGCTAATTGCCCATTTTGTTGTAGTTGATATTAAATTACATATTTTTAGAAAGAACCCAGAAATAGGCTGAAAATAGCCCAAAAAAAATTGAACTCGCTTTGCGGAAGGGGGAAGGTGTCGGCACGCCCCCCCTGTAACCCCCCTGAGCTAGCACCACGTGCAGTGCCCGATGCATATGGCAGAGAACTAGGTGAGGGGATCGTGAGGTGCATGGTCAAAGACACACCCCACCCCCCCACACACACGCGCGAAGAATATAACACCCAACAATGTGGTGATCTTTGACAACTAAGGATGTGAGCTAAGATCATGGTGCTCTTCTCAAACCTTGAATTTATCTCCAATTGGGAAAGTGTCTTATCCAAATATTCTTTTAGTGAAAGGATCTCGAGCATTTTCTTTTTACAGATTTCATTTTCTCATGAAGTTGGTTTGTAAAATCTTCTTCAGTCCTCTTGGCCACATCTACTTGGATTTTCAAACCATTAATTTTTCTTTCAGCATCGAGTAACTAATCCTTTTGTTCATTTACAATATTCTTGATGTTTTCAAGGTTACGTGTCATTTGTTTGTTAAAGCTTTGAACTTCCTCTTGAGATTTCTGCAACTCTACTTTCAGAGATATGTTTTCTTTTCTTAGAGCAACAATATCAGTTTCTTGTCCTTGGCATACTATCTCCTTCTCACATAACTGATTTCTAAGGATTCTTGAGTAACTTTCGCCTCCTCTATTTGAGATTCTAAACTCATAGTTACTTGAGCCTTTTCTTCATGTCGTAGCAACTGTTCTTTTAATACTTCATTTTCTTTTCTTATTTTTCTTAACTCATTCAGAGAACTAATTAGTTCACCCTTCCAGTCAACTTCTACAGTTTCCTCATCTTCTTCACTTTCAAACTCATTCTGACTATCACTCATATCATGAAGACTACAAGATCCATTTTCAAAAGAAGATTTGGAAGAAGAGAAGTGAATTCTGTTATGAAAATACTTACAAATTGCTCCTATAGTATGATATGATTGATTTTTAAGTGACTCATTTGTAGCTGCTTCCTTTTATGATGGCTCTTCCTTAATGGATGGGATGCTCTCATCCTTTTCTTCTGATTCTTTACTTGCTATAATCACTTTCTCAATCATGTAGAAACTCTTTAGCTTGTCCCAAATCTCTTTGGCTGAGATACATTTTCCAACTTTGTCTTGCACATAATCAACTAATCCTTCCATGATAACATCCATTGCTAACTTGTTGTTCATTTTCAATTCCTTCTTGGCTGCAGACTTTGGTGGCCTTTTTGGAGGGGTGTAACCTGTAACAACTGACTGCCAAATGTCAAGTCCAAGCAATTGCAAATAGGCTTCCATTCTTATACCCAAAGTAAATAGTTTGTTCCAGTGAACAAAGGAGCTTTATTCGTGTTGAAACCAAATTCATCACAAGCCATATCTACGTAATGATATTCCTTCTAGTGGCTAGATTGTATCTGAAGGAACTTGCTCTGATACCAATTGTTGAACCCCAAGTGATACAGAGAGGGGGGATGAATTAGTATCATGCGCAATCTTAATGTTTATATATAATTTGTTACTTCATAAATCATACACCAATACCCAAGCAATTATCAACAAAGCAAAAAACTGTGTGTAGACTATTTATAAAGAAATTTTATATAGATAGAATATTTGATTACATAAATTGTTGGGAGACACCAATATCCAATACAAGTCTGAGCACCAACTCACGGATTTTGCTGACACCAATCAGATAGGAACACCAATCCCTTGCAAGCACCAACTTTCCGTTAAACAGGCACCAACCTGTGAGGACACCAATCCTCTTATGAGCACCAACTTGCGCGGTCAGGCACCCACCCAAACTGTCAGGCACCAACCTATGGAAGACACCAATCTTTTGTCCTTTCCTCATCCTACCACCCATATATAGATTTTTCATTATATTCCTCAAACACAATTCACTTTGTACTTTCTGATATGCTTCCTCTGTTCTGTGCTTCTTGATATTCTACTTCTGCGCACAAAATCCTCAGCACTCCTCCTGCGCACATTGCTACTGCATATTTAGTTATGATCATCTACTTCGTAACCAGATCTACGCATCTATTGTGCACTCAACACGAAACATCCTCACCTTCTAAGCCCCCAAAAATTCATCTTCTACTTGGAATTTGTGCACTTTTTCAGAGCTCCATACTTGCTTGGATGGATTGAGAAATAGAGAGATCACTTCCTTTATTTATATGAGTGTTGGATCACTTCTTGGGTCGACACAATGTTTTATGGTGCAAGGCCAACTTAACACTTTGACATCAGTGACAACTTTATTTCTAACATTTATTTCATAGTATTATATATTTTCTTTACGTATTTTTTCCCTACTAATCGTATTCGAACTTGAATAGTACTACTATGAGTAATACTAGCACATAATATTGTAAATATCAAATAAATAAAACCACAAAACTAAATATATGTTTGAAAGTATGAGAAATAATCAAATATGACAAGATACTATAAATCAATTAAAAAAATCATCTAGGGGAGGGACGCTAGTAGTGGTGCACCCTCCCCTGCTCCACGTTGGAGGCCACTGACATCGTTTCTTTTTTTCATACAACACGTGCCCAATCCTCGTGTTTTCAATGTGTTTAATGGAAGATTTGATGAAATTTGATGTGTTTTATTGTTGATTTGATGAGTTTATGTTGGCAAGTGTCATTTATTGAAGATGGTGGGTTGATTAGTTGAACATACCAGTTTGAGAAGCTGACATATTTCACCCTTGCTCTGTCCAAGTGTTTATGTGTGATGGGATACAATGGTTTGTTGGTTGTATGATGTTGCTCCAAAGGTCATTCGCGGGTGTTGGGGCGATGATCAAGGTTGCTCCACTGGTCATTCATGGGGTTTGAAGTGATGGGCATTAAGTACCTGTAGATTGGGTAGATTTTGTTGTTTTAATGTTCTGATGACTATTTATGGCAGAACAAACTTGGATGATAGTGGTACAAGATGGTTTGTAATTTTGTATTTAAAAAGACTAACGAATGACAACTTTTGGCCTAGTTAGTTAATGGGTTGTTTTTGCACTTAATATGTCTGTGTGTGTGTGTGGTGCATTGGGTGGTTGAGGTGGCGAGTATTATGACTTGTCTTCCAATTTTCCTTTTAAACAACTTCTACTTTACAATTATTATATTTATAAAATTATTTACACCATGCCTCACACATCATTAAAATTATGAAAATTATTTACTAACAGGCCTCACACAAATTTCAAAAAATGATATATAATTTTCATAATTTTAATGAGGTGTGAGGTTGTTTAATATATATATATATATTCTTTTTTTTTCAATATGGTTCACAACCTTGGAGAGGAGTTGATACCTCCACGGGATGAATTCATAGGGGGGCCATCCGAATAGCCACCGATAGTTTTGACCACTGGTAGTTTTGACCCAGACCCTTCTGCTATATATATATATATATATAATGCACCAATATATATAAGTTCTTGTGCAGTTTATATATATTGGTGCATTATATATATTTAAGTTCTTGGTGCACTTTATATATATTGATGCATTATATATGGTGCAGTTTCTCTTTTATATATATATATATATAAAAGATAAAGTGCACCAAGAACTTATTATATGTGTAATTTAATGATATGTTTGGTGTTTATTATATGTGTGTAGTTTAATGGTATGTTTAGTGTTTATGTATTGGGTCGTTAGTAACATCTCTCCCCTAAATATGTTCCATTTTTCTTTCAGAACAATTTCTACTTTACAACTATTATATATATAAAATAATTTACATTATGCTTCACACCTCATTATTAAAATTATAAAATTATTTACTAATATACCTCACATAAATTTATTATATTTATAAAATTATCTAAACTATGCCTCACACCTCACTAAAATTATGAAAATTATTAACATACCTCACACAATTCAGAAAATGAACACATCAATATCAAGATATTACAATTTATTAAAATTTTCTAAATTATCAAACCAATACAGAAACTTACTCTCCAAAATGCTAAACCATGTATCCTAAATTTTTATTATTGTGAATTTTAATTTTTATGAATTTTAAGAGTGTCGAGAGCGATTGAGAATAAAACAAAATAGTCCACAGGACAAGAGGGTTCAGGAATGATTCCCAATTTCCCTGCCTCTGTTTCTAGGTTAACGGTCCCACTTCAAAATCAGCGATTTTGACCTTGGGAAGTTACCACATCGCCGAGTCATGTCGATCTATGACAATTTACCACAACTAGCAATACATTGACGTGTAATTTAGATTCATGATAATTTACCAAATAAGCCTCGATTCAGACTCAGGTTCGATTCTAGTACATTCATGTATGATTTCTTTTGGAAAATGAAAGAAGATTAAATAAACAAGAACAATGGATTCCAAAGACTGGACGATGACGAAAAGGCGATAAGCTAGGACACACAAAATAAAAATGTGGGGGAGACGAGGATGGCATTTTACTGGGTGAAATCTCCCGCAAGGAGAATTGTGGGGGCTCTTCTTCTGGCGGGCGGAATTGGGTGTTTTTTGTTGGGTGCTCACCTATCCTATCAAAACGTCGCTCCCCAACAGGCTCGCATTCAGAAGCGCAACGACTTCATCAGAAAACGCCTCAAGGCACGACGATCCGGCTACTAGCGCATTGACCGATTCGGGTTATATACCAACTAGCCCCCGTTGAATAGCAGTATCACAGTTATCATCAATTATCAGCAGCAATGTCTGTTATAAACATCCCCGAAGTGGAAGTTGAAATGGGCTCGGCATCGCCTAACGCCAGGACTCTTCGAGCCACCGTTGTTCAGGCCTCCACTGTCTTCTACGACACTCCTGCTACTGTCGGTATGTTTTCATTTGCTCAGCACCCAATTGGTCAGTGTTTCGAATCCTATCGAGCTATTCTACTTGAAAACAACTTAGTCACCAATTGTCATAGCACCACAAAAGTAGTCTTTACGATTAAATGGTTACTGCCGTTCTTTCTTTTTTCATATTCTTCTTCTGTGACAAGCCTAATTTAGAATACGTTGAATTTATTATTCATACACATTCTTCACATAATTTATTATTCATATACATTCTTCTCATAGACGAAGACTCTGAGCAAACATATATTCATCCTGCAGTCAATCAACCATTCTATTATATCCAATATACTACATCATTTTAATAAACCCTTCTAAACCCTCCATATATCAAATGAATAAAAAAACCCTTTAATCACATCCCTAAACTGATTCCTTCCGCCAGATGCCTCATAGGAAAATTCTACTGCAACACTGATTCCGGTGGCAAGATGCCTCATGGGCAATTTTCTGCTGTGAGATCAGTCAGAGAGCTTAGACGTCAGAGTTTCTGACTGATTTCCAGCCTGAGTCTCTTATCAGCAATCTTTTCTTGCCCTTGGTGAGTAGAAGTGTTTTTTATAAGTGAACCCCTTTCGTCGGCGGGAGAGAGTCAAACTTTGATGTTTAGCTTCAGGGATTCTCAGGCAGAGCCTAAAAAGTACCATAACAAACCTGAGCAGTTGTGGTAAACCTGAGCAGTGATTGTTGCAAATTATAGACTATTGCCAAATGGAGTCAAATGGAGTGTTGTTGTGACGTGAAAGTATTGCAAGTGTCTCGTTGTCAGTTTTAAATTATTATTCTTGGTTAATTTTAAATTATTAAAGTGATCTCGATTAATGGGGAGGGGAATTCCCGATATACCGTGAGGTACGAGGAATATGGAAATAAAGCAAAAAAACCACAATGCGGTGCAAAACCCCCTAGGGGGGTTGGGGTGAGGGCGTCGTGTAGTCCACTTGCTTCTTATTATTTGCTTATTACAAATTAGAAGTGCTTGTGATCCTTTCTAAAATAGGATCACGAAGCTTACAAGGCTAAAAAAAAGAACTAGAAGAAGGAGGAAGCTTTTGGAGTGCCCTGGATGGTTTAAAATTCAATTTTTCGCCAGAGTTTCCTTCTACTTTATCGTTAAATCTGCAAAACCAGCAAGCTATTAGTACCTAAATGTGCCTAAAAACACTTTAAAAGTGTCTTTGGACAACCCCTAAAATATACTAAGAAAATGCTAAGTTAACTAAGTATAAACTTGACAAAAAAGAACACAAGAAAGCAAGCTTTCTTGTGGATCTTGGCTTGCCTTTTGGGGCAGCCAATGCAAGAACTTTAGATTTGCTAGATATAAACTTTTAAACTCTTCAAACTAACTCCTATATTCAAGCCTTCATATTTTCCTATAAAATGACTTGTAAATACAAGAAGCAACTTGCTGTATGCTAGATCTAATATGTAAAATGAAAACTTTTGCTTAACTACAATCTTAGCATAATAGAATCAGATCTGTGATAAAATTTACTTTGAGAAATAAGCAAGATTCAAAAGGTGAGAAGGAACGGTAACCAAGAAGATAATTTTTTTAAGATTTGAGAGAAGATGAAGCAATCGACAACCCTCGAACAAGAAGGGCAATGGAGTTCCAAAAGTGGGCCTTGGAGGAACAATGTTTCCCTTGAAAACCTTGAAGCGGAAATGGATGCAAGCAAGCTCCAGATCCTTCTCCAAGTAGGATAACCTGTACTTAAAGATAAAAACTTGCATACAACTAATTAGACAAGAATGGTGTTAGTTATAAAAGAAACCTGGAACACATGAATTTAAGCAAAAATAACATGTACTTTTAGGAGATCTAATACAACTCGATGAGTAAGGGATAGTCAAACAAGAAATCCCTTACCCTACAGAGAGATACCTCCCCTTTGCAAGCCAATGATCTAATCAAGCTACCATGCAAGAAATGAACTAAACAATACAAGTTAACTTCCAAGCTCAACAAAGAAGATTCACACACATAGAAGAGCACACCAATGTAGCCTCCAAAGCTTCTTTATTCATAAAAGTTACAACGATATTCATACAAAGTTTTAGTAGAGCTTCAATACATCCATCCCAATGAAAGAGAATGAGCTCGCTTTTATAGCTAAAGCAGCTTAGGGAGGCGCATTTCTCAACTGAAGGAGGAGGCCGAGTTCTAGAGAAGATTGTGGGATTAGATTGGGTTTAGATCTCCAATGGATGGCACCATCCCTCAAGGGATGCGCCCATCCTCTTTGGTATTGACTCCCATCCACTCAGAATATGCCAAATCGTGGATTCGCCATCCCTCATGGAGATGTGCGCCCCCCTCTCATGACCATGTGATGCGCCACCTCTTCAAGCTTGGCTCAACCACCCAATCAAGGCTCCAGTTAACTCCCAAATGGTTTCCAGTTAACTCAGTTTAACACTGTGTTGAAATTTAGGAATTTGATAGCAGTAACAGACTGTAAATACAGAGATAGCTAGCAGTAATTGCAAATCTACAAGATTGAACACAGTAATTTTTCATGGGGAAACCTTTTAAGGACAAAAACCCCAAAGCAATTTAATAATAATTTATCCCCAAAAATGAGATGTCTGAGTTTTTACAACAGCAGGCTAATAACAAGCCTCTCCAACAATTAGAATTGTTTCATTGACCAAGAAGAATCCTGTTCTGCTGTAGCTGAAACAGTCTCAAACTTGTACAACCAACCTGTACATGTCACTGTTCACTGGTGTCTGTTGTAGCCTTTTCCAGGGGTTGTAGTGACTTGTAGATGTTTTGTAATGGCTGCCAAAACTTAGGGACAGACCCTGAATAAAACTCAGCTGTACTGAAACATGCCCTAGCAGGGCTCGAACCAGCAGTAGTAACCAGCAATGTGAAGAGAGAACCCAATAGTAACCAGCAGTATGAAGAGAGAACCCAACAGTAGTAACCAGCAGTATGAAGAGAGAACCCAACAGTAGCAGTAGATAAAAACCAGCAAACTGTCTTTTAGCTCTGTCCCACGAGCTGTCCTCCAAAAACACCACGAATTGTATGTTAGAATGATGAGTTTCACTTTTATTTATAGTGGAATAATTCCACTTAATTTGAGGCCGACCTGTCCTCACATAAAAATAAATTTATTTTAATTTTTTTATTTTTTATTTTATTTTTTATCCTCCAAAAATAAATATGAGGCCGACCTGTGACTTTTTCATCATTTTTTTTTCTTTTTTCTTTTTTTAATAATGAGTCTACCCATAATAAATAAATAAATATTTATTTTTTTTCTTTTTCTAAATGATGGGTTCATGGACCATGCCAAGCTATGCTTGGGTTTCATTTATCTTCAACAAGTTATCCAGGTGTTCTTCAAGGTCTTCATGCCCACTCCAAGCACATCATCATAAGGAGATAAATTAATTGCTTTACTTCACCCTCCTATTGCCACCAAGACCAAGTGGAGGAGTACACCACTTTCCCAGACCCGGTCTAGGGCTTACAGTGAAATCCTGGTAACTGACCAGGTGCCTCCATTTTCCCAGAGAATGGCTCTCGAGTCTCAGCCCCAGGCTGAGCTTCCAGTCCCAGACTGGATCAATATCCTGGTAACTGACCAGGTGCCTCCATTCTCCCAGAGAATGGCACTCGATGCTGCTCAGGAAAAATCAACACTCCCTCTCAGCGAGAGGGTCATTCTCTGCAATACCAAGCTTGTCTCGAAAGTGCACAAGCTTTGTCAATGACAAGGGCTTGGTCAATATGTTAGCAATCTGCTCATCTGTACGGATGTACTGGAGCTTCATGGCACCTCTCTGTACCATATCTCTGATGAAGTGGTACTTCATCTCAATGTGCTTTGACTTGTCATGAAATACAGGGTTCTCTGAAAGCTTAATGCAACTTTGATTATCGCAATGGATAACAGTTGGTTCAAGCTTTCCACCAAACAGGTCAGAGATAAGCTTTCTTAGCCAAACTGCTTCTCTGCAGGCATCATTGGCAGCAATATACTCAGCTTCAGCTGTGCTCTGAGCTATGGAACCCTGTTTTCTGCTGGACCATGAGATCATGGCTGATCCCAAACTGAAACAGTACCCTGATGTGCTTTTCCGGTCCACTGCACTACCAGCCCAATCGGAGTTAGCATATCCAAGTAGCATTACCCCACTGTTGGAGGTATATCTGAGCCCATATGTAATAGTACCTCGCAAATATCTGAGCACATGTTTGGCAGCTATCCAGTGTATGTGCTTCGGCTCGGACATGAACTGACTTAATGCATTCATTGTATAACAGATATCTGGTCTCGTATGCACTAGATACATCAAAGATCCAATAAGTTGGCGATACTGAGTAGGATCCACTGCCTGTGAAGAAGTAGCTGAGTCACGTAACTTCTTCAGATTTGATGTCATGGGTACACTCATGGGTTTGCAGTCATGCATCCCAAACCTCTGCAAGATATCAACTGTATACTTTCCTTGAGACAGAAATATCTCATCTGGCTTCTGTTAGACCTCTAAACCAAGAAAATAGTGCATGAGTCCCAGATCCTTCATTTCAAATTCTGAAGTAAGCTCCCTCTTGCACTGAGCTATCAGTTGCTCCTCTCCAGTGAGGAACAGATCATCCACATATAGGATTAGGATCAAGACATGGTTCTGAACAACCTTAAAGTAAAGGTTGGGATCAGCAGTGCTCTTGGAGAATCCCAAACTGTGAAGGGAACCATCAATCCTGGCATACCAGACCCTTGGGGCCTGTTTGAGTCCATACAAAGCTTTCTTTAGTTTGCACACATGAGACTGCATTTCATGTGTCACAAAACCTTCAGGTTGCTCAATGTAAACCTCTTCTTCAACTTCTCCATTAAGAAAAGCTGTCTTTACATCCATTTGATGGAGTTTCCATCCAAAGACAGCAGCGAGGGAGATAATAGTTCTAATGGTGGTATATCTGGCAACAGGGGCAAATGTTTCATCATAGTCTATGGCTTCCTTTTGTGAGAAACCACGTGCCACAAATCTTGCTTTATACTTCTCAATGCTGCCATCAGCAGCATGCTTAATTTTATAGAGCCATTTGGAAGTTACCACTGACTTCCCTTTTGGTCGAGGAACAATTTCCCACACATCATTTTTCATAATGGAATTATATTCTTCTGTCATGGCATCAATCCATACCTGATGAGACTCTGCTTCTTTGAATGTAGAAGGCTCTGCATCAATGAGCTTACTCATAAGACCTGAGTATTTCTGGGGCTTCTTGCTTTCTCTGAATGTCCCAGAAGGAGCTTTATGCTTCTCTGCTTCTTGCAGTATTTCTCTCGCCCAAGTAGGTCTTCTCTTGGATGGAGGAGCTTCAAGTAGTTCTTCAGCTGGTCTTTCTGGTTCTGAGTAAGCATGAGGTTCATCTTCTTCCTCCCTCTGATTCTCTGAATGAGGAGAGTCTGGAATGTCGGAAAGAGATCCTTCTGGATCTTTTGGAAGCTCTTTGGAGTGGCGGAAAACAACTTCCTCATGAAATATCATATCTCTGTTGATTTCAATGTATCTTTGACCAGGAACATAGATACGGTAGGCTTTTGAATTTTCACTGTACCCAACAAATGTGCCTGTCTTTCCGGAAGGCTCCAGCTTTAATCTCTTTTCTTTTGGCACATGGATGTAGACTGGAGTGCCAAAGATCCTCATGTGGTCAACTGCAGGTTTCTTTCCTGTAAAGACTTCTTCTGGAGTCTTTTCTCCTAAAATGGCATGAGGACTTTTGTTTTGAATATAGACAACTATACTAGTAGCCTCAGCCCATAGAGATAAAGGAAGATCTAGATCACACAACATGGCTTTAGCAGCCTCACAGACTGTTCTATTCTTCCTTTCTGCAACCCCGTTCTGTTGGGGGTTGTAAGGTACAGTCAACTCCCTCTTGATCCCTGCTTCTTGGCAAAAATCATCAAAATCATTTGATTCAAACTCACCTCCATTGTCTGACCTCAAGATGCGAATGTGTCTTCCTGTCTGATTTTCAATCAGTGCCTTGAACTCCTTGAACTTATCAAAAGTTTCACTCTTAGCCTTTAGAAAGTAAATCCAAGATTTACGAGAGTAATCATCAATGAACAGTAGATAGTATAAACAACCA
The DNA here is from genome assembly GCA_027924585.1 of Larix kaempferi. Taxonomy (NCBI): domain Eukaryota; kingdom Viridiplantae; phylum Streptophyta; class Pinopsida; order Pinales; family Pinaceae; genus Larix; species Larix kaempferi. The sequence goes on along the minus strand of BSBM01000444.1, from coordinate 15,197,085 downwards.
CTTAAGGAAGGTGAAGACATGGGTCCACAAATGTCAGAGTGAATCAAATCCAAAATCCCTTTTGATCTGCTGTGACTTTTGGAAAAAGACTTCTTGGTATTTTTACCAAGGGCACAACCTTTGCAAATACCACTATGTTCATTAGAAAACTCAGGCATACCTGTAACCATCTTTTGAAGACCAGGGAGAGCTGCATAATGAAGGTGCCCAAACCTACGGTGCCATAGCTCACAAGGGTTGATAGTATTGTGAACCAATGCTTGAGTCGAGTGTCCAGATGCCTTGTAAAGGCCTCCCTCTCGAACCCCAATCAATTCTGCTGCACTCAACCTTTCATCCTTAGACCATAGCAAAACCTTTTTGTCCATGAATATAACTCTGTAGCCTTTGTCTTCTAAGCCAGCAACAGAAAGAAGATTTTTCTTCAAGCCTGGAACATATAGTATGTCTTCAATGTGCAACATGGTCCCTGAATCAAGTTGAAATGAGACTGAACCCACTCCCTCAATTTTGTAGGTGGAGTCATCTCCAAGTTTTGCTTGAGTGGCAAACTTCTTCTTTCTGTAGCTTGTAAGAGCTTTACGGGAACTTGTCATATGTTTTGAGGCTCCACTGTCCACCAACCAAGAATTTGTGCTGTTGGTGATGGACCCAGCTAGGGCAGAAATCAAATAGTATTCTTTTCTTGATTCTTCTTGCTTGGAGGACTTTGTATTTTTCTTCTTCTTTAGCTGTAGATGCTTGGAATTTTCTTTTGGGCCTTCTCTGTGGCTGCCTACAGTCCCTAGCATAATGGCCCATCTTGAAACAATTGAAACATTTAACTTGTGACATATCAATTTGCTTACCTTGTGGCTTGTTTTCTTTCTTCTTGGGATGGAAGGGCTTCTTGAATTGTTTCTTGGTTTTAGTTGCTAGTGCAAGGTTCCATTCTTTAGGACCCTTAGTTCTGCTCTGTACTCTGCCTTCTTCTTCTAAACAGTCATGCCAAAGTCTCTCAAAATCTGGCTGAGTCTCACGCCCACTAACAGAAGCTAAGAAGGTTTCCCAAGAACTTGGAAGACCATCAAAAACAGTTTGTACAAGGTCATCATCATCTACTATAACCCCAATAGCAGAAAGTTGATCTTCTTACCTGAGCAATCTTTGTGAAGAAGGAGGCCACTCCTTCATCCTTTTCCATCTTCAATGTACGAAGTCTATTTTTCAAGACTCTCTTTTGACTAGGTGCTTTCTTCTCGTACAAATTTGTCAAGGTGTCAAAACACTCCTTGGCTGTCTTTAGTGGTGTTATGGCAGGCATTATATTTTCCTTGACTGAGTCATAGATAATCCTCCTAGCCTTGGCTTGCTTCTTTTTGAATGCTGCCCTTCCTGTGTTTGACGTGGGTTCTTCTACAACATTGATGACCAAGTCATCAAGGTCATTTTCTTCCAAGGTGGCCATAAGCCTTGCTTTCCATGAATTAAAGTTTGCTGAACCCTCAAGCCTGTTCTCTGGTCTGAAAGAGGTAGAAGAAGCCATCTCTGGTCTGTCTGTACTGTCCCAAGGTCTATGTAAGACACAACCACCTGCTCAAATGCTGTGTGCTTTACAAGCAGAGCTCTGATACCATGTTGAAATTTAGGAATTTGATAGCAGTAATAGACTGTAAATACAGAGATAGCTAGCAATAATTGCAAATCTACAAGATTGAACACAGTAATTTTTCACGGGGAAACCTTTTAAGGACAAAAACCCCAAAGCAATTTAATAATAATTTATCTCCAAAAATGAGATGTCTGAGTTTTTACAACAACAGGCTAATAACAAGCCTCTCCAACAATTAGAATTGTTTCATTGACCAAGAAGAACCCTGTTCTGCTGTAGCTGAAGCAGTCTCAAACTTTTACAACCAACCTGTACATGTCATTGTTCACTGGTGTCTGTTGTAGCCTTTTCCAGGGGCTGTAGTGACTTGTAGATGTTTTGTAATGGCTGCCAAAACTTAGGGACAGACCCTGAATAAAACTCAGCTATACTGAAACATGCCCTAGCAGGGCTCAAACCAGCAGTAGTAACCGGCATTGTGAAGAGAGAACCCAATAGTAACCAGCAGTGTGAATAGAGAACCCAACAGTAGTAACCAGCAGTATGAAGAGACAACCCAGCAGTAGTAACCAGCAGTATGAAGAGAGAACCTAGCAGTAGTAACCAGCAGTATGAAGAGAGAACCTAGTAGCAGTAGATAAAAACCAGCGAACTATCTTTTAGCTCTGTCCCACGAGCTGTCCTCCAAAAACACCACGAATTGTATGTTAGAATGATGAGTTTGACTTTTATTTATAGTGGAATAATTCCACTTAATTTGAGGCCGACCTGTCCTCACATAAAAATAAATTTATTTTAATTTTTATTTTTTATCCTCCAAAAATAAATATGAGGCCGACCTATGACTTTTTCATCATTTTTTTTTCTTTTTTTCTTTTTTAATAATGAGTCTACCCATAATAAATAAATAAATATTTATTTTTTCTCTTATTCTAAATGATGGGTTCATGGACCAAGCCAAGCTATGCTTGGGTTTCATTTATCTTCAACAAGTTATCCAGGTGTTCTTCAAGGTCTTCATGCCCACTCCAAGCACATCATCATAAGGAGATAAATTAATTGCTTTACTTCACCCTCCTGTTGCCACCAAGACCAAGTGGAGGAGTACACCACTTGCCTAGACCCGGTCTAGGGCTTACAGTGAAATCCTGGTAACTGACCAGGTGCCTCCATTCTCCCAGAGAATGGCTCTCAGCCCCAGGCTGAGCTTCTAGTCCCAGACTGGATCAATATCCTGGTAACTGACCAGGTGCCTCCATTCTCCCAGAGAATGGCACTCGATGCTGCTCAGGAAAAATCAACACACTGGACATGTTCCATACATGTTTCCACTGATTGAGGGATTTGATTTTCTCTCGTATTTTCTATTTTTTTATTCACTTTTTTCATTTTTTTGAGAAAGTTTTAATTTAAGTGATAAATAATCACTCAAATTAATTCAAAAGTGGGTTTAAGGGTATACTGGGTGCTTTGGGTTAGAAAACGAGCACCCCAATGGCAAAATCCCCTTCTTAACCACACTTTTATGTTTTTTTTGAATTTTTACATTAAAAACATTACAAAATTAACTCATTTTACAGGAAATTTTTTTATTTGCGAAAATTAAAATAAAACCTAGGGGGACCTAGTACATGTTCATATGACTCAATATTGTTGACTAGCATGGTAATATACATAGACACCTAGACTTTAATAACCTTCTAAGGTTTAACCACCAAGGCGAATACTCAACTTTGGAGGTGTGAGTGAAAAGCTCGAAAATTATACGACACTGAAGAGCAACGTATAATTGACAAGGAAAAACACTCTAGACTACCACATTGATGTCTAAATCCTAGGAAAGCCAAGTATTTTACAACAAACAGCATGCTACGCCAACTTATTACAATTCCTTGCAGGCCATGAACATGCAATTTTATTGAAAAAGGGCCTAGGTGGCTTGCTAAAACCTCTGATCTTCTGAATTTGAACAAATGAACTTGTACCATCTTTCAGTCTCACTTGAAACCAACTAAGTGCAACTTAGTAGGTAACATCTGGATCCAACTGCGGGACACGTGCTCTGATTGATTTTTAATCAAATAGAGTGGGTGAGAATTCTGGAATCTCCGGTTCCTACACATAATTAAAAGTTGTCAGGCCAACATGTATATATCAAAATGCTAATGAAAGGTGAGAATTCCAGAATCTCCGGTTCCTACACACAATTAAAAGTTGTCAGGCCAACATGTATATATCAAAAAGCCAATGAAACCTTAAGTTGCAAAAAATAATGTACAAAATTATTTTACACATGAATAATATACAAGAATAGTATACAAAGAAAAGATTGAAAAGTAAAAGGAAAAGGGTTTAGAAAAGCCTTTTGATACACCGGATGCCCTCATGGGCATCAGGTATTGTCCTTGAAGAACAATTTAATAAGTTGCCCATTTACTGAAGGACCAACTTCTCTTCGTCCATTGTGCTAAGGAAGAATGAGTTAGCACCCGCTAGACCGTGTATGATGCAGGGTCCCATCCAAAGGCTGTCGAATTCCCTGTGCTTGCCCGAATTTTCTCTTCGCTTATCCCACAATATAACCCAATCTCCGACCTGGAAATCCCTTGGTTTGGCAGACTTGTCAAATGTCCTTTTGACTTTGTCCTGATTCCCGATGCTTTGGTCCAATGCCTTCCTCATGTTTTCATCCAATTCATTTTTCTGATTTATCCTGTTCTGCATGGCATCCTCTTTCGAACCATATTCATGAATCATTTGATACATTGGCAACTGGAGGTAGATGGGCATGGAGACTTTTAAACCATACACCAACTCAATAGGGGTCTTTCCAGTTGAACGCTTCTCTGTTATTTTGTCCGCCCAAAGAGCAAATTTGATCTTGCTATCCCATTATTTCTTGTTCTTTCCCACCGTTTTCTTTATTATGATCATCAAGTTCTTGTTACTTGATTCAGCTAGGCCATTTCCCTGGGGGTATTAGTTAGATGAATGTGATAGGACAATGCCATATTTGAAGCAGAATGAGGAAAAATCTGTTGAGTTGAAGACTTGGACATTGTCAGTTGTTATTTTGGTTGGCACTCCAAATCTAGTTATGATTTGATTTTCTAAGAAATTCATAACTACCTTGTTAGGTTGCAACCTTGGTGGGGATTGCTTCCACCCACTTGGTAAAATAATTGGTCGTAGTAAGGATCCAGGTATGACCATTACTCGAATTTTCCTTAAACTGATCGATGAAATCAAGCCCCCATTGCTAAAAAGGGGCTTGAACCACTATTGGCTGTAATGGTAAGGCTGCCAACTTTTGCTTCCCAGTGAAAAACTGACACTGTGGGCAAGACTTGGCAAACTTGTGTACATTTGAAAACAGACTGGGTCAGTAGTAGCCTGCTTTGAAGGTTTTGTGGGTTGTCGTGTCTGCTGCATAATGCACTCCACAAAATCTTGCATGGAACTCAACCAAAATATTTCTTGAATTTGGCTCATCGACACACCTAAGTACCAAGCCATCAGGGTTCCTCCACCCCAATCCTTCCTGAGTTATGTAATACCTTGTGGCCTTTAGCTTGAGCGCCCTTCTTTTATGACCAATTAGATCTTCTGGGCAATCGAGGTTAACAAGAAGATATATTATATCTAAATACCACTACAGCTGTCCAAGACGTTGAAGCTCTTTTGACATGACCGGTGCTGAAATGCTGCTTTGACATACCATCCCTAAGGATTGTTCATTACTCTGAGTTAATGTTTTTACTAATCCTTATCCCTTTATTAACTTTGTGGGTTTGATTTCTAGATCATATTCTGGGATTTTTGATACCCACTTTCCTCTTATACCTAAGCAATCTAGCTGGGACAAGATGTCCTTAATCGCTGAATGAGGGACATAGCCAATTATCCTTGAATAGCCGACATATGTTCTGAAATGCTTTAAGGACTTAACAAGAGCGTAATCTTGCTTCTCCATGGAAGTATACCTCAATTCAGAATTTTGCGGTGCTCTACTCATGAAAGCAATAGGCTGCTCTTGTCCATTGTTATTCTTTTGGAGTAAAACTCTAGCTATCGTGTCCTCTGATGCAAATGAGAAGATTTGAAAATCCTTGGTATAATCCGGGCTAACTAGGACTGGTGATCTAGTAATGTTATTTTTAATGCATTTGAAAGCATACTTTCCCTCATTAGTCCACTCAAACTTAGCATCCTTTTTCAAAAGCTTCTGTAATGGTTTCATTGATTTTGCTAGATTTGGAATGAGCCTTCTTATGAAATCGATTTGGCCGTTGAATGATTGAAGGGCCTTTAGATTTACGGGTAGAGGGACCTTCTTGATGGCTTCGACCCGCTCTAGGTCATGTTATCACACAACTTGTAGTTGTCCCTAAAAGTATCCCATCTAGGATGGTAGAGGTGTTGGACAACTAAAGAGGTGACCCAAGGCTTGCCACGGTTCCCAATGCAAGTGGGTGTCACGATAATCGAGGCAACCTTCACTTTAGATCAAGAAGAATCAAGATCAAGCGGGAGACCCTAGCCAATCTATGAAGACTAGCTAACCCAAAGACTCCTAGGGAAATGTGCAAAGTTATGTAAGGAGATCAATGGTATTAGATCTTAGATCTAGAATGATAAGTGGACCCAAGGAGTTTAGGGCTTGGTTGAGAGGCTTAAGCAATGGACAAATGAGTTAGCCAAGTGTTTGATTAAGGCCACTTGAGGAGTTAAACAATTAGATCTATGAATGAGCTAATGCATCACCCAATGACCCAAGTGGGACACAACCCTCAAAATGAGGAATGGGGCCCACAAGGTGAAAATCAATGGAGTAAAGCACTACGGGTAGGTTTTGAGGGATGATCTATCCAATGAAGCAACAATCTCAACTACCCACGTACTAGAACCTAGCAAAAAGCCTCCCTCAAGGAATGCGACTTCCTCTGGAGAGACCAATGTGCCTCGGGAAATGGGCCAAATGGAGTCCAATAACCACCAAATTATAGATTGGGATTGCCGTGAATATTATTAAGGTGGGTTTTAAATTTTATACCCAAGAGCATGCTAGATCCAAGTAGATCTAAAAAAATGTAAAACGAGGGTTTTAATTATGAGGGTTTATGTGACCAATAGGATGGAGAATAAGCGAAATGGATACATACCTTGTAGATCTTACCTCAAAAGCTTGCGGCTACTTTGCACATAGATGATCCTTGCCCTTAGTTACAATTCCAAGCTAGATCCAAGTGATTCCAAGCATAATCGTCCAAGCCCTAGGAGGAGAGATGCTCCATTCAACCTGTAAATCAAACTACAAAATGTTAGATTTGATCCACAAATCAATGAGATCTAAGCATGTCATGTCAAAGAAGTAATCAATGGACAAAACACAATTGAAAAACTCCCTCAAGATGAAGACATCTTGCCCAAGGGGGATGTGAGCAACCCCTACAATCTTCCCTTCAAGGCAATTCACACTCCTTGCTTCAATCAATTCGGCCTCCCTTAGTTGATGTCGAAATCACCTGTAAAAGCAAAGATGTCTAAAAGCAAAAGATGCATAATCATGTACAAGAGCAACCCAATCAAAGCCAAGAAGGAGGTCTCCAAAAGTAGTATTTTATTCCAAGTTTTCTAGAGCCCAAAGGTGCCTTTACAATAGCGGGGTCTCCTCCTTAAATAGGATGAGGAAGACCAAAACCCTAAACCGCTTTTGAAAACTAGTGGTTGAGATCAAAAGATATAACAATGAAATCAACGGCTAAGATGAGCCAACATAACAATAGACATGGATCACTCAAATAGAGGATGACGTCATGGCTAAAAAGCCTCTAGGAGGGGTGATGTCATACATGGGGGTGGCCAGATACATAGGAGCCACAACATAAAGACATGGACAAGTGACTAGGAGCACATGGTGGGGCTATGAGGTATTATTCCCCTTCACTAGCATGACCCCATGGCACAATAATATAAAATATGACTCAATGACATGTCCAAGTATACAAATGATCAAATCCTGTCCCCATCATCAGAGAGAGAAATACAATAAAAGAGCTCCTGTAGCTCATGTGGACCCCACTGATTGGTGCCAATTGATTTGGAAGAAGGGGGATACACCATGGATGACCTTTGAGCAGACCAAGTGCGAAAACCTTGCCTCAATTGCCCAAATCGAATTCCTCAATGACCTTTTTATTCCATTTTTTAATCCTCCTGAAAACCCTCAAACTGACCAAAACTACCTCTGGAGTGCCTGTGCTGTCAAACTGAGTGTACCATCATGTCCAGAAGGGGGGTAATATGGTGAAAACAAGTGTCTGGACCACCCTTTTCCTCTATAGTGCCCTAGGCAACGAGTTGCCTCCAATGCTCCTGATGGACATGCCACATCAGCATGCCCAAACTGGTCAATATGTGGAAAACTGCTAATATCATGCCCAGGAGTGCCCGGAACTGAAAGATAAGTGTCTCAGTGGATCCAGAAGACCCAAATCCACTAGAGATGAGTACTCATACACCTCATGATAACCTGTGGGGTCATCTGTAGGGTGCACCATACTCGGACAGTGTAAAATATGATGATATGGAAATAATAATAAAAATGACCAACTGCATCAATCATCATCTGGAGCATATGTTCAACATATGGAATCATCAATAGGTGCATGTGGGACCATAGATCAACATCATATAGCATAAGTGGTCCATTTCATCACGGATCCCAAGAATGACCATGGTCAAACTATGTTTGACTAGGTCAAAATACAACCAAAGACTAGATTATAACAAATGACTAAGACATGTTCCTTTAACCATATTCACAGCTTAACTTAAAGTATAAACATCAATCAAGTGGCAGTTAATACATAAATATTCAATGTTATTTATAACTTACTTGCACCAAAGCTTTAAAGACATACTTCATCCAATGGACATGGCCTAACTGCTAGCATAGGGTGAAGGCTAAGGACAAGGCTAGGTAGAAGGGATGACTTGACCAACTTAACTAAGTGATACTTTGGACAGGGGAAAAGGGGAGCTACACACTGTGCTGGACAAGATAAACAAAGGGAATGGTAGTGCCTCACAAATGGATAAGTTGTTTAGAGAGTGCTTATTCAGCCTTGGCATCATGTCTACATCAAGTTGATCCAAGTTCATTAGGATCATTCATTTCATTTCCATGGCCAGCAGTCTTTAGATTTGGCATACATTTAACCACTGCTTTTATTTGGCCTTTCATTTATAACATTTTGAGGTCAACAATCTTTAGATTTCGCATACATTTAGCCATTGCCTTTTAGACCTTTTTATTTGGACCCTTCATGGGGTACTTTAGCATTTCATTGCTTTAGCCCTTTTCCATTGTGATGATAATCAGAGTTTTACAGTTCATTTATTTCTATGGGCTTTCATAAGAGATTTCCAATAATTTCCATATAAGTAGTACATGTGCTTCAGGTTTTAGCCAACAACATCTCATGTGACTAGGGGGAATTCTGCAAATCTAAACCACACATCGGGGCAACCGACTAGAATGATAAAGGCATAAAATCCAACTCACCAAAGGCAAGTTCTGTCACCAACTCAGAGTCGAGGCACAAAACAAACATGGATGCTATCCAACATAGAGGTAGAAGCGGTGAAGTCCTCCATATCAATAGTGAAGAAAGCAAGTCAAGGTGAAAGCCAAAACAAGGAAGGTCATGGATGGATGGAGTCAAGTGAATGTGGTGCCTAGGCTAGCAAACATTAATGTCAGGAAAGACCATGTCCATGCTCATAGGAGGGTAGTGAAACCAATGAGTATAGTCAGTAAACCTTTAAGTGCAAGTAATACATCCAATTCATTATTTAAATCCAACCAAGATAGTTCATTTCATTTATTAAATAATACTGCCACATCATGAGTTATGTACCAAGTTAATGCTATTTAGATGACTGAAACAACAAGATAATAATCAATGCTAACAATCACAAGTCTAATGGTCATATCACTGCATATCAATAATCATCATCAAGAACCAATGAAACACTGCTGCAATAATAACATCTGGAACTCTGGGCACTGAACTGAAACTGTATGGAACAAAAGGTCATATTGGTCATCAAATCTAAGCTCTCAAGGCTCAGCCTTGGCACAAGGTCTACACACTGTCTGATATAAGCCGCTCTGATGTGTAAGTGATCATAAATGATGTTGCTCATCATAACTGGTCTCTGTAAAGGCAAAGCTCTGAAAAGTGCAGATATCTGCTTAGCAAGAATAGTAGCCCAGCTACTATGGTGTGATAACAGGTCAATCTTCACCCCATCCTTCGAGATGATGTGGCCCAACAATTTTCCTTCATCAATGCCAAGTACTAACTTGGCCAGATTTAAAGATATACCATACTTACGACATTTTTCAAATACTTGCTTTAGATGGCTTACATGACTTGATCTTTCTTTCCAATTAACTCTTTAAATGCATAGTCCATGGCTCGTTGAAAGGTAGCTCCAACATTTAGCAAACCAAAAGGCATTCTTAGATATTCAAATGTGCCCTAGGGTGTGGTAAAGGTGGTCTTATGTTGATCTTCCTTGTTGATTAGCACCTGATTCTATCCAGAAAATCCATCCAGCATGGACATTATCTTAGAACCTGTTACTCTTTGAAGAAGGGTTTCCATATTGGGCATTGGATAATTATCTTTTAGGCATGCCGCATTAAGATTCTTGAAATCTATGCATATTCTTATTGACCCATTCTTCTTCCTTGCAACTCCCAAATTTGAGCACCATGTCGAATGCCTAGTTGGCGCGATGATTCCAATTGCCAACATATTTTCAAGCTCCTTTTTTACCATGGGTGCCATTTTTGGATTTATTTGCCGTAGTTTTTGGTGGAAAGGTTTTACTTTGTTCATTTCTTGCTTAAGGGGTATAGCGTGTTGAAAGACATCCTCTCAATATGCTTTTAGCTCGTCATATGTAAATGCAAACACATCTCTATACTCCCTCACAAGTTCTATTAAGTCCTTCCCTTCCTTTTCCGATGTTCCTTTACCATTTTTTGTAATTTTTGGGTCTTTATCTGTTCCAATGTTGACTTCTATATAATCCCCATGCTTTATTGATTGCTTTTTATTTTCATGCCTATCTTGCCTGTCAAAGATATTTTCTAAAGAAATGAGGCCCTTAGGAATTTGATTCCTCACATTCTCCTCTTCTTCCTGATACTCTTTGCCCTCCTGTTGATAGCTGATCTTACAATCTGAAAACTCATGAATGTTATGGATAAATCTCAAGACATGTTTACCATCATTAAAAACCTGCCAATGATCTACATGATTGGGAATTGAAGGTCTGAAGTTGATTTCAAGCTTTCCATCACCATTTATCATTTCATCCGTAGGCTAAAGGGTGGATGCTGCTATTGCTAACTTGTCGGTCAATCTATTCTGATCTCTAGGAATTGCCTAAAGGTTTAATGCATCAAACCATTCCATATTGTCCCAAATGGCATTTCTATACTTCTTCAATCTGTCACTTTTACATGCAAACTTGTTTTTTAGTTGTAGAATTACCAAGTTAGAATCACCTTTTATGCTCAACATTTTTATACCCATATCTTTAGCTGTCTCTAGCACAAGTAGGAGTGCTTCATATTCTTCTACATTGTTAGATGCCTCAAACTCCAATCTAAAAGCAAAGTTGAAAGTTTGCTTAGATGCTGAGATGATTACTATGCCTGCCCCTTTTCCGGATTTTGAATATGCACCATCAAAGTACATCTTCCATACCTCCTCTATCTTTTCATCCTTTAGTTTTTCTCTTATTGGAGCCATGAAGTTAGATAGGATAGCATAGTTTCCAAAATTATCTGACTTGAAGACAAATTCATTTGATGGATTCTTAGGATTTTCAACACAGTGCTTTCTTTCAATTTCTCTATGGAGTTTAACTTGAGTGTTCTTTGATGCAGGTACTGTCGCATAAGTCCAATCCATTTGGATATGCCCTCCTAGAGTTGCAACCCACTTTCTCGACAAGAGCATTCCCCAACTATCTGGCACATCAATTACTAACACATCCATGGTTAAATGGATGTCTGGATATTGTGCTAGTCTTACTTGGAAGTTGATGATTATTCCCACCACTTTGATTTCCCTTGCATCCATAGCACAAACATTATGGTATGGCCTTGTGATTTTTAGATGTAACTGATCCATAACCTTCTTGGTGATGACATTTGACGAGGCTCCACAATCTAACATGCAATTGTGAAGATAAAAGTCATTTATCAACAATGATACATAGAAAGGTGGACGATCTTCTCTTTTGGGATCCATACTATGTAAGATTATTGGGACATCTTCGAAAGTATTTATGTCCTCAGGAGTAGCTTTTCTTCTAGATTTATCATAGGCTTCAATTTTAGGGGGAGCTTTTTCTTTGAGATGATTATCATAGAACTTATCTTGAGGTCCTTCTAAGGATTTCATGAACTTATCTTTTTGTTCTAGAATCTTAAGCATATCAGTTACAGGCAATGTTGAAAAAGTCGGCAAGGGTCCCGAATACAACTTCTCGGCAACATCGGCAAAAAAATCGGGAAAAATAGGCAAAAGTCGACAAACATTAAAAAATACAAAATACATTCATTTTTTTCAAAATTTTAAACATATAAAGCAACAATAACATCAGATAAACACCTTGGAACATAAATATGGAGAAAGCGCTAATATATAGATGTAGTGGATGCAAATAACTCAGAGCTGTTTGATTTCAATGACTCGGACTGCTAAAAAATACATAAAATTTTACAATTTTAATGAAAAATATATATATTAAAGATACCAAGCTATGATTCCAAACCATTAGAGACAAAATATTATCAAAAATTCACCAAGTGCAATACATATCTAAATCAAACTTGAAAAAACATAATTATCAAAATCATTGTCTATGTTTAGGATCCTATTCATCAATAGCACCATGTTCCCCCACCTCTAGGATCTAGCCCTTGCCTCTACCTCTAATCTTGAAGTTGATCCTCTAAGGACATCAATTAACACCCTACAATTTTGATGAAACTTCTTAATCCAAGCATTAAAATAAGGTAGAAAGAGATTCCCATGCTTAATAAGTGATTTTGCTTGACTTAAGGGTACATTTTTTATTAAGGTCATGGTAGAGGAATTCAATCAACTTCAACAATCAGGCATCGACACCACCAACATCAAGGTACATAGAGAGCTTGATGTGCTTCATTAAATTCCAATCCCTTACCCACATACATGATAGAATCCAGTGGAAACATTGCAATCCTGAAATCCTGAAAACCATTAAGTTTGTTGAATTTTGAATGGGATCTAAAATTCTACTTTTTGCATATGAAGTCCGATGAGGTTGGAACCACTCTTAAACATCCTGAAACAATTAATGGTAATGTTAAAAGTTTAAGTAAAAGTGACATTCTCTTTATCTTTCATACATTCTCTTTATCTTTCATTTGACATTCTCTTTATCTTTCATACATTCTCTTTATCTTTCATTTTCCATCCTTTTACTTTAAGAATTTAACATTACCATTTAGTATTGTTCACATTCAGAGTTTTTAAAACTGTGAAAAAGCCTCCTTATGGAGGCTTGGGTGACTTTTTGGGTCGACCCGCGCTTTTACTAAAAAGTCGCGACTTTTTGGAAAAAGTCACTCCTCCACGACTTTTTAAAAAATCGTGATTTTTACCAGTCAATTTTTCGGCTTAGGGAAAAACTCATGACTTTTTAAAAAGTCACCGATTTTTCGGCGAGGTTTTCAACATTGGTTACAGGTACATTAACTTTACATTAGTCAATCGGTTACCCATGTCAATGCTCAAATTATTTTCTATGAGAGGGTTTGTTACCTTGGGCATATACTGCTTTGCTTTGGCTATGTCAGGATTGTCTCTTCTTTGATAAGTAGCTCCTTTGAATCTGGCATTAACCATCTCCTAGATTTGTTCTGGTGTAGGCTTCTCCCCATAATTTTTGGTGATAAAATCTCTCTTGACTGCACTCTATGGCCTGCTGCCAATGTTTATCAGACATAGGGTAAGTTTGGCCTACCGTATTAATGAACTTAGGCTCTCTTGAATGTCCGTATTGGTTACTTGTTTCAAGCAACCCTTGCTCCATGATCTGACGAGCTGAAAAATAGGTGGATTCTTCATGGAAGTCTTTGCATGGCCTACAGAAAGGAGTCACATCCTCTACCATGTTGGTTGTGTCTAATTGATTGGGAGGCCTCTGCTCATAAGGAGGAGCCTTCTTTTGCCATCTCTCTTAGTTTCCTTTAGGGGGGAACTTTTGCAATTGGGAAATCTGAGCGGCATGTGATTTTTCCATGGTAACAAAGCGATTCCGCATGGCAGTCATTTGAACAGTATGGTTTGTTACTAAGGATTTTATCATATTACCCATTTCTTTCATTGAATCCTTTGAAGAGTCTTTGACTTCTGGTTCTATGGCTTTTCCTTTGTCTTGCTGCTTAGGGCCTGAATGCATTCCTCTTGTGAAGCCTGGTAAATTTGATTTTCCTGAAGATTGTATATTTTCATCAAATTTAATGGCTAACTCCTGGGCAACTTTCAAATTAGCAGGCTCCTTATCTCTTAATTGATATCTAATTTCCCCACTGAGAGCCTCCATGTAGTAAACAAGAATGGATTTATTTGGTGGCTTGAAATCAACATGAATGTTGGCAACTATGTTCCTGAACTTTTTATTGAACTCCTCCATGGTCTCATTTTCATTTCTTTTGATTGAGTGGAGGGCAACTAACTGATAACGAGGCTCTTTCTTTTCTCCCCATCTTTCTATGAAACCCTTCTTGAAATCTTCGAAAGTTGCATAGGAATTATCATCAAGACTCAACCAGTCATATGCACCCTCCTCCAAGGATAGGGCAAGGAGTCTCATGTAAACATCTTCCTACTTCTGAGCAGCTTTCTGACACCAAACTGACGGCCAAAGTTGTCATTGATGACAACACATTAATGACAAAGGTCAAAGTAATGACATGGCAAAGACTTGACTGGACATGGATAACAAGCATGGATGACATGGCAAGCAATGAGGACAAGAAACAACATGACAAAGTGTTGATGACTTGGCAAAGGAAGAAGATATGACTGGACAAGGCAATGACACAAGACAAAGGACAAGAAGGACATGACAATGCATGGAGGACAAAGACAAGTGGCAAGCAAGCAAGCATTGAAGACATGATATGGCAAAGGTGACATGAAGGACAAAGACATGGCAAAGGATTGATGACAAAGCACAAGCATTGAGGGCTTGGCAAGCATGGCAAGGTTAAGAAGGCAAAGAAAAAATCCCCCCCTTGTGGGCAATTTTTGATGCCTTGCGGGCATTTGAAGGACAGCCTGCGAGCATCCTAAATAGCCCTTGTAGGCATGCTTGTGGACATTTGAAGCAGCCTATTGCGGGCATCTCATTGGAGGCTCCTTGCGGGCATATGGAGGACTTCCTGCGGGCATTTTTTATGAGGCAATGGTAGTGATGCGGGCATTTTAAAGGCCCCTTGCAGGCATCCTAAAAGTCTGTTGCGGGCATAATTAAATAGGCCCTTCCGGGCATATGATAAGGCCCCCTTGCGGGCATTCCTGGAGACACTTGCGGGCATATCAAATAGCCCCTGTGGGCATAACACAACTGGCCTATGCAGGCATTTTTTATGTCCTTGCGGGCATATGGAACGCATGAAAAAGAAGCCCTTGCGGGCATATGAAGGAGTAGGGGTCATATGAAGATTTGAAGTATTGATGATGTGGCAAAGAAAGTTAAATATATATATATGTTTGATTTTAAAAATAAATATCCTGGAAGGCAGCAAATGATGTGGCACAAAATCATGTGGGATAGCCACTATTTAAGGTTAAAAATGAAAATGACATGGCATGGTTGGTTATTTCCTTGATTAAAGGATTGGCCATATTAAATAAATCATTTTTGATTTATTTAATCATTTGAATAATAAAATAAAAATAAAAAGACATGTTGGCCTTGCTGATTTTATGGAGGAAGAAATTATAAATAGAAGACAAAGTTCTTATTTTGTGAAGTGGATTTTTGTAGAAGATTTGTGAAGAAGTAGAGGAGCTCTGTTTTCGGGGGTCTGAGTTTTTCTAGATATTGGGGCAGCCGCAGTAGCAAGAACATCAATGAAGTAATCTTATTCTTTCCTCTTTCTGATTTTTGGGTTCATCTGAGGTAGTCTCTGAGTGATGATCTTGACAAGTTATAAACAACAGAATGATGATTTGCTCGTGAACAGAATGATATAAGTGTGGATATGCTAGGGCAGCAGAAATATGACAGGTTGATGATGTGGACTATATGAGGATATGTTGAATAATGATGTATGGACAGAGTGATGTCCTAGGGCAACATAAATGACAATGTGATGACAGGTTGTGATGGACAGTTGAATGGTATGTTCATGAATAGTATGATGATGTGAATGCCAGCAGCAAAAGTATAAGAGATAATTGTGTTGACAGTTGACAGCTTGAAGACATTAAGATCCCAGATTTGATTGAAGAAATAGATAGTGGTTGATGCAGTGATGAAAGTGACTCCTACAACAAAATGAAATGATATGTGAATTTGATGAGGCAGGGACAGGTTGTTGATATTGATAGGTTGATTGTATGACAGATTGGTTAAATTTGACAGGGCAGAGACAAGTTGTGGTTGATGTGATAGTGATTGTACTTGACAGTGATAAGTATGAGGTTGGTTAAGACAGTGAACTGAATTGTAAATACAAGCTAGTTTTGCATTCGAGGTTTGGATACCTCAATCCTTCTTAGTTGGATCTAAGAAAACAAGGCTGGGCCCTGGAATAGGAGTTGGTGCTCTTCTTTTCAGTTGGTGTTGATTTACCCTAATGGTTGTAGCCGATCCAATCAAATATAAAAAGATTACAAAAATCATATTGTGCTGTGTTCTCTTGTGTTGTGGTACCTGTTAGGGTTTAATGACTAGTTGATAACTTGTTCATGATTGATCAGGTGATGGAAGATTATGAAATGTTGATGTAAATGGTAGAATGATGCATTGATGAATCTTTGGCTGAATAATATTAGTTGGAAGTGAATTTAAATTTTCCTACACAATGATTCACCCCGCTCTTAGTGTGAACATTGTGTCCAACACAAACCAGGTTTCTTGAGAATCTTGTGAGGTGAGTTGTGGCATTGATGGCATTATTCCCTTGGAAGGTTGGTAACTTCTCAATATCTTTGTCTGATAAGTCATGTGGATAACCTGCTATCTGAGTGAGTCAAGGGGTTTGAAAAAGGATTCCATTGGAGACAAACTGTTATTATTAACACTATTGTTATCAAACAAAAAATGATTTTTTGAAATGGACTCGAATCCTAAATTTCAAGGATCCTGCTAGAAGCAATTTTGCTCTGTCTTCTTTGGTAAACCCTTTCGGGCTTAGGAACAAAACTGAGCAAACCTTCTGATGTTCTTCTTGTGGAATACCTTGATGAGTTTAAGGGTAGTGGAGTCGCCAGATGGATAGAGTAAATTTCAAATTTATTTGACTAGATGCATCAGTTATGGTAAACAAACAAAAAGAACAAAGTTGTACCCATGAATAAAAAGATTTATCCACGACAATGGTGCCAAAAATGTTGCCGCTTGGACACGCACTTGGGGGAACGCAGTAGAAATCTTCAAGCTGCTCGGTGCGTCCTTGGGGGCAAGTCTCGAGTCAAGTACTGTCACTTGATCTTGACTCCTCCGTTTAGGCTAACTCCTAACGAAGCCAAGGGGGTAGTCCCTAAAAGTTACTAAGGATTTTAGTAGTTCTTAGCTTATGAGTGTGAAAGTTATTTAGGATTTCGAAAACAATGAAACAGATTATGCAAAATACGAATTAATTCAACAACATATAAGAATACAATCCATTCAATGTTAGAATTTCACAATTTAATTCAAGATTATCTAAGATCTTATCTGAGAGAATAACATGCACAACATTTCAAACACAAGAAACAAGAGATACAAAGAATTTCATCGGGGAAACCATAAAGGAGAAAATCCTGCAACTTCCTCAGAGATAGAATGAACAACAATACAATAAACCCCAAAAGTAGAAATGGTCTTCAACAGCTTCTCTCTTCTCCACTTGTGCGAACTTGTCCTCCTACTCACTTATGCGAACTTGATGAGTGAGTGAATGAGCAAATAGAGAGGAGCACCCTCTCTATTTATACTTTTACTTTCACTTGACCTTAACCCCAAATAGGTTGGCCCCTAGGTGTAACTGACTGGGTCGACTTCTCTAGAAGAGTCTAATAACCCATGATGACTCAACTCAGGGGTCTAAAGCCCCGACATACATTGGAGGGTTAACCTCACTGACTTTACATGACTCAATTACAATAATGACTCTCCCGACTGGAGGAATAAACATCTCCGTTGGAGGTACAATAATAAAATACAAATACAACATAAAATATACAAGTAAATATCTTCCGAAATTACAATTACATTAACACTCCCTCTTAACTAGGAAGGTATTCTCTTGACACAGTCATCAACACAAGTCTTCGTCACTGGATCATCATCGTCACTGCTGTTGCTGCTATCTCGACCATCAATCTCCAATCTACTCGTCATAGGAAGTTCTACAGAGCCAACCCTTTTTTCATGCTGGATGTAGGCCTAGCCTCCATGTAGGTCTTCATCATCTTTGCGAGCAAGCCATCAAGTAGGTACATCTCAGGACTTATTATATGCTACTGCAAAACCTGCAGGATCTCCCAGGACTGATTATATGCCTCTGCAAAACCTGAAAGAGCATCCCAGGACTGATTATATGCCTCTGCAAAACTTGCAGGATCTCCTAGGACTGATTATATGCCTCTGCAAAACCTGAAGGAGCATCCCAGGATTGATTATATGCCTCTGCAAAACCTGCAGGACCTCCCAGGACTGATTATATGCCTCTGCAAAACCTGAAGGAGCATCCCAGGACTGATTATATGCCTCTCCAAAACTTGCAGGATCTCCCAGGACTGATTATATGCCTTTGCAAAACTTGAAGGAGCATCCCAGGACTGATTATATGCCTCTGCAAAACTTGAAGGAGCATCCCAGGACTGATTATATGCCTCTGCAAAACCTGCAGGATCTCCCAGGACTGATTATATGCCTCTGCAAAACCTGAAGGAGCATCCTAGGACTGATTATATGTCTCTGCAAAACCTGCAGGATCTCTCAGGACTGATTATATGCCTCTGCAAAACCTGAAGGACTTGTGTACTCTACTGTCGCCTTATCACGTCCAGATCATCTCAATGTCAATGGAGCACAGTCCAGATGCACATCACACAACACTTACATCACCCGACATGGGAGAACAAATCTACCACCATTCGGGGAAGGCTTCAACCCTTACATCTACACCATGGGAGGACACACCTACCACCATGTGAGAATGGCTCCTGTGCATTTGCGTCTTTCGGACTCATCATTTCCCTCTGGAAGAAACCTCGATCTGGAATACACCAAGATTCTCTCTGAAGTACTCGAACTTCACTCTGGCCAACGGCTTGGTCAACACATCGGCGATTTGCTCGTCTGTCTCAACATACTGGAGCTTCACTCCTCCTCTCTGCACCATATCCTTGATATAGTGATACTTGATCTCGATGTGCTTCGACTTGTCATGGAACATCGGGTTCTCAGACAACTTCACATAACTCTGGTTGTCGCAATATATACAAGTCGCATCCAATTGGAGATCAAACAAATCAGATAGTAGCTTCCTCAACCATACTGCCTCACAACTAGCCGAACAAGCTGCGACATACTCTGCTTCGGCTGTACTCAGTGCCATGCAGGACTGCTTCCTGCTAAACCAAGAGATCACACTTGATCCCATACTGAAGCAACACCCCAAAGTGCCCTTCCTTTCAGTGGCACTGCCTGCCCAATCCGAATCAACATAACTGTTATCACACCATAGTAGCAGGGCTACTATTCTTGTTCAGCAGATATTTGCACATTCCAGAGCTTCCATTATTCAGAGCATGGCTATGATGATTGTATATTTTGTGATCACTCATGATTAGAGCAGTGTATTATTCAGACTTATGTTAGACCTTGTGTCAAGGCTGAGCCTTGAGAGTTCAGATTTGATGACCGATGTGACCCTTTATCCCATACAGTTTCAGTTCAGTGCTTAGAGATGTATTGCAGTAGTGTTGCAGATGGTATATGATGTTTATTACTATGATGATGTTGTATGATCTATGGATATTTTATCATTGACTATGGATTATTATCTTGTTGATTTAGTCATGTTCACAGCATCTGCTTGGTATATTATTCCTGATGTGGCAAACTGTTTAAAATGAACTATAAATCATAAAGGGGACAATTGCTTGCACATTTAGGTCATTTAACAAAATCCACTGGTTTTCCACCTTACATAGATATGGTCTTTCCTGACACCAGTTATCTGCTAGTGTAGGCTCCATATTCACTTGACTCCATCCATACATGACTTTCCTATTTGACTTTAAACCTTGACCTATCTCATTTGACTTTCTGATACTGAGGACTTCCCCTTTTTTTTACCTCTGTGTTTGGACCGCATCCCTGTATGTTCAGTGTCTCGGCTCTAAGTTGGTGACAAAACTTGCCTTTGGTGAGTTGGATTGTAGGCCTAAATCATTTTGGTTGGTTGTCCCGATGTTTGGCATTGGCTCGAACTCCCCCTAGTCACTTGAGATGTTGTTGGCTAAAACTGAAAGCTCATGTTCTGCTATAAATTCGCCCATGGAAACTAAAAAGGGCAAGAGCGATGAACAACTAAAAATACTCCTCGAAGAGTATAAGAAAGGTCCAAAAAGCAATGGTTCTTAAAAGCTATATCTAAACAATTGCTGACCTTATATGTATTTGAAAACATGCCCTGGATGCAAGCTGCAACTAGTTGTGCTTATCAGCACACCTGAGATCCGAAGGGTTATGTAGGCCAAAAAGGCCATGAAATGAAATTGAATGATCCTAATGAACCTGGATCAACTTGATGTAGACATGATGCCTAAGTTGAATAAGCACTCTCTGAACAACTTATCCATTTGTGAGACACAGCCATCCCCCGTGTTATTTTGTCCAGCACAGAGTTTGTAGCTTTCCCCCTTCTTCCAGTCCAAAGTATTTTTGAGTTAAGCTAGATAAGTCAACCCCTTGGCCCAACCTTGTTCCTAGCCTTCATCCTTCACTAGCAGTTTGACCATGTCCAATGGGTGAGTTTGTCATTTGAACTATTGTGCAAGTAATTTTATATAACAAAGGAATATGATAACTTGATTAATGCCACTGAATGGATGTTATACTTTGAGCTTGGCTGTGAGAATGATTAGAGAAGCATGTCTTAGTTTGTTGACGTGATTTATCCTTGGTTGTATATTATTGGGATCCGTGATGATGTGGGCCATATATATATACCTATTGATGATGATTGATGGTCCCACATACTTGATGATGATATCATATGATGGACATATGGTTCAGATGATGATTGATGCAGTTCAACAGGTTTTATTATTACTTCAGATCATCAGATTATGCACTGTCCATATATGGTGGACCCTACAGCTGGCCCATTAGGGCAACCCATGGTGTATGAGTACACATTCTTAGTGGATTTGGGTCTTCTGGATCCAATGAGACACTTATCTTTCAGTTCCGGGCACTTCTGACAGTGATTGATGCAGTTTTACACTTGTTGACCAAATTTGGGGCTGATTTCCTAGGCTGAGCAGCAGGGGCCATGAGAGGCAAGTTCACCTAGGGCGCTGTATGAGGAGGGGGTGGTCCAGCCACTTGTTATTACCATTTACCCCCCCTTCTGGAGAGCCTGGTGGGCTCAGTTGGACAGCGCAGATGCCCTAGGAGGCAGTTTTGGCACTTTCACAGTTACCGAGGCAGTTAAAAAATGGGATAAAGTGGTCACTGAGGAATTTGATTTGGGCAATTGAGGCAAGGTCTTGGCATTTGGTTTTCACAGAAGTCTTCCAAGGTGATCTCACTATCTTCCAGCCAGTTTTCACCATGTGGGTAGGCCCACAACGATCACAGGAGGTCTTTTACTGCTTGTCTGTCACAGATTTTGAGGACAAATTTGATCATTTATATTATCTTGGACATATTTTATTATTTTATTGTGCCTTGGGGATGAGCTAGTAAGGATTGATGCCTCCTAGCCCCACCATGTGCTCTTTATGTCATGTCCTAGTCATTATGAGGTGGATTTTGGTACTTTTACCCCCTTTAATGGATGACGTCACCCTCCATGATTATTTTAGACTATGACGTCATCACTTTATGAGTGATCCATGTGTTATGTTATTATGGCTCATCTTAGCCATTGATTGTATATTGAGATCTTTTAATCTCAACCACTCATTTGATGAAGTATTGTAGAGTGGTATAGGGTTTTGGTCTTTATTATCCTATATAAGGAGGAGACCCCCTATTGTATAGCTCACCTTTGGAGCTCTGGAATATTGGAATAGAACACTTCTTTGTGGAGCATATCTCTCATGTCTTGTGGATTCTCTTGCATATTGAGTATACAGTATCTCTTCTATGTATCATTGTGGATTTTGGTGCTTCTACTAGTTTTCTTGCAGGAAAGTCGAATTGATGGAGAGGAGGGCGATTTCTTGAGGGTTATTGTTGGAGGGATCCACATATTCTCTCTTGGGTTGATCTTGTGACAGGGAGTATCATTATTGTATCTTTGTGACATAGTTGATGCTTTCTATTACATCTTTCTATCATTTTCATAATCATCTTACTTGACTTGTTTCTTTGATCTTGTCTTGTAGGAGGAGGACGATTTGGCTATCTTGGAGGAGGACGTTTTGGTTGGAGCTCTTGGTTCTCACTCTTTAATATACACATAGGAGAATGCTATCAATTTGCAAGGTGGCCACAAGCAATTGAGGTAAGATCTACAAGGTATGTGCCTCTTTCCATCCATTCTCTCTTCATTGGTCACAAATCCTAATTAATCAAAACCCCAATTTTGGTTTTTCTTAGATCTACTTAGATCTAGCCTTGCTTTTGAAAAGATCTTAAGAACCCACCTCTATAGCATCCACCCCTAGTTGGATCTATAGTTTGGTGGTGATTGGGTTAAAATTGACACACTTTTCAAGACAATATAGCCCTCTTGAACCAAATCGCACTTCCTTGGAGAGGCTTGTTGGGTTAGATCTAGCATATAGGTAGGTGAGATCCCGCTTGATTTGCAATCTACACACTTGATAACCTACCCCTAGACTTTTACTTTGGTGATTTCTACCTTGTGGGCATCATTCCACATTTTAAGGGATTAAAACCCCCTTTTTGAATTACTTGGCACCTTAAAACTCAGATCTAGTAAGATCTAACCCTTGGATTGACTTGATTTTCTAGATCCACATAGATCGGTGCCTAAGCTACTTGGATCTACAGTTTGGTGGCCATTGGACTTGATTTGACCCACCTTATCCACCTTTTAGCCCTCCTTGAGCAAGGTCGCACTTCCTTGGGTGAGTGAGTTTGCCCACTTTGAGGACGTGGGTGGTTAAGATTTTTGTGGATTTGGAAAGGGCATACCTTGAAACCTAGGTCTAGAGTATCATTTTGTGATGATCTGCCTTGGGGGTAGCATACCTTGTTTTAAGGGATTGTGGTCCACTTAGGGTCATATCATGAAATCCTAGATCTAGCAAGATCCAACTACTCTATCTCAATTAGCCCACTTGACTTGACCTCTAGCTGTCCCGATCTACACTTTGACATATCTTTTGACTCCATTAGCCCATCCAACAAGGCACTAGTCCTCCTCAAGCAAGGCGCACTCCTTGGGAATTGTGTCAAACCTTAGATCCGGTACATGGGTACTCCTAATTTCAACTTAGATCCATAGATCTACTCATTGCATATCCTCTAGTGCCAATTGCATCCCTAAAGTTCACCTTGTGGGTCCCCATTAAGCCATTTCACATATCCCAAGAAAGTAGGACCCACTTGTGTAACACATGGTATTATACCTTGTCATTATAACTAGTCATGTGGCCTAAATCATACATTGGTTGAAACTAATCATTTCTCAAACCACCTTCAATCATACTTTAATTTCTAGGTCCACTTTACCTTGCATTGGTTTCCGTAACTTACCATTTACTCATCCCTAGGAACCTTTGTTTGGGTCCAATCATCTTTGATTGATTATAGGGTCTCCCCCTAGGTCTTGATTTATCTAGATCTAAAGTGAAGAGTGCCTCGGTTGACGTGACTCCCACCTTGCATTGGGAACCGTGGCATCTCTTGGGTCACCTCTTTAGTTGCCCATCTTCTCTACCGTCCCGGATGGGATACCACTAGGGGCAACTACAAGTTGTGTGATAACAATAACCCTCCAGGTTAATCTTTTGATTCACGTCATACTTGAGCCCATAATCCACTGTACCCTTCAGGTGCCTCAGAATATGCTTTGCAGCAATCAAGTGAACATGTCTCGGATCCGTCAGGAACTGGCTCAATGTGTTCACAACAAAGCAAATATATGGTCTCGTATTCGTCAGGTACATCAAAGATCCAATCATCTGACAATACATCGTGGCATCAACCGACTCTAATGAAGCATCACTCAATAGCTTCAGGTTCGATGCCATAGGTTTGGCCATGGCCTTGCAGTCCATCATCCCGAACCTCTTCAGGATCTCTACTACATACTTCCCTTGTCCAAGGAAGATTCCATCCGCACTCTGCCACACCTCCATGCCTAGAAAATAGTGCATCATACCCAAGTCCTTCATCTCGAACTCGGCAGCAAGCTTCCTCTTCGTGTCAGCAATCAACCCATCCTCACCTATCACAAATAGGTCATCTACATAAAGTAGAAGTATCACTGGGTTCCCTTCCTCAACCTTGTAGTAAAGGTTGGAATCCGCTTTACTCTTGGTAAAGCCCAAGCTAGTCAGGAAGCTATCAATCCTGCCATACCATGTCGTGGGTGCTTGTTTCAATCCATACAAGGCTTTCTTCAATTTGCACACATGAGTCTCCCTGTCATGTGTCTCAAATCCGAGTGGTTGCTCCACATACACTTTCTCCTCTACTACACCATTCGAGAACGCTGTCTTGACATCCATCTGGTGTACCTTCCACTTCATCACTGCAGCCAGAGCAAGTACTGATCTGATGGAAGTGTATCTGGCTACATGTGCAAATGTCTCCTCATAGTCTATCGCTTCCTTCTAGGAGAAGCCACATGCCACAAATCTCGCCTTTTGTTTCTCTATGCTGCCATCTGGAGCATGCTTGATCTTGTAGATCCACTTGGAAGTCATAACAGACTTCCCTACTGGTCTCGGGACCACATCCCAGACATCATTCTTCATGATCGACTAATACTCCTCGATCATGGCATCGTTCCATTCCTTCCTTTCTGCCGCTTCTTCATAATTGGCAGGTTCTTTGTCAATGATGTCGCACAGCAGGGCTGCATAACTGGAGTATGGCCTCGGTCTCTTGCTTTCTCTATGCATTCCTTCTGGAGCACCATATCTCTCTGCATCTTGAATTGCTTCTCGTACCCATGCTGGTTTCCTCTTGTGACAAGTTCCTGTGGGTCTTCCATCTCGCGTTCTTCATGATCGTCTGGAATTGCTTCTTCCATTAATGCATTTTTGATCTTGGGAACTTCAGGTTCTTCAATATCTTCAATAAGTAGTTTTTTTCATCTTCATTGCTTGTTCTTCGAAACAAGTCTCTCTTGTAGGTGATGGTACACGATCTTTCCTACAAGTCAAGTTCAATTGCATGATTATAAACATCTCATAGTTTTCAAGACAAATTCTTATGCATAAAGACATAGGTCACACAATCATGCAACTATCTTAGCCAATGATTCAACACAACATTCATCCATATCCCGTATTCATACGATAACTTCCTAGATGCCTTCCATCTCTACCAGAACATTGTTAAGAGTGTGCACTACTCCCAACATGTCAGCAAAGAGGTTTCATTCTAGATAAGTAGTAATGGAATGTTGTATACCATTACTTGCATATTAGTAGTATCTTATTCATTAATGCAACTTTTCTAACATGCATAATACACAACCTAAATCTCGGAACATAAGTATGTACATGACTAAACAATATCATTTAAATAATCAGATATACAAGGAATGGCAATTCAAATACTTATCTTTGTTTGGTTGTTGGATGGAATCCCTCTTGATCTTTGCTTCCTTGCAGGAACTACTGGAGTCTCCAACAGAGTGTTCTTCTTCATCGTTTGAATCCGAGGTCTCGTGCCTTTCTTGATTTATTCATCAATGCTTGTTCAGGTTGTCCCTTCAATTTGTACAAGCCTCCCTCTTGCTCTCCAATCACAACTGCATCATCTATGGTCTTTCCCTTTGGCCACATTAGAACTTGGCCATCTACAAATGCAACCCTCATACCTTTTGCATCCAATGCAGATATGGAGAGAAGGTTCTTCTTGAGTCCTGGAACATATAGGACATCCTTCATCTTCAAAAACTTCCTAGGGTCTAGCTTGTAAGAGGCTTCACCACTTCCTTTTATGGGGTATTGGTAATCATCCCCAAGTTTCACCTTGTGGGGTGACTCATGTTCAGATAGTTTCACAAATGATTCTTTAAATCCTGTCATACGCTTGGAAGACCCGCTATCTACAAGCCAATCATTGCTTCCATATGTAACAATACCTGTGAGAGCTGAAATTAGAACATATTCTTCATCACTTGAAGAATCTTCACTGTCTTCTCTGGTTCTCTTCCTTGGAGGTTCATCATCTTCTGCAGTGTGAGCATGATGTCTTTTCTTGTTGTTCTTCTTCTTGTGGGAGCTGATTTTGATCCTGGGACAATCTTTGGAATAGTGTCCTTTCTCACCACAAGTATAACATCGAATGTGAGAAAGATCTCTCCTGGATCCTCCAAGATTCTCCCTCCGATTCTGGTGATGGTGTTTCTCCTTATTGAGATGAGGATGCTCCCTCTTGTTGTTCTTTCTGGTGTGTGCTGTGAGAGCTTGGTCTTCATTACCCATCTTTTCCTCTTGAGCTACAATTCGAGCTTCTTCTTGTGAGCACTCCTTCCACAACCTATTGAAGGTGATTAATTTTCTTCTTGCATAGATTCCTTGAATGAAGGAATCCCATGACCTAGGAAGACCATTCAAGGTGGTCATCACTATTTCTCCATTCTCTATATCTTCTCCCACAGCTTCAAGTTGTTCTTTTGTCTGAGAGACCCTTGTAAAGTAGGATTGCATGGTCTCTGCATTTTGTATTTTGACATTCTTCAATTGGTTCCTCAATGCCATCTTCCTATTTATATTCCTTCCTTCAAATAAGGTGGTCAAGGCATCAAACATCTCTTTAGGTGTCTTCAGAAATGACACATATGGTATGAGATGGTCCTTGATAGAATCTGCAATGATTCTCTTAGCCTTAACTAGGTTCTTCTTGTGTAAGGCTTTAGCCTCATCTCCCTCTGGAACTGGAACCTCTTCATTCACATAGGTGTCCAATTCATTCTCTTCTAGGACAAGCCCAATCCTATACTTCCATGCTTGGAAGTTATCACCCCCTTCAAGCTTATTCTCAAGCTTGGTGTGGTGAGACATCTTTAATGAGAAACTCTAATGGAAATAGAAAAGCTTTTAGGTCTTACCCCTTGATTTGCTGAAACTGGATCTGGAGCTGGCTATGGTTTGACTGAGAAACCCTAAAAATTCAAATTTGGAATTTGAAATTTCTGTCTGGATAGAAAGATGCGCTTGAATGAGGCGAGCAAGCTGGTACACATGGATTTTGAAAATTCCAAAAATTTACCCCTGAAAAATGACTTGCGAAATTCCGATATGCAATTTCTGGCTTTTTTCTGGTTTTCTGGTCCAAAGTCAAATTAGGGTTTGACTTTCCCGGAGTTTCACCCAACCAAAAACTTCGATCTTGGTCTCTAAATTTTGATTTTGCTGAGGATTTTCTTCCTGTGCTGGTTGCACTCCAAAATTCCACTTCTGTGAAAAGCCCTAATTTCCCGCAGTAGTGACAGGCCAAAAATTGAAAATGCTCAGAATCAACTTCTGCTTCGACAGAAAGATGCGCTTTCCTTAGGCGAGTTAGCCTAGCCATCTTTTGCTGATGATTTGTGGAGAGAAACCCAAAAATTAAGAAGCCCTAGCTTCTGCAACTGCACAGTGTCTTCTTCTCAGGTTAGCTCTGATACCATGTTAGATTTTCACAATTTAATTCAAGATTATCTAGGATCTTATCTGAGAGAATAACATGCACAACATTTCAAACACAAGAAACAATAGACACAAAGAATTTCAATGGGGAAACCATAAAGGAGAAAACCCCGCAACTTCCTTAGAGATAGAATGAGCAACAATACAATAAACCCCAAAAGTAGAAATGGTCTTCAACAGCTTCTCTCTTCTCCACTTGTGCGAACTTGTCCTCCTGCTCACTTATGCGAACTTGATGAGTGAGTGAATGAGCAAATAGAGAGGAGCACCCTCTCCATTTATACTTTTACTTTCACTTGACCATAACCCCAAACAGGTCGGCCCCTAGGTGTAACTGACTGGGCCGACTTCTCTAGGAGAGTCTAATAACCCATGATGACTCAACTCAGGGGTCTAAAGCCCCGACATACAATGGAGGGTTAACCTCACTGACTTTACATGACTCAATTACAATAATGACTCTCCCGACCGGAGGAATAAACATCTCCATTGGAGGTACAATAATAAAATACAAATACAACATAGAATATACAAGTGAATATCTTCCGAAGTTACAATTACATTAACATTCAACACATAAATTCACCTATGAAAGAGTAAAAGTGTGATTGTTGCAAATTATAGACTAGTGCCAAATGGAGTCAAATGGAGTGCTGTTGTGACGTGAAAGTATTGCAAGTGTCTCGTTGTCAGTTTTAAATTATTATGAGATGAGTGGATTAAGGAGTGGGTTTATTCTTGGTTAATTTTAAATTATTAAAGTGATCTTGATTAATGGGGAGGGGAATCCCTGATATACCGTGAGGTACGGGGAATATGTCCGGGTTCACCAGGTGTGGTTCTACATGTGAAATGTGGGCTAGATTGGAATCGCGGGGGTGTGTCCAACACTACACCAAACAAGGGTGTAGCTTGACGAGGCCCCACGATCACTATCTAGTTATTCCTGTTTCACTACAAACTTTGCCCACAAATGACAAAATACGAGACGTCAAAATTTTCGTCTTTCAGGGAGGATACCTCACGTAGCTACTAACATCAACACAATGTTGTCTAGGGCTCAAGGTCCTCCTCCAGAATGCCAAATGCTCCTCCTCCAATGCAGGGCATTCTCAAGCAAGCAACCTCTCCATGTTGCTAGCATGTAGAATGTCACCAAGTTGTCTCGATCACTCCAAGGAAGAATGTCAATCAAGCATCCATATGAGGTCTATCAACCAATGAGTAAGCCACCTCCATTGTGCAACTCCATCACTTATCAAACAAGCATTGGCCCTACACCATGCATCACACATCTCATGAATCACCCCAAAACATGGTGTAAACACTTTTGGAGTAACCCTGAAAGCTCACACTCTCTTTACGAGGAAAGTGTTTTCATCAACACGAGTGAACTCCATCTACAACTCAACCAAACTTACTATTGGCAAATATAAACCTACTGCAATCTTGAAATCAACCACTATCTTTGAAAAGGAATTATGACACATCCAACACTCTCCTCCAACAAGGCATCAACTGAATCTCCACGAAACAAATGGTAGTCACACAAGTGGAATAAGCCAATGCAACATGGCTAGAATATCTCCTAAGAGGTATACTTTCCCTCAGTGAAGATCTGGGTGCTCTTGCTTGTTCTTGTGCCTCTCATAATGTTTGAGTAAGCCATCTTGACATCTTGCATACTGGGGTAGAAGGCGAGGGCATATCCACCCCCAATCTCATTTGATCTACTTTGTTAATTTTCTTTAGAGCTTATAATCGGATGACTACTACCAATAAAATTAACCTAGATGCACGTGGAATTAAATTCCTAGATCTTTTTTTATGAACAACAATACGTAAGCTCAAATAACTGATAATACGCAGCGGAACAAGAAACCAATCACACAACCATAAACACAGTATTTTTACCCTAGAAACCCCAATGGGGAAAACCCAACAAACTAAGGCTTTCTTGAAACTTGAGCCAAAGAAAAGAAATAGAAATGATTACAACAAATATTTCACAGATAGAGGAACCTAAAGCCTTGAGAGGCGTGCCAAATCTAAAGGCCAAACCCACACTGCTCAACAACTGCAGTATAGGAAGTGCACCCCTGCTCACACGTGTTTCCCAACTACAGACTTGGAGAAGTGCGCTCTCTGTTCTCCTCTGATATCTTTGATGACATCAACTCTGAATGACTGCCTAGGGAAATGCGCTCCCTCTCAATCACTGGAAGAAGTGTGCCCCTGCTTTCTTTCCTGCCCAAGGCAAAGAGAATCATTATTGATGCCAGCTAAGGACATGTTTGGGGTTCTAATGGATTTGTTTCAAAGCTCTTGTGTTTCTCAACAAATGCTCATGCAAAACAAGATTTTCAACCATTTGCATAAGCATAACAGATACCATGGCGAGTTATATGACCAGGATCATAGAGTTGAGAGATTGGTTGGCTGCCATTGGGACGAGGGTAGAGAATAAGCAATTGGTGTCCATTGCTTTGAATGAACTTTTACCTTCCTAGAGGCCTTTTGTTCAAGGTGCCTCTACTCGCGAGAATCTTCCACCTTTTGCAAAGTTGTGGAATGGCCTTGTGCAACAATAAATTAGGATACAAACTTGTTTAGGGCATAAAAGGCTGCAAGAAGAAGGCACAAGGATAGGAAAGAAGGACTCGAGTAAAGTGATGTGTTTTCGATGTCATGAGCTGGGACCTACGCTATGTGGGAGCGCCCCTCCCTCGCTCCGCTCCTGAAGCTTGCTTCTGAGCAAAGCGTGAGGAATCACTCAAAAAGCATGCTCCCAAAACTATCCCATACGGAATCATTTTTGGGAAGCATACTCCTAGTCAATTAGTTTTGCTCCCTGCCACTGTGCGGGGGCACTAAGGGAGCGCTTGCGAGCAATCGCTCCCTGAGCGCTCCCGTCGTCGCTCCCTGAGCGCTCCCGTCGTCGCTCCCATTGCTCTCGAAAACACTCCCTAGCAAACACACGTATCGAAGATGGACATCTCATTTTTATCTTTTGGGGGGGGTTTGCTTGGGCTATGAAGCACTCCCCCACTTCTTTTCTCTTCATTCTTGACATTTCATTCATCCTTGCAAGGGTTTGTGGAGCATGGAGTGCATTTGGAGATTTGGTGAGGAGCTTGGAGAGCTTGGAAGGGAGATTGAAGGCTTCCATTTGTGAGAGCTTGGAGGGGATATTGAAGGCTGTTGTTATCACACAAACTCTACTTGCTGATGATGCATGTCCCAACAGGGATGGTAGAGGGTGAGCAGCTAGGAAGGTGTAACCAGCAATGGCCAAGTCCTCCGCTCAAAGAACGGAAGTCACACCGGACAAGGCTATTGTCATTTCAGACGAGGCACGTAGCCAAGTCAGGGGGGAGACCCCGCTCAACCGGTGATGGTTGAGAAACAAAAATACACCCAAATCACACACAAAATAAAGAGATGAAGCAAGAGATTGAGTGTAGATGAAATCCTAAGTCTAGTTTCAGCCAACCGATGGACACAAATGGTAAAATGAGAGTGATGTAATAGGTGACCAGCAATCAAATGTGATTAGATAACAAGATCAGATTAGTGATTATATGGCTGAAATAGTCTAAGGAGATACAATAAAATGGAAGTGAAATGCTGAAATAAACTGCCCAAGGAAATGGGTTAGGTAGTGGATCAATGGACCTAGGGCAGAGAATAATTAACGTTTAGAAACACTTCCAGTTAACGATAACTTGATTTCTTATGATAAAATGACGTTCTAAACCCAAATCAAGAGTACCCACAACCCAGAAAATTACCCAACAGCGTGATTGGCTGAAATGCCCAAGGAGGGCGAAATTAGTGGGAGACCAGTGCCTAGTTCTATGGGTAAACGGGGTCGGAATTAAATGAAACTTAAGATATAGAGTTTTAAGAACATTTCATTAGTGGGTTTTAAAGGAAAACTAATTCTAACGGTGAAATTCTAGTATTTTAATTTTTTAGGGTTTTAAGTGTGAGTTACTCTCTTCAACCATTTAGAAATTGAAATGCAAGAGAAGGAGATGCAACACCTACTTGGAATCAGTTGAGGTTAAAACGTCCCGAAGATCAAATAGAGTCGATTGCAGAAGTCCCCAAGTGAAATCGACTTGCTTAGTCCCACCAACTCGTCCTCCTTGCCTGCCAAAACAAATGGACATAGATCAAATCAGTATGGCAAGTAAGTGAAATCTACAGCAATACAAATAATAATGAGAGAAATGCTTGGCTGAAATGGCAAAAACACTTCCTTTTTTTTTGTTACCGATCCCGGAGAATGGAGCAACAGTGGCAGCCAAATGGTGCGCCCTCCTCCAAGAGTTGTATTCCTTGCAAACAATGGTGAGAAACAATGCTGGAAACGACCACAATCTACACTAGTGCATCAAGATAGCTTGGCAATCAACAACCTCAAAGAACATCACCACAAGACATAAGCAAGAGCTGCACAACGTTTTCTCTTCTATTCCAAGTCTAAAATGCCAAGAGAGCGGATACAATGGGTGAGTGCCTTCTTTTATAGGGAAAGGCCACTTCTCAAACCCTATTCCCTCCAAAATGAAGGGCTGGGATCAACTCCCCAACAACCAAATCGAATGGAGGAGAATCCTCCATGAGGGGGTGCGAATTGCCTTCTAGAGCGCACATGTGGAGTGAGGGTCCCCTTGTGGGGTCCATACAATACATAAAACATGAGTTACGGGGTGTCTATATGATGTTTTATGACTTTATCCCCCTAACCAATACATCAAGGTCTCACATATCATAAAACATGAAAATCGATTTTGCCAAGGTGGAGAAAAAGGGGCAAATTCGACCTCTATAGTGAGCTGTCCAATATGAGGGCCCCACCTCAAAAATGTAATGTCCAAACATCATGAAATTACCTTATAAGTGACCCTTATATTAGCCAGCCTTTGATTTTGCCATTTGCCATAGTTGCCTTTGCCAAATTTTGATTTTTCCTTTAATTAACTGCTGGTTTTTATTGTTGAAGGTGTAAATTGGGCTTTTGACCCACTTATAGTGCCCGGATTGTTGAACCGTCTGTTGCAATGCGATCGTGGACCCCAAAAAGAGTAGACATGGTCACTTGAACGACCACGATCCATCACTTAGGCATTGTTTGCCCAAAATCCATGATTTTTAAATAAAACAGGTCATTAATGACCAATAATAATTAAAAATCTCATCGCTGCCTCAACATTTTCAAATTCTGATGCTTGGAGGTTCATATGGGACCCCGGAAGATAATAATTGACCAAAATGGAAATCTTGGTCGCAACATTTTTTCGGGCCCATTTTTGGCCTGGTCAACCTAGTTTGACCAAGCCAAATTTGGTCAACATGGTGCTGGCTGAATACTTGTATGCAATATGAAGCGATAGGCTTCCTTATACATGTTAGTACATTACTAAACAATATGATGCCAATATAGTGATCAACAATATATAATATCTCAAAAATACGAGGCCCCTGGTGAGGTGGGCCCACCACATCCAAAAGACTCAAGCTGCTATGCACAACCTATAGACTTGACCACCTAGTTGACTTTGGGTGATGTGGAAAACAAGGTGAAGGACAAGGGATGGCAAGGACAAAGATCATGTGACCCTTTGGATGAATCGGGAAAGCGGGGCCCACTAAGATAAGCATACCATGACAAAACAAAGGGAAGGGCGGTGCCTCACAAATGGGGTATAGTGCAGGGAAACCGCCACTAGTCATCTAACAAATACCTCACAACTCACATCCGTGCCTTAAGAAGACTCCGTGAGGATCTTTTCTAGAGCCGCCAAACTGGGTGTCCGGCAAACCGTAACTTGAGACTCTAGGGGGCAATCTTGAGCTTGTCCCTTGCTCCCTCTCACCTCCTTGCCCCGCAGGACTAGGTGAGGAAATAACCACTACAAAGCTGATATGTACGGCTGACCTGTGTCCATGTGTGTTTACAAACACATTGCATGGATTTTACATTACATTTCATACTTAGCCTTTTTGGTTAGATTTTACATTTACATTAGCCTTTTTGGCTTGCTTTACATTTCTTCATTTCTTTTTACATCAAGGCCCCTTTTGGGCTACATACATATCTCAATAGATATAATCAAGGTGCTCATACTGCAAAGTAATGGGGGTGAGCATACATGCTTCGATGACCAATGGGGAACACCTAGTGAGGCTACACACTCCTATACTGCATTGCAACATCGGGGGCAATCAACAAGAGCAAATCCCATGTTTGAGAGTGCATCTCACACACTAAAGAGCCGAGGCACAAAAGACAGGGAATCATGGCATACTCAGAGATCAATGGGGAAGGGGAATCCTCAAGGTCACAAACCAGAATCCACGTCAGGAAAGACCAGTCATGAATGAGTCGGATGGGTGGAGAAGGTGAATGTGGATCCAAAGTCAGCTGCCTAGGGGGACTAAGTGAGCAAGTCTGTACCAATAGTGGGGATGTGATCCAGTGTGCATAGACAGGAGCCTACTGAAGGGGGTGGACCAACATCACCAAGGGCACAACAATACATCATAATGACAACTAGATCACCATATCAAACATCATATGCAAAGTCAGTGTACTATCATGTATAAACAAGTCTAATCAACAACATGAGCAATAGAACATCAAATGCTATACCTGCTGCTGAAGCTGACTCTGAAGCTGGATCTCTGCTGAATCCGGGCAATAAGTGGCCAAACCAACAATACTCTATAGTACTCTCAATCAAAATATGGCTAGGCAACTGTCTCAATGGGCTTATGCAAAGTTTGGCAAGGAAGGGTGACCCTGTAGTCAATGTTGCGTAACCTATCTGGACCAATGCAAAGCCATCTGTCCCCATTGATATCTCTGCTCGGGGGAATCTGAACAAAAAGCATGCCCCCTCTGAAGGCATCTGATCTCTGATCTGGAAAAAAAATGTAGTATGGTCCTTGACCACACAATCTGCAGCATGGTAGCTCCAGCTAACATGGATGTGATAACAACTGCCATAGGGTCAACCACCATTGGAGAGCCAAAGAGGTAGGATTTAAACTCATTCTTGTTTTCTTTTCCCATATAACCTTCTACATTTTTATGGCTTGAATGCTTGTATGTTTTCTTTCCTACTCTTTCCCATTCGTTCTCCCTTGTTCCATTGCAAGCAAAAGGTTACTCTCTACAAGCAAGATGGGTATGTCATGTGGTTTGTCCTTTTGGTTCCATTTTTTATTATGATGGTGGTGTTTGGAAATCAAAGGAGGAGTGATGAAGAGGATGAAGAAGTGGGTAGTGGCACATATCATAGAGAGGAAGGAGAGGAAGAGGAGGAGGAAAATAATAGTGATGATGGTGATGGAAAGAAAACCAGAGAGAACCCAACACCCTTCTAGAAATATGTCACAAAGCTTGGAGGAGGGAAAGGGGGTGGAACCACTAAATTTGTATGCCCCCATTGTAAAATGACTTACACAGGTTCATATACTCGTGTGAACAAGCATTTATGTGGGATTATACCATGGGATGAAATGAAGACTATAGGAGTCAAAGCTTGTACGGAAGTGCCAACAAAAGACATAACCAAATATAAGAGGGAAGAGGAGGAAGCACAATATATATCCAAAAAATCAAAGGTTGAACATGAGACCTCAAGCTCACATAGAACATTCAGTGGTCGATCCCATCCACCCATGGTAGTGGATTCTTGCCCACGCATTAAGGGCATAGAACAATATCATATTTCCTTGACTAAGGTTGTAGGGATGACGTGGATGCAAAAGTGTTTTGGTTTCTCTATGCATGTGGCATACCATTCAATGTTCTTCTCTCACCCTATTGGCATGAAATGGAAGAAGCCATCCATTGTGCCCCTAAAGGATACAATAGCCCTGGGTATGACAAAGCTAGAACCATGGGACTTAACAAGGAAAAAGCCAAGATCCAAAATGCTTTGGGACATTTCACAAGTGCTTGGAATGAATATGGGGTATCCATTGTATTTGATGGTTGGACAAATGTAAAGGGCAAGCCATTCATAAATGTTCTTGAGGTATCTGCTAGTGGTGCAATCTTCCTTTCATCTCATGACTACTCAGATCGGTTCAAGACCGACATTAATATTGCTGAACCCTTCATTAAAACCATTGAATCTATTGGGCCATACAATGTCATCCAAGTCATTACCGATAATGCTACTAATTGTAAGGCAACGGGAGCAATCATTAAGGATAGATACCCCAACATATTTTGGTCTAGGTGTTTGGTTCACGCATTGAACCTTTGGATGCATGGCATTATCAAGACGAAGGACCATGATTATAGATGGATTGGTTCATTGTACAAGATAGAAAAGCACATGATAAGATTTATTACCAATTATAGTAATGCCCACCACATTTTCCGTAGTTGCTTAGGGTTGGAGCTATTGAAGATTGCAAAGACTAGATTTGCTAGCTATTACCTCACCTTTAGGCGCCTTTTGAAGGTAAGAGAGGCATTGTCTAGTATGGTATTGTTATCACATACATAGTAGCTGGAGCTACCATGATGCAGACCGGATTTTTTCACATTCATGAGCTAGTCTTGTGGTTGAGATGAGCCTCTTGATCAACGATGATACATATATTTATGAGCCAGCAACAACAGCTTGCCCCCTTGTCATGACTGATTCTGCATGACCCCTGTTACAATGGTACCAGCACCAGCGTACCTACAGAGGTGCCCTAGGGAGAGGGTGTCTTTTTTCTGACCAGGAGGGGTGTTTAGCCAACTTATTCTGAGGTGGGGTTA
The DNA here is from genome assembly GCA_027924585.1 of Larix kaempferi. Taxonomy (NCBI): domain Eukaryota; kingdom Viridiplantae; phylum Streptophyta; class Pinopsida; order Pinales; family Pinaceae; genus Larix; species Larix kaempferi. Next base: position 15,160,328 of record BSBM01000444.1, on the reverse strand, counting down.
TGGCCAGACCCTCTCGTTTCTCCTCTAGAAGTACTATGGCTTAATGACATCGCTGACTACCTCATGAAAGGGTTTGAAACTCTGAGGTAGGTGTCCGGGTTTTCCAGGGGTGGGTCACTGGGTCACATGACCCCAACCTTGTTTCAACACTCCAACGGCAGTTGTTTCAGCACTGAGACTCACTCTCATCTTCCAGAGCACATCCAACACCCTCCTGGCCCTCCAGTTCAACAGCGCCCTCCCTCTAGGCCCTCCTTCAGAGGATGATGTCATCCTCCTAGGCAGACTGTTTGCTTGCTAAAAGGGGGGGCATTGACGGTTTTCATCACTATTGGGGTTAGATGGGGCATGACGACCCCCCCTGCACAGTCTGGCCTTTAGTTTCGTCAAAATTGGCCTTGTTTAGCATATTTTTGCACCTAAGGGGGAAAATACCCTAGGTAGCCTACTATAGGCCATCTTTAGACTATTTTATATTGTTTTTGTTATATTTTCAAAGTGACATTTTTAAATATTAAATTGACCTTTTTTTGTGTAAAGTGAGTGTGAGATCATATAAATTTAATCTCCTCACTTCATTTTAGACATCAACTCTTGGGGATAATTGTTAAATTTCATACATTCATAGCATAAAACATAAATGCATAACCAAGATCACTAGAAGCAAGACAAAGCACAAAACAACAACACAGAGTTTGACCTGGGAAACCCAAATGGGAGAAAACCCAACAACCTTCACAGAGAGATGATAATTCCGAGATCAGAGTACAAATAAGAAAAGAGAAAGAATGTGAAAGTGTCTTTCACAAGTTAATGCCCCAAATAAGCTTCCTCCTTCAAGTGATGCGAAATCAGCCTCCTCCAAGTGATGCGCACTTGCTAAGTGTGAGAATAAGATAATGAGGTGCACTAGCCTCCTATTTATACAAGTGCAAACCTGGAAAATTCCCTAACTGGGCCGACTTCACCTAGGGGCAATACATAATTTAAATTTAATATTTTTATTTGTTTCTTTTGCACCCGAAGGCTTACATTGATTTTTTCATGTGTTTACATAATTGATTACATAAAGTTCTTCTCCCTTAGGAGGTATAAACATGTACAATGAAGGTACAATAAAATATAATGAATAATATCTTCCGAAGTTGTACAAAATCCAACACTCCCTCTCAACGAGGAAGGTATTCTTCGGTCTTCATCTGCATCACGATCATCAGGGTTTCATTTTGTACATCCATTCTGTCTCCATCATCTCTATGCATACTGAAGGTTGTCCACACAGTCTCTGTGCATCATCATCACCAGTCCTTCGGTGAGTCTAGGAGAATCACTCAATCCTAGATCCAGGAGAATCACTCAATCCTGGATATCTGAGATTATCAGCTGTACCGTCTCTGCTATACAATTTGCTACCTGTCTATCTCATCTGCCAACGGGGTCCTCCCATACCTGGTTGAGATCTCAGACGAGCAAAAGGGCACGACCATCTATTGATTGTCCGACTCTTCTGCCTATGGGATTTCTCCCATATCTGGTTGAGTACCTGGACTGTAGAGGCACCTGTGCAACCACACGGCCAACTACTGACTGTCCTACTCATCTGCCTATGGGATTTCTCCCATATCTGGCTGAGTAACTGGACTGCAGAGGCACCTGTGTAAACCCGACCAACTGCTTACTATCCTACTCATCTGCCTATGGGATTTCTCCCATATCTGGCTGAGTAACTGGACTGCATAAGGCACCAAGGCAAAGCAGGGCAAGCATCTCAATGTCATCTTTCCCTCTCAAGGAGGGATACGTTCTCTTCGACTCCAAGTCTTCCGCGAAAGTATTCGAACTTCACCCTGGGAAGAGCCTTGGTGAGAACATTTGCAGTTTGGTCATCTGTCAGCACATACTGTAACTCGACCGCACCTTTCTGCACCATATCACGAATGAAGTGATATCGAATCTTGATATGCTTCGACCTGTCGTGAAATACAGGATTCACTAACATTTGCACACAGCTCTGGTTATCACAGTGAATCATGGTCGGCTCTGGAATCTGGCCGAACAATCCTGCCAGAAGTTTATGAAGCCAAACTGCTTCTCGAGCTTCTGTGCTAGCAGCCATGTACTCGGCCTCTGTAGTACTGAGTGCTACCGAGTTCTGCTTCCTGTTGCACCAGGAAATAATTGCAGAACCCAAACTGAAGCAACATCTAGAAGTACTCTTCCGATCTGCAACACATCCTGCCCAATCTGAGTCTGTAAACCCTTGCAATATCAGGTCACCATCTGAAGCATACTTCAATCCATATCCCACAGTACCACGTAAGTATCTGAGCACATGTTTTGCAGCAATCCAGTGAATCTGCCTCGGTTCGCACATGAACTGACTGAGGGCATTCACAACAAAACATATATCTGGTTTGGTGTTGGTCAGATACATCAATGACAAAATCAACTGGCGATAAATGGTGGGATCAAGCAAATCAGAATCTGAAGTAGAATCTCTCAACTTCTTCCAATTCGCATCCATCGGAGTAGCCATGGACTTGCAATCCAACATTCCGAATCTCTTCAATATATCAATGGTGTATTTTCCTTGTCATAGGAAAATCTCTTTCTGCCTCTGCCATACTTCTAATCCCAAGAAGTAATGCATCAATCCAAGATCTTTCATTTCAAACTTAGAGGCAAGATTCTTCTTACACCATACAATGAGTTTCTCATTTCCTGTGAGAAACAAGTCATCAACATATAATACCGAAATCAATGGTTCATCATCTACAACCTTGTAGTAAAGGTTGGGGTCTGCATCACTCTTGGAAAATCACAAGCTCACCAGGAATTCCTCTATTCGTCCATACCAAGCACAGGGTGCTTGCTTGAGGCCATACAATGCCTTTTTTAGTCTGCATACATGAGACTCCTTTCCTTGGACAATAAACCCATCTGGCTGTTCGATGTAAACTTCTTCCTCAATGACACCATTGAGAAAGGATGTCTTCACATCCATCTGATGCAACTTCCATCCCATAGCTAAAGCAATCGCGATAATGGATCTGATGGAATTATATCGGGCCACAGGAGCAAAAGTCTCATCATAATTGACTCCCTCTTTCTGAGAGAATCCTCTGGCTACAAATCTGGCCTTGTATTTCTCAACACTGCCATCTGCTCCATGCTTGATCTTGTATAGCCATTTAGAAGTCACTACTGACTTCTCCTCAAGTCTCGACACAACCTCCCACACATCATTCTTCATGATGGATTGATATTCTTCCATCATGGCATCCTTCCAAACTTGATGTTTGGATGCTTCTTCGTAAGTGGTGGGTTCTGAGTCAATAATGTTGCTCATTAGTGCCACATAACTAGAGAACCTCTGAGGTCTTTTGCTTTCTTTGAAAGCGCCATGTGGAGCTTCATGCCCCTCTGCATCCTACAGTGTTTGTTGTGCCCATCTAGGTCTTTTCCAACCTGCAACATCTCTGGGGATATCAACTGGATCTATGGGATCGATAGGTTCATCCTTTTCTGCTGTCTCCCTCTGAACTGGAGGGGGAGATGATCTCATCTCCTTACGTTCTAGCATTTCTTCATCATCGATCTCCATATCTGATCCTCTGCCTTTCTTGACAGCCATTTCTTCTTCAAAGGTCACATCCCTACTGACTTCAATCTGTCTGGATCCTGGAATGTAAATTCTGTAAACCTTTGAAGACTCACTGTATCCCACAAAGCTACCCTTCTTGCCTAAAGGCCCTAACTTTGATCTTTTCTCTTTGGGCACATGTATGTAGACTCGACAACCAAAAATCCGGAAATGGCCCACTTTTGGTTTCACACCTGTGAACGCTTCTTCCAGAGTCATGTTCTTCAATATCTTATGTGGACATCTATTCTGTACATATACGGCGGTTCTGGATGCTTCTGCCGACAAGAACATTTGAAGACTCTGGTCATGTATCATAGCTTTGGCTGCCTCCATAATTGTATGATTCTTTCTTTCTGCAACCCCATTTTGTTGAGGGTTGTAGGGAACTATGAGCTACCTCTTAATTCCTGCTTCCTTGCAGAAATCATTGAATTCTGTAGAGGTATATTCTCCACCATTATCCGATCTCAAAATCTTGATCCTCTTTCCTGACAGATTCTCAACTTGTGCTTTAAACTCTTTGAACTTGCTGAGTACTTCCTCAGATTCTTTTGACTTGAGAAAGTATATCCAAGTCTTCCATGAGTAATCATCAATAAAGGTGATATAGTAATGATAACCACCTAATGACACAACTGTCATGGGCCCGCACAAGTCACAGTGTACTAGATCCAAAATCCCTTTGGATCTACTCTCGCTATCCGGAAAGGACTTCTTGGCATTCTTGCCAAGTGCACATCCTCTACAAGTTCCATCATGGTCTACCTGGATCCCTGGCAAACCTGTCACAATATTCTTCAGAACTGGGAGAGCTCGATAGTTCAAATAAGCTAACCTTCTATGCCATAACTCGCCCATACTTGCAGCATCATGTATTAGGGCTTGGACTGGAGAAGTGTTTAGTCTATATAAGCTCTCTTCTCTTATGCCAATAACTTTGGCTGTGCTCATGCTTGAGTTCTTGTTCCAAGCAAGGACTTTCCCTTCTGAGAAAGCTACTTTATATCCCTTGTCCTCCAATGCTGAGATGGAGACAAGATTTATTTTCATACCAGGTACATAGAGTACATGACTTAGGCGTAATGTATCATTTGATTCTAATTGAAGGGTGGTGGCTCTAGACCCCTTCACAGTGTAATTTGCATCATCTCCAAGTACAACATGGAGATGTGAATCTTTCTCAATTAATTCTGAAAGATTCTCTCTATAACTTGTGATGTGTCTGGATGCACCACTATCTATGAGCCAAGTGTCACTAGTGGTAGGAATAGTACCTGATAGTGCTGATATGAATAGAAATTCTGTGTGATCTTCATTCTTTTGCTTCTTGTGATGATGATCTTCTTCTAAATCAACAGTGGATGCTTCATGCTTCCTTTTAATTTGACTTTGACAGCTACTGGCGTAATGTCCATACTTCCTGCACCTATAGCATTGAACTTGAGATACATCCTTCTTCTTCTTTTGTTCTTGGCGGGGACTTGATCTCCTTTCTTGGTGCTTGTGTCTATGGAACTTCTTTCCTTTTCCCTTACCATTCTTGGCATGGGAAACAAATGCTTGAGTCTCTTCAGGTTGAGTGCCATGGAGTCTTTGACGTGCTGCGATCCTTGTCTCCTCCTGAGAGCAATCTGCCCAAAGCTTGTCAAACTTTGGTAGTTTGGATCTACCACTTATGCTTTGGATAAAGGACTCCCATGATGGTGGAAGACCATTTAAAGTGTGGAGGACAAGCTCCTTATCACCAATAGGATCTCCACTGGTGTTGAGCTTGTTTCTGAGTTCTGCGATCCTCATAAAGTATGAGGCAATGGATTCTGACTTTGCTATCTTCATATTTGAGAGCTGGTTTCTCAAAGTCATGGATACATTTAGACTAGTGTGTTCAAACAGCTTCATAATGGTCTTGAACATTTTCCTAGCATTCTTCTTTCCTGAGATTTGAGGAACCAAATGGTCTCTCATTGAATCCACAAGAATCCTTCTTGCTTTAGCATCATTTTTCCTCCATCGAGATTTATCCTCTCCGGCTTCTGGTTTGGGGACCTTCTCATTTACATATAGTAAAAGATCATTTTCTTCTAGGAGTAGAAGAACCCTAGACTTCCAGGAGATAAAGTTGGAGGCTCCTTCCAAACGATCTTCAACCTTCATCCCAATCATCTTGATTGCGGATCTGGTTCAGAAACCCTAGTAGGAGCTAGGTCAAAAATGAAAGTTCTCGGAATTGAATTCCGTCTTCACCAATGGATTTGTCTTGCCAAAAACGAAATTCCTATGGCTCTTTTTGTTCAAAATGGTGGGTGAAGACTTCATAAGATGAAACCCTGATTCCAGCAGGGTTTCGACAATGCTTTGGCAATGGCTTCTTCTAGAACAGCTCTGATACCATGTTAAATTTCATACATTCATAGCATAAAACATAAATGCATAACCAAGATCACTAGAAGCAAGACAAAGCACAAAACAACAACACAGAGTTTGACCTGGGAAACCAAATGGGAGAAAACCCAGCAACCTTCGCAGAGAGATGATAATTCCAAGATCATAGTACAAATAAGAAAAGAGAAAGAATGTGAAAGTGTCTTTCACAAGTTGATGCCCCAAATAAGCTTCCTCCTTCAAGTGATGCGAAATCAACCTCCTCCAAGTGTTGCGCACTTGCTAAGTGTGAGAATAAGATAATGAGGTGCACTAGCCTCCTATTTATACAAGTGCAAACTTGGAAAATTCCCTAACTGAGCCGACTTCACTTGGGGGCAATAAATAATTTAAATTTAATATTTTTATTTGTTTCTTTTGCACCCCAAGGCTTACATTGATTCTTTCATGTGTTTACATAATTGATTACATAAAGTTCTTCTCCCTTAGGAGGTATAAACATGTACAATGAAGGTACAATAAAATATAATGAATAATATCTTCCGAAGTTGTACAAAATCCAACAATAATTTCATTATGTCTACTATTTGTCCTAAATAGGGCTCTTTGAAGGGATGCACTCTTTGATGAAGGTTATTTTGCAAGTTTGATGCATTTCTTGGAAGTTTTACTTTTGTTTATGCCATTGCTAAGGTGAAGCCAGAGTTGTTTGCTTAACACATGCACTTGGAGGTATCTATACTTTTGGTTTGATGTCTCTTAGTCAATTTTTATGAAAGTGATGCTTGTTAGGGTTGAATGGAAGCCATTGTTGCTTCATTTTGTCTTGACTAGCATTTCATTTTTATCTTTGATCATCCTTGCAATTAAGCTTGAGCTTTAGATCTTCAAGTCTTGCTAGCCAGGTTTCCTCAACGAATCCTAGAGATTGTTGAGGTTAGCCCTAGTTTCCAAGCTTGCCAAGTACCATCTCAAGGAGGGTAATCCCTCTCATTGATGTCCTAGGATTTGGTAGCTAGCTTTCTCTTGAAACCCTAGTTGTTCATCTATTCTTCAAAACTAATTTTCTGAGTTGTTTGTTTGTAAATATTATTTGTTAAACCTAGATTTTTATGTTTGTTAGGCTTTATCCTTTTTATTTTCTGAGTTAGTCTTATAATTCTATGTTAAGAAGAACCTAAAGTTTAGTGATAAAAAACTTGTTAAAAAACCCCCCAAAACTGAGTTTTTCTGTTGCAACCCTAGTCACAGACCTACCAGCCCTTAAAAAGGACCCTACGACCTAGCCTTTCACCTCCTCTACCTTCGTTTTGCTCCTTTCCCGGCTCGCCTTCATCCCCTCTCTTCATCCATACCCTTGCTCCTTAACAAGCCTTCGCTGCACCCTTTCTGGCCTTGATTTTGATGACCGTGGCCCCTCCAGTTGCATCCACAGCTCGAGCTCCCACCTGCTGCAGACCTTCCTCAAGTATTCCTTCCCTTCCTCTAGTATTCCTTCCCTATCCTCTCCCAGTTCCTTCTCACGGTTCCCCTCAATCCGTATTCACTGGCCCTTTTCCATCCATTGCTGCCCACCTGGGCCTACCCGCGGCCCTTTCTTCCATACCCGTGACCTCCATTTTCCTACCATCTCCCGTCTCCTCTGCTCCTATCTCCTTCCTAATCCGCAGCCCTTCCTCCACATCCTCGGTGATGTTGTCCTCCCCTTCTAGCCTACCTAGTTGCCATCCGAGCCCTTTACCTTAGCCACAGGTCTATTGCAGACCCTGTGTGCTTCTTCGCATCCATTTCTGTGCACAACCAATAAACAGAAAATCGAGTTAGTTTGTTAGTTTAGCTTTTGAGTTAGAATTCTGTTGTATTATCATTGTTTTTATTATTTAGCGTTTGATCAAATAAATTATTTTATTAACACAGTTATACATCTCTGAAAGTTCTATTTTGGTTAGATTTGACATCCGTTGGGGAAGCCCATAGTGCTGATATACATACAGATCTGAACTTTGTATTTTGGGTGAATTAAGTTAATTGTCATTGGATCTTGGCTTAATTGTACTGGTTGTTGGTTAAATGTTAAATGACATTCGAACTTACCTTGATTTGGGTAACATTGGACTTTATTGATGAGTGGTTATTAGTTGACTGTTGATGTTAAAGGTGTTTTGATCATCTATCAGGTTGATGCTAATTATTTAATAAGTAATAAATGCTCATGGGTGAAAAGCTTCCATCAAATATAAGCTTCATCTAGTTTACTCTTGTCTCAGAATTTGGTAGGAAGAACTGATTTAAATGTGCTAGTCACAGATCTGGAAATTTACACTTAATGGATACTCGTTTACATGACAACTATCGGTGTATGATCGTTTATATTTCTCTGATTGTGATAGTTGTAATTGTTTCTGGATTGTCTCGCTACATGCTTACATTGAATGACATCGTCAACTGTCACTTAATGCATATTTGGTTAATGGTTGAGGTTTGTTGGCAATATAGTCTTTTGATCCAATATTGATTATCATAGTGCATGTGTACACGTTCTTACCTTTCATTGAATGAACTAAGCATTATTGGTTAAAGCACAATACATTTGACTCCATTAGGCACTGGTCTAACTATAATTGCATAGAATATAGTTTGGAACTTTGGTGGTTGTTCTAGTGTCTTACAGGATTCCATAAGGGCACTTATCCTTGGAGGTTTCGACTTCCGAAGAAGTTAGAACGGTGACCGAGGTGACATTGGGTCACTGATCTTACTTTTGCTTATTGGGAATTAGCCCTGCTAATTTGCCCGGTAACAACCCCATTGAGACGTACTTGTTATAGCCATGGTTCACTGAACAAAGTAGTAGAGCACGCAGTTGGTACATTTCCTTTGCTCCATGAGCAGTCCGAGTTGGTTCCATGATGATCATCAGAGACAGGTATATGGCCGGACATGTATATGTGTGTATTTGGGTGCTACTGGACTGCCTTGCTCATCTTATTAGCCTTAACTGGACATGGTACCTGATTTTTGTGATTATGTATTGTAGTGCTATCATAGACTTGTTATTATGAGTTGATCTATGATTTAAAATGTTAAGACTTTTCTATATGCTCACTAGCATTGCCTACCTTATGCAGACTTAGCCTTGCCTTTGCTATGTATGGCATCACCTTTTCACCTTTCTCCATTCATCCGTCTCTTCCATTATCTGGTTTGATCCCGACTTGTACTTTGACTAGTGAGATCAAGGACTTCCCCCACTTAAGCCTCTGTGTTGGATAAACTCCATGTTTACTTTGTGTCTCGGCTCTGGAGTGCGTGGCTTGGTCCCTTCTAGTCTGCTTGTATGATGGCAGGTGGATCGGTTGTGTGGCTAGTGTCACCAGGATGTTTTCCTTTAGTCCTCGAAAGCAAATACTCCTACAAAAAGCATCGGAACGCATAAATGCTATATCTAAATGGATGCAAAAATTCAGCTACAAACAGTGTTGCTAAACACTAAGCAAATAAAAAGTCTTCCGTAGCTAGTCAGTGGCCAAGGGACGGGCACTCATCCTTTGTATGATGTAAGGCCGTTTTCCCTTACAAGGCAACAGGGTGGTAACTCCATCGCACCTATGGACGGTGGCGGGCAATGGTGGTAAGATCGAGTCATTATCTGAGGCCCGCAAGGCAATTTAGGGCACCTGCTCTTGGAGGCTGGCTAGTGAAAGATGATCAAAATATAAATGTTAAATGTTAAATGTCAAATGTGAAATATGTAAAAAGTTGACAATAAATTAAATACAAAAGGTTGCTTGTCTAGAGTCTATTGGAAGCCTTCCAAGCACTCTACCAATTTGTGAGTCACCGCCATTCCCTGGTGTCTTCTATCCGGCATATGTCTAAGTGGTTCCTCTTTTCCCTCATGTCCAAGAGATCACAATGTCGAGGATATCAAGTCAACTCCCTTTGTCCTAACCTTGTTTTGTTCACCTCACCCATCATAACAATTTGGTTAAGTTTGTAAGTGAGCATGTATAAAGGACTTCATGAAAAATCATTTATTTACTCTTAACATGAGTCTTATCTTTATTGGATCTATTGAATTATCACCATTATCATGTTACTTTTGTTATAGTTGGCTAGTAATATGAATACGAGAGTTATCTTTCACCCCTCATACATATTGGATTGATCGGATTACAGTTTAGGCAACATATTTGTTATTTTTGACTTGGTCAACACAGGTCCCCAGATGGATATGATTACAGTTATTCTATTGCTGTGTTTTGATGCCTTTAGAGGCCATTCAGACCATTCCGGTGCTCCAAAAATGCAAAAATTGGTTCAATACAGTGATTGGGTGAATTTTTAATGAAATGGACCAATTTTTATCATTTTGAAAAACTTATTTGAGGGCCTTCCACCAAAAGCGTTTTTGGGGTATGAGTAATGAGTATTACCAGATTGCTATTGTTTGGAATTTTTGATGCAGTCAGATTTTTATTTTGAGCAATGAAAAATGAAATTATGGGGCATTTTAAATATTTACGGAGCATTTCAGGCAATTAATTATAAATGATCAAGTGACCATGGCTACTTCAAGGAAATCAATTTGGCTAATGGAGGTGAGGAAATGACTTGGTGATGATTGATCGTTATGAGATAGGGCTCCACATGCATATTCCATGGATTATCTTCATTCGAGGAAGACCTCACATGTTGCTACCTTGGTCCTAGGGAGGATGTCTTCCTTGGGGGCGCACTTGATGATTAATCATTTGATTTATCTCATGTTATATTGTTATATCATTGTAAAAGGTGGGCACCTAAGGTGATTTATGCCCCTAGTGATCCCCTTATTATGTTGCCCCATGTTATATCATGAGGTTATGTTATATTTGCCTTTCCTAAGGCATTATTGGGAAAAAGTGCACCCTCCTTTATGACTTAGTCATTGATCCATGTAATGTAAAAATAAAAAGATCTCCACCGTTGATGATCTCCATTATCTTTTAATCTCAACCACTCATTCACAAAATTGGTTAGGGTTTTGGTCTCTCTCGGATCTATTTAAGAGAGATGATCCCCTCATTGTAAAGTGGACTTTTGGCTCTGGATTATTGGAATAAAGAAAATATTTTGTGATCAAATTTTTGTGCTTTTGTGGATGAATGTGAGATGTGGTGATTGAATACTAGTTTTCTCTTGCACTGAAATATCTTTGAAGTATCTCTTGTATTATTTTTGGATCCATCTTTTGATTGCAACAGGGAGGCCAATTTGAAGAGGGGCTCACGTTGCTTCTCTCTCAGATCGGGGTTTAAACATGGAGTAGATTTGTCTTATGACCATTTACTCATTTATTATTTACCTCTTGTTGTTTATGATCCATCTTATCTTGCATTATTGATTGAATTTTTCCTTGGTTGTGCAGGTTAGGAGGGACGCACTTGGTTCCTTAGGCGCTATCTTGGATGCGGGTACCCAAAGTCTTCATTTGATCTTGTTGGGGCTAGTCTTCACCATGCAGCGTGCAATTTACAAACACCAAGTAAGTGATTGCAATTATTTATCTTTAGTTTTATTGATCTATCCATTAGTCTTAGCTTAGATCTACATTCAAACCCTAACTCCGTAAAACCAAAAATTATCTGGGTCACATAACTCAACATTTTGGCAATTCCTTTCTTAAGGCTTAGCCCAAGGTGCGTTCCCTAGGGCGTCACCCTTGGAGGACTCCATCTACCCATTTCCCGAGGCACTATTCTTCAACCAATTCGCCCTCTTGGTTTTTGTCATCTTTTTGGTTAGTTCGTGATCTGTTCTTGGCTTGTGTGTGTGGACATTGCCATATCTATCATCAAGCTACATCATATACATGCTAGAAAGCCCTAATCTTCTCTAGATCCACTACTTTGGCTTTTTCCTTAAATTTTAAGTCATTTCCCCCAAGGTAGCAGGATTTGATCATTTGTGCTAGCACCTAGATCCTAGATTTGCATTTAAACTCCTAAGTCACTTCAATCAAACACATTGGGTTGACATTCCATTACTCTTAAGCCTCTCAATCTAAGCATAACCCCCATAGTGACTTCATCCCATAGATCTAGGGTTTCATCTACCTATCATCTTACGTACTCTAGTCTTATAGTTTGATCTGGTTTAGATCTATCTCGTCGGTATTAGATCAGGGTCTCCCCCTTTGCTACCTTGGGATTTGGTGGCATAAAGCAAAGAGTGCCTCGATTAGCGTGACAACTGATCCATCCGGGGATTGAGGCCCTCTTAGTTCACTTCTTTAGTTTCCTGGCTGCTCTACCATCCTAGATAGGATCATCCTCAAAGGGGAAACTACAAGTTGTGTGATACCAGGTATCAAGTTAATCATGGTAGATTTTGAAAGACAGGGCTACATTCGCATATGACAGGCATGATTTTCAGGAGGTGGAGGACATCGTTCTTGATGGTCAATTTTGAGCAAGTGTTAGGTATGCATTGCAATCACCAAGCCCATTTATAACATGATTCAGTCTGTAGATATTGATAAATTGATAATTTGGGAGGTGTATGAGCAAATGGATAGCATGCTAGGTCAGATAAAAGATATTGTTTAGCCAAAAGATGCCATCTTGTATGATCATATTCACAAGTATGTGGTCAAAAGGTGGGATAATCTTAATGTTCCACTCCATGCCTTAGCATATGTCCTTACACCAAAATACTATTCTCCATCTTGGTTGGCCAAATCAACACCTAGGGGTGGGGTCAAGAAAAAACCCTACACATATCCAGAGGTACAGAATGTGTACATGCTAGCATTAGACAAGTTGGTCCTCGAAGAAGAGGAGTGTGGCATATTGTGTGGTGAATTGAGCAAATACCTTAGTCAACATGGAGTGTTTGCTAATTTGCATGCAAACAAATATCAAGATAAGTTGGTTCCTATCGAGTGGTGGAACATGTATGGCTCCTTGGTTCCTGTTATCACATTTATAGTAGCTGGGGCTACCATATCTTCAGATCAAATTGCAGTCCTTTTTTCAACCAGTCCTTTACACTGAGATGCTTGAGATGAGCATTCATTCCATGATCACTCATGTTTCAGAGCATCCCATTAGCAGTTTGATCAGCCTTATGCCATGACTGAGTCTTAGGAACTCAGATTTGATGACCGATGTAGCTATTTTTGCCATACAGAGCAGTATGCAGTGCCCAAATGTGCAGCAGCAGGTTTCCAGTTGACAGATGATGATTCAGGTGATTGGTACAGGTATATGGCTAGGCATGTATATGGTTGTGTATTGGTTTATTATTGCTTTGTTGGTTATCCTTATGGCTTGATTTAGCATTTAGTGGTCATGACCTGGCGGTCTATTTATATATTATGGACATGGTTGTTAACTTATATCTATTTAGTCCTTTGCTAAGAATGTATGAAGTTCTTGTCTATACTCATTGGTTTCACCCTCCCTAGGAGAATGGAGGTGATCATTCCCACCAGTATCAGGCTTGCTAGTGTTGGCTCCACCTTTTCACTTTCCTCATCCCTTCGCACCATCCAGTCTCATTGTTTCCTTGACTTACACCTTAGCCTATGATATGGAGGATTCCTTCACTCGTCTCTTTGTTGGATATCATCCCTGTTTAGTTGTGTCTCGGCTCTGAGTTGTGTAAGTTGTGTTGGCTAAAACCTGAAGCAGATAGGACTACCATCATTACATGTCTGTGGAAACTATTGTATATCTATTTGTAAATGCCCATTGAAATGAAATTCAAAACCTATGTCTCTAAACACAATGAAATAAGGGCTATGGAAACGAATGAAATGTAAACTCCCCAATGAAGGGAAATGAAAGGCCAAATAAAAGCAATGGTTAAATGTATGCTAAATCCAAAGATTGCTGGCCAGTGAAATTAAATGAATGAAAGGCCCAAAAAAGCAGTGGTAAATATATGCTATATCCAATGACTACTGGCCTTAGACTGTAATGATTTATTCCTCATTAGCCTACGGGTTGTGATATGAGATGGAGTAAGGGACAGCTAATTCTAAGTGTCCCCTAGAGTCTCGAGTTATGGTTTGCAGGGCACCTAGTCATGGCGGCTCTAGAAAAGATCCTCACGGAGCTGAGTCAGCTTGGATGTGAGTTGTAGACTTCTGCCAAGGTTGAATAAGCACTTCCCAAACAACTTATCCCATTTGTGAGACACTGCCATCCCCTGTGTTATTTTTATCTAACATACGCTTGAGTGTCACTATATCCAAAGTATCATGGTGTAAAGATTGTATAGTCATCCCTTACCCTTGCCTCTCATCCATCCATCTTCACCCACTACTAGCAAATTGATCACAACCATGAAATGAGTATATTCTTGAGGTTCTGTTTTGAGCTATTATTATTATTAAAGTTTATGTTGAATATCTTGTTTTAAACCGCTAGTGAAATGCTACTTTATGTTTGTAGTCTTGCTATTTGAATAACTTATGAAGCATGTCATATCCAGTTACACTTGCAACATTTTGATGTTCTAGCCTGGGTCATATTATGGGTCAGTTTGACTAAGTCAACCACAGGACATGAGATGCATTAGACCAGTGATGTTAGAGATTGATGATATATGGTCTTTCATTGCCCACCAGGTGTTTCCATGCAGCAGTTACAGGTTTCAGATGATGATTTGTGATATTTTTATGATTTTGATCATTTACAGATTATTATTTTTTATCTGTCCGGGCATGGTTACGATAATATGATTATACAGTTTTCCACATGGTGTGTGAGTATACATCCTTTAGTGCATTTGGACCTTCTGAGTCCATTGGGATACTCAGTTTCCAGTTTTATGCAGTTTTAGTTGAGGTATTCTTCAGTTTATCATTCTGGTGCAGATTTGCCATTAAAAATGGCCCGACAGAGCAGTTTGGTTTTCTATTTGGTTCACCTAGGGCGCTACAGAGGGAGTATGGGGTCCAACTATTTGTTTTTACCATATTGCCATACTCCCAGACAGTTTGGTGCGGTCAGATTTGGTCCCGGATGACCAGGTAGTGAGCTACAGGCATTTTTATCTTTTACAGGTGATTTATAGAGGGATAAAAAATGGTAAAATGGCTATAGAGGAATTCGATTTGGGCTACCGAGGCAAGGAAATGGCATGAGGTTGGTTGATATGATGTGTGTGATGTCTCCCACACCTTCCAGAGCAGTTGCAACATTTAGTGGGGCCCACACTCACTCTCCGGGCTTATTTTGATGATTTTATTATGTCTTTGAGGGGCCACGATTTGTCGTTGTGGTCACAATTTTGTACTTAGATGATATTATATTTTGTTATTGTGCCATGGGGACACACTAGGAGGAATATTTCACCTCCTAGACCCACCATGAGCTTATGTTGTGACTTAAAGTCACTTTCTGGGTGGTATTCCCCCCTAGGGCGATTTAGCTAAGACGCCCTCTTGTGTTTTTGAGTTGATCCTCGTACTTTATGTTGAGCTCATCTCAACCGTTGATTAGAACTTATGTATCTTTTAGTCTTAGCCGCTCATTAAAAAGGTGGTTAGGGTTTTGGTCTCTCCTATTGCTATTTAAAGGGGAGACCCTCTCATTGTAAATGGACCTTTGGCTCTTGGAATTTGATAATAGAAGATTTATTTGCAGAGATTCTGGGATCTTCTTTGATGTGATGCTCTTAGATGTTGATTGTAAAGTCTATTGTCACCTAGCATTTGAGGTTTTGTGGTGAACCCAAAATATTTTGTGGAAACAGTGTTTGTCTACAGGAGGGCGACTTCACTTGGGTGTTTTTGTAGGGGGCTCCTCAACTCGTCTCACTTGGATTTGCTTATATCAGGGGGTTTTCAATAGTATCATTGTGATCTTTGATTTCATCTTGATATGTCTTTTGTTGCTATAGTCATTTTCTCTCTATGCTTCAAATCTAACTTAGGTAGTTTGTTGTGCAGGAGAGGAAGGCCCACTGGCTTCTCTAGGGAAAACGATTTCACTTGGACACTCACTCAAATCACTTCAAATTGATCGGGAAGGCATAGATCATCATCATCAAGGCATCCGCAAGATTATCCGGGTAAGATCTACTCTTATTTCAGTCGTTGTGGGTTCCAATCCATTGGCCATTCTCATTTACTGTCAAAACCCTAACTATAAATTCATTGGAAAAATCCCTAGCTCAAACAACTTGGTTTACTGGAAAACCATTTATGGGTATTTCACCTTAGGCATAACCCAAGGTGGGTTCTCCAAGACGTCATCATTAGAGAACTCTTTGTGGCCCAATTCCTTAGGCACTAATCTCTCTACCCTTGCGCATTCCCTGAGTTGGCTTGTTTTCCTATTGTTTGATGCCCGTTCTGAGACTTGTGTGTTTTGATAATGTCATACCTGTCATGCAAGTCTAACTAAAGGTACTAGATAGTCCCAATCCTAATCTTAACCTCCCTGCATTGGACACAGTTCCCAAGGCAGTGGATTTTTCTATCATTTGCTAGTGCCTTGATCCCAGATCTTTTAATTAAGCTAATAAGTCACTTGTACTTTCATATTGGACCAAAATCACATCCTTTAAGCTTCTTGATCCAACTTATAGCTCATCTTGTGACTTTATCCATAGATCTAGGGTTTAACATACCTCACACCTTACGTACTTTCATTTGATTTGTCTGGTGTCTTGGTTAGATCTCTCCTGTCGAGGGTTGATTCAGGTCTCCCCATTGTTGTCTTGGGCTTAGACAACATAAAGTGAAGGGTGCCTCGATTGGCGTGACAACCAATCCATTTGGGAATCGAGGCTCTCGTGGTTCACCTCTTTGGTTTCCTATCCCTCTACCATCCTGTATAGGATCTATCATTTGGGGCAACTACAAGTAGTGTGATAACAGTTCCTATTGAGTGGTGGAACATGTATGGCTCCTCCACCTTACAGTTGCATAAATTGGCCATTAGAGTGCTTTCCGAGGTGGTTAATAGTGCTTCCAGAGAGGTGTTGGAGCACCTATAGCTACATCCATAGTGTGAAAATAAACAACCTTAACGAAAACCAAGCAGAAAGCTTGGTTTTTGTACACTACAACTTGAGGTTGTTGTTTCATTATTGTGAGTGGGCCAAAAGTGATAGAACATATATCACTTGGGACAACAACTTGGAGGAGAATAATTTGGAGGATGGAGCCTTGGCTTTAGAGCGCATGGAGGCTGAACTTTTGGGCGATGATGATGGTGACCGTGCAACAGTAGAGATGCCACCCCCATCGACTAGTAGAATTCTAGATGCACCAACTTTGCCTCTAGCTTCACAGCCTCCATTGTTGCGTGGCGTCGTGTATTTGTTGGATGTGGTTTACGACCACTTCCACCTACTTAGGATGAGGAGACTCCCACTCCCAGTGCTCATAGGTTGCGGGAAACGAAATTAGAAGTTTCCCATGGCAAGAGGTAATTCTGGTTTTCAATACTTTGCAAATTGTAACTATTGATTCTTTAATATTTCTTATGGTCTATTTTGAAAACATTATATGGCAATTTAAGTTTGATGTTTGATGTTGAACCTACCTTTGAAGTTCACTGCTTGCACCTTTACACTATTGATTGCATGATAGCATATTATAATTGTTTGGTAATTACTAATGAATATGTGCTTCGTGAATCGTTTCATTTCATGGTGATGTTCTTTGTTATAGTTTGGTTACAAGTACAACTTTAGTGATGAGTTTGATGAGTCATGACAGATGTTATATATTGAAAATGGTCGATGTTATGGTTGATCATTTGATGACAATGCTATAAGTTATAGGTTATAACTACTAGATGATTGATGTTATATGGTTTAATCCATGTTTTTATGCTTTTTGTAACTAATTCAAATTCTACATGGTTTTGTTGACATATGTGCATCAAAATATATAAAAATATATATTATATAAAAAATGCTCCCACCCCGGAAGCTTTTTAAAATTTCGCTTTTCACTCTGCTCCCGCTCCCAGCTCCCAACAACGTAGATCCCGAGTCAGCAGTTGCCTGCTTTTGGGTCTTACTCTTGTTATCACACTATCTCTAGCTGTTAGTAGAAGATGTCCCAACAGGGATGGTAGAGGATGAGCAGCTAGGAAGGTGTAACCAGCAATGGCCAAGTCCTCCGCTCAAGGAACGGAAGTCACACCGGACAAGGCTATTGTCACTTCAGACGAGGCACGCAGCCAAGTCAGGGGGGAGACCCTGCTCAACCGATGAAGGTTGAGAGACAAAATACACCCAAATCCCAGGAAAGATAAAGAGATAGAAGAAGAGATTGAGTGCAGATGAACTCCTAAGTCTAGTTTCAGCCAACCAATGGACACAAATGGTAGAATGAGAATGATGCAACAGGTGACCAGCAATCAAACGTGATTAGATAACTAGATTAGATTAGTGATTATGTGGCTGAAAATAGTCTAGGGAGATACAGTAAATTGGAAGTGAAATGCTGAAACAAACTACCCAAGGAAATAGGTTAAACAGTGGATCAATGGACCTAGGGCAGAGAATAATTAACGTTTATAGACACTTCCAATTAATGGTAACTTGATTTCTTATGATGAAATGACGTTTTAAACCCAAATCAAGAGTACCCACAACCCAGAAAATTACCCAACAGCGTGATTGGCTAAAATGCCCAAGGAGGGCGAAATCAGTGAAAGACTAGTGCCTGGTTCTATGGGTAAACGGGGTCGGAATTAAATGAAACTTAAGATATAGAGGTTTAAGAACATTTCATTAATGGGTTTTAAAGGAAAAAGAGTTTCGACGGTCAAAATTTTAGTTTTTAATTTTTAGGGTTTGTTTAAGTGCTTTTGCAGCTTAAACACACAGAAATGGAATTGAAAGCTATGAGACCAGCAAGAGAAGCGTACCCGGGATGAAATGTTTGGCTGAAATGGCTTGAAGACCAACTCCAATTCAGTAGTAGAGCAACCAGCGAGTTTGTGTGGGCGTTTGAGCAGCTATGTGACCAACTTTTGCCTGGATACCTGCCACAAATGAGAGAAATCAGCATATGCAGCAAATAAACAAGTAAGAACAGAAAATGAATGGCTAAAAATGAGGAAATTGACAAGCTAAGCAACAAAGACAACTCCCTTGTGATTATTTCGAAGAGAAACACTAGAATGGAGCTCCCACTCCAAGTGTAGCGCCTCCCTCCAAATGGCCAATCTCCCTGCAATTCGTGTTGGTCATACAAGGGCAGCAAACTCACTGAAATCACTCTACAAAGTAATGGAAATCAGCTAACAATCAAGGCCATCAACTTCCACACAAGTTCTCTCAAGAAACCGGAAGAAGAATGTCTCAATATCACTCAAATGTCAAATGTACAATGTGCCAAGAGGAAGAGAAATGGGAGAGCTTCTCTCTTAAATAGAGAATGCCCTATCTCAAAACCTAATTCCCTCCAAAATGGATGGCTGGGATCAATTCCCCAATGGCCAAATCGAAGGGTGGAGAGAGTTCCATGAGGGGGTGCGAATAGCCCTCTATAGCGCACTTGTGGAGAGAGGGTCCCCTTGTGGGGTCCATACAATACATAAGATAAGGTTGGGGGGTGTCTATATGGTGTTTTATCCCCCCAACTGAATACATCAAGGTCCCACATACAACAAAACAACCAAATCGAAAATGCCAAGGTGGAGAAAAACGACCCCATGGGTAAATTCAACCTCCATAGTGAGTTGTCCAACATGAGGGTCCCACCTCACAAATATCATGTCCAAACATTACCAAATTACCTTATAAGTCACCCTTGTATTAGCCAGCCTTTGATTTTTTCCATTTGCCATAGTTGCCTTTGCCAAATTTTGATTTTTCCTTTAATTAACTGCTAGTTTTTATTGCTGAAGGTGTAAATTGGGAATTTGACCTACTTATAGTGCCCGGATTATCGAACCGTCTATTGCAATGCGATCGTGGACCCCAAAAACAGTAGACATGGTCACTTGAACGACCACGATCCATCACTTAGGCACTGTTTGCCCAAAATCCATGATTTTTAATTAAAACAGGTCATTAATGACCAATAATAATTAAAAATCTCATCACTGCCTCAACATTTTCAACTTCTGATGCTTGGAGGTTCATATGGGACCCCGGAAGATAATAATCGACCAAAATCGAAATCTTGGTCGCAACATTTTTTCGGGCCCATTTTTGGCCTGGTCAACCTAGTTTGACCAAGTCAAATCTGGTCAACATGGTGCTGGCTGAATACCTGTATGCAATATGAAGTGATAGGCTTCCTTATACATGTTAGTACATTACTAAACAGTATGATGCCAATATAGTGATCAACAATACATAATATCTCAAAAATACGAGGCCCCTGGTGAGGTGGGCCCACCACATCCAAAAGACTCAAACTGCTATGCACAACCTATAGACTTGACCACCTAACTGACTTTGGGTGATGTGGAAAACAAGGTGAAGGATAAGGGATGACAAGGACAAAGATCATGTGACCCTTTGGATGAATCGGGAAAGCGGGGCCCACTGAGATAAGCATACCATGACAAAACAAAGGGAAGGGTGGTGCCTCACAAATGGGTATAGTGCAGGGAAACCGCCACTGGTCATCTAACAAATATCTCACAACTCACATTCGTGCCTTCAAAAGACTCTGTGAGGATCTTTCCTAGAGCCGCCAAACTGGGTGTCCGACAAACCATAACTTGAGACTCTAGGGGGCAATCTTGAGCTTGTCCCTTGCTCCCTCTCACCTCCTTGCCCCGCAGGACTAGGTGAGGAAATAACCACTACAAAGCTGATATGTATGGCTGACCTGTGTCCATGTGTGTTTATAAACACATTGCATGGATTTTACATTACATTTCATACTTAGCCTTTTTGGCTAGATTTTACATTTACATTAGCCTTTTTGGCTTGCTTTACATTTCTTCATTTCTTTTTACATCAAGGCCCTTTTGGGCTACATACATATCTCAATAGATATAATCAAGGTGCTCATACTGCAAAGTAATGGGGGTGAGCATACATGCTTCGATGACCAATGGGGAACACCTAGTGAGGCTTCACACTCCTATATTGCATTGCAACATCGGGGGCAATCGACAGGAGCAAATCCCAGGTTTGAGAGTGCATCTCACACACTAAAGAGCCGAAGCACAAAAGACAGGGAATCATGGCATACTCAGAGATCAGTGGGGAAGGGGATCTTGAAGGTCACAAACCAGAATCCAAGTCGGGAAAGACCAACATGAATGAGTCGGATGGGTGGAGAAAGTGAATGTGGATCCAAAGTCAGCTGCCTAGGGGGACTAAGTGACCAAGTCTATACCAATAGTGGGGATGTGATCCAGTGTGCATAGACAGGAGCCTACTGAAGGGGGTGGACTAACATCACCAAGGGCCCAACAATACATCATAATGACAACTAGATCACCATATCAAACATCACATGCAAAGTCAGTGTACTATCATGTATAAACAAGTCTAATCAACAACATGAGCAATAGAACATCAAATGCTATACCTGCTGCACCATATACCTGCTGCTGAAACTGACTCTGAAACTGGATCTCAACTGAATCCGGGCAATAAGTGGTAAACCAACAATACTCTGTAGCACTCTATCAAAATATGGCTAGGCAACTGTCTCAATGGGCTTATGCAAAGCCTGGCAAGGAAGGGTACCTATGTAGGCAATGATGTATACATGTCTGGACCAATACCAGAACCATTTGTCCCCACTGATATGTCTGCTTGGGGCAATCTGAACAAAACTGTGTGCCTCCTCTGAAGGCATCTGGTCTCTGATCTGGAAAAAAAAGTATTGTATGGTCCCCGACCACACAATCTGCAGCATGGTAGCTCCAGCTAACATGGATGTGATAACAACTCCCAGCTTTGCCCAGCGTATCTAACCCCTGTTGTGAAGGGGTTCATTGCCTTGGATGAGGACTCATCTTTCCCAAGCTCCTATCGTAATAGGCAGGCTTAACCCTAAGTAGGATAGGCTGGGGACCAAGGATGCATATTGCTGAAAACCCAATGAAGGCAGGCTTAAACCATATTTATTAAGGTAGGTCTCTATTATTTCTTATGGAATGACCCCACATATACTTTACCCCCACTCCTGTTTACCCTGATTGTGTAGAATACCTTGGCTAGCTGAGTCTAGTTCATTTTTTTATATCTGCTCATTTCCTCCTCATGCAAGAGCACGGGCCCCTATTGTCTTCTCATACCTACATACATACCACAAGAACACAAGACAATGAAAGAGAGCCAACTTGTCCAACTTACCTATAGTCATCCTTTCCTTTCTTGTCCTTAGATTGATTCTCGTTCTTTGTCCCATCTGTCCTGTCTGTCAAGTCCCTCACAGCATTGTTCTGTCCATTTCATGCTCAGTTGCAGGATCTGTTCTATCGAGTTCTTTGTTCCTTTGATCTTGTGACAAACGATGTGCCTGCCCAACGTTGTGTTGTTGTCCTTGGCATGTCCTTCAGGACTCATTTTTTGCAAGTCCAAACCATCAAATGTCACAAAACACAAGAAATGTATCCGTAAGTCCACTTAGAATATTTTAGAAATTAGTCACTAGCAAATAAGTGTCCTTGAGTCCATTCGGAATGTCCCACAAATGTTGGACACCAAATGTCCAACCCCATATTTTATATACCTCAACAACTCATTTAACATAATAACAACAAACACATTCCAGGAAATTGAGCAGTAACGTTGTTTATTATTAACATGACAACACAAATTAATAAAGGAACAATAACTTTAACAAAAGTAAAAATACAACAGACATGGAATAAAAATGTCCATTATTAATTATTATTATTAACATGTCCAAATCCAGGACATAACAACAGGACAATAAACTGTCATGTCAGAACACAGTGATTTATAGTGGGAAACCCAAGAGTCAGTTGGAAAATCGACTCTGAAACAATGTCTTCATTGTCCAAAGTTACAGTACAACAGGATATGTCCATCCAACAAGTGCTTGGATGGTGTCCCTGTCCCATGCCACAACTATATATGTTTAACTCTAATTATCCTCATCCCTTTTACATGTCCATGTAATGCCCTTATATACAATGTGGATAAATCCTAGTTACTTAACTAATTTTAGCCTTTGAAGTTTGACCATTAATGGGTTGACTTTACAATAAATGGTCAATTACATCAAAGCGTGGTAAAATTTGCTGACTAGGTTAAAATCCCATACGACAAACAACCCTCCGATTGTCACTGATCAGAATGAGAGTTTCAAGGTGATTGGGTCTTTGTATGCCTTCAGCCATATCTATCACTTAAGCGAGGAGGAAAGAATAAGTTAGCACCAGAATTCTATGGTCCTTTCCAAATTTGGAAAATAAGCAAGGTTGTTTATGCTTTAAACCCTCTGTACAAAGGTCCAGTCCATGACGTATTCCATGTATCATACTAAAAAAAAGAAATTGGAAAATCATTTCCCAGTACAGTTATTCCAGACAGTTACCAGTTATTGATGAAGAACATGAACTCATTCCCGAACCTGAAGGCATTCTCTCAACACACACACAAAATCCTTATGATTGACGAATAACAGGCTATCTCATCAAGTAGAAGCACTTACCAGTTGTGGATGCTTCATGGGAACATGAGGCATTTAAAAGTAAATACACTTCTCTTCCTATGTTTTGAGGACAGCATTTTAAGGGAAAGGGTTTGTCACATACGTAACTAATAAGATATTAATAAAGGAGCCATGCCTGGTTATTGTGACCTCTTCTCTTCACAAGTATAAATAATCTTGGATATTTTATATTGTAATCGCTCTCACCTTTTATTTTTAACTAATATATATTATACATTTTCTTAAATTGTTTGGTCTCTGACAGATTATTAGGCAGTGTTAATGTTATTGAAGAGTTCCTCTGTGTAGGTGCTTTTTATTCCAAGCACTGACATGAATGTGGCATTGTAATGTGTATGGTGTTTATAATTGGTGATGTTGAGAACTAAAGTGGCAGCCTCTCTGTATCCAGATTTGTATGTTTTAATGTATGGTTTGAAACATGAGTAGTTATAACTTATAATTATTCATGTTTAAGCTTTGTATCTGTAATGCTTTGGACATTTAGTTCAATTGACTGGCTCACTGATTTTTATTATTGGTCTCTCATCTTTTGAGCAGATAAAGCAGAAAGATTGATAGCAGAAGGTGCTTCTCATGGGTCACAGTTGCTTGTGTTTCCCGAAGCTTTTATTGGTGGCTATCCTCGAGGTAGTACTTTTGGTGTTATAATGGGAAATCGCTCTTTCAAGGGTCGGGAGGAGTTTCGGAAATACCATGCTTCTGCTATTGATGTGCCAGGTACATATTCTCTCTTCTTTCCCAGAGTGGAGATTGCTTTACTACTTGCCTCAATTGTATAGTTAGAGTTCCCTAAGTTGGGGAAGTGATTCTGCAGTCATATCACTGGTCACATTTTAAGAGCTACTTGTCTTTCTCTTTTATACATTCAATCAATAAGATACAAGCTTTTTTGCTACTGTTTAGTTGTCTTCTTTTGTGCAGTAACCCAGTCACAAGTTCACTAGAGAGAAATAATGCTAGTGCGCTAGAGAGAGAGAAAATAACCCAAGCACAAGTACACCTCACAAGAGATGCACAAGTGCTCATAAAAGAAAAAAATTCCAATCACAAGAGAACACCAAAGATATAGGTGCCCTTAGGCATAAAACACTTTATAAGAGAGATCAAGAAGATCACAAGATGATACAATACAAATGAGAATTGTGGTGTATTTAAAAAGAACTCAAGTAGGGTGCTACCCCAAGAGGGGTTAATCCAGCCTACACGTACAAGTTTGACTAGGTCGGCCTTAGCCACTCCCTAGTATTACAATAATGATAATAAATGATCAAAGGATGGCTTTAGCCATGGTTACAAATACATTAATAATACATACGAGTGTGCCATAGCCACATGTGAAGATTACACCCATAATCCAACATTAACAGGTTCCTTGGAAGTTGGAAATATAAAGCTATGTTCGTAAATGCTTTTACACAAGGAACAAACATATATACTACTTATTAAAACGGAATAAACAAGAAACCCTAGAGCGGGTTACGTTACCGAAGACATGAGAGCTCAATAACAAACAACACAATATTATTATTGTTGATGCTTGTAGCTATGCGAGGTATCCTCCTAGCTAAGTCTGCCCCAGAAGAGATAAAAGAACAATAATTATTATGCAATAAAGACAAGTCGGTGCAGGCAGATAGACAAGTCGGCCCCAGTGAAAAAGGTCAGCCAAAATCAAGTATAAATAAAGGGTGACACCTCATTTCATCCATCAAGCAAGTTCGCTCAAGCTAAAGGAGACGTTTGCTCAAGGGTTGTAGAAGACTGTTTTATGGGGTTTCTTCTTTGGATCTTTCTTTGGTGTGATCTCTCTTGTTATAGATCACTTGTATATCTGGTTGTACTTGTTACTTGGACTATAAATCTCTGAGTAAGAAAAGGCTATTGGGTTTTCTCCCTCGTGGTTTCCCATGATAAATTATTTGTGTTCTTTTGTTTCTGTGCATGGTTATTCTTTCAGTGATCCTATTGCAATTAAAGTTGAAAGAGATGAAAATTATATTGCTATCTTAAAATCCAACATGGTATTAGAGCTGTGCTGAATAGATGCCATTACCAGAAACTAGGGCATCCAAGTTTGGACCCTTCTCTCCATAATTTGTCTTAAAAGGAGTTCTTGGGAAATTCACGGGCACATCTTTCTGTGGAGGAAAAATCCAGATTGATGAACTTTCATTTTTGACCTAATTCCTGCTGAATCTAGGAAATTAGGCTCTCAAGTTTTGAGCAGTCTGTCCATAGATTTTGAAGAAAATGAGGCTTATTCAGTTCGCCCTAGGAAGGCGCATCTCTCGGTAGAATCAATTTCTTCAGATTCCAAATATCATTTTTGACCTAGCTACTGCTAGGGTTTCTGCAACAATTTCGGGTCAAGTCTTTCAGTCTCCAGTCAAGATGAATAGTGTTAAAGTGGAATATAGGCTTAATGGAGCCTTAAACTTCAACTCTTGGAAATCTAGGGTTCTCATTATCCTAGAAGAAAATGATCTTAAGTTTGTAAATAAAAAAGTGCCAGAACCATAAGAAGAAGAAGAGAAGACTAAATGGAAGAAAAATGATGCCAAATCAAGGAGCATTCTAATAGATTCTCTAAAGGATCACTTGATTCCTCAGATCTCTCAGAAGAAGACGACCAAGAAATGTTTGAGAATAGCAACATCAATCGAACACTTGCCTTGAGACAAAAACTCACCAATGTGAAGATGAGAAGAGGAGATTCAGTTACCTCCTACCTAATGAAGATTTCTGAAATAAGAGATCAGTTGAGCACAATTGGAGAAGTAGTTGACGACAGAGAACTCGTCATGATAACTCTCAATGGACTTCCCCCATCATGGGAACCTTTCATCCAAAGCATTAGTGGGTGATCCAAATTACCCAAGTTCGATCGTGTATGGGCAGATTGCACACAGGAAGAAACTAGACTTGCAGCTAGAGGCAGGTTGCATGGCCATTGACATGAAGAAAGCCATGCCCTTGCAGCCCATGCTAAGAAAGGGAAAAGTAGAGTAAAGAAGAGATTTGGTAGAAAAGACAAAAGTGGAAGATCAAGCCCTGGTTTAGAGCAAAAGAAGAAAAAGGACCATTCACACATTCAATGTTTCAATTGTAGAGAATATGGCCACTATGCAAATCAATGTCCCTCAAAGAAGAGAAAGGACCATGCCTCAACTGCTGATGTTGATGAAGAGACTCCACTAAAAGGTCAAAGAATGCAAATGATGATCTTGAGGAAAGTACAGAAGATTGTCGAAAGGAGTACTTCTTCTAGTACATTCTATGAGTGCACCAATGACCGCAGTATCAAGATGATGTGATTGTCATTAGCGATGTATGAAGATCTAGGTTGTTGAAAGAAGATGAAGACCTGAGGACTCCTGTGATTTTTGCAAGGAGGTAGAGATCAAGAGGGAGCCAACAAAACACATAAAAGATAAATATTTGTACTGCCATTTGAATTACTCCTTAATATATTTGATTTAAAGGATGTTGTTCATAACCATTATATGGAGAGCTATGATACAATTTTTCTCTTATGCACTTATATATGATTGAGATTGACGAGCGGTAGGCTCATGTAGTGCATGTTATGTTGCACATCATCCCGTGAAGGATATGGATGGGTGTTGTGTCGAAGCACTAGCTAAGATGGTAAGTTTCCCTTGAATGGTTAAATAACTATATCATAAGAAATTGTCTTTGCATTGAAATGTCAGTATGATTTTCATGATTTTGCAATGTTGCTAACTATTTGACTGAATCTGACTTGTAGAAAAAGACCATGTGTTATGACCTACAAGAGAAGGATGATGAGACTTGTTCAGAAGGACAATTGTTGGAGTCAGCCAGATTACAATGTTCGAGAGGGAGTAGGATGTTCAGAAGCGGGAGGCTTCTAGGAGCATGGCCCTTAGCCCACGTTCCAGATCAGATAGTAGGATGGCTTCTGAGACAGAGGGAGTAGCTTCAGTGAATGTGATGATTGCATCAGGTGGACATTTCCCTAGTATTATCCATATGACTTGAATAGGGGTGAATGGCCCGACGACAGAGCTGTATCTTCTCCCAGACACCCTGTGACGGTGTGGGGAGATTGACCCTTGCATGATGAGTAGTGTTGATACATCGTGCATTTCCTTGGCTAGGGGTGAATGCACGGAGCAGGGCAGTGCCTTCTCTGGGACACCCTGTGAATAGGTGGAGAGATTAGTCCCTAGATGCTCAAGCAAGTGCACGGAGTTAGCCATGAGATTTGGCTAAGAGACCTTGAAACAATCTACTTGATACAAGCTCGTGATCAACCTTTCTTGAGATGATTCATTGAAGACAAGTCATGGGGTAAATCCTTTGAAG
This sequence comes from Larix kaempferi, assembly GCA_027924585.1. Taxonomy (NCBI): domain Eukaryota; kingdom Viridiplantae; phylum Streptophyta; class Pinopsida; order Pinales; family Pinaceae; genus Larix; species Larix kaempferi. Next base: position 15,132,312 of record BSBM01000444.1, on the reverse strand, counting down.
AAACCTTAGATGTGTTCAACAAAAAGGAGCAAGAGACCTCAAAGATTCTCGAGTTATGTAGCCTTGATGAGCCACACCATTGATTTTGAGCCCTCTAGCTATGAGGAGGCTTCCAGCCAGCAGGTGTGGAAGGATGCCATGATGGAAGATTATCAATCCATCATGAAGAATGATGTGTGGGAGGTTGTTCTGAGACCTGAGGGGAAGTCAGTAGTGACTTCCAAGTGGATTTAAAAAATCAAACATGGAGTAGATGGGAGTGTTGAAAAGCACAAAGCTAGATTTGTGTCCAGAGGATTCTCTCAGAAAGAGGGAATTGACTATGATGAGATTGTTATCGCTTAGATTATGGTTCCCACTAAAGATGATCCTAGTCAGGATGATAGAGGAAGGGGCAACTAAACCGGTGACACCTCAAGCATCCCAATCAGCACCGAAAGAGATGGTTGTCACATCGAAAGGGATTATTGTCACTTTATGCTATTAGATAGCAAAGGCGGAGACCCTTGCTGGCCTAAGAAGACTAGCAGAAAGGCAAGAACTCAATCAAAGTTATGAGAAGATGGAAACTAGTAGATCTTGCCTATAAACCCTAGATCCAAAAGATAGATAGCAAGAGAGGCTTAGGGAGAGGGATAGTGATTAATATAGATTAAAATGATCCCAAATAGTTTATTTCTTGCTATACTGATTAAATGCAAAATGATCAAGTCTATACCCTGGGGGGATTTGAAGTAGAGATTATAAAACTACCCAAGATGAAGACTAGACTTAGGAGTTAGGCTTACTAACACCTCAAATGACTTGAGGGGAAGTTCAAATCTCCCAAAATCGCTTAACTTCCTCCGCTTTCCTATGATAAAATGCAAAAAAACCCAGCAAACTCAAGAAGATTGTTAGTGGATTAGTACATATAATTACATACAAATTCTACAATCGAGTACTTGGAAAATACTTCAATAAAGTTACTACTCAATTACTTAGGATAAACAGACTTAGATCTGTGATACTCTTGAAGCTTTCTAGATCTATGAGTAAAGCAAAATAGACTTTAAAAATTAAACTTCTCAAGATTAGATCTATTCACTTTTCTTAAACAAAAGGAAAGAAAGAGATTGATTTAAATTTTGAAAGGGTGAGAAAGAAGGAACCAAGCCACAACTTGAGGGAATGGAGGTCTTTGAATGTCCAAACAAGATTGTTAACACAAATGGTGAAACCAAATGTTGAAAAGGAAGAAGATCTAGCTGAGGTTTGCTTCCCTATTCAAACCTGTTATCACACCACAGTAGCTGGGCTACTATTCTTGTTGAGATATCTCTGCACTTTTCAGAGCTTTGCTTTTACAAAGATTAGCTATGATGAGCAGATTCATTTATGATCACTTACAGATCAGAGCAATATATATCAGACATTGAGTAGACCTTGTGTTAAGGCTGAGCCTTGAGAGCCTAGATTTGATGACCGATATGACCTTTTGTTTCATACAGTTTCAGTTCAGTGCCTAGAGTTCCAGTTATATTATTGCAGCAGTGTTTCATTGGTTTTAGATGATGGTTATTTATGATATGCAGTGATATGACCATTAGACTTGTGATTGTTAGCATTGGGCTATTATCTTGTTGTTTTAGTCATCTTCATAGCATTGACTTGGTTATAACTCATTATGTGGTAGTACTATTTAATAAATAAAATGAACTATCTTGGTTGGATGTAAATAATGAATTGGATGTATTACTTGCATTGTAAGGTTTACTTACTATACTCATTGGTTTCATTACCCTCTTGTGAGCATGGACATGGTCATTCCTGACTTTTATGTTTGCTAGCTTAGGCATCACATTCACTTGACTCCATCCATCCACGACCTTCCTTATTTTGGCTTTCACCTTGACTTTCCTTCTTGACTATTTGATATGGAGGATTTCCCCATTTCTACCTCTGTGTTGGATTGCATCCACGTTTGTTTTGTGTCTCGGCTCTGAGTTGGTGACAGAACTTGCCTTTGGTGAGTTGGATTTTATGCCTAGATCATTCTAGTCGGTTGCCCTGATGTGTGGCTTAGTGCAGAATTCCCCCTAGTCATATGAGTTGTTGTTGGCTAAAACTGAAAGCATATGTACTACTTATTGAAATTATTGGAAATCTCTTATGAAAGCCTATTGAAATTAAATTCTAGAATGTGTTTCTAAACACATGATGAATTAAAGGCTAAAGCAATGAAATGCTAAATTACCCCTCGAAGGGTCCAAAAAGGTCTAAAAAGCAATGGCTAAATGTATGCTATATCTAAAGATTGCTGACTTCATAAATGTAAATATGCCCCGAATGCAAGCTGCGATTAGTTGTACTTTTAAGCACATGCAAAATCCCAGAGGGGTCATATAGGCCAAAAAGTCCATGGAAATGAATGATCCTAATGAACTTGGGTCAGCTTGTTGTAGACATGATGCCAAGGTTGAATAAGCACTCTCTAAACAACTTATCCATTTGTGAGGCACTGCCATTCCCTTTGTTTATTTTGTCCAGCACAGAGTGTAGCTCCCCCTCTCCCTGTCCAAAGTGTTAAATTTCATACATTCATAGCATAATAACATAAGTGCATAACTAAGATCACTAGAAGAAAGACAAAGCACAAAACAACACAGAGTTTATCCTGGGAAACCCAATTGGGAAAAACCCAGCAACCTTTGTAAAGAGATGATAATCCCGAGATGAGAGTACAAATCATAAAAGAGAAAATGTGAAAATGTCTTCCACAAGTAGAAACCCCAAATCTGCTTCCTTCTCCAGCTTGTGCGAGATTCCACTCTCTCCCAAGTGATGCGCAATTGTCAAGTGAGTGAATGAGATTATGAGGTGCACTTTATCTCTTATTTATACAAGTGCAAACATGAAAAATCTCTAACTGGGCCGACTTCACCTGGGGCAATTAATAAATTTAATTTTAATATTTTTCTTTTGTTTCTTTGCACCCCAAGGTTTACATTGATTCTTTCATGTGTTTACATAAGTGATTACATAAGGTTCATCTCCCTTAGGAGGTACAAACAAGTACAATGAAAGTACAATAAAATACAATGAATAATATCTTCCGAAGTTGCACAAAATCCAACACTCCCTCTCAACGAGGAAGGTATTCTTCGGTCTTCATCTGCATCATGATCATCTAGGTTTCATCTTGTACATCCATGCTATCTCCAGCATCTCTATACATACTGAAGGTTGTCCACACAGTCTCAGTGCATCATCTTCACCAGTCCTTCGGTGAGTCCAGGAGAATCACTCAATCTTGGATATCTGAGATTAACAGCTGTACCATCTCTGCTATACAGTTTGCTACCTGTCTGTCTCATTTGCCGATGGGGTTCTCCCATACCTGGCTAAGATCTCAGACGAGCAAAAGGGCACGACCATCTACTGACTGTCTGACTCATCTGCCTATGGGATTTCTCCCATATCTGTCTGAGTACCTGGACTGTAGAGGCACCTGTGCAACAACATGGCCAACTACTGACTGTCCTACTCATCTGCCTATGGGATTTCTCCCATATCTGGCTGAGTAACTGGACTACAGAGGCACCTGTGTGAACCCAACCAATTGCTGACTGTCCTACTCATCTGCCTATGGGATTTCTCCCATATTTGGATGAGTAACTGGACTGCAGAAGGTACCTGGGTGAGCTCGGCCAACTGCCGACTGTCCTACTCATCTTCCTATGGGATTTCTCCCATATCTGGCTGAGTAACTGGACTGCAGAGGCACCTGGGCAAAGCAGGGAAAGCATCTCAATGTCATCTTTCCCTCTCAAGGAGGGATACGTTCTCTTCGACTCCAAGTCTTCCGCGAAAGTATTCGAACTTCACCCTGGGAAGAGCCTTGGTGAGAACATCTGCAGTTTGGTCGTTTGTCGGCACGTACTATAACTCGACCGCACCTTTCTGCACCATATCACGAATGAAGTGATATCGAATCTCGATATGATTCGACCTATCGTGAAATACAAGATTCACTGACATCTGCACAACTCTGGTTATCACAATGAATCACGGTCGACTCTGGAATCTGGCCGAACAATCCTGCCAAGAGTTTACAAAGCCAAACTGCTTCTTGAGCTGCTGTGCTAGCAGCCATGTACTTGGCCTTTGCAGTACTGAGTGCTATCGAGTTCTGCTTCCTGCTGCACCAGGAAATAACTGCAGAACCCAAACTGAAGCAACATCCAGAAGTACTCTTCCGATCTGCAACACATCCGGCCCAATCTGAGTCTGTAAACCCCTGCAATCTCAGGTCACCATTTGAAGCATACTTCAATCCATATTCCACAGTGCCACGTAAGTATCTGAGCACATGTTTTGCAACAATCCAGTGAATCTGCCTTGTTTCGCACATGAATTGACTGAGGGCATTCACAGCGAAACATATATTTGGTCTGGTGTTGGTCAGACACATCAATGACCCAATCAACTGGCGATAAATGGTGGGATCAATCAAATCAGAATCTGAAGTAGAATCTCTCAACTTCTTCCAATTTGCATCCATCGGAGTAGCCATGGACTTGCAGTCCAACATCTCGAATCTCTTCAATATATCAATGGTGTATTTTCCTTGTCCTAGGAAAATCTCTTTCTGCCTTTGTCATACTTCTAATCCCAAGAAGTAATGCATCAATCCAAGATCATTCATTTCAAACTCAGAGGCGAGATTCTTCTTACACCATACAATGAGTTTCTCATTTCCTGTGAGAAACAAGTCATCAACATATAATACCAAAATCAGTGGCTCATCATCTACTACCTTGTAGTAAAGGTTGGGGTCTGCATCACTCTTGGAAAATCCCATGCTCACCAGGAATCCGTCTATCTGTCCATACCAAGCATGGGGTGCTTGCTTGAGTCCATACAATGCCTTTTTCAATCTGCATACATGAGACTCCTTTCCTTGGACAATAAACCCATCTGGCTATTCGATGTAAAATTCTTCCTCAATAACACCATTGAGAAAGGATGTCTTCACATCCATCTGATGCAACTTCCATCCCATAGCTAAAGCAATCGCAATAATGGATCTGATGGAAGTATATCGGGCCACAGGAGCAAATGTCTCATCATAATCAATTCCCTCTTTCTGAGAGAATCCTTTGGCTACAAATCTGGCCTTGTATTTCTCAACACTGCCATCTGCTCCATGCTTGATCTTGTATAGCCATTTAGAAGTCACTACTGACCTCTCCTCAGGTCTCAGCACAACCTCCCACACATCATTCTTCATGATGGATTGATATTCTTCCATCATGGCATCCTTCCAAACTTGATGTTTGGATGCTTCTTCGTAAGTGGTGGGTTCTGAATCAATAATGTTGCTCATCACATAACTAGAGAACCTCTGAGGTCTTTTGCTTTCCCTGAAAGCGCCTTGTGGAGCTTCATGCCCCTCTGCATCCTACAGTGTCTGCTGTGCCCATCTATGTCTTTTCCGACCTACAACATTTCTGAGGATATCAACTGGATCTATGGGATCGATAGGTTCATCCTTTTCTGCTGGCTCCCTCTTGAACTGGAGGGGGAGACGGTCTCATCTCGAGCATTTCTTCATCATCGATCTCCATGTCTGATCCTTTGCCTTTCCTGACAACCATCTCTTCTTCAGAGGTCACATTCCTATTGACTGTCAGAATCCTGGGATGCAGATTCTGTAAGCCTTTGAAGACTCTTTGTGTCCCACGAAAGTTCCTTCTGGCCTGAAGGTTCTAACTTCGTTCCTTGGGCACATGTATGTAGACTGGTCAACCTAATAACTGAAGGTGGCCCACTTCTGGTTTGACTTCTGTGAAAGCTTCCTCCGAGATGATCCTTCTAGGCTGAGAGTTGTTTTCTTGGAAGCTTCTTGCTGAACAACAACGGGATTCATGTGTCCACCACTTGTTCATTCGGAACAGGTCACATCATCCTTCTCTTGTATGCCATGACTCATGGTCTTTTCCCTACAAGTCAAATCCCGACTGAAGATCAGTGATATTGTATCATCAAATGTAATGATGATAGTTTCAATAGGCATCTTAGCTAATACTTTATCACAACAATCATGAACAATTCTACCAACATTTCTAGGAACTATCTAGATGTCTGCTATCTCCACTAGAACATGCTATCAAGAGTGTGCACTACCCTAAGCATGTAGGAAGGAGATATCATCTAGACTAGCTTCATGAAGTGTTGTGTAGCTCATATGCATAATAAATACAACAATGTCAACTATATCAACTGCTCGACACATTAGATCTGCATATAATAGTGATGGAGACATATAAGACACAACAGATCTATGTAAGCAAGAAAACAAAATACTTATCTCTTATTGTTTTTGTGTGTGGGCTCCCACTGCCTTCTTGTGGGAACCATGAGAGAATTTTGTTCTTGCAATCTGGATCTTCATATCTCCTAGAAGAAGAACTCCGAACGATCATCATCCATTGGTTTCTTGTGATGATGGTCTTCTTTTACATCAGCAGTTGAGGCTTCATGCTTCCTTTTACATGAACTTCGATAGCTATTGGCGTAGTGTCCATATTGCCTGCACCTATAGCATTGAACTTGAGATAAGTCCTTCTCCTTCTTCCGATCTGGGGAAAGACTAGATCTCCTATCTTGGTGCTTGTGTTTATAAAACTTTCTTCCCTTTCATTTGCCTTTCTTGGCATGGGATATGAATGCTTGATTTTCCTTTGGTTGAGTGCCATGGAGTCTTTGTTGTGCTGCAATCCTTGTCTCCTCCTGAGTACAATATGCCCAAAGCTTATCTAACTTTGGTAGTTTGGATCTACCACTTATGCTTTGGATAAAGGACTCCCAAGATGGTGGAAGACCATTCAGAGTGGTGAGGACACGCTCGTTATCATCAATAGGATCTCCACTGGTGCTGATCTTATCCCTTAGTTCTGTGATCCTCATAACATATGAGGCAATGGATTCTGACTTGGCTATCTTCACATTTGACAGCTGGTTTCTCAAAGTCATGGATACATTGAGGCTAGTGTGTTCAAACAGCTTCATAATGGTCTTAAACATTTTCCTAGCATTCTCCTTTCCTGAGATTTGTGGGACCAAGTGATTTCTCACCGAATCCACAAGTATCCTTCTTGCTTTAGCATCATTCTTCCTCCATTGGGATTTATCCTCTTCAGCTTCTGGTTCAGGAATCTTCTCATTTACATATAGTAAGAGGTCATTTTCTTCTAGAAGCAGAAGAACCCTAGACTTCCAAGAGATAAAGTTGGAAGCTCCTTCCAAACGATCTTCAACCTTCATACTAATCATCTTGATTTCAGATCTGGTTCAGAACCCCTAGCAGGAGCTAGGTCAAAAATGAAAGTTGATAATTTGAAAACCTGAAACCACAGATAAATGTGCCTTGCCAAGGAGAGTTGAGTTGAGGTAGGGCTGATCCAAATCCGTGGAGAGAAGTGAGTTAAAACTGAAACCCTAATTGTGCTGCAGCCATAGAGTTAGGTTAAAAATTGAAAATTCTCGAAATTGAATTCTGTCTTCACCAAAAGATGCACCTTGCCAAAAATGAAATTTGTATAGCTCTTTTTCTCCAAAATGATGGGTGAAGACTTCACAAGATGAAACCCTAGTTCCGACAATGGTTTCTTCTAGAACTGCTCTGATACCATGTTAAATTTCATACATTCATAGCATAATAACATAAATGCATAACCAAGACCACTAGAAGAAAGACAAAGCACAAAACAACACAGAGTTTATCTTGGGAAACCCAATTGGGAAAAACCCAGCAACCTTCGTATAGATATGATAATCTCGAGATCATAGTACAAATAATAAAAGAGAAAATGTGAAAATGTCTTCCACAAGTAGAAACCCCAAATCTGCTTCCTTCTCCAGCTTGTGCGAGATTTTGCTCTCTCCCAAGTGATGTGTAATTGTCAAGTGAGTGAATGAGATAATGAGGTGCACTTTACCTCTTATTTATACAAGTGCAAACATGAAAAATCTCTAACTGGGCCGACTTCTTGATATTTTTATTTTGTTTCTTTGCAACCCAAGGTTTACAGTGATTCTTTCATGTGTTTACATAAGTGATTACATAAGGTTCATCTCCCTTAGGAGGTACAAACAAGTAGAATGAAAGTACAATAAAATACAATGAATAATATCTTCCGAAGTTGCACAAAATCCAACACAAAGTGTCACTTAGTTGAGTTGATCAAGTCATCCCTTTTTACCTAGCCTTGTCCTTAGCCTTCACCCTTTGCTAGCAGTTAGGCCATGTCCATTGGATGAGTATGTCTTTAGAGCTTTTGTGCAAGTAAACTATAAACAACATTGAAATATATATGTCTTAACTGCCACTGGATTGATGTTTATACTTTAAGTTAAGTTGTGAATATGGTTAAAGGAACATGTCTTAGTCAGTTTTTATAATCTAGTCTTTGGTTATATTTTGACCTAGTCAAGCATAGTTTGACCATGGTCATCTTGGGATCTGTGATGAGATGGACCACTTGTGCTTTATGATGTTGATCTATGGTCCCACATACACCTATTGATGATTCCATATGTTGGACATATACTCCAGATGATGATTGTTGCAGTTGGTCAGTTTTAATATTATTTCTAGGTCATCATATTTTACACTGTATGGGTATGGTGGACGCTACAGATGACCCCACAGGTTATCATGAGGTGTATGAGTACTCATCTCTAGTGGATTTGGGTCTTCTAGATCCATTTAGACACTTATCTTTCAGTTCCGGACACTCCTGGGCATGATAGTAGCAGTTATCCACTTGTTGACCAGTTTGGGCATGCTGATCTAGCCTGTCGAGCAGGAGCATTGGAGGCAAGTCGTTGCTTAGGGCGCTGTTATCACCAAACTTGTAGTTGCCCCTAGAGATGAATCCAAGATGGATGGCAGAGGGGATGGGAAACCAAAGAGGTGCAACCAAGATAGCCTCGACTCCCAATGGATGGTTGTCACGCCAATGAGGCAATCTTCACTTTATGTTATCTAGCCCAAGACAACAAAGGGGGAGACCCAGATCTACTCCCGATAAGAGAGATTAAACCAAGACACCAGATCAAATCAAGTATGGATGAAGTACGTAAGGTGTATGGTAAACCCTAGATCTATGGATGAAGTCACAAGATGAGTGATAGGTTGGATCGAGAGGTTTAAACAGTGTAAATTTGGTCCAACATGGTTATGCGAGTGACTTATGAGATTTGAAACAAGATCTAGAATCAGGGTACTAGTCAAAGATGAGAAAATCCACTACCTTGGGAACCGTGTCCAATGCAGGGTAGTTAGGGACCAAATTGGGGCTAACCAGTACCAAAGATAAGCTTGATGAGTGGATATGATAGTGTTTTGGTGTTCAAGCATGCAAGACAAGGATCAAACCACAAGCTAACTCAACAATCCAAGAAAGTCGAATTGGCTTGGAGAAGATCAGTTCCTTGGGAAATGGGCCAAATGGAGTCGGATGTCCACCAAATTGTAGATCAGGAATGTTGAGATGTGAAGCTAGGTGGGTTTTGAAAATTAGGATCATCCAATGGCTAGATCTTAGTAGATCTGAGATTGAAATGTATCACCAAGTGACCCAAGTGGGGCTCAACCCTTAAAATGAGGAATGGGGCCCACAAGGTGAAAATCACTAAAGTGACACATTAGGGGTAGGTTATCAACTGTGTAGATTAAGGATCAAGTGGGATCTCACCTACCGAGGTGCTAGATCTTAGCAAACTCACCCAACTAGGAAGTGCGACCTCCCTTGAAGAGGCTAATTTGCCTTGGGAAATGGGTCGGATGAAGGTCAATCCACACCAAACTATAGATCCGAATGGCCGTGGATGCTATAGAGGTGGGTTTTAAATATTATACCCAAAAGCCAAGTAGATATTGCTAGATCTGAGAAATTGTAAAATGAGGGTTTGAATTATGAGGGTTTTATCAATGAAGTAGCTATGCCAATGGATTGGAACCAAGACAAGAAGAACAAACCTGTGAATCTTACCTGGATTGTAGATGCCTTGATGATGATGATCTATGCAATCCCGATCAATTTGAAGCGATTTGAAGTAGTTTTCTATGAAATCGATTTGCCCAAGGAAGCCAATGTGCCCTCTCTCCTGCACAATAAACGTCAACAATATCAGATTTAATGCATCAAGAGATAAAGACTACTGCTACAGAAGAAGTAACAAGAGAAAAGCATAGATCACAATGATACTAATGATACCCCCCCTGATACAAGCGAATGCCAAGCCAAGTGAGTTGAGGAAGCCCTGCAAAAATGCCCAAGATGAATTCGCCCTCCTGTAGGCAAGACAAAGTTTCCACGAAAAATAGATCTTCCAACAAATGCCCAAATGCTAGGATATAATAGACTTTCCAAATCACCATCTAAGAACACTAGATTCAAAGGAGGCCACAAGAATTTCCACAGAAAAGTTTCTATATCAAGATTCCAAGAGCCAAAGACCCTTTACAATGAGAAGCTCTCTCCTTTAAATAGGATGGAGAGAGGCCATAACCCTAACCACTTTTTGAATGAGTGGCTAAGATTAAAAGATCAAATGATCTAATCAATGGTTGAGATGAGCTCAATAATACAATACATGGATCAACTCAATAATACAATATAATAATGGACAAATCACCCATAATAAGGGGGTCCCACCAAATGTCAATGATAAAACATAAGAAATAGCTTATGGTGGGTCCAAGGGGTAATTTCTAACACCCTTGGTCAATCCCCATAGCACAATGTCATCAAAATAATCATCTAAGCACCAAATCATGCCTCTCTGGGAAAGTCGTGAGCCTTGGAAGGCTCCAGAACATCATAAAATGCCAAAAGTGATGGGTGTGGGTCCCACTGGAAGCTGAAACTGCTGGAGAAGGTGTGGAAGACATCCCACTCATCATCAATCATCATCCCATGCCATAACCTTGCCTCAGTAGCCCAAATCGAATTCCTTTGTAGCCATTTTTACCATTTCTAGACTGCCTCGGGAAGTGTGAAATTGCCCAAACTGCCTCTTGGAGTGCCTGCGCTGTCTAGGTGAGATCACCAATGTGTTTGGGAGGGGGGTAATATGGTAATAACAAGTGGCTGGACAACCCCCTCCATATACAACGCCATAGGTGAACCAATCAAATCTCATCATTGCTTTGACAAGGCCTCTGATAGGCCAAAACTGCACTAGGATAGCCAACTAAGGCTAAAACATCACCGTAACTGCCCGGAATTGAAAACAGACTGTCTCATTGGATTCAGAGAGCCCAAATCCATCCAAGATGTGTACTCATACACCATATGGATCTCTGCATGATCATATAATATATCCAATGTGCCCGGACAGGTGAAATAATAATAATCTGTGAATGATCAAATAATGCTGAAAGCCACAAATCATCATCATAACCCTGTATTTGCTGCATAGAACCATCATGTACCTGTACATAGACCATATACCATCTATTTGCATCATCATAAGGTCTAATCATCTCATGTCCTGTGGTTGACCTTGGTCAAACTGGGTTTGACCAAGTCAACATGACCAAAATATAACTCAGAATATCATCAGAAGCTGCTACAAGTGTTGGAGGTTAATGCATGCTCTACAATTCATTCAAATAGCAATTATAACAAAAAGTAATCATTACTGGCGATCTAAATCCAAATATGTAAAGTCATTAATTATTATTATTACTCAGACTAGACTTTCAAGACCATACTCATTTCATAGTTGTCACCATTTTGCTAGTGAAGGGTGAAGGCTTTGTATTGCAAAGGCTAGGCTAGAGGGACTGACTTAACACTGTGACACTTTGGATAGGGAAAGGGAATACACACCATAGCATATACCGGACAAGCAATAACACAGGGAATGGCGGTGTCTCACAAATGGGTAAGTTGTTCAAAGAGTGTTTATTCACCTTGGCAGATGCTCACAATCCATAATACAAATGAGGCCAGCAATCTTTTTGATATAGAGTTTAAGTTCCATTGCTTTTTGGGCCTATAGTTTTCATAGCCTTTGATCTATGTGCGTTTATAAACACATTGCATAGATTTGCATTTCATTAGGCTTCTTGCTGCATGTGTGTTTTTAAGGCACTTGTTTACCTGAGCACTTCTAGGTGTGTCTTTAGACAGCTTGTTTACCTAGGTATTTACATTTCACAATAGATATAACAGTTGATATTTCTTTGCCAGATTCATTTGGGTTTTCACAATAGATATAACATTTTCTTTTCACAATTTTGCATTCATGGCAGCACTATCTGTTTCAGGTTTAGCCAACAAAATCGTTAGTGACTAGGGGGACTTCATGAGGAAATCCAACTCACCAAAGGTAAGTTTTGTCACCAACTTAGAGCCGAGACACAATAAACACGGAAGCTTAACCAATATAGAGGCTATAGTGGGGAAAGGTCCTCCATGCCACTAGTCAAGTAGTAAGTCAAGGTAGATAACAAACATGGGTAGGTAATGGATGGATGAAGACAGTGAATAATGAAACCAACACTAGCAAGCCAAAGTATGGTGGGAATGATCACCTCTAATCTCCCTAAGGAGGGTAAAACCAATGAGTATAGGTCAAGAACTTCTAAGTCTGAGTAGGGACAATATGATATATATATATAAAAGTACAACCAGGTCCACATATCTATATGATCGCCAGATCATGATACTAAATGCTAAGACATGCTACAAGAATGAATATAAAAGCAATATAACCCTAACACCAAAATATACCTGCTGAGTCATATACCTAAATGTTCATCATCTGAACCAACATCTATTCTTTGAAACTGCTGTTGTAACTCTGGGCACTTCTGACTGCTTTGTAATAATGGCTAAATGGCTACATCGGTCATCCCTTAGAGTGTCTTGAGACTCAGTCATGGCACGGGGAACAAAACTGCTATCCATAATCTGATAGTGTTCCATAATAGATGCTCATCTCAGCATCTCAATGCAAGGGAATTGGCTGAATAGTGTACTGGAATCAGAAAAATAATGTATGGTAGTTCGACTACTATATATGTGATAACAGGCGCTACAAGGGAAGGGGGTGGTCCAACCACTTGTTTTTACCATTATACCCCCTTCCGGACATGATGGCACATTCAGTTTGACAACGCAGGCACCCTAGGGCAATTTTGGGCACTTTCAGGGTTTTTAGGGGGATTAAAAAATGGAATAAAAAGGTCATTTAGGAATTCGATTCGGGCAATTGAGGCAAGGTTTTGGCACTTGGTTTGCTATGAGGTCATCCATGGTGTATCCCCCTTCTTCCAAATCAGTTTGCACCAGTCAGTGGGGTCCACATGGGCTGCAGTAGCTCTTTTATTGTACTTCTGTCTCTGATGATGGGGACAGGATTTGATCATTTGTATACTTGGACATGTCATAGACTCATATTTTATATTATTGTGCCATGGGGACATGCTAGTGAAGGGGATTAATACCTCCTAGCCCGACCATGTGCTCTTAGTGACTTGTCTTGGTCTATTGGTTGTGGCACATGTGTTATTAGCCACCCCCCATGTATGACGTCACCCTCCATTGAGTCTTTTAGGGTATGACATCATCACTTAGTTGAGTGATCCATGTCTTATGTTGTATTGGCTCATCTTTGCCGTTGATTAGATTGTTATATCTTTTGATCTCAACCACTCGTTTTCAAAAGTGGTTTAGGGTTTTGGTCTTCCTCATCTTATAAAAGGAGGAGACCCCCCTATTGTAAAAGCACCTGTGGAGATCTTGAAGATTGTAATAAATACTATTTTGTGGATCTACCTCTTTTGTCTTGATGGATTCTTTTGCAAGTTGAATAAAATCTTGTTCTTTTGTATCATTGTGGTTCTTGGGGCTTCAACTTGTTTTCTACAGCGAAGGCTGAATTGATGAGGAAGAGGATGATTTGAAGGAGGCTATTGTTGGGGGACCCTCATAACTTGCTTTGGATTGATCTTTGTGACAGGGAGTATCATTATTGTATCTAGTGACATAGTTGATGCTTTCTTTTACATCTCTTCATCATTTTCATCATTCTTTTGTTGGGCTTGTTTCTCATTAGATCTTGTCTTGCAAGAGGAGGATGATTTGGCCATCTTTGAGGGAGGATGTTTTGGCTTGGAGACTCTAGATCTCACACTTGAATATAAACACAAGGAGAAGGTTATCAATTTGCAAATTGGCCACAAGCACTAGAGGTATGTTCTACAATGTATGTGCTGAGATCCATTCTTTCTTCTTCAATGGTCATAAAACCCTTAAAATTCAAAACCCTCTTTTTCTATTTTTTTAGATCTACTTGGATCTAGCATGCTTTTGGGGATAAAATTAAAGACTCACCTCTATAGCATCCACGACAATTTGGATCTATAGTTTGGTGGTGATTGGCCTTCATTTGACGCATTTCCCAAGGCATATTAGCCTCTCCAAGGGAAGTTGCACTTCTTGAGGAGGGCTAGTTGGGTTAGTTCCAAGATGTGGGTAGGAGATATTATTGCTTCATTGAAGAGATCAACCCCTAAAACCTACCCCTAGTGCTTCACCTTGTTGATTTTTACCTTGTGGGCCCCATTCCTCATTTTGAGGGTTGTGCCCCACTTGGGTCACTTGGTGATGCATTAGATCTATGGAGATCTATCCATGGCATGTACTTGATCTTGAAAACCCACCTTGCTTATCACCTCACTTACCCCCATCTATAATTTGGTGGACATCCGACTCCATTTGGCCCTTGATCTAAGGTACTAGTCATCCTTGGGACAATTCGCACTCCTTGGGTAGGTGGCCATTTGCTAGATCCCATACTTGGGTAATGCTATTTCTTCATCAAACCTCTAGATTCATGTCATAGCATACCTTTAGTGCCATCTCATTTCAACTTTGACCTTGTGGCCCCAACTTGGACCATTTTCCACTTTTTAAGGAGTGGGCCCCACTTGGCTAATTTTAATGGTACTAGATCTATCTAGATCTACCTATTCAAACTTCATAAGTGGCCCTTATCTTTCATTGGTTGAACCATTTGTCACTTCATAAGCCTCTTCAACCATATCCTAACTCTTTGGGTCCACTTACTCATCCTAGATCTAGATCTCATTCCATCTTGGTCTTCCTTCATTTTATCATCACATTGCCCTAGGAAGTCTTGATTGCATTCGCTAGCCTTGATTGGCTAGGCTAGGGTCTCCCCCTTGATCTTGCTTAGGCTTGATCTAAAGTGAAGAATACTTTGGTTATCGTGACACCCAGCTTGCATTGGGAACCGTGGCATCTCTTGGGTCACCTCTTTAGTTGTCCAACACCTCTACCATCCGGGATGGGATACCTTTAGGGACAACTACAAGTTGTGTGATAACATTTTTGGCATCGTTGCCGGGGAGGTAGAGGCTTACCTTAGGTGTTTGCGGGTATCCATGCATAACTCATATCTTATCGCATCCGGTTTAATCTAGATGGTTATCATTCCAATCCTTAATTAAACATAGCCATCTATTTGTCACTCATTCTCTCCCCACTTATTAACAACATACATCTTGGTAGAAGAGTTTAAAGTCTACTTGGCGACTCCAAATCGTGACTCCGTTGAGGAACGACTTCATGAGCATCCCTACAACCTTATAAGTAGAACTAATCTAAACCAATTGGAAGGAACCCCACTCATTTATCATAGAAGAGATCCCAAAGTTCATTCGTCTAATTTCTTTTCGAAAATTGTGAACTTCGATTCTCCAAACCATTTCTTGGGATCCCCTTCAACTAATTCGGTTTCTCCTTCATCTCCTAATCTTAACTTAAGTGCAACAAATCAAATGGCTGGAACAAATCAAACTAATCCTGGAAACAATAATCAAACCAATCCTCCTGGTGCTCGTAGATTTGGGAACAAGGCAAAAGCTTCACCTTTAGATTTTTCCCAGATCCGGGATGCTCCCCATGATATGCCCGACAAGTATTTTGAAAAGATCCCTAAGTTCAATGGGAATTGTGTGACCTCCGTTGAGGACCACATTGAAAATGTATGTGTTCATATGGAAGCTTATGGGGCTAAAGAAGAAGATGTGTTTATGAGGGGTCTTTTTGCATCCTTGGAGGGTGATGCTCATAAATGGTTTGACCGTTTACCTGCATCATCAATCACGGGATATGACGTCTTCACTGAAAAACTTAAGCATGAGTGGTTAGTCAATTTAGATGGACGTTTCCTTTTAAACCAACTTTTTGATATCAAGAAAGAAAACGAGTCTGTCCATGAATTTAACCTTCGCTTTGATAAGATAGTGGCCAACATTCCAGATAACATTAGTCCTCCTGAGCAAGCTATTTTAATTCATTACCTCAATGCATTTGAGGGCTACCTTGGCTATAACTTAAAAGATAAAGACCCCAACAACTTAAAAGTAGCACAAGATAATGCTAGAAAGGATGAGGCAAATGCTGCTTCCATGGGGAAACAAAATTTCTTTGACCTAATCAATGCCTCATCCTCTAAGCCCAAGTTTAAAAAGGGGAAAGAGCCAAGTAAGGATCCAAATGATATGATGGAGAGCATGCATGAAATGATGAAAAACTTAACTCTCCTGACTAGGGATCTAGCTAAGAGCAAAGAGTCGGAGAGGTATAGGCAATCTTATGGCCCAAAACCTTATTGGAACCAACAAAAGAAGCCTAATGAAGGTGATAGAAGAAACCTTGTGAGCCAAACGTCACCTGAACCTCCTGTTATTAACTGGTCAGAAGAGCAAAAGATGGACGATCCTGAGTATCTCACTCACGGTGATGATACTCTTGAGTCTCCAAAGGACATCAACTGGGTTGAAAACTTAGATTTTGACAAGTACTTTGGAAGAATTTTGATTGATAATGAGGAAAAATCCATAGAAGACCCCAGTCCTAGTTTTCCCATTTATGCCACTAAACAACCCGGAAGTAGTGGCCAAGCTCCTTTTAGAACCTATCAATGAAGAAAGGATGGCCAAAAGCCTCCCCCTTTCATTGAAAGAAAGAGTAGTGAGTTGCCTAGCCCAGTTAGTGAGCCAGTTCCTCTTTCCGAGCATGAATTAGATATCAACATTGAAAGAGAATTGGACAAAGTTATGCACAACAGTCCACTGATTGAATTAATGAAAATCCCATCAATAAAAGAGTAAGTGGTAGAGTTTTTCGATAGTATCCTTGAGACTATCACAAGTAATGGTGAAGATCCATCTCTTCTAGACTCAGCACCTAGTGCTATGGTTGAAGAAGAGGAGGATCCTCCCATTAACATCCAAACTGCTTTATATGAGAGGAAGAAAGGTGGCCACCAACCATTTTATCTTACACTCTGTATTGGTGACACCCTTCTTCATAATTGTATGTTGGATTCTGGTGCTTCCATGAATGTCATGCCTTTGCAAGTTATGGAAGCCATGGGATTAAAAATAACTAGGGCTTATGGGAACGTATGTGAAATTGATTCTAGACCAGTTCAAGTTTTTGGTTTAATAAAGAACTTGAGAGCGGACTTATTTTCATGCCCTGATACATCCATGCTAATGGACATAGTGGTCACTTACAGAATGCTTCTTTGTAGGAAGTGGTCTGCTGGACTGGGGGGACATCTTCAAATGGACTTATCTTATTCTACTATCCCCAACTCTGATGGGTCATTGGTGAGGGTTTATTGGGAGCCATTTTACGATGGTCACCTCGAAAGCTATGAATATGGTGTAAGGAACACTTATGGCGAGGGTGAATTACTACTTGAGGGTATCTTTATGGTCATTGGTAGTCATAATGAGGATTCTAGTACAGGAAGAGAAGAGATTTGGAGATCCTTTGGTGATGATAGTTCTTCTGAGGAAGAAAAGGAAAGAGCTATTGTTGTTAGAGAAATGAACCTTGATTCACTTCGTGGTGAAGTGTCGGAAGATATTAGAGCTTCGAACCAACTTAGTGATGTAGGGCCACACATTGATCAACCTGAGCCCGTCACTGAAATAAACAACTCTGAGACTAATTTAGATCAAATAAGAAGGGGTGAGCATATACCTAGGACGGTTAATGAATGGCTTGCATTGGTTGACCTTAACCTGGAAAGACGAAGGCAAGGGCTTGATCGATTCATTTCTTGGGCAAACAACAATGAATGAACACATCCTTCCCATGATGTGGGAAGTGATGAAGAACCAACTAAGTATCATTTTACTGATGTTCATGATCATTTATCTCATGTGTCCTTGGAAGATGAATTATTAAGGCAAGTTAATGATAATTCTATAGTTGGCAGGAACATGCCTTGATACATGATGCTCCTAGAGAAGAGTTCTCATTGAACAACTTAACCATTTTTCAGGAAGATCCTCAGGTCAACATAGCAACCAATGAAGACAGTTTGTCTTTACGATATCCGTTACTTAGGGACATCCCCAGTTTTCTTATTCCCTGTGAGTTACCTATTGGTGAAGAAAGTATGAACTCTATTGATACATTTCACACTCCTACTTCTTGACCAACATCTTTAGACACAGGAGCTCAGAATGCTTCTAGCATGGTTCCAAGTCTTCTGTCATTTCCCACTAGTCATTTGGCAGTTTTAGAGAATATGGTTGTTCCTGTTCCATCTGGAGAAGGTAGTAGTAGAAGTGTTGAAAACCAAAACCTACCATCTCTAGTGGTTGAGGTTGAAGAGGAAGATGTTTTTAGGGACTTTTGGACTGTGGGAGAGACTCCAAAGTATATTATTCACCCACAGAACGAAGAACCAAGAGTTGAAACGCCTAGGAGAAGAGTGATTCAGGAAGTCCTTGTTGGTAGGGTAGCCATTCCTTTAGACGGTGGACCTCCCAGGTTTGATGCAATTCCTCTTGATAGGAATTCGAGGATAGTGACACCTCAACCTCAATGCAATTCTGATATCCAGCCTATTCCCATTCGCAATATTGAAGTCAACCCTGAGTCTGTAAATCGCCATAGGTTTTCCATCGGTGATAGTGTCGTTATTCCTCATGATTTATTTTACATACAATCCAGGGGATCTGGTGACTTTTGGGTTGGACCGCTCACTGTCTAGCGTTGCGTTGATGATATGTGTTTCCTCACTACTGGGACCGGCCAGCACATCATGCTACCGATAAACCAGAGAGAGTTAAGGGATTAACATCCCTGACTCTACCTGAGTTAGTACTTTGCTTGCATGCTTAGAGTAGATAGGCTTTCGAATAAGCTCACTTGAGCAATAGGATTTGCGTACCTTTTGCTTTTTCTGAGTGCTGAGTATTGCGAGTTTTCTTTACTTTTTCCTTTTGATAATCCTTTGAGTTTTTCTTCTGAGTGCCTTTTCGTTGAGTTGTTGAGTTGAGTCTTGCTCCTCCTAAAGCTTATCTCATCTCCTGCATGCATTTACAAAACCTGAAAGTTGTTAAGGTATTCTTGAGCTTTCGAGTGTTCGATGTTCTTCTGTATCAAGTGAGTTGAGTATGTCTTTTAGAAAAGCTTTCCTTCCTCCTGTACAGTAAAATAAATAAAATTTGCATGCTATATTGTTAGATTAATATTTCAATTATGCATTTCAGTTTCTGTTATAGAATAGATTCCATTTTCAACATTTATTTTATATTTTATCCCACACATGCATCATGAGGTATTTTAGTGGCCATGAGTGCAGATACAGGTGCAAATAAAAGTTGAAAGCGAAAATTGTGAGTGCTGGATTGAAGATTGATGCAGAGCAGTTCGAGACCAGAGATTTTGAGGTTCTCAAGCGCTCTCTCCCTTAGAGCACTTGTCCGAGCTGGAGCCAGATGTTATCACACCATAGTAGCTGGGCTACTATTCTTGCTGAGCAAATATCTGCACTTTTCAGAGCTTTGCTTTTACAGAGATTAGCCATGATGAGCAGATTCATTTATGATCACTTACAGATTAGAGCAGTATATATCAGACATTGAGTAGACCTTGTGTCAAGGCTGAGCCTTGAGAGCCTAGATTTGATTACTGATATGACTTTTTGTTTCATACAATTTTAGTTCAGTGCCTAGACGTCCAGTTATATTATTGCAGCAGTGTTTCAGTGGTTCTAGATGATGGTTATTTATGATATGCAGTGATATGACCATTAGACATGTGATTGTTATCATTGGACTATTATCTTGTTGTTTTAGTCATCTTCATAGCATTGACTTGGTATATAACTCATGATGTGGCAATACTATTGAATAAATAAAATGAACTATCTTTGTTGGAGGTAAATAATGAATTGGATGTATTACTTGCACTGTAAGGTTTACTGACTATACTCATTGGTTTCATTACCCTCTTGTGAGCATGGACATGGTCTTTCCTGACTTTTATGTTTGCTAGCTTAGGCATCACATTCACTTGACTCCATCCATCCATGACCGTCCTTATTTTGGCTTTCACCTTGACTTGCCTTCTTGACTATTTGATATGGAGGATTTCCCCATTTCTACCTCTGTGTTGGATTGCATCCACGTTTGTTTTGTGTCCCGGCTCTGAGTTGGTGACAGAACTTGCCTTTGGTGAGTTGGATTTTATGCCTAGATCATTCTAGTCGATTGCCCCGATGTGTGGCTTAGTGCGGAATTCCCCCTAGTCATAGGAGTTGTTGTTGGCTAAAACTGAAAGCACATGTATTACTTATTGAAATTATTGGAAATCTCTTATGAAAGCCTATTGAAATTAAATTCTAGAATGTGTTTCTAAACACACGATGAATTAAAGGCTAAAGCAATGAAATGCTAAAGTACCCCTCGAAGGGTCCAAAAAGGTCTAAAAAGCAATGGCTAAATGTATGCTATATCTAAAGATTGCTGACCTCATAAATGTAAATATGCCCTGGATGCAAGCTGCGATTAGTTGTGCTTTTAAGCGCATGCAAAATCCCAGAGGGGTCATATAGGCCAAAAAAGACATGGAAATGAATGATCTTAATGAACTTGGATCAACTTGTTGTATACATGATGCCAAGGTTGAATAAGCACTCTCTAAACAACTTATCCATTTGTGAGGCATTGCCATTCCCTTTGTTTATTTTGTCCAGCACAGAGTATGCTCCCCCTCTCCCTATCCAAAGTGTCACTTAGTTGAGTTGTTCAAGTTATTCCTTTTTACTTAGCCCGTCCTTAGCCTTCACCCTTTGCTAGCAGTTAGGCCATGTCCATTGGATGAGTATGTCTTTAAAGCTTTTGTGCAAGTAAACTATAAACACCATTGAAATATATATGTGTTAATTGCCACTGGATTGATGTTTATACTTTAAGTTAAGCTGTGAATATGGTTAAAGGAACATGTCTTAGTCATTTGTTATAATCTAGTCTTTGGTTATATTTTCACCTAGTCAAACATAGTTTGACCATGGTCATTCTTGGGATCCGTGATGAGATGGACCACTTGTGCTTTATGATGTTGATCTATGGTCCTGCATACACCTATTAATGATTCCATATGTTGGACATATGCTCCAGATGATGATTCATGCAGTTGGTCAGTTTTATTATTATTTCCAGATCATCATATTTTACACTGTCCGGGTATGGTGGACCCTACAGATGACCCCACAGGCTATCATGAGGTGTATGAGTACTCATCTCTAGTGGATTTGGGTCTTCTGGATCCATTGAGACACTTATCTTTCAGTTCCGGGCACTCCTGGGCATGATAGTAGCAGTTATCCACCTGTTGACCAGTTTGGGAGTGCTGATCCAGCCTATCCTGCAAGAGCATTGGAGGCAAGTCGTTTCCTAGGGTGCTATAGGGGAAGGGGGTGGTCCAGCCACTTGTTTTTACCATTATACCCCCCTTCCAGACATGATGGCACCTTCAGTTTGACAACGCAGGCACCCTAGAGGCAATTTTTGGCACTTTCAGGGTTTTCAGGAGGATTAAAAAATGGAACAAAAAGGTCATTGAGGAATTCGATTTGGGCAATTGAGGCAAGGTTTTGGCACTTGGTTTGCTCTGAGGTCATCCATGGAGTATCCCCCTTCTTCCAGATCAGTTTGCACCAGTCAGTGGGGTCCACAGGGGCTGTAGTAGCTCTTTTATTGTACTTCTCTCTCTGATGATGGGGACAAGATTTGATCATTTGTATACTTGGACATGTCATAGACTCATATTTTATAATATTATTGTGCCTTGGGGACATGCTAGTGAAGGGGATTAATACCTACTAGCCCCACCATGTGCTCTTAGTGACTTGTCTTGGTCTATTGGTTGTGGCACATGTGTTATTAGCCACCCCCCATGTATGACGTCACCCTCCATTGAGTCTTTTAGGCTATGACGTCATCACTTAGTTGAGTGATCCATGTCTTAAGTTGTATTGGCTCATCTTAGCCGTTGATTAGATTGTTATATCTTTTGATCTCAACCACTCGTTTTCAAGATTGGTTTAGGGTTTTGGTCTTCCTCATCCTATAAAAGGAGGAGACCCCCTATTGTAAAAGCACCTTTGGAGTTGTTGAAGATTGGAATAAAAATACTATTTGGTGGATCTACCTGTTTTTTTTTGTCTTGATGGATTCTTTTGCAAGTTGAATATAAAATCTTGTTCTTGTGTATCATTGTGGTTCTTGGGGCTTCAAGTTGTTTTCTACAGGGAAGGTCGAATTTATGAGGAGGAGGACGATTTGAAGGAGGCTATTGTTGGGGGACCCTTATATCTTGCTTTGGATTGATCTTTGTGACAGGGAGTATCATTATTGTATCTTAGTGACATAGTTGATGACTTCTTTTACATCTCTTCATCATTTTCATCATTCTTTTGTTGGGCTTGTTTCTCATTAGATCTTGTCTTGTAGGAGGAGGACGATTTGGCCATCTTTGAGGGAGGACCTTTTGGCTTGGAGACTCTAGATCTCACTCTTGAATATAAACACAAGGAGAAGGTTATCAATTTGCAAATTGGCCACAAGCACTAGAGGTATGTTCTACAACGCATGTGCTTAGATCCATTCTTTCTTCTTCATTGGTCATAAAACCCTTAAAATTCAAAACCCTCTTTTTCTATTTTTTTAGATCTACTTGTATCTAGCATGCTTTTGGGGATAAAATTAAAGATCCACCTCTGTAGCTCCAAGACAATTCGGATCTATAGTTTGGTAATGACTGGCCTTCATTTGACCCATTTCCCAAGGCATAGTAGCCTCTCTAAGGGAAGTCGCACTTATTAAGGAGGGCTAGTTGGGTTAGTTCCAAGACGTGGGTAGGAGAGATTATTGCTTCATTGAAGAGATAAACCCCTAAAACCTACCCCTAGTGCTTCACCTTTGTTGTTTTTTACCTTCTGGGCCCCATTTCTCATTTTGAGGGTTGTGCTCGACTTGGGTCACTTGGTGATGCATTAGATCTATGGAGATCTAGCCATGGCATGTACTTGATCTTGAAAACCCACCTTGCTTATCACCTCACTTACCCCGATCTATAATTTGGTGGACATCCGAGTCCATTTGGCCCTTGATCTAAGGCACTAGTCATCCTTGGGGCAATTCGCACTCCTTGGGTAGGTGACCATTTGCTAGATCCCATACTTGGGTAATGTTATTTCTTCATCAAACCTCTAGATTCATGTCATAGCATACCTTTAGTGCCAACATCAACCTCATACAACACCACAGTGCATTAGTACAATCATAAGTGTCATAACCCTAATCAATGAATGTCTTCCATCATTCACATGCATTCATACTTTTACTAGGGTGATGAGACAAGTCTAAGATTAATCAAGATTGTACTAACCTCAATAATATGAAGGCAAACATATCATAAACTTAATCATGAACAAATTTCAAAACATACCTGTATCTCTTCAAGTCATACCTGTCGGGATTGCTTGTAGTCTTCTCATGTAAAGCCTCAGTCTCATTTCCCTCTGGAATTGGAACTTCTTCACTTATGTAGGTGTCTAATTCATTCTCTTCTAGGATTAACCCAATCCACTTTGATTTGCTGAAACTGGATTTGGAGCTGGATTAGGGTTTGTCAGAGAAACCCTAAAAATTCAAACTTTGAATTTCAAACTTTTAAATAGATGGAAAGATGTGGCTTGCTGAGTTGATCAAGCTGGTATACTTCAATTTTGAAAATTGCAAAATTTGACCCCTCAAAATTGCCTTTGAAACTTTCGGATTCACTGGACAGGACTCCAAACTAGGGTTTGATATGTATATATATATAGATCCAGATATCACTACTCCCTCTGGATCAGTCTGAGGCCTCAAGTAGTATGAATCTAAATGTCAGTACATACTCATAAAAACATAGACTCAAACCACTAGATCTGCATCTACCAACTAACATATAAGTGCAATCAATCACATGTTAGTTTTGTACCTAGGGAAGTGTTCCCCAAGTGACATTTGCCTAATGTCACTTAGAAGGGGGAAAAAGGTGACCCTTACATTAAATGTCACTTAATGAGACTTTATAACATTAAAGTCACTTTTTGATTTAATTTAAGTGGGTGAGTGATTTTATTTATGTGAATTAAATAAAAGTGATTTTCACTCTCATCGAATCTTGTCCATTGGATTGCATCTTTCTCCACTGTTGGATTAGAATCCACTTAGGGTTAGAACAAAAAGCATGAGGGAGGCTTTTGAGCTCACTTTTGTGAATGAAGTGAAGAGAGATAGAGCGGAGAGAAGAGACTAGGGCATTGGCACGATTCCCAAGAAGAGTGTGTACACAGAAATCGAGGAGGCTTTCAACAGCATAATTTTCTAGGTGGCACGAGTTTCAATGCATTGCTGAGCATTTAATGCACAGTACGATTTCCTAGCAGCATTTATTTCTTCAGTGGGCACACATCTCAAATGCTCGTACTGCTTCGGATCTCAACAGATCTGAGTTCCGATCGTCCCTAACCTAACTCAAATCTCGAGGCAAGGCTATCCTGGAAGTCATAGATTCCTAATCAGTCAATCCAGCTCACAATGAGCTCCTCTGCCCTCAGGAAAAACGTCCTCCAAGAGAACTCGGTCTCCTCCAATCTGGATAGTAATCTCACTGTTGAGCTCTCTCAGCTCACAGGAATGGGTCTCTAGCCTCTCTGGAACTGAAGGTCACTGATCCAACTCAGATTTGACCTTCCTAGCTCCTGCAACAACTTCTCTCTATCTCAGAAAGTCTCCCCACACGGACCGATTCGTCTCCCTCACTCTGGCAGTATCTCTCTCTGATGATACAACTGAGTAACCCCCTCTGGGGACCACCTACCTCTATAAGTAATCTCACCGATGAATTAGGTTTGCCAAAACCCTAATCCCCGGTGCATGCAAAAAGTCACTTTTGCATGCATGCATGCAAAAGTGACTGAATGCTGGCAGGTCATGCAAAACTCATGCATGCATAGGTCAATCTCCCTTGAAGCTCCGCATGTAGACCCCACTGGTCTCATGCCACTGAGTAGAGTGCATCTCACTCTCTACTCCATCCTGATGCCTATGGTACTGATGTACCTCCATGCAAGGCATCTGAGTCATGGAGGACATCCCGAAGTTACCATAATCTAACACTGCCTCTTAACGAGAGAATTCCTGAAACTGATGCCTGGATCCATCAAGTCTGCTGCTGTTGCCACTGATCTAACTGATCTGCCTGACACTGCTCTCTGACCTGAAGAACTCTGATCAATCTCCATATGTGTGGCTTCAGAAGAAGCCCCCTGTCAACCACTGCTGACTCTGTCACAACACTCTGACTCAGACTCCCTCTGAGTCTCTGCTGCTCTAACCAACCCTGAACACCTTTGTCAAGTGGATCTACTGCTCTGTAGATCATTTGCCTATGACCCTGAGTTGACTCAGCTCTGTAAGTCAACTCCCTCTGTCTCTGCACTGACTGAGCTCTCTCTTGAGCCAAGTCCATCTCAACCATGTCATACCAGCTCACTCTCTCACTGGTGCCTGCATGAGCAGCATGCTCATCCATCTGATATGAGCCCAAGGGCTTAACCTCCTGTGACTCATCACTATCATGAGCATCTCGCTCATCCATCGGAACTCCGCAGTCACTACCCTGATCTTCATCATGGTAAGCCTCTCGCTCACCCATCTGCTGAACAGGCCCACTCCTCCTGGCCTCATCTCTGATATGAGCAACTCGCCCATCATCCCCCTCTGCATCTGAAGAGGATGCACTCAGCCATCCTGATGTGCCCGAAGTAGGCTGTCCATGAACCAAGTACTCACCATCAATCCTGTGACCAAACAACACTGGGTCTACTCCTCTAGGATAGGTGAAGAACTGATCCTTGTGAAACACTACAGGGTATCCTGCCACTAGCAATGCTGCCACTGAGAGAACACTCCCTCTCAGTCCTGGAACAAAGAACACTCTCGAAACCTCCAGAAGCTCCCCACGGTCAAGCAGAAATCTCACTCTGCCCACACCAGCAACTAAATGGTCAACCCCCTGACCATCCCGAGTAAACTGTACTGCCGTATGCTCTAGGATTAGGAATGCATCTCGCATTCTTGTCATATGACCACTGAGAGTAATGTCCACTCTCCATCTCTTATAAGCCTGAATCTCTTGCGGGCTACTATCATGTCCTGACTGAAATGTGGCTAGTGAGAACTCCTTCTCAAACTGAGAAGAGAACTCATCAACCTCCTCTGCTGCTGCCACCTGCTCATCCTTCGCCTGCTTCCCTTTCTTCTTATGCAGACACTGTCCGGCATAATGTCCATATTCATTGCAGGCGAAACACTTGATCTTGCTCAGATCCTTCTTCTGTCTACCCCTCTGCTGTGAGAGCCACATCCTCCTCCCCAGGAATGGTAGAAGTTGAACTTTGAATGTACCCTCTCCGGGTCTCCTCCTGTGTGAAGTCATCCCATAGTCGATCCCACTTGGGAAGGTTCTCACGACCTATGATAGACTGAACAAACACGGTCCATGCCACATACACGCCATTCAAGGCCTGTTGAACTAGCTCACTATCCTCCACCTTCTCACCGACTGCTACCAACTCATCTCTCACCTGAGAGATCTTGGTGAGATAGGTAACCATGCTTTCATCCTTCCCCATCTTGATGCTTCTCAACTTCTCTCTGAGAACCATCTTTCTGTTTTCATTAGAGCTCTGCTACAGACTAGTCAACGCATCCCACATCTCAAACACATTGTCTTTGGTAGAGACATGTGGGATGAGGTGATCCTTGATCGCATCAAGAAGGGTCCTCTAAGCCTTCACATTCTTTTTGTCATACACTGCTTTGGCAGTGGCATCTGACGGAACAGTAACGGGATTTGCTGTCGTGCTGTTCACAACATCCCATAACTCACTCTCTTTCAGCAAGAGAGTAATACGTGCCCTCCATGCACTGTAGTTGGAGGCACCATCCAACCAGTTCTCCACTCTCAAACCAGTAGCCATACTCACCCAACTGGAGAAACTGTAACCCACAGTAAACAAGAATCTCTCCTGATCATAGATCTGGCAGATCTATCTCAGATCTGACCACAACCCAACTGAACTGATAGATCTGACCTCTACAACGACAGATCTGAACGGGAATGTTCAGATCTGGTAGATCTGGCCTCTATCTCCATAGATCTACTAGATCTGTCTCAGATCGAGTCACCACCACTGCAGATCTATGTGTGACTACTCACCTTGATCCTCAACAGGGCTCTGATACCATGTAAATATATATAGATCCAGAGATCACTATTCCCTCTGGATCAGTTTGAGACCTCAAGTAGTATGAATCTCAATGTCAGCACATACTCATAAAAACATAGACTCAAACCACTAGATCTGCATCTACCAACTAACATATAAGTGCAATCAATCACATAGACAACAAATATACCTTGGAACCCTTTCGGGAAAAACCAACAAACTATGGGGCTATCTTCTTTCTTGAGCCCAAAGCATATAGAAGTATAAAAGAAAGTACAATACAGAATTACCTCAGTCGGTAACTCAATCCATCTAACCAGGACAAACTCTAATTTGCATGCATCCAATTGATGCATGCACTGACGAAGTATGCCCTAACTGCCAATCTAGATTTGAGTGCTCTGACAGTGCCTTTGATAGATCTGCCCTCTCTAGATCTCTCTGCTCTGATCTGCTTGCTCTGAAGACTTCCCACTGATGAAATTGGCCCTCTTTGCATGCACAAGTGTGCCCTCCCCTCAGGGTGTCAAATGCTCGTACTGCTCCGGATCTCAACAGATCTAAGCTCCGATCGTCCGTAACCTAGCTCAAATCTAGAGGCAAGGCTATCCTGGAAGTCACAAACTCCTAATCAGTCAATCCAGCTCACAATGAGCTCCTCTCCCCCCAGGAAAAATGTCCTCCTCCAAGAGAACTCGGCCTCTTCCAATCTGCATCGTAATCTCACTGTTGAGCTCTCTCAGCTTACAGGAACGGGTATCTAGCCTCTCTAGAACTGAAGGTCACTGATCCAGCTCAGATTTGACCTTCGTAGCTCCTACAGTAACTCCTCTCTATCTCAGAAAGTTGCCCCACATGGACAGATTCTTCCCCCTCACTCTGGCAGTATCTCTCTCTGATGATACAACTAGGTAACCCCATCTGGGGACCGCCTACCTCTATAAGTAATCTCACCGATGAATTAGGTTTGCCAAAACCCTAATCCCTGGTGCATGCAAAAGGTCACCTTTGCATGCAGTCACTGAATGCTGGCAGGTCATGCAAAACTCATGCATGCATAGGTCAATCTCACTTTTGCATGCATGCATGCAAAAGGTCACTTTTGCATGCAGTCACTGAATGCTGGCAGGTCATGCAAAACTCATGCATGCATAGGTCAATCTCCCTTGAAGCTCCGCATGTAGCCCCCACTAGGCTCATGCCACTGAGTAGAGTGCATCTCACTCTCTACTCCATCCTGTTGCCTATGGTATTGATGTACCTCCATGCAAGGCATCTGAGTCATGTAGGACATCCCGAAGTTACCATAATCTAACACTCCCTCTTAATGAGGGAAGTCTTGAAACTGATGCCTGGATCCATCAAGTCTGTTGTTGCTGCCACTGATCTAACTGATTTGCCTGACACTGCTCTCTGACCTGAAGAACTCTGATCAATCTCCATATGTGTGGCTTCAGAAGAAGCCCCCATGTCAACCACTGTTGACTCTGTCACAACACTCTGACTCAGACTCCCTCTGAGTCTTTGCTGCTGTAACCAACCCTGAAGACCTCTGTCAAGTGGATTTACTGCTCTGTAGATCATCTGCATATGAACCTGAGTTGACTCAGATTTGTAAGTCAACTCCCTCTGTCTTTGCACTGACTGAACTGACTGAGCTCTCTCCAGAGCCAAGTCCATCTCAACCATGTCATACCAGCTCACTCTCTGACTGGTGTCTGCATGAGCAGCATGCTCATCCATCTGATATGAGCCCAAGGGCTCAACCTCCTGTGACTCATCACTCTCATGAGCATCTCGCTCATCCATTCGAACTCCGTAGTCACTGACCTGATCCTCTTCATGGTAAGCCTCTCGCTCACCCATCTGTTGAACATGCCCACTCCTCCTGGCCTCATTTCTGCTGTGAGCATCTCGCCCATCATCCCTCTCTGCATCTGAAGAGGATGCACTCAGCCATCCTGATGTGCCCGAAGTAGGCTGTCCATGAACCAAGTACTCACCATCAATCCTGTGACCAAACAACACTGGGTCTACTCCTCTAGGATAGGTGAAGAACTGATCCCTGTGAAACACTACAGGGTATCCTGCAGCTGCCAATGCTGCCACTAAGAGAACACTCCCTCTCAGTCCTGGAACAAAGAACACTCCTGAAACCTCCAGAAGCTCCCCACAGTCAAGCAAAAATCTCACTCTGCCCACACCAGCAACTAAATGGTCAACCCCCTGACCATCCCGAGTAAATTGTACTGCCGTATGCTCTAGGATCAGGAATGCATCTCGCATTCTTGTCATATGACTGTTGAGAGTAATGTCCACTCTCCATCTCTAATCAGCCTGAATCTCTGGTGGGCTACTATCATGTCCTGACTGAACTGTGGCTAGTGAGAACTCCGTCTCAAACAGAGAAGAGAACTCATCAACCTCCTCTACTGCTGCCACCTGCTCATCCCTTGCCTGCTTCCCTTTCTTCTTATGCAGACACTGTCCCGCATAATGTCCATACTCATTGCAGGCGAAACACTTGATCTTGCTCAGATCCTTCTTCTGTCTGCCCCTCTGCTTCCCGCCTGCTGCGAGAGCCACATCCTCCTCCCCAGGAATGGTAGAAGCTGAACTCTGAATGTACCCTCTCCGGGTCTCCTCCTGTGTGAAGTCATCCCACATTCGATCCCACTTGGGAAGGTTCTCATGACCTATGATAGACTGACCAAACACGGCCCATGCCACAGACACGCCATTCAAGGCTTGTCGAACTAGCTCACTGTCCTCTACCTTCTCACCGATTGCTCCCAACTTATCTCTCACCTGAGAGATCTTGGTGAGATAGGTAACCATGCTCTCATCCTTCCCCATCTTGATGCTTCTCAGCTTCTCTCTGAGAACCATCTTCCTGTTTTCATTAGAGCTCTGCTACAGACTAGTCAAAGCATCCCACATCTCAAACACATTGTCTTTGGTAGAGACATGTGGGATGAGGTGATCCTTGATCGCATCAAGAAGGATCCTCTGAGCCTTCACATTCTTTTTGTCATACACTGCTTTGGCAGTGGCATCTGACGGAACAGTAACGGGATTTGTTGTCGTGTTGTTCAGAACATCCCATAACTCACTCTCTTTCAACAAGAGAGTAATACGTGCCCTCCATGCACTGTAGTTGGAGGCACCATCCAACCGGTCCTCCACTCTCAAACCAGTAGCCATAGTAAACAAGAATCTCTCCTGATCACAGATCTGGCAGATCTATCTCAGATCTGACCACAACCCAACTAAATTGATAGATCTGATCTCTACAACCACATATCTGAATGGGAATGTTCAGATCTGGTAGATCTGGCCTCTATCTCCAAAGATCTACTAGATCTATCTCAGATCTAGTCACCACCACTGCAGATCTATGTGTGACTGCTCACCCTGATCCTCAACAGGACTCTGATAGCATGTAAATATTTTTAGATCCAGAGATCACTACTCCCTCTGGATCAGTCTAAGTCCTCAAGTAGTATGAATCTCAATGTCAGTACATACTCATAAAAACATAGACTCAAACCACTAGATCTGCATCTACCAACTAACATATAAGTGCAATCAATCACATAGACAACAGATATACCCTTGAACCCTTTCGGTTAAAACTAGCAAACTATGGGGCTATCTTCTTTCTCAAGCCCAGAGCATATAGAAGTATAAAAGACAGTACAATACAGAATTACCTCAGCCAGTAACTCAATCCCTCTGACCAGGACAAACTCTAATTTGCATGCATCCAGCTGATGCAAGCACTAATGAAGTATGCCCTAACTGCCAATCTAGATCTGAGCGCTCTGACGGTGCCTTTGATAGATCTGCCCTCTCTAGATCTCTCTGCTCTGAAGACTGCCCACTGATGAAATCGGCCCTATCTGCATGCACAAGTGCGCCCTCCCCTCTGGGTGTCAAATGCTCGTACTGCTCCGGATCTCAACAGATCTGAGCTCCGATCGTCCCTAACCTTCCTCAAATCTCGAGGCAAGGCTATCCTAGAAGTCACAGACTCCTAATCAGTCAATCCAACTCACAATGAGCTCCTCTGCCCTTAGGAAAAACATCCTCCTCCAAGAGAACTCGGCCTCCTCCAATCTGCACAGTAATCTCACTGTTGAGCTCTCTCAGCTCATAGGAACGGGTATCTAGCCTCTCTGGAACTAAAGGTCACTGATCCAGCTTAGATCTGACCTTCCTAGCTCCTGCAGCAACTCCTCTCTATCTCAGAAAGTCGCCCCACATGGACAGATTTGTCCCCCTCACTCTGGCAGTATCTCTCTTTGATGATACAACTGCGTAGCCCCATCTAGGGACCCCTTGCCTCTATAAGTAATCTCATCGATGAATTAGGTTTGCCAAAACCCTAATTCCCTGTGCATGCAAAAAGTCGTTTTTGCATGCATGCATGCAAAAGGTCACTTTTGCATGCAGTCACTGAATGCTGGCAGGTCATGCAAAACTCATGCATGCATAGGTCAATCTCCCTTGAAGCTCCGCATGTAGCCCCCACTGGGCTCATGCCACTGAGTAGAGTGCATCTCACTCTCTACTCCATCCTGATGCCTATGGTATTGATGTACCTCCATGCAAGGCATCTGAGTTATGGAGGACATCCCGAAGTTACCATAATCTAACATGATAAAGCCCACCCTTCTGCCCAACCAAAAAGTTCGATCGAAAGCTCTAAACTTCGATTTTTCTGAGGAGCTTCCAGCTGTGGTCACAAACTTAAAAAATTCCAACTTTTGTAGAAGCCCTAATTTTCCATCTTTCCAATCAAAATCCCAAACTAGGGTTTGATCAAGCCTGACCTTCTGCCCAACCAAAAAATTCGATCTTGGTTTCTAAATTTCAATTTTGACGAGGAGCATCCAGCCATGGTCTCTGATTTCAAGAATTCCAACTTTCTCCGAAACCCTAAATTCCCGTAGTAGAGACAAGCCAAGAATGAAGGTGCTCAGAATCCAATTTTGTTTTGACAGAAATATGCACCTGATTGTTTCTAGTGCATCTCTGAAATTATGAATCCACAAGGTTTGAAACTTCGGTCTGTGGTAGCTTGACCTATCATCTTTCCAACCCCACAGGTCTGACCTCAATTGGATTCTCTGAGAGAGAGTTATGCCAAGTGTCGTAACGTGACCTGTTTATGAGGTAAAACATGATAGCGAACTTGTATGGAGTGCCACGTGTCACTGGTTCAATTTCTGCCTCTGAAAAACTTACTTGAGAAACTACAGTCCGTGCTTTGACTGTCACTTTTTACAGAATTTCATTTGGAGCTACCTAGCCCAAGTTATGACCTTTTTGCCTAGGTCACCTGTTTATGACTGAGATTTGGAAGAAGCAGAAACCGTAGATTGTACAGATCATAAAACACGAAGTACAACGAATTAGATGCTATGCTTCGGACACAAGGTACATGGAGATGTTATCTACGACCTGTAAAAGTTTCAGATCCTGAACCTTTGCCAAAATGGATTTATAGCGAAAGTGCTATGATGACTGGTTTTATCTATATCAGGCCCTAGCTTTCAATTTGTCGCAATTGCAACAAGTCTCAGAAATGCCAAATCATGCCTTCCTTCAGGCTAGCTTTGATACCATGTTATTTTTTCATCATTTAATTCAATAGATCTAGGATCTTAACTGAAAGAATAACATGTACAACATATCAAGCATAATAGACAAGAGACAAGAGACGCAAAACATTTCACCAGGGAAAACCAAGAAGGTGAAAAACCCCGCAACTTCCTCAGAGATAGAATAAGCATCAATACAAGGATCACCATGATCAAACCCAAGAGATAGATATCTTCAGTAGCATGCTCCTCCTCCACTTGTGCGCACCCTCCTCTTCTCTCACTAATGCGAAGTGAGTTAATAGTAGAATGTGTAAAATGAGAGAGACACACTCTCTATTTATACATTAACTTTCACTTGACCTTTACTCAACTAGGTTGGCCTTGACTTAACTACTTAACATAATGCTGACTGGGCCAACCCCTACTAGGGTGGTCTAATAACCCTTTGACCCACATGACTCATACAGGGCCGACCCCATCAAGGTGGTCTAATAACCCATCAAGTATAAGTTACGACACTTACAATATAACTTGCGATACTTGCAAATACAAATGACGACACTTCCAATCAGAAGAATATAACATCTCTGTTGGATATACAATAAAGTACAAATGTAATACATAGAAGAATATCTTTCGAAGTTACAAATACATCAACACTTTGGTGGGTGGCCTAACATGCCACTATCTTTACCACTGAATCATAACCCCATTGACCAGGAATACATTTACTGATGATGTTCTTTTAGTTTGTTTGTAGAGGACCATAATTGCAAATATGTGGGAATGTTTTGAATGTTTAAATTTGTTGACACATATCTCCAAAGTAATTTGTGGGGGTAACTTATGCTTTTGTCATGTCCCTTTCCAGATGACCCCCATGAAGCGACTTACTAGCATATATAGGGAATTAATTAATTATCTAATGTCACTAAGGCCAAAAACACTTTATAAAGTGTCATTAATAATTAATTTAATAAAGTGACTTTATAAAAGTCACTTAAATAATAAAGTGAGCAGAAAAAGGTTAAGTGGGGCCAAAGAGGGCCAAGGTGAAATTAAAAGACCAAAAATGGTTATATTCTCACCGAAGTCAATTTATAATATTAAAAAGGTGAGAAAGTGTCACGGGAAGTTGAAAAGTCACAAGGAGGGGGGAAGTGAAAATATAAAAAGGGACATGAGAGCTCATTCTCTCGATCTTGTCATTTGCATTTTCGAAAACTTGAGAGTTCTTGAGCTTGGCTTTCTCTTGGAAGAAACCTTAAGACAGAGGGACTGATTTCAGTGGTGAGACTATCCACTTTTGTCAGTGAAGGGAGAAGATCACATGGGTCTTCTCATTCTGCTTCATGATCATGGTTCGAGGTTATGTTTGTCTTCAGTTCTGAGTTGTGAAGAAGTTTTTCTAGTATGCACTATGGTGGGCGTGCTCTCTTCTTGGAGATCTAGCTTCTAAAGGGAGGGCGCACCTGGGCTTTCACTCTTAACTGTTGAGGGTGCAATATTGAAGCAAAAAGGACCACTAAAATATTGTTCAAGTCTGGGGTTTAAATATTGTGCACATCTCTGAGAGCAACGATTTTTCCACTGTGAAGGGGGGGCTTCCTTACGCATTATTGTGTGGACAGTCCACTATTTCTTCAAGCCATCTATCACTGTTAAGGAGTATGACTTTACCTCTGTCCTGGCTTGCATTTCCAGTGGTATAATCATTGGAAGAGAGGATATTGTTGTGGGGGCGTTTTTCCTGTAGTAGCACATCAAAAGTAGAGGTCGAGTTTACTGCAGCAAAACACATTGGTCATCTGTGCACTGAGTTTGAATAAGGAAAGTCGTATTTCCTCTTGTGGAGAACAGTCAGACATTATAACAAGATATCTCCTTTAGATTGGGGGTTACGTGATCAAAGATTCTCAGTCCATCATTTCCAGGCATGTAATGTTTTCTCTTTAATGTGTAATTAGCTAAGTAGCCATGGTACTCGTACCGGGGGGTCGGGCATGCATGCCAGTACCGGTTACCTGTACCGCCGTACCCGGTACGAGAATGGGTTCTCCTAGGAGTACCCAAGAAGTACCCGGTACCTTGCCCAAGTACCCAGTACTTTCCACTGTCTAGTCGGGTACTGGTACTCCAAAAAAGGCAAAGTACCCTGATTTTGGGTACTTTGGGGGTACTTCTGGCCCATAAATCTTAGCCTGTGGATTTCAAAATCCATTTTTTTAAAAGTTTTGAAGTGAAGTGGGGGTAGGGTATGGCGGGGCTCTCTTCCAAAGATGTCCAAGTGTGCAGCCATTTGGTCCAATGACTTCCACAACATGAATAAATGCATTATTTCAATCTGCTATTACACAATTTCTGAATAGCAATAGACATACTTACGTAGTTACATTGTTATAAAATAATAAACCTGTAATTTCAGGTTAGTGCAACAATCTCCTTACACAAGTCAAACTATTCTTCTTACAAATAACTTTCAGCCTTTGAGGCATTTCAAGGCACATGTGTCATGATTCATGTCTCACAATTCTTACATTACATATTCAAATTAGATGTATACAGTGATGTTGCATATGCTATTGGTCTAGCATAGATGGCTTGAGGAAGCCAAATCTGAAATCAACTATGATGTTTAGTATTTTGTATTTCATGTTCGAAAATATGGCAAATGCCATTTGTCAAATTTTGGATGTAGTATGACAATGGACATATATCATGATGATGATTCATATCAATATCAATATGCAATTTGAATTTCAAGCAATGTGCAATGCCAATGTGTGTTGGAGTTTACTGTTTACTTGTTGAACAATGAACATTGAACAAAGAAAAACTTAATAATAAATATTAATATATAATATAATTTATAAACTTCAAATTTTTTATATATATTTATACAGTACCCCGACGTACCCAAGTACCCTGTTTCACCGACGTACCCAAGTACCCTGTTTCAAAAATTGGCGTACCCGTACCCGTCCCAGTACCCAAGTACCCTGGCAACTTAGGTAATTAGTTACTGTTTGTAACAATCTTATGCATGTTGAATACCACCCACTTCAACTTCTTAAAACAACAACAATCAACTTAAGGTCCAAACAGAGTTTCTTAAGTAGTATGGTACTTGGCATTTAGCTACAGCAGAAACATCTGAATTGTTTGTTATAAGTTCTCAACCAAATCCAATAGCAGAGGTATCCAAAATCAGATCTCAAAGTAAAGAACCCAACCTACAGCAGTAAGTAACCAAAGCAGTGATGAAACATCAAGTTAGATTTGTCTAGACTCTAACTATAAGCTACAGCTGTACAAGTGCAAGGAGTTTGATGAAAATAGTTTGGATCAGACTGGCAATCTACAACAGTCCAAAGGCGTTTACAAAATCCTTGGCCAAACTACTAGATTGTAAGGAAATTTTTTTTTGGTCCGGATTGTCTTGGCATTTTACAGCTTTTCTGAATAGTGAAATGAACAGACATGTTTAAAAATATATGATCTTGATATGCTAATTGTGTTTTCCATCTGCGCTCTGATCTATAGGTCCAGAAGTTGAGAGGATAGCAGCTGCAGCTGCAAAATATAAAGTGCATGTAATAATGGGTGTGATAGAGCGAGCAGGTTATACACTGTATTGCACAGTTCTTTTCATTGATTCTCAAGGAAAATTCCTGGGGAAGCACCGTAAACTGATGCCAACAGGTCTGGAGCGTGTGATTTGGGGATTTGGCGATGGATCTACATTACCTGTGTATGACACAGCAATTGGGCGCATAGGTGCACTCATATGCTGGGAAAACCGAATGCCTCTTTTGAGAACAGCTATGTATGCTAAAGGTAAACTGTAAAACAAGTCTTAGTTGCAATTTGGAATTTCTGTAAAATATTAATAATTTGCCTGTTGATTAATAGGAATTTCGCTTTAAATTATACCAGCTCTTCATTTGCAAACCAATCCCCATGAGTGAAAATACATGAATAAGAAACTCTGTAATATAATGAGACGATAAATTTCTTTTCATTTTTCTTCCTCCAAGGGAACAAATAAAAAAAGTAATTTATGTAATAAGTTTACTGATATTTAGCATAATCTATGATAGATTAAAAGCTTCAATATCTTAACTTGATTTACAAGATTACTGAGCTCTTTTTGGCTTGTCGTACTTATGAATGACACAGCCAAATGCTTTTATCTTTGGGATTATTTCTTTGGACGATGCAGCTGATTGATTGTTAAAATTTTGGTTAGGGTTAGGGTTTGATGCAGAATAATAAAAAATCAATGTACTTCAATGCAAAATTACTTTTAACAAACTAATATACTGAAATGAGATATTACAGCAGTAAATCGTACTGAAACATAATTTTCATCTCTTTCAACTTTTAATCTTTAACACTACCAATTTGGTCACCGTGTTAAAGTAATCTTCTGTAACATATAATCAGCAATAACAGAATAACTAACATGTTTAATTAACAATAAAAGAGTCAAGTGATGATACTTATCTGGAGTGTGGAACTCGTCCAGTTTTATACTCAGAATTTTACTTTCAGAAAAGACTGTGTCTCTCAGAGGCCAGTCAATTACTAGGAACCAGTTGACCCTACTAAAGGGTTAGTACAAACCTGAGAGAGAGATGACTGGGCTGAGGTACAAACAAATAGTCAATGACAGTCATATCAAAGTGGCAGATTCAGACAAGCCCCAGCGCAAATAGAGGTCAACAATGGTCACAAAAAAATATGACCCCAACAAAGTCTTAACACAAGAGATCTGAACCTTCAATAAGTTTCAGCACCACAGATCTAAACATAACCAAGTCTCAGCACATAGGTTTAGTCAAAGGCAAGACTCAGCATATATATCAGTCTTTAGACTATAAATCAGAAATTAATAAGGCCTTAACACTGGATCAGATCTCAGATTAAACACAACAAGCTGACCACAGAAAAGACTCCAGGAATTACAGTCTTCAAACAATAGAACAGACTTCACCAAACCCTCAACTTTATCACAAATTAGTAGAAAAACTCACGGCTGGCAGAGTCAAGCCTTAGTCAAACAAAAAAAATCAGCAGGAAGCGACCAGTCCTAAGATAAACCCCAATCAGGTCACGGCTATCAGATATGAGCTTTACAAGCTTGAGGCTGAGGTAAAAAAAGAGCTCCAAGGCTCACGGCTAGGTCACAGGAGATGGAGCAGGTCCTAACAAAACTTCTGCTGTCAAATCGGACCCCTTTTAAGCCAATCAGACACCACAACAGCAGATCAGTCCTCTCAGCAGCAGATCGGATCACTTAGCAGCCTATTGGACCTCAACAAAACTTCAACAATCAAACAGATAGCAGATTGGGTCTCAACTAGATCACAATTAGGTAGATCAGGGTCAGATTTAGGCTCTCATGGATTAGCAGCAGCATATAAACCTTGATGTCAGCCCTAACCTGTTATCACACCATAGTAGCTGGGCTACTGTTCTTGCTGAGCAGATATCTGCACTTTTCAGAGCTTTGCCTTTACAGAGATCAGTTATGATGAGCAGAGTCATTTATGATCATTTACAAATTAGAGCAACTTATACCAGACAGTGTGTAGACCTTGTGCCAAGGCTGAGCCTTGAGAGCTTTAGATTTGATGACCGATATGACCTTTTGTTCCATACAGATTCGGTTCAGTCCCCAGAGTTGCAGATGTTATTATTGCAACAGTGTTTCATTGGTTCTAGATGATGATTATTGATATGCAGTGATATGACCATTAGACTTGTGATTGTTAGCATTGATTATTATCTTGTTGTTTTAGTCATCTTCATAGCATTAACTTGGTATATAACTCATGATGTTGGCAGTATTACTTGCACTTAAAGGTTTACTGACTATACTCGTTGGTTTCACTACCCTCCTATGAGCATGGACATGGTCTTTCCTGACATTTATGTTTGCTAGCTTAGGCACCACATTTTAGATTATGACAACTGAGGAAGGTCTTCTGTGCATGGATGTGTCCTTGCATGTAGAAGACATTAATTGGAAACCAATTGTATTTAATTAATTCTTCCTAAGTTTTGGAAAATTAATTAAAGTGATTATTAATTAATTATTGGAATATTTTTTATAAATGTAAAAGTGAAAAATAAAAAGTAAATGGCTGATTTAATCTTAGCCTTAGCCATTGATCTCATCGGAATATCTCATCCATAGATCTATAGTGAGATTAGGTTTTTCGCTTAGCCAATGATTATAAAAGAAAGGTCAATTGGTGGAGAGGACACAGAGTCATTCCGACAGAGATTGAGAGAACAACATTGTGAGAGAGAAGATTTTTGAGAAGAAGATGGAGGAGCAGCGAAGTGAAGAAGAACAGCGCAGAGGAGAGAGAGAAGCAGAAAGGACAGGGTAGGGGCAGGCCGTACAGCCGCTAGCCATACTGTCCATACAGACCGTACGGGATCCATACAACAGGGCTGTACGGATCCGTACAGGCCGTACAACTGCAGCAGGTAGCTGCATCGGGGTCCGTGCCAAACCGACAGGTTTTTCTCAGTATTTCTGTGTGTTTCGATTTTGCCATTGTTGGCTGAAAATCGATTTTTCTAAATTGTAAAAGGATCCATATTTTCTGAATAAAATATCTCTTATACTGCTGCACCGGTTTTCCCATCTTGGGTTTTTCCGGGGGTTTATACCTGAAAATAGTGTTGTTTCTATTGGTGTGATTGCCTGGTATATCTTTGAGTGTTTTAATTCCGCTGCAAATTTATGAGTGAAGAAACCCTTGGGTGATTGAAAGTAATTAATTGCATGCTTTTAGTCCTAGCTGGGTTTTGAAGGAAAATTTACATGGTATCAAAGCTCTTCTGAGCAGACTGAGAGATAGCAACAGAGTGCTTGGATAGATCACTGCATGTCTATTCAAGGGTTTATTGGCACTATTCACTATGGCCATACAGTTGAGAGTTGAGGATAGACTCCAGGGGGCACAAAAATTTCCTTCTTGGAAAAAGAGGATTACCAGGATCTTAGATGTCAGTGATGTTGAAGAGCACATTGATAGTACCAAGGCTACTCCCACAGATCTGACAGATTTAGCTGCTTGTAAGAAGATTGATTCCAGGGCAATGTTGATCATTTTAGATAGGGTGAAGGACCACATAGTCCCTCACCTGTCTGGGAAGAAGTCTGCATTAGAGATGTGGAAGGCTTTGGAGAGTCTTTACCAGAGCAAAAATGAAAACCGGAAGATGGTACTGTAGGAGAGATTGCGCAATACCAGGATGGCCAAGGGTGAAGGAGTGCTGCCTTATCTTACAAGTCTCACACAGATTAGGGATGAGCTTGGAGCAGTGGGATCTAAGATTGAGGATGAGGAGCTAGTTCGTTAAGCTCTCAATGGCTTTTCTAAGCCATGGGATGTCTTTGTTAAAGGCGTGGTGGCTAGGGAGAAGCTCCCTGACTGGCAAAGATTGTGGGATGACTTCGCATAGGAAGAGACCCGCATGGGTCAAGGTTCAGCTTCATCCAGCGGTACTACACAGATCGTGGATGAAGAAGCTCTAGCCCTATCGAGCAAAGGTAAGGGGAAGGAAAAGAAGAAGAAAGGTGGCAAAAAGAACTTGGACATGGCAAAAGTCAAGTGCTTCATTTGTCACAAGTAGGGTCACTTTGCTTCCCAGTGCCCCG
The DNA here is from genome assembly GCA_027924585.1 of Larix kaempferi. NCBI lineage: Eukaryota > Viridiplantae > Streptophyta > Pinopsida > Pinales > Pinaceae > Larix > Larix kaempferi. Next base: position 15,091,338 of record BSBM01000444.1, on the reverse strand, counting down.
AGAAAAAGAAGAAGAACAACACACAAATGGCAGGATCTGCAGAGGCGGATGAGTTCAGCACTAGTTTTGAGGAAGACTTTTGTTTGGTAGCTTGCATGGCAAGCTCCGTCAGCAGCAGTATTTGGTATGTTGATAGTGGTGCATCTTGTCACATGACAGGACACAGAGGGTTCTTCAAGAGCTTACAGGAGGGTGGAGTGAATCTCCACATTGAGTTAGGAGATGATGCGCGGTATTAGGTGCAGGGTGTTGGCACTGTATCGTTTCAGAGGGAGTCTGGAAAGCCTATCAGCTTTGCTGATGTGCTATATCTCCCAGGGATGACCAAGAATCTCATATTAGTATCCACACTAGAAGACAAGGGTTTTCTGGTGATTTTCCATGACAGGAAAGTATATATGAGACTCAATGGGTCAGATTAGAGATTGGATAGAGTGATTGGGGTTCAGAGCGGGAAGGTTTACAGACTACAGTTTGAGCCTGCAAAGGCTCTGGTTAGCACCAGCAGTAGTGATTGTGAGCTATGGCATAGGAGGATGGCACACTTACACCATGGTGCACTGAGGCTTCTGAGGCAGGCAGTCATTGGAGTTCCTTCAGTTCAGGAGGACAAGTACAACCACTGTAAGGGTTGTGCATTGGGGAAGAACATCAGGAGACCTTTCCCACATAGTGAGCACAAGTTTGAGGGAGCCTTAGACTTGGTGCATTCGGATGTATGTGGATCGATGAGTGTACATTCATTCAGTGGTTACAGTTACTGCATCACATTCATTGATGACTATTCCAGGAAAACTTGGATCTATTTTTTGAAGGCCAAGTCAGAGGTCTTCGATTGGTTCTGAGAGTTCAAAACTCTCTTGGAGAACCAAACTGTTGATGTATTTGTAACTTCGAAAGATATTCACTTGTATATTGTATGTATTACATTTGTACTTTATTGTATCCCCAATGGAGATGTATTATTCCTCCGATTGGAAGTGTCGAAATTTGTACTTGCAAGTGTCGCAAGTTATATTGTAAGTATCGTAACTTATATTTGATGGGTTATTAGACCACCTTGGTGGGGTCGGCCCTGTATGAGTCATGTGAGTTAAAGGGTTATTAGACCACCCTAGCGGGGTCGGCCCAGTCAGCATTATGTTAAGTGGTTAAGTTGGGGCCGACCTAGTTAGAATTAAAAGTCAAATGAAGTAAGGTATAAATAGAGAGTGTGACTCTCTCATTTGTTCATTCACACACTCACTCACTTCGCATTAGTGAGAGAGAGGAGTCCGCAAAAGTGGAGGAGGAGATGCTGCTAGGAGACTATCTCTTGTTTCGGGGTTTCATCTTGGTGATCTTTGTATTGGTGCTTATTCTATCTCTGAGGAAGTTGCGGGGTTTTTCACCTTCTTGGTTTTCCCCTGTGAAATGCTTTGTGTCTCTTGTCTCTTGTGTTTGATATGCTGTACATGTTGTTCTCTCAATTAAGATCCTAGATCAGATTGAATTAAATGCTAAAAAAACTAACATGGTATCAGAGCTAGCCTGAAAGAAGGCATGGTATGGCATTTATGACACTTGTTGCACTTGCGACAAATTAGAAGCTATGGCTTGGTATAGTAAAAACCAGTCATCGTGGCACTTTCACTATAACTCAGTTTTGGCGAAGGTTCAGGATCTGAAACTTTTACAGGTCGAAGATGAAATATCCATGTACCTTGTGTTTGAAGGACAGCCTCAGATTCGTCGTACTTTGTGAGATATGATCCGTACAAGTTAGGGTTTCTGCCTCTTCCAGAATGCAGTCCTAAACAGGTGACCTAGGAAAAAAGGTCATATCTCAGGCTAGGAAGCTCCAAATGGAATTCCGTAAAAAGTGACAGTTAGGGCATGGACTGTAGTTTCACAGGTTCGGTTTTCAGAGTCTGAAGTTGAAACAGTGACACGTGGCATGCCGTACAAGTTCGCTATACTGTTTCATCCCATAAACAGGTCACGTTGTGACACTTGGCATATCTCTCTCTCAGAGAATCCATTTGAGCTCAGATCTGTGGGGTTGGAAAGATGACAGGTCAGTCTACCACAGGTCGAAGTTTTAGACCTTGAGGATCCGAAATTTCAGAGATACATCAGAAACAATATGGCATATATTTATGTCCAAACAGAATTGGATTCTGAGCACTTTCATTTTTGGTTTGTCACTGCTGTGGGAAATTAGGGTTTCAGAGAAAGTTGCAATTTTTGGAATCGGAGACCACGACTGGATGCTCCTCATCAAAATCGAAATTTAGAGACCAAGATCGAAGTTTTTGGTTGGGTAGAACCCTGGGCTCTATAAAACCCTAGTTCGGGATTTTGACCAACAAAACCAGAATTTGACAGAAGCTGCAGTTCCGAAACTTTCAAAGTCAATTTTGAGGGGTCAAATTTTGGATATTTCAAAATTGAAGTATACCAGCTTGATCAGCTCAGCAAGGCGCATCTTTTCATCCAATCAGAAGTTTGAAATTCAAAGTTTGAATTTTTAGGGTTTCTCTGGAAAACCCTAATCCAGCTCCAGATCCAGCTTCATGAAATCAAAGTGGATTGGGTTAATCCTAGAAGAGAATGAATTGACACCTACATAAGTGAAGAAGTTCCAGTTTTAGAGGGAGATGAGGCTAAGACCTTACATAAGAAGTCTACAAGCAATCTCGACAGGTATGAATTAAGGAGATGCAGGTATGTTTTGAAATCTGTTCATGATTAAGTTTGTCTTCATATTATTGAGGTTAGTACAATCTTGATTGATTTTAGAATTGTGTTTTCACCTTATTAAAAGTATGAATGCATGTGAATGATAGAAGACATTCATTAATTAGGGTATGACACTTATGATTGTACTAATGCACTGTGGTGTTGTATGAGGGTGATGTTGTCCGCTAACATGAAAGGTATATCAAGAAAGACAAATCAAGTTCTAGATCAAGAACATATGACCATGGTGACATGAAGACAAAGACTCATCCATAGCCATTGATCACATAGAAGCTCTACTTACGAGGTATGTATAATTTGGTTCTACAATGCTTAACTTATGAAATATACAGGTTACTAGCACAAGGTTGAAGAGAACAAGGAGACATTGTTTGGGTATGTTAGACATAACTAGCAAACAGGATAATCCAGGTATGTCTTTCCTTTATCAAGTTAGAATCCTACCTTGTGTTAGGATCCTAGATAAGTATACTTTCATATGATTGATAATAATTATTTATGAAGTTATAGGTTTGAATAATCATGGGTTTATGCATATTATGCTTCTTAGTTTGATTAATGATATGACAAACTAGAAGAGTCTTATGGACAAATAAGAATATGCATGAGTAAAAGAAGTACTCCCTTAAACCTTGAAATACTAACGTTTGTGATAAATTACCTGTATATGAAATGACCATGACCATGACCATACATAGAATCATAATGGTTTGATAGTATTGAGATTATACTAATGCATGTATGATTATGTATGAGATCTTGAGGATGACACAATGATGACACTAGTGCACACTTAAGCATGCATAGTGGTCCAGGATGGATATAAGTTCAAAGACAGATAATCCAGGAAGAAAAGATCAAGAAGGAGCACACTCCAATAGATCCTGCAAGGAAGCAAAGATCAAGAGGGAGCACACTCCAGTAGTTCCTGCAAGGAAGCAAAGATTGAGAGGGAGTCCACCCAACAAGCAAACAAAGATAAGTATTTGAATTATCATTTCTTGTATATATGATTACTTGAATGATGTTGTTCAGTCATGTACATACTTATGTTCCTAGATTTAAGATGTTATTATGCATTTTTGAAAAGTTGCATTAATGAACAAGATACTATTAATATACAAGTAATGGGTAAGTGGCCTATGGTACTGTACAACATTCCATTGCTACTTATCTAGAATGAAACCTCTTTGCTGACATGTTGGGTGTTGTGCACACTCTTAACAATGTTCTGGTAGAGATGGAAGGCATCTAGAAAGTTACGGGATATGGATAAATGTTGTATTGAAGCATTGGCTAAGATAATTGCATGACTATATGACATATGTCTTTATGTGTAAGAATTTGTTCTGAAATCTATGAGATGTTTCTAATCATGCAATTGAACTTGTCTTGTAGGAAAGACCGTGTACCATCACCTACAAGAGAGACTTGTTTTGAAGCGACGAAGCCTCAACAAATCCAGAAAACTACCTATTGGAGATATTGAAGAATCTGAAGTTCCCAGGATCCGGGATGCAGTAATGGAAGGATGCCATGATCGAGGAGTACCAATTGATCATGAAGAATGATGTCTGGGATGTGGTCCCGAGACCAAAAGGGGCGTCTGTTGTGACTTCCAAATGGATCTACAAGATCAAGCATGCTGCATATGGCAACATAGAGAAATACAAGGAAAGGTTTGTGGCTTGTGGCTTCTCCCAGAAAGAAGGGATAGATTATGAAGAAACTTTTGTACCTGTAGCCAAATACACTTCCATCATAACAATACTTGTTCTGGCTGTAGTAATGAAGTGGAAGATACACCAGATGGATGTTAAGACAACTTTCTTGAATGGTGTAGTCGAAGAGGAAGTGTATGTGGAGTAGCCACTCGGTTTTGAGACACATGACAGGGAGTCATATGTGTGCAGATTGAAGAAAGCCTTGTATGGCTTGAAGCAAGCACCCAAGATAGGGTACGACATGATAGACAGCTTCTTGACCAGTTTGGGATTTACCAAGAGTAAAGCGGATTCCAACCTTTACTACAAGGTTGAGGAAGGCAATCCAGTGATACTTCTATTGTATGTGGATGATTTGTTTGTGACAGGTGAGATTGGGTTGATTTTTGATACGAAGAGGAAGCTTGCTGTCGAGTTTACGAAGAGGAAGCTTGCTGATGAGTTCGAGATGAAGGACTTGGGTATGATGCATTACTTTCTAGGTATGGAGGTGTGGTAGAGTGCAGATGGAATCTTCCTTGGATAAGGGAAGTATGTAGTAGAGATCCTGAAGCGGTTTGGGATGATGGACTGCAAGGCCATGGCCACACCTATGGCATCGAACCTGAAGCTATTAAGTGATGCTTCATTGGAGTCGATTGATGTGACGGTGTATCGTCAGATGATTGGGTCCTTGATGTACCTGACGAACACGAGACCAGATATTTCCTTTGCGGTGAACACCTTGAGCCAGTTTCTGACAAATCCTAGACATGTTCACCTGATTGCTGTAAAGCATATTCCGAGGTACTTGAAGGGTACGATTGATTATGGGCTGAAGTATGACGCGGATCAAAAGTTTAACCTGGAGGGTCATGTTGATTCAGATTGGGTAGGCAGTGCTGCAGATAGGAAGAGCACTTTAGGGTGCTGCTTCAGTATGGGATAAGGTGATCTCTTGGTTTAGTAGGAAGCAATCCTGTGTAGCACTGAGTACAGCCGAAGGAGAGTATGTCACAGCTTGTTCGGCTAGTTGTGATGCAGTATGGATAAGGAAGCTACTGTCTGATTTATTTGATCTCCAGTTGGATGCTACCTGTATCTATTGTGACAACCAGAGTTGTGTGAAGTTGTCAGAGAACCCGGTGTTCCATGACAGGTCGAGGCACATCGAGATCAAATATCACTATATCAGGGATATGGTGTAGAGAGGAGCAGTGAAACTCCAGTATGTTGCGACATATGAGCAGATTGCAGATGTGTTGACCAAACCACTAGCCAGAGTGAAGTTCGAGTACTTCAGAGAGAGGCTTGGTGTTCTTCAGATAGAAGGTACTTCGAGGAAGAAGTGATGGGACACATTTGCAGGAGCCATTCCAAGCATGGTGGTAGGAGGATGCTTCCCATGGTTGTGGATGTAAACGTTGTGTGATGAGCATCGTGACGATGCTCCGGTTACTGCTATGGATGATGATCAGGATGATCATGTGTGATGAGCATCAGGATGATTCTCCAGATGATATGCATCAGGATGATGCTATGATGATGATCAGGATGATCATGTGTGATGAGCATCAAGACGATGCTCCAGATGATATGCATTAGGATGATGCTGTGTACATGATCAGGGTAATCATGTGACGATGATGTGCATAGGGATGATGTACTATATGATGATAATCAGTATGGTCATGAGTATTAGGATGATACTCTGTGGTCGTGGACATATTGTGTAGGTAGCATAGAAAAGATCCTGGGATATCCGATAGTTTGAGCTCGGATACTCTTTTGAGGTTTTTCTACATGTAGTATAGAAATGATCCAGGGAGATCCGATAGTTTGAGCTCGGATGCTCTTTCAAGGTTTTGCTACAGGAGGCATGTAATTAGTCCTGGAGATCCGATAGGTTGAGCTATGTGCTCGTAAAAGTCCTGGGATGCTCTTTAGAGATCTTGCAGGTTGCAAGACACTCTTTCAAAGTTTTTCCTGACCACATAGAAAAGATCCTGGGAGATTCGATAGTTTGAGCTCGGATGCTCTTTCGAGGTTTTGTGGTGCTCACATGTAAAAGATCCTGGGAGATTCGATGGGTTGAGTTGTGTGCTTGTAAAAGTCCTGGGATGCTCTTTCGAGGTTTTGTTGACGCACATTCCACAGGATGGCCAGAGATGTTGAAGACCTACAGGAGGCTAGGTCTACAACCAACATGAAAAAGGGCTGGCTCTGTAGAACTTCCTATGTCGAGAAGAATTGAGAGATAGCCCAGTGATCGAGATGACGAGTACAACAACAGTGACGATGATGCTCCGAGATCCAGTGATGATGATCCAGCTCCAGTATTGAAGACTTGTGCCTATATGTATTGATGACTTGTGTCAAGAGAATACCTTCCTAGTTAAGAGGGAGTGTTGATGTATTTGTAACTTCGGAAGATATTCACTTGTATATTGTATGTATTAAATTTGTATTTTATTGTATCCCCAACAGAGATGTATTATTCCTCCGATTGGAAGTGTCGTACTTTGTACTCGCAAGTGTCGCAAGTTATATTATAAGTATCGTAACTTATATTTGATGGGTTATTAGACCACCTTGGTGGGGTCGGCCCTGTATGAGTCATGTGGGTTAAAGGGTTATTAGACCACCCTAGTGGGGTCGACCCAGTCAACATTATGTTAAGTTGTTAAGTTGGGGCCGACCTAGTTAGAATTAAAAGTCAAGTGAAGTAAAGTATAAATAGAGAGTGTGACTCTCTCATTTGTTCATTCACACACTCACTCACTTCGCATTAGTGAGAGAGAGGAGTGCACACAAGTGGAGGGGGAGATGCTGCTAGGAGACTATCTCTTGTTTTGGGGTTTCATCTTGGTGATCTTTGTATTGGTGCTTATTCTATCTCTGAGAAAGTTGCGGGGTTTTTCACCTTCTTGGTTTTCCCCTGTGAAATGCTTTGTGTCTCTTGTCTCTTGTGTTTGATATGCTGTACATGTTGTTCTCTCAATTAAGATCCTAGATCAGATTGAATTAAATGCTGAAAAAACTAACACAAACAGGGAGAAAGATCCAGATATTGAGGATAGACAACGGTGGTGTGTACACCAGCAGAGAGTTTGTGGAGTACTGTGCATCAGAGGGGATCAAGAAGGAACACACTGTTCCTCATACCCCGCAGCAGAATAGAGTGGGAGAGAGGAAGAACCAGACATTGGTGAGTGCAGCTAAGGCCATGTTATTTCATCAGGGATTACCACTATTCCTATGGGCCGAGGCATTTCGTACTGCAGTATATGTCCAGAATAGGTGTCCCCACACTGCATTGGGGAGGAAGACACCTGAGGAGGTATTTATAGGTACTAGACCAGACGTGAGTCATTTGCGTATATTTGGTAGTATCTGCTATTGTCACATTCATGTTGACACTAGGAAGAAGCTGGATCCTTCTGGAGAGAAGGGGCTTCTAGTTGGGTATAGTGAGACTTCCAAGGCTTATAGAGTATATATCCCAGTTCGCAAGAGGATCATTGTGAGCAGGGATGTCCAGTTTGACAAGGATAGGGCCTTGAGAAGATCTATGGACTTACCAGCACAGGAGCAGCCAGCATAGGACTCAGGAGGAGTCAAGTTGGAGGAGTCATAGTTACAGGTTCAGACACAGAGCACAGGCTCTGATAGTTAGAGGGAGTTGAGTGGACAGGATCTTCCTATCTTTGATGGGGAGGATGAGTAGCAGCAGGAGGAGGACATCTAGCAGCCGCAGCAGGCAGACACTAGGCCACGACCTAAGTGGTATAGGTCCACAGTTCAGGATTCTAGACAGGCGAGTCTTCCTCAGAGATCTTTCAGACGTAGCGTACCACTAGATAGACTGAGATATATGGCACTGATGACAGAGTTGATTGACTCTGAAGCTTCTAGTTTCGAGGAGGCTGCACAACATGATGTGTGGCAAGAGGCCATGGTTGAGGAGTATGACTCAATCATGAAGAATCAGGTATGGGAGGTTGTTCAGAGACCATAGGGTAAGAAGGTGGTGGGTTTTAGATGGATCTATAAGGTAAAGCATGCAGCAGACGGAAGTGTGGAGAAATACAAGGCACGCTTCGTGGCGAAGGGGTATTTGTAGAAGGAAGGTATTGACTATGAGGAAACCTTCGCCCTTGTCACTAGGTATTCTTCTATTCGGACTATCCTATCCATGGCAGCAGAGATGGGTTGGCGCGTTCATCAGATGGACGTGAAAACGACCTTCCTCAATGGAGTGATTGAGGAAGAGGTTTATATTGAGCAACCAGAGGGGTTTGAGGTGGAGAGTAGAGAGTCTCATGTATGCAGACTGCAGAGAGCTCTTTATGGGCTCAAGCAGGCACCTCGAGCATGGTACTCGAGGATTGACAGCTATCTACGAGAGATGGGTTCCAGCGGAGTGAGGTAGACCATAACCTGTACTTCTTGGCAGGTGAGGTACCTCTCATACTGGTTCTATATGTGGATGATCTCTTTCTTACAGGAGATAAGGAGTTGATCAGGGACTGCAAGTCCAATCTTGCAGTAGAGTTTGAGATGGAAGACCTTGGGTTGATGCATTACTTTTTGGGTCTAGAGGTTTGGCAGAGAGATGGGTGCTTCTTCATTGGACAGGGGAAGTATGCAGTTGAGATCTTGAAGAGATTCAGGATGGAGGACTGCAAGTCTATGGCTATACCTCTAGTTTCCAACTGGAGGAAGATTGATGCATCGGGAGTAGAGGAGTTTGATCCTACTCTGTATAGGTAGCTTATCGGGTCGCTTATGTATCTGGTCAACACTCGACCAAACATCAGCTTTGCAGTCAACTCTTTGAGTTAGTTCATGGTGAACCCTGGAAGAGTACATTGGACAGCTGCGAAGCATATATTTCGCTAGTACAATGGAGTATGGATTGGTTTATGAGCACAGTGGGAGTATACAGTTGGCAGGTTTCACGGATGCTGACTGGGAAGGATGTGTAGAGGATCGGAAGAGCACTTCAGGTTGCTGCTTCAGCATTGGCTCAGGAGTCGTCTCTTGGTTCAACAAGAAGCAAAAGTCAGTTGCATTGAGCTCAGCTGAGGCTGAGTACATGGCAGCCAGCATGGCTGCATGTGAGGGGATGTGGCTGAGGAAGTTGCTCTCAGGATTGTTCGAGAGTGAGATAAAGACTACTATAGTTCACAACTTCACTGCGATAATCAGAGTGGTATCAACCTTTTTGAGAATTGAATGTTCCATGACAAGAGTAAACACATTGACATCCGGTATCACTTCCTCAGAGATTGTGTTCAGAGAGGAACCATTTGGTTGCAGTACATTCAGACAGATGAGCAGGTGGTAGACATATTCACCAAGGCACTTTGCAAACTCAAGTTTGTGAAGTTCAGAGACAAGTTGGGGTTGTTACCGAATCCCTTCCTCGTTGAGAGGGAGTGTTAGATTATGGCAATTGAGGAAGGTCTTTTGTGCATGCATGTGTCCTTGCATGTATAAGACATTAATTGGAAACCAATTGTATTTAATTAATTCTTCCTAAGTTTTGGAAAATTAATTAAAGTGATTATTAATTAATTATTGGAATATTTTTTATAAAAGTAAAAGTGAAAAATAAAAAGTAAATGGCTGATTTAATCTTAGCCATTGATCTCATCGGAAGATCTCATCCATAGATCTATAGTGAGATTAGGTTTTTCGTTTAGCCAATGATTATAAAAGAAAGGTCAATTGGTGGAGAGGATACACATTCATTCCAACAGAGATTGAGAGAGCAACATTGTGAGAGAGAAGATTTTTGAGAAGAAAATGGAGGAGCAGCGAAGCGAAGAAGAACAACGTAGAGGAGAGAGAGAAGCAGAAAGGATAGGGCAGAGGCAACCGTACAGCAACCAGTTATACTGTCCGTACAGACCATACGAAATCCGTACAGCAGGGTCGTACGGATCCGTACAGTAGGCCGTACAACTGCAGTAGGCAACTACGTTGGGATTCGTGCCAAACTGATAGGTTTTTCTCAGTATTTCTGTGTGTTTCGATATTGCCATTGTTGGCTGAAAATCAATTTTTCTGAATTGTAAAAGGCTCCATATTTTCTGAATAAAATATCTCTTATACTGCTGCACCGGTTTTCCCATCTTGGGTTTTTCCGAGGGTTTATACCCGAAAATATTGTGTTGTTTCTATTGGTGTGATTGACTGGTATATCTCTCAGTGTTTTAATTCTACTGCAAATTTATGAGTGAAGAAACCCTTTGGTGATTGAAAGTAATTAATTGCATGCTTTTAGTCCTAACTGGGTTTTGAAGGAAAATTTACACCACATTCACTTGACTCCATCCATCCATGACCTTCCTTGTTTTGGATTTCACCTTGACTTGCTTTCTTGACTTTTGATATGGAGGACTTCCCCGATCCTACCTCTGTGTTGGATAGCATCCATGTTAGTTTTGTGTCTCAGCTCTGAGTTGGCAACAAAACTTGCCTTTGGTAAGTTGGATTTTATGCCGTTATCATTCTAGTCGGTTGCCCCGATGTGTGGTTTTGTGCGAAATTCCCCCTAGTTGCTTGAGTTGTTGTTGGCTAAAACCTGAAGCAAAATGTACTACCTTGGAAACTAATGGAAGCCCAATGAAAAGGGCTATGAAATGCTTGGAAATGTAAATGCACCCCGGATGCAAGTTGCGATTAGTTGTGCTTATTAGCGCATGTGAAATCCCAGAGGGGTTGTACTAGGCGTAAAAAGCAATGGAAAAATGAATGCTATATCTAAATGATTGCTGGCCATGAAATGAAATAAAAGGTCCTAAAAAGCAATGGTTAAACAAATGCTAAATCTAAAGAATGCTGACCTCATATGGAAAAATACCTCATTGAGCCTACGGGTTATGATTTGAGATGGAGTAAGGGACAGCTAAATCAAAGTGTCCCCTAGAGCCATGAGTGACGGTTCTAGTAGTAGACATTTTTGCCAAGGTTGAATAATCACTCTCTAAACAACTTATCCATTTGTGAGGCACTGCCATTCCCTTTGTTTATCTTGTCCAGCACAGTGTGTAGCTCCCTTTTTCCCCATCCAAAGTATCACTTAATTAAGTTGGTCAAGTCATCCCTTCTACCTAGCCTATTCCTTAGCCTTCGCCCTATGCTAGCAGTTAGGCCATGTCCATTGGATGAAGTATGTCTTTAAAGCTTTGGTGCAAGTAAATTATAAACAACATTGAATATCTATGTATTAACTACCACTTGATTGATGTTTATACTTAAAGTTAGGCTGTGAATATGGTTAAAGGAACATGTCTTAGTCATTTGTTATAATCTAGTCTTTGGTTGTATTTTGACCTAGTCAAACATAGTTTGACCATGGTCATTCTTGGGATCCGTGATGAGATGGACCACTTATGCTTTATGATGTTGATCTATGGTCCCACATGCACCTATTGATGATTCCATATGTTGGACATGTGCTCCAGATGATGATTGATGCAGATGGTCATTTTTATTATTATTTCCAGATCATCATATTTTACACTGTCCGGGTATGGTGGACCCTACAGATGACCCCATAGGTTATCACAAGGTGTATGAGTACTCATCTCTAGTGGTTTTGGGTCTTCTGGATCCATTGAGACACTTATCTTTTAGTTTCGGGCACTCTCCTGCATGCTATTAGCAGTTTTCCACCTATTGACTAGTTTGGGCATGCTAATGTGGCCTATCCAGTAGGAGCATTGGAGGCAAGTCGTTGTCTAGGGCGCTACAGAGGAAGGGGGTGGTCCAGCCACTTGTGTTTACCATTATACTGTTGATGTATTTGTAACTTCGGAATGTATTTCACTTGTATATTTTATATTGTTATTGTACACCCGACGGAGAGGTTATATTCCTCCGATCGGAAGAGTCGTTATTATTATTTGATGGGTTATTAGACTCCTCTTGTGGGGTCGGCCCAGAGATAGGGTTTTATGGGTTATTAGACTCTCCTAGGAGAAGTTGGCCCAGTAGGGTAAAAAAGCAAGTGAGGTAAAGTATAAATAGAGAGCGTGACTCTCTCATTTGTTAATTCACTCACTCACTCACTCACTCACTCATTCGCATAAGTGAGAGAGAGACAAGTTCGCACAAGTGGAGGAGGAGGAGCTACTGGAGTCTATCTTATTGTTTTGGGGTTTTGGACTATTGCTCATTCTATCTCTGAGGAAGTTGCGGGGTTTTCTCCTTTATGGTTTCCCCGGTGAAATGCTTTGTGTCTATTGTCTCTTGTGATTGATTTGCTGTGCTTGTTATTCTCTCAGATAAGATCCTAGATCATATTAAATTAAATGTTGAAAAACTAGCATGGTATCAGAGCTAACCTGAGAAGAAGACACTGTGCAGCTGCGGATGCTAGGGCTTCTTAATTTTTGGGTCTCTTTCCACAGATCATCAAAGGCAGGAGGCTAGGCTGACTCTCCTAAGGAAGGCGCATCTTTCTGTCGAGATAGAATTTGATTCCGAGCATTTTCAGTTTTTGGCCCATCACTGTTGCGGGAAATTAGGGCTTTTGACAGAAGTGGAATTTTGGAGTTCGGAATTTTGGAGTTCTCTCCTCAGCAAAATCGAAGTTTAGAGACCAAGATCAAACTTTTTGGTTGGGCAAAACCTCGGGATCTATCAAACCCTAGTTCAGGTTTCGGACCAGAAAACCAGAATTTGACAGAAATTGCAGATCCGAAATTTGCAGGTCACTTTTGAGGGGTAAATTTTTGGAGTTTTCAAAATCTGAGCACACCAGCTTGCTCTTCAAAATCTGAGCACACTAGCTTGCTCGCCTCAGTCAATAGCATCTCCCTATCCAGTCAGAAGTTTGTAATTCCAAATTTGGATTTTTAGGGTTTCTCTGTCAAGCCCTAGCCAGCTCCAGATCCGGTTCAACAATTCAAGTGGTAAGATCTAAATCTTTTATTTCCATTTGAGTTTCTCATTAAGATGTGTCACCACACCAAGCTTGAGGATAAGCTTGAAGGGGCTGATAACTTCCGAGCATGGAAGTATAGGATTGGGTTAATCCTAGAAGAGAATGAATTGGACACCTACATAAGTGAATAGGCTCCAGTCCCAGAGGGAGATGAGGCTAAGGCCTTACATAAGAAGAACTTGGTCAAGGCCAAGAGGATTATTGTAGATTCTATCAAAGACCATCTCATACCTCATGTGTCTTCTCTAAAGACACCCAAGGAGATGTTTGATTCCTTGACCAAGCTATTTGAAGGGAAGAACATAAATTGGAAGATGACTTTGTGGAACCAATTGAAGAATGTCAAGGTTCAAAATGCAGAGACCATGCAATCCTAATTCACAGGGGTCTCTCAGATAAAAGAAAAACTTGAAGCTGTGGGAGAAGATATAGAGAATGGTGAAAGTGTGACGACCACCTTGAATGGTCTCCGTAGGTCATGGGATTCCTTCATTCAAGGAATTTGTGCTAGGGGGAAGCTCATCTCCTTCAGTAGGCTGTGGGAGGAATGCTCATAAGAAGAAGCTCGACTAGTGGCTCGAGAAGAGAAGATGGGTAATGAAGACCAAGCTCTCATAGCACACTCCAAAAGGCATGATGACAAGAGGGTGCACCACCACAGTAAGAAAGAAAAGCACCACCACCAGAATCAAAGGGGTAACTTTAAACCCGGAAGAGATATGTCCACCATTCGATGCTATACATGTGATGAGAGGGGACACTACTCCAGGGATTGTCCCAGAAATAATAAAGGTGGCTCTCACAAGAAGAAGAGCAACAAAAGAAGGCATCATGCTCACACTGCAGAGGATGATGAACCTCCCAGGAAGAGATCCAAAGAAGAAAGTGAAGATTCTTCAAGCGATGAAGAGTATGTTTTGATTTTTGCCCTCATAGGAACTATTACTCATGGAAGCAATGATTGGCTTATAGATAGTGGGGCTTCCAAGCATATGACAGGATTCAAGGAATCCTTTATGAACCTATCTGAACATGAGTCACCCCACAAAGTAAAACTTGGGGATGATTACCAATATCCTATAAAAGGAAGTGGTGAAGCCTCTTATAAGCTAGACTCTGGGAAGTCTATGAAGATGAAGGATGTCTTGTTTGTACTAGGACTAAAGAAGAACCTTCTCTCCATCTCTGCATTGGATGCAAAAGGTATGAGGGTTGCATTTGTAGATGGCCAAGTTCTTATATGGCCTAAAGGAAAGACTATAGATGATGCAGTAGTGATTGGAGAGCAAGAGGGAGGATTATACAAACTGAAGGGCCAACCAGAAGAAGCCTTGGTCCATGAATCCATGGAGCCAAGTGATTATGGCATAGAAGGCTTGCACATGTGCACTATAGAGCACTACCTCTTGCAAGCAAAGCGGTTGAAGGACTTCCAGAAATCCAGTCGAAGCAAAGAAAGTGAAGAAGGCATCTCCCAGTAGTTCATGCAAGGAAGCAAAGATTGAGAGGGAGTCCACCCAACAAACAAACGAAGATAAGTATCTGAATTGTCATTTCTTGTATATCTGATTATTTAAATAATATTGTTCAATGGTGTATATACTTATGTTTCTTGATTTAGGCTGTGTATTATGCATACTGGGATATTTGCATTAATGAACAGTATACTACTAATATGCATGTGATGGGTAAGTGGCCTATGGCACTGTACAACATTCCATTGCTACTTATCTGGTATGAAACCTTTTTGCTGACATGTTGGGAGTAGTGCACACTCTTAACAATGTTATGCTAGAGATGGAAGGCATCTAGAAAGTTACGGGATATGGATGAATGTTGTATTGAAGCATTGGCTAAAATAATTGCATGACTATATGACATATGTCTTTGTGTAAGAATTTGTTCTGAAAACTATGAAATGTTTCTAATCATGCAATTGAACTTGTCTTGTAGGAAAGACCGTGTACCATCACCTACAAGAGAGATTTGTTTCAAGCATACAACAAATCCAAAAAACTACCTGTTGAAGACATTGAAGAACTAGAAGCACCCAAGAATCGAGATACAACAATGAATGAAGTAAATCCAGAAGAAGATTGTGAGATAGAAGATCCACAGGAACCTGTAGATCCACCACGTGAGAAGAATTCTCACAAGAGGAAACCAGCATGGGTACGAGAAGCAATTCAAGATGCAGAGAGATATGGTGCTCCAGAAGGAATGCATAGAGAAAGCAAGTGGCTGAGACCATTCTCCAGTTATGTAGCCTTGTTGTGTGACATCATTGACAAAGAGCCTTCCAACTATGAGGAAGCAGCTGAGAAGAAAGAATGGAAGGATGCCATGATCGAGGAGTATCAATTGATCATGAAGAATGATGTCTGGGATGTGGTCCCGAGACCAGGAGGGAAGTTTGTAGTGACTTCCAAGTGGATCTACAAGATCAAGCATGTTGCAGATGACAGCATAGAGAAATACAAGGAAAGATTTGTGGCACGTGGCTTCTCCCAGAAAGAAGGAATAGTGTATGAGGAGACATTTGCACCCGTAGCCAGATATACTTCCATCAGATCAATACTTGCTCTGGCTGCAGTGATGAAATGGAAGATACACCAGATGGATGTCAAGACAGCGTTCTTGAATGGTGTAGTGGAAGAGGAAGTATATGTGGAGTAGCCACTTGGGTTTGAGACACATGACAGGGAGACTCATGTGTGCAAACCGAAGAAAGCCTTGTACGGTTTGAAACAGGCACCCAGGACGTGGTATGGTAGGATAGACAACTTCCTGACTAGTTTGGGCTTTACTAAGAGTAAAGCGGATTCCAACCTTTACTACAAGGTTGAGGAAGGCAATCCAGTGATACTCCTACTGTATGTAGATGACCTGTTTGTGACAGGTGAGGATGGATTGATTGCTGACACGAAGAGGAAGCTTGCTGCCGAGTTCGAGATGAAGGACTTGGGTATGATGCACTATTTTGTAGGCATGGAGGTGTGGCAGAGTGCGGATGGAATCTCCCTTGGACAAGGAAAGTATGCAATAGAGATCTGGAAGTGGTTCGGGCTGATGGACTGCAAGGCCATGGCCACACCTATGGCATCGAACCTGAAGCTATTGAGTGATGCTTCATCAGAGTCGGTTGATGCCATGATGTATCCTTAGATGATTGGGTCCTTGATGTACCTGACGAATACGAGACCAAATATTTGCTTTGCTGTGAACACATTGAGCTAGTTCCTGATGGATCCGAGACATGTTTACTTGATTAATGCAAAGCATATTCTGAGGTACCTGAGGGGTACGGTTGATTATGGGCTCAAGTATGATGTGAATTAGAAGATTAACCTGGAGGGTTATGTTGATTCGGATTGGGCAGGCAGTGCCATTGATAGGAAGAGCACTTTGGGGTGCTGCTTCAGTATGGGATCAGGTGTGATCTCTTGGTTTAGCAGGAAGCAGTCCTGCGTGGCACTAAGTACAGCCGAAGCAGAGTATGTCACAGCTTGTTTGGCTAGTTGTGAGGCAGTATGGTTGAGGAAACTACAGTCTAATTTATTTGATCTCCAGTTGGATGCTACTTGTATATATTGCGACAACCAAAGTTGTGTGAAGTTGTCGGAGAACCCAGTGTTCCATGACAAGTCGAAGCACATTGAGATCAAGTTCCACTATATTAGGGATATGGTGTAGAGAGGAGCAGTGAAGCTCCAGTATGTTGTGACGGGCGAGCAGATAGCCAATGTATTGACCAAGCCGCTGGCCAGAGTGAAGTTTGAATACTTCAGAGAGAAGCTTGGTGTACTTTAGATCGAAGTTCCTTCCAAGGGGAAGTGATGAGTCCGGAAGACGTAGATGCACACAGGCCATTCTCACATAGTGGTAGGAAAGTCGTCCTATGGTGTAGATGTAAGGGCTGGGGCCATTCTCACATGGTGGTAGGAAAGCCCTCCCTTGGTGCAGATGTAAGGGCTGGGCCATTCTCACATGGTATTAGGAAAGTTCTCTCATGGTGTAGATGTAAGGGTTGGGCATGGATTTTCCGACATGGTTAGAGGTTAGTCCTTCCATGGTCGTTGATGTAATTGTCGTGGCTTTTCCGATACGGTAAGAGGAAAGTCCTTCCATGGTCGATGTAATTGCCGAGCTTTTCCGACATGGTCAGAGGAAAGTCCTTCCATGGTCATTGATGTAATTGCTGAGCCTTTCCCGGATGGTCAGAGGAAAGTCCTTCCATGCCGGTGATTGTAAGTGCTATGTTGTGTGCATATGGGCTATGCTCCGTTGACGATGAGATGATCTGAAGATGATGAGGTGACAGCAGGGTACACAGGTTTTGCATAGGCATACAATCAGTCCTGGGATGCTCCTTCAGGTTTTGTAGTGGCATATAATCAGTCTTGGGAGATCTTGCAAGTTTTGCAGAGGCAATGTAATCAGTCTTGAGATATACCTACTTGATGGCTTGCTCGCAGAGATGATGAAGACCTACATGGAGGCTAGGCCTACATCCAACATGAAAAAGGGTTGGCTCTGTAGAACTTCCTATGAGGAGTAGATTGGAGATTGATGATCGAGATAGCAACAATAGTGACGATGATGATCCAGCTTTGATGATGATCCAGTGATGAAGACTCATGCCGATGAACTGTGTCAAGAAAATACCTTCCTAGTTAAAAGGGAGTGTTGATGTATTTGTAACTTCAAAATGTATTTCACTTGTATATTTTATGTTGTTATTGTACACTCGATGAAGAGTTTATATTCCTCCGATCGGAAGAGTCATTATTATTATTTGATGGGTTATTAGACTTCTCTTGTGGGGTCGGCCCAGAGTTAGGGTTTTATGGGTTATTAGACTCTCTAAGGAGAAGTTGGCCTAGTAGGGTAAAAAGGCAAGTGAAGTAAAGTATAAATAGAGAGTGTGACTCTCTCATTTGTTCATTCACTCACTCACTCACTCACTCATTCGCATAAGTGAGAGAGAGACAAGTTTGCACAAGTGGAGGAGGACGAGCGGCTAGAGTCCATCTTATTGTTTTGGGGTTTTGTACTTGTTATCACCTAAACTGTAGTTACCCCTATGGATGTATCCACTCATGGATGGCAATAGAGAAGAGCAAGTCAAAAGGTGCAACCACGATCACCTCGACCTCCAATATATGGTTGTCACGCCAGTCGAGGCAACCTTCACTTTATGTTATCTATCCCAGACAACAAAGGGGGAGACACGATCCACTCCCGACAGGAGAGATCAAAACCAAGACACCAAATCAAGTTAATTCTAAGTGAAGGTGTATGGTTTATCCTAGACCTTAGGATGAAGTCACAAGACAAGTGAGGGGTTCAATGAGTATAGCTTTGGTTCATTATTGATGTGAGAGTGACTTATGATTTGTGAAATAGGATCTAGGATTAAAGTACTAGTTCAATGTGAGAAAATCCACTGCCTTGGGAACCGTGTCCAATGCAGGGTAGTTTATGGGTTGAATTGGGGCTAACTAGTACAAGTGACAAGCTTGATCATGATACATGATGACATCAAAAGGTTTAGTTCACCACACAAAGGTCAAACCACAAGTTAATCCAACAATATAGGAAAGTTGAATTTACTTGGAGAGAAACCAGTGCCTTGGGAATTGGGATAATGGAGTCAAAGTAAGGTTAACTTGTGGTTAAGGACTCCTATTGCATGAGACAAGTGGGCAATTAAAGACTTGATGGATGAATAGGTCTAGATCTAGAGATTTAATGTTTTGACCTAAGTGGACCACAATCCCTTAAAACAAGGAATGCTATCCCCAAGGCAAGATTTGACAAGGTGACCTACTAGACCTAGGTTTTGAATTATGCCCGTTCCAAATCCACAAAAATCTCATATACCCATGTCCTAGAAGTGAGTCAACTCACTTCTCCAAGGTGGTGCGACTTTACCCAAGGAGGCTAAAAAGTGGGATAAATGACTCAAGACAAGTCCAATGGCATCCAAACTTTAGATCCAAGTAGTTTAAGCAAGTGAGAGTATGGATCTACAATTTCAAGGCAATCCGATGGCTAGATCTTACTAGATCTGAGTTTAAAGATACCAAGTGGTCCAAAATGGGGATTAAATCCCTTAAAATGTGGAATAGGGCCCACAAGGTAGAAATCAGAAAAGTGACAATTTGGGGGTAGGTTATTGGATGTGTAAATCATGAAACAAGTGGGATCTCAACTACCCACGTACTAGATCTAGGTCAGCCCACCAAACTAGGAAGTGCGCCTTGCTTGGAGAGGCTAAATGCCTTGGGAAGAGGGTCAAACAGAGGCCAATCCTCACCAAACTATAGATCCGGGATGCCGTGGATACTATAGAGGTGGGTTTTAAATATCTTACCCAAGAAGCCACTAGATCTTAGTAGATCTGAAAAAATGTAAAAATGAGGGTTTGAAGAAATAAGGGTGTTATCAATTTATGAGCTATGTCAATGGATTGGATCAAGATAAGAGAAACAAACCTATGGATCTTACGTGGGTAACCTTGTAGATGCCTTGATGATGATGATCTATGCAAACCCGATCAATTTGAGAAGCTTTGAGGTAGTTTTCTATGCAATCGATTTAGTCCAAGAAGCCAATGCGCCTTCCCTCCTGCACAACAAACGTCAACAATATCAAATTTGATGTAATCAAGAGATAAGACTAATGCCACAAGAGAAGTAATAGAAAGATAGCATAGATCACAATGATACTAATGATACCCCCCTGATACAAGCAAATGCCAAGAAAGTCGATTTGAAGAAGCCTTGCAAAATCGCCCTTGTTGAAGTCTCCCTCCTGTAGACAAGACAATGATTTCCAAAATAGATAGATCTTACCACAAATTCCAAATGCTAGGTTGCAATAGACTTTCCAATCACCATCTAAGAACACCAGATGCAAAGGAGACCACAAGAATTTCCACCATAAAGTTTTTCTATACCAATAATCCAAGAGCCAAAGACCCCTTACAATGAGAAGCTCTCTCCTTTAAATAGGAAGGAGAGGCATCAAAATCCTAACCACTTTTCGAATGAGTGGCTAAGATTAAAAGATACAAATGTCTAATCAATGGTTGAGATGAGCTCAACGATAAAATACATGGATCACTAATAAAATATAATATAAGTGGACAAAATCACCCTAGAAGAGGGGAATCCCACCAAATCATGATGACAAAATATAATAGGAAGCTTATGGTGGGTCCAAGAGGTAATTTTAGCCACCCTTGGTCAATCCCCATAGCACAATAATAATAAAATAGTCATCAATATACCAAATCGTGCCTCTATGGTCAAATCGTAGGCCTCAAAAGACCTCAGAAATCATCAGAAAGTGCCGTAAGTGATGGATGCGGGCCCCGATGAAGCTGAAACTGCTGGAGGAGGTGTGGAAGACATCAATCCATCATCACTGATCATCCCATGCCAAAACATTGCCTCAATAGCCCAAATCGAATTCCTCAATAGCCATTTCTACCAATCCTGAAATGCCTCGGGAAGCGTGAAACTGCCCCAAACTGCCTGCTGGAGTGCCTGCGCTGTCAAGGTGAGGGAACGAGTGTGTCCGGGAGGGGGGTAATATGGTAAAAACAAGTGGTTGGACCACCCCCTCCAAGTACAGCGCCCTAAGTCAACCAGATAAAAATCACATCTGCTTTGACAGGGTCTCCGACAGACCAAAATTGCACTGGGATAGCCTACTGAGGCTCAATCATCACTATGAGTGCCCGGAACTGAAAACAAACTGTCTCATTGGACTCAGAAGGTCCAAATCCATCCAAGATGCGTACTCATACGCCATATGAGTCTCTGCATGATCAAAATATATATCCAATATATCGGAACATGTCAAATAATAATAATCTGTAAATGATCAAATACTGCTGTAAACCATGAATCATCATCATAACCCTGTAGCTGCTGCATAGAATCATCATATACATGTATATAGACCATATATCATCTATCCATATCATCACAAGGTCCAACCATCTCATGTCCTATGGTTGACCTAGGTCAAACTAGGTTTGACCAAGTCAACATTACCAAATATAACTCAGACCATCATCAGAAGCTGCTGCAAAGTGTCAAAGGTTAATGCATGCTCTACAACTTATTCAAATAACAATTATTACACAAAGTAATCATTGCTGGTGATCTAAATCAAATATATAATGTCATTAATTATTATTATTACTCAGACTAGACTTTCAAGACCATACTCACTTCATAGTTGTGATCAATTTGCTAGTGAAGGGTGAAGGCTAAAATAACTAGCTAGGCTAAGGGATGACTTGACCGACTTAACTTTGTGACACTTTGGCAATGGGAAAGGGAACACACACCATAGTATATACTGAATGAGCAACAACACAGGGAATGGCGGTGTCTCACAAATGGATAAGTTGTTTAGAGAGTGCTTATTCAACTTAGGCATCATGTCTACATCAAGTTGATCCAGGTTCATTAGGATCATTCAATTTCATTTCATGGCTTTTTTGGCCTACATAACCCTTCGGATCTCAGGTGGGCTGATAAGCACAACTAGTTGCAGCTTGCATCTAGGGCATGTTTTTCATACATGTATAAGGTCAGCAATTGTTTAGATATAGCTTTTAAGAATCATTGCTTTTTGGACCTTTCTTATTTTCTTCGAGGAGTATTTTTCAGCAGTTCATCGCTCTTGCCCTTTTTAGTTTCCATGGGCGAATTTATCAGTTTCCATAAATAGTACATGAGCTTTTAGTTTTAGCCAACAACATCTCAAGTGACTAGGGGGAGTTTGAGCCAATGGCAAACCTCGGGACAACCGACCAGAATGATTTAGGTCTACAATCCAACTCACCAAAGGTAAGTTTTGTCACCAACTCAGAGCCGAGACACAGTAAACAGGGAAGCTCATCCAATACAGAGGCTACAGTGGGGAAAAGTCCTCCATGCCACTGGTCAAGTAGTAAGTCAGGGTGATAAACTAAAAGGTAGGCAATGGATGGATGAAGACAATGAATAATGGAGCCAACACTAGCAAGCCAAGGTATGGTGGAATGATCACCTCTATTCTCCCTAAGGAGGGTAAGACCAATGAGTATGAATAGTGAACTTCTAAGTCTGAGTAGGGACAATATAGTATATATAATAAGATCAACCAGGTCCACATATCTATATGATCGCTAGATCATGACACTAAGTGCTAAGACATGCTATAAGTATAAGTATAAAAGCAATATAACCATAACACAATGATATACCTGCTGAGTCATATACCTGAATGCTCATCATCTGAAACATCACCTGTCCTCTGAAACTGCTACTGCTACTCTGGGCACTACTGACTGCTCTGTACAAATGGTATAATGGCTACATCGGTCATCTCTCTGAGTGTCCTGAGACTCAGTCATGGCATAGGGAATACAATTGCTGTCCAAAATTTGATAGTGATCCAATATAGATGCTCATCTCAGCATCTCAAATGTAAGGGAATTGGCTGAATAGTGTACCGGCATCAGAAAAATAATGTATGGTAGCCCGGCTACTATATATGTGATAACAGTACTATTGCTCATTCTATCTTTGAGGAAGTTGCAGGGTTTTCTCTTTTATGGTTTCCCCGGTGAAATGCTTTGTGTCTATTGTCTCTTGTGATTGATTTGTTGTGCTTGTTATTCTCTCAGATAAGATGCTAGATCACATTGAATTAAATGTTGAAAAACTAACATATACCCCCCTTCCAGACATCATGGTACACTTAGTTTGACAACGTAGGCACTCGAGAGGCAGTTTTGGTCAGTTTGAGTGTTTGCAGGAGGATTAAAAATTGGAATAAAAAGGTCATTGATGAATTCAATTTGGGCAATTGAGGCAAGGTTTTGGCAGTTGGTCTGTTCAGAGGTCATCCATAGTGTATCCCCCTTCTTCCAGATCAGTTGGCACCAGTCAGTGGGGTCCACATGGGCTACAGGAGCTCTTTTATTGTATTTCTCTCTGTGATGATGGGGACAGGATTTGATCATTTGTATACTTCGACATGTCATTGAGTCGTATTCTATATTATTGTGCCATGGGGACATGCTAGTGAAGGGGAATAATACCTCCTAGCCCCACCATGTGCTCCTAGTCACTTGTCCATGTCATTATGTTATGGATCCTATGTATCTAGCCACCCCCATGTATGACGTCACCCCTCCTAGAAGCTTTTTAACCATGATGTCATCCTCTATTTGAGTGATCCATGTCTATTGTTATGTTGGCTCATCTTACCCGTTGATTACATTGTTATATCTTTTGATCTCAACCACTAGTTTTCAAAAGTGGTTTAGGGTTTTGGTCTTTCTCTCCTATAAAAGGAAGAGACCCCCTATTGTAAAAGCACCTTTGGGCTCTGGAAAACTTGGAATAAAATATTATTTTTGCAGATTTTCTTCTTGGCTTTGATTGGGTTGCTCTTGTACATGGTTATGCATGTTTTTCTTTTAGACATTCTTTTCTTTACAAGTGATTTCGACATCTACTGAAGGAGGCCGAACTGGTTGAAGCTAGGAGTGCGTTTTGCATGAAGGGAAGATTGTATCGGTTGTTCACATCCCCTTTGGGCAAGACGTCTTCATCTTGAGGGAGGCCGAACTGGTTGAAGCTAGGAGTGCATTTTGCATGAAGGGAAGATTGTATCGGTTGTTTACATCCCCCTTGGGCAAGACGTCTTCATCTTGAGGGAGTTTTTCAATTGTGCTTTGTCCATTGATTGCTTCTTTGACATGGCATGCTTAGATCTCATTGATTTGTGGATCAAATCTAACTTTTTGTAGTTTGATTTACAGGTTGAATGGTGCATCTCTCCTCCTAGGGCTTGGACGATTATGCTTGGAATCACTTGGATCTAGCTTGGAATTGTAACTAAAGGAAAAAATCATCTATGTGCAAAGTAGCCGCAAGAGTTTGAGGTAATATCTACAAGGTACATATCCATTTTGCTTGTTCTCCATCCTATTGGTCACATAAACCCTTAAAATTCAAAACCCTCTTTTTTCTATTTTTTTAGATCTACTTGGATCTAGCATGCTTTTGGGGATAAAACTTAAGACCCACCTCTATAGTATCCACGACAATTCGGATCTAAAGTTTGGTGGTGTTTGGACTCCATTTGGCCCATCTCCCAAGGCACCTAGTCCTCCTTGAGTGAAAACGCATTCCTTGAGGGAGGCTAGTTTGTTAGTTCCAAGACGTGGGTAGTTGAGATTCTTGCTTCATTGGACAAATCACCCCCTAAAACCTACCCCTAGCGCTTCACCCTATTGATTTTCACCTTGTGGGCCCCATTTCTCATTTTGAGGGTTGAGCTCCACTTAGGTCATTAGGTGATGCATTTTCTTTTTCAGATCTATGAAGATCTAGCAAGCATTTGGACTTGATAATTGAAACCCACCTTGCTTATTGCCTAAACTATCCTGATCTAGAATTTGGTTAAATTTGGACTCCATTTGCCCCCTCAATTTAAGGCACTAGTCTCCCTTAGGCAATTCGCACTCCTTGGGTTAGTGGCCTTTTTCTAGATCCCATATGTGGGTATTGCTCCTTTCATCTTTAGTCCATATATCGATGCTATATCATACCCCTTAGTGGCATTTCACTTCTAATTTTGACCTTGTGGGCCCATTTGGACCATTTTCCACTTTTTAAGGCTGGGCCCCACGTGGGTACTGTTATCACACTTGTAGTTGTCCCAAAAGGTATCCCATCCGGGATGGTAGAGGAGATGGACAACTAAAGAGGTGACCTAAGAGATGCCACAGTTCCCAATGCAAGCTGGGAGTCATGTCAACCGAGGCACTCTTCACTTTAGATCAAGATGAATCAAGACCTAGGGGGAGACCCTACAACCAATCAGAGATGATTGGACCCAAACAAAGGTTCCTAGGGATATGTAAAAGACAAGTTACGGAAACCAATGCAAGGTTGGGTGGACCTAGAAGTTTAAATGTTGTTAAAAGAGGCTTAGGGAATGACTTATGTTTCAACCAATAAATGATTTAGGCTACATGATGAGATAAGATGACAAGATCTAGTACCATGAAATACACAAGTGGGGCCCACTTCCTTGGGATATGGAAATGGCTCAAATGGGACCCACAAGGTGAAGTTAAGGGTGTAAATGGTACTAAGGGCTATACTATGAGTAGATCTATGGATCTAAAGTGAAATTAGAGATACCCACATATGGGATCTAGGACTTGACGCAATTCCCAAGGAGTGCGAATTACCCTAGGTGGACTAGTGCCTTGATAGATGGGTTAATGGAGTCAAATGAGATGTCAAATTGTAGATCGAGACACCTAGGATGCAACTCAAGTGGGCTATTCAAGATGTGATGATTGGATCTTAGTAGATCTAATATTTCACTATGTGACCCAAGTGGATAACAATCCCCAAAATGAGGAATGATACCCCCAAGGCAGAACTTCACAAAGTGAGATACTAGGTAGGGGTTTCAAGGTATGCTCTTTCCAAATCAAGTGGGATCACAACCACCCATGTCCTAGAAGTGGACAAACTCAAACACCCAAGGAGTGCGACTTTGCCCAAGGAGGGTTAAAAGCATGGAAAAGTGTGTCAAATCAAGTCCAATGGCCACCAAATTGTAGATCCAAGTAGTTTAGGCAAGTATGAATGTGGATCTTGAAAATCATGGGCATCCAACCCAAAAGTCACCAGATCCCCTAGATCGCATGTAAAATAACTCATTAGGCATAACGACCCTATCACTGATTTCAAACCTTCGGCGATTTACAGACTGAGGGATGGCTTCAATAACACGTTCAGGAATAGGCTGGATGTCAGAATTGCATTGAGGTTGAGGTGTTACTATGCTTGAATTCCTATCAGGAGGAATTGCATCAAACCTAGGAGATCCACCATTTAAAGGTACAGCTACCCTACCAATCAAGACCTCTCTAACTACTCTCCTAGGAGGACTCTCTACTCTTGTTTCTTCAACTTGTGGGTGAATGATATACTTTGGAGCTTCCCCCACAGTCCAAAAGTCTCTATCAACATCCTCATCTTCTTTCGCATGGACTAGAGGTGGTAGGTTTTGGTTCTCAATACTTCTGCTACTACCTTCTCTGGATGGGATAGGAATGGTCATAGTTTCTAAAGCTGCCAGATGATTAGCGGGAAGGGACAAATGACTAGGAACCGTGCTAGGAATGCTCCGAGTTCCCGTATCTAAAGATGTTGGTGAAGAAGTAGGACTGTGAAATGAATCTATGGAGTTCATACTTTCTTCACCAATAGGTAATTCACCGAGAAAAAGGAAACTAGGATAAGGTGGAAGCAGACTTGGCTCGGCAGGCTCTTCCTGAAAAATAACTAGATTATTCAAAGATTAAGGCATCATGGATTAAGGCATGTTCTTGCCAACTCATGGAGTTGTCATTTACTTGCCTCGAAACCCCATCTTCCAAGGACAAATGGGACAAATGATCAGGAACATCAAAAAAATGATAATCAGTTGGTTCCACATCATTCCTTTTAGAAGAGGGAAGATGTGTTCCTTCATTGTTATTTTCCCAAGGAGTGATGTGAGGTAAGCCTTGTCTTCCTCTTTCTTTGATAAGGTCGACTAGGAAAAACCACTCATGTACTGTCCTAGGTATATACTCACCCCTTCTAATTCGTTCAAAGTTAACCTCAGAAGTATTTAGTTGAGTGGTGGGTTCAGGTTGTTCAATGTGTGGCCCTACACCACTAGGTTGGTTCAAAGTCCTAAGTTCTTTCGACGTTTCACCCCGAAGCGACTCAAGGTTTGTTTCTCTAACAGTAATAGCTCTTTCCCTTTCTTCCTCAGAAGAACTATCATCTCCAAATGATCTCCAAATGTTTTCCCTTTCTGGACTAGGATCATCATTGTGGCCACCCATGACCATGAAGATACCTTCAGGTAATAACTCACCCTCACCAAAAGTGTTGTTCCTTATACCATCCTCATAACTCTCAAGATGACCATCATAAAACGGTTCCCGATATACCCTAACCAATGACCCATCAGAGTTGGGGATAGTAGCATATGATAAGTCCATCTGAAGATGTCCCCCTAACCTAGCAGGCCACTTCCTACAAAGAAGCATGCCATAGGCTGGAAGGAGATCTATGACTACTATGTCCATTAGCATGGATATGTCGGGGCATGAAAACAGGTCAGCTCTTAAGTTTTTAATCAAGCCAAAGACTTGAATTGGTCTAGAGTCAATCCCACAAACGTTTCCATAAGGCCTAGTGATTTTTAATCCCATGGCTTCCATGACTTGCAAAGGCATCACATTCATGGAGGCACCAGAATCCAACATACAATTATGAAGAAGGGTATCACCAATGTGAAGTGTAAGATAAAAAGGTTGGTGACCACCATTCTTCCTCTCATATAAGGCAGTTTGGATGTTAATGGGAGGGTCCTCCTCTTTATCAACCATAGCACTAGGTGCTGAGTTTTGAAAAGATGAACCTTCACCATTACTTGTGGCAGTCTCGAGGTTACTCTCGAAAAACTCTACCACTTGCTCCTTTATTGATGGTATTTTCATTAATTCAGTGAGTGGAATATTATGCATAACTTTGTCCAATTCTCTTTCAATGTTGATATCCAAGTCATACTCAGGAAGAGGAATTGTCTCACTCACTGGACTAGGCAGCTCATTGCTTCTCTTTTCACCGAAAGGTGTAGGCTTTTGGCCATCCTTTCTTCGTTGATAGGTTCTAGGAGGAACTTGACTACTACTACTAACTTGCTCAGTAGCATAGATGGGACAACTAGGGTTGGGCTCTTCTATGGACTCTTCTTCATGATCAATCAAAATCCTTCTGAAGTCCTTGTCAAGTTTTAAGTCATCAACCCAGTTAATGTTCTTTGGAGAATCAGGAGTATCATCACCATGGGTGGTATACTTGGGATCTTCCAACTTTTGTTCTTCAGACCAATTTATGATAGGAGGTTTAGGTGAAGCTTGGCTCACAGGGTTTCTTCTATCACCTTCATTAGGTTTCTTTTGTTGATTCCAATAAGGCTTGGGACCATAGGGCTGCCTATACCTTTCAGTTTCTTTGCTCTTAGCTAGATCCCTAGTCAGGAGAGTTAAATTCTTCATCATTTCATGCATGCTCTGCATCATCTCATTGGGATCTTTACTAGGCTCTTTCCCCTTTTTAAACTTAGGCTCAGATCTGGATGAAGATCCACTGATCAAGTCAAAGAAATTTTGCTTTCCCATGGAAGCAGCATTCGCTTCGGCCTTTCTAGCATTATCTTGTGCTATTTTCAAACTACCAGGGTCTTTGTCTCTCAGATGGTAACTGAGGTAACCTTCATATGCATTGAGGTAATGAATTAAAATAGCCTGATCAAGAGGCCTTATGGTACTTGGGATGTTGGCCACAGTCTTGTCAAAGCGAAGGTTAAACTCATGGACCAACTCGTTCTCTTTCTTTTTGATGTCGAAAAGTTGGTGTAAAAGGAAGCGCCCATCTAACTTGACTGATCACTCTTGTTTGAGTTTATCAGTGAATACATCGTATCCATTGATTGACGATGTAGGCAAACGGTCAAATCACTTGCGAGCATCACCCTCTAAGGATGCAAAGAGACCCCTCATAAACACATCTTCTTCCTCAGCCCCATAAGCTTCCATGTGAGACCAGACATTTTCTATGTGGTCCTCAATGGAGGTCGCACAATTCCCATTGAACTTTGGGATCTTTTGAAAGTACTTGTCTAGCATATCATGGGGGGCACCTACGACCTGGGAAAAGTCTGAAGGAGAGGCTCTAGCCTTGTTTCCAAAAGCACGAGCGACAGGAGGATTGTTTTGGTTATTGTTTCCAGAATTAGATTGATTGTTTCCAACCATTGAGTTGACTGGAATTATGTTAGGATTAGGATTAGGATTATGAGATGAAGGAGGAACCGAATTGAACAAAGGGGATCCCATGATACGGTTTGGAGAATCTGAGTTAACAAGTTTCCAAAAGAAGTTAGATGATTGGGCTTTAGGATCTCTAATTGATTTGGATTTGATTTACTTCGAGTGTTGTAAGGATGACTATGAGCTCGCTCCTCAGCGGAGTCACGATTATGAGTCTCCAGGTAGACTTTTAAACTCTTCTACCAAGATGAATGTCGTTTAAAGTGTAGGGAGAGAGTGAGATAAATAGATGGATATATCGAACCAAGGTAGGCCTCTACCTTCCCCGACAATGGCGCCAAAAATGTTATCACACAACTTGTAGTTGTCCCAAAAGGTATCCCATCCGGGATGGTAGAGGAGATGGACAACTAAAGAGGTGACCTAAGAGAAGCCACGGTTCCCAATGCAAGCTGGGAGTCATGTCAACCGAGGCACTCTTCACTTTAGATCAAGATGAATCAAGGCCTGGGGGGAAACCCTGCAACCAATCAAAAATGATTGGACCCAAACAAAGGTTCCTAGGGATATGTAAAAGACAAGTTATGGAAACCAATGCAATGTTAGGTGGACCTAGAAGTTTAAATGTGGTTGAAAGAGGTGTTATCACATATATAGTAGCCGGGCTACCATACATTATTTTTCTCATTCCAGTACACTATTCAGCCAGTTCCCTTGCATTTGAGATGCTGAGATGAGCATCTATATTGGATCACTATTAGATTGTGGACAGCAGTTGTATTCCCCATGCCATGACTGAGTTTCAGGACACTCAGAGAGATGACCGATGTAGCCATTATACCATTGGTACAGAGCAGCCAGTAGTGCCCAGAGTTACAGCATCAGTTCCAGAGGACAGATGATGGTACAGGTTGATGTGCATTCAGGTATATGACTCAGCAGGTATATTACGGTGTTATGGTTAGATTGCTTTTATACTTATTCTTATAGCATGTCTTAGCACTTAGTGTCATGATCTGGCGATCATATAGATATATGGACCTGGTTGATCTATTATATATATTATATTGTCCCTACTCAGACTTAGAAGTTCACTATTCATACTCATTGGTATGTACCCTCCTTAGGGAGAATAGAGGTGATCATTACACCATACTTTGGCTTGCTAGTGTTGGCTCCATCATTTCATTGTCTTCATCCATCCATGGCCTACCTTTTAGATTATCACCCTGACTTACTACTTGACTAGTGGCATGGAGGACTTTTCCCCACTGTAGCCTTTGTATTGGATGAGCTTCCCTGTTTATTGTGTCTCGGCTCTGAGTTGGTGACAAAACTTACCTATGGTGAGTTGGAGTTCCTTGGAATTCCCCCTAGTCACTAAAGTTGTGTTGGCTAAACCTGAAACTTTTAGTGCTGCCATGAATACAAAATCTGGAAAAAATGAAATGCTATATCTTGTATGAAAAGCCCATTCATGCAATGTGTTTCTAAACACACATGAATGAAAGGCATGCCAAATGAAAATGGCCATGAAAATAAAATGTTATATCTTGTGGAAAATAAATACCTAGGTAAACAAGCTGTCCATGACACACCTAGAAGTGCTCAGGTAAACAAGTGCCTTAAAAACACACCTGCAGCAGAAAGCCTAAAATAAATGTAAATCTATGCAATGTGTTTATAAACACACATAGATCAAGGCTATGGAAACTTCAGGCCCAAAAAGCAATGGAACTTAAATGCTATATCTAAACAATTGCTGGCCTTATTTGTATTATGGATTGTGCGCATCTGTGAAGGTGAATAAACCCTCTTTAAACAACTCATCCATTTGTGAGACACCGCCATTCCCTGTGTTATTACTCATTCAGTATATACTATGGTGTGTATTCCCTTTCCCTTGCCAAAGTGTCACAAAGTTAAGTCAGTCAAGTCACCCCTTAGCCTAGCCAATTATTTCAACCTTCACCCTTCACTAGCAAATTGATCACAGCTATGAAGTGAGTATGATCCTGAAAGTCTAGTCTGAGTAATAATAATAATTAACGACACTATATATTTGGATGTAGATCGCCAGTTATGATCATTATGTGTTATAATTGCTATTTGAATAAGTTGTAGAGCATGTATTAACCTTGACACTTTGCAGCAGCCTTGGATGATGGTCTGAGTTAAATTTGGTCTTGGTTAGAACTAGTTTGACCATGGAGGACCATGGGACATGAGATGTTAGACCTTATGATGATATGGATAGATGATATATGGTCTATGTACACATACATGATGATTCTATGCAGCAGCTACAGGGTTATGATGATGATTCTTGGGGTACAACAGTGTTTGATCATTTACAGAGCATTATTATTGGCCTTGTTCCGGTATATTGGATATTTATTTTGATCATGCAGAGACTCATATGGTGTATGCGTACACATCTTGGATAGATTTGGACCTTCTGAGTCCAATGGGACAGTTTGTTTTCAGTTTCGGGCACTTACAGTGATGATTGAGCCTCAGTAGGCTATCCCAGTGCAGTTTTGGTCTGTTGGAGGCCCTGTCGGAGCAGATGTGATTTTTATCCGGATGACCTAGGGCGCTGATGATGGAGGGGGTGGTCCAGCCACTTGTTTTTACCATATTACCCCCCCTCCGGATACACTGGTGCCCTCACCTTGACAGCGCCAGCACTCCAAGAGGCTGTTTGGGGCAGTTTCACGCTTCCCGAGGCATTTCAGGATTGGTAGAAATGGCTATTGAGGAAATCGATTTGGGCTACTGAGGCAAAGTTATGGCATGGGATGATCAGTGATGATAGATCGGGGCCTTCCACACCTCCTCCAGCAGTTTCAGCTTCATCGGGGCCCGCATCCATCACTTATAGCACTTTCAGTGGATTTCTGAGGTCTTTTTAAGGACCACGACTTGACTATGGAGGCACTATTTGGTACATTCATGATTATTTATTGGTTATTGTGCTATGGGGATTGACCAAGGAGGGATAAAATTACCCCTTGGACCCACCATAAGCCTCTTATGATATTTTATCATCATGATTTGGTGGGATTCCCCTCTTATAGGGCGATTTTGTCCACTTACATTATATTTTATTAGTGATCCATGTATTTTATTGTTGAGCTCATCTCAACCATTGATTAGACATTTGTATCTTTTAATCTTAGCCACTCATTCAAAAAGTGGTTAGGGTTTTGGTGCCTCTCCTTCCTATTTAAAGGAGAGAGCTTCTCATTGTAAAGAGGACTTTTGGCTCTGGATTATTGGAATAGAAAATTATTATTGCATCTATCTCCAGTGTTGTGGTGAATGTTTTTGGTGTTCGTAGGTTGGTTCTTCCTTTGCACTGAGTTATTGGAGATCTTGTTTGCCATATACTTTGTACCACGATTTTGCATCTACAGGTGGAGGCCGATTTGCTTGGAGGAGGAGGTATTGGTAGGGGAAGACTCTCCCTACTTCTTCTTTGGAGCTCTTCGTTGGTAACAGGGAGTATTACTGTCCCAGGACCTTCTATTTCATGTTACTATTGCATTTCTCTTGTATTTCTTCCATACTTGATCTTACTGATTGAATCTTCATTCCTTGGTTTGACAGGTAGAGGAAGGCGCACTTGTGGGCTAGGGCATCAATTCGGCAAGCAAATCAACAATCTCTCATTTGATCTCTGCGGGAATCTTCCTCAACATCAAGGCATCTCATCCACATCACTCAGGTATGATCTCAAGGTAAGTTCTATCTCCATGATCTATCCAATTGTCTAAAATATTTAAAAACCCTAAATACTTCAAAACCCCATTTTACATTTTTTCAGATCTACTTAGATCTAGTGGGTTGTTGGGCATAGTATTGAAAACCCACCTCTATAGCATCCACGGCATCCCGGATCTATAGTTTGGTGAGGATTGGCTTCCGTTTGACCCCCCTCCCATGCCAACTTAGCTTCTCCCAAGCAAGGCGCACTTCACTGGTTGAGCAAGTTGACCTAGATCTAGGTGGTGGGTGTTTGAGATTCCACTTGATTAGTCATCTACACATCCAATAACATACACCCAGGTTGTTACTTTCCTAAAATTCACCTTGTGGGCCCTATTCCATATTTTAAGGGATTTAATCCCCATTTTGGACCACTTGGAACACTTAAACTCAGATCTACTAAGATCTAGCCGTTGGATTGCCACGAAATTATAGATCCATACTCCTACTTGACTAACCTACCCGGATCTAAAGTTTGGATGCCATCCGACTTGTCTTGACCCCATTTACCCCGCTTTTAGGCCTCCTTGGGTAAAGTCGCACCACCTTGGAGAAGTGAGTTTGTCCACTTCTAGGACGTGGGTACTTGAGATTCTTGCGGATTTGGAACGGGAATAATTCAAAACCTAGGTCTAGAGTGTCACTTTGTCAAAACTTGCCTTGGGGACAGCATTTCTTGTTTTAAGGGATTGTGGTCCACTTGGGTTAAACCTAGATCTAGACCTACTTATCCATCAAGACCTTTATTGCCCACTTGTTTCATGTACTAGGAGTCCTAAACCACAAGTCAACCCTACTTTGACTCCACTTCCCAATTCCCAAGGCACTGGTTTCTCTCCAAGTTAATTCAACTTTCCTAGATTGTTGGATGGACTTGTGGTTTGACTTTTGCATGGTGAACTAAACCCTTGAAGCTATCATATATCATGGTCAAGCTTGTCATTTGTACTAGTTAGCCCCAATTGAACCTCTAAACTACCTTGCATTGGACACGGTTCCCAAGGCAGTGGATTTTCCAACATTGAACTAGATCTCATTTCAAACATTTTAAGTCACTTTCACATCAACTATGGACCAAAGCTATACTACTTGAACCCCTCACTTGGCTTGTGACTTCATCCTAAGGTCTAGGATAAGCCATACACCTTACTTCACTTAGAAACAACTTGATTTGGTGTCTTGGTTTTGATCTCTCCTGTCGGGAGTAGATCGGGTCTCCCCCTTTGTTGTCTGGGCTAGATAACATAAAGTGAAGGTAACCTCGACTGGCGTGACAACCATATATATATTGGAGGTCGAGGTGATCGTGGTTGCACCTATTGAGTTGCCCTTTCCTATTGCCATCCATGACTGGATACATCCATAGGGGTAACTACAGTTTGGGTGATAACAAGAGGCTTAGGAAATGACTTATGTTGCAACCAATAAATGATTTAGGCCACATGATGAGATAAGATGACAAGATCTAGTACCATGAAATACACAAGTAGGGCCCACTTCCTTGGGATATGGAAATGGCTCGAATGGGACCCACAAGGTGAAGTTAAGGGTGTAAATGGTACTAAGGGGTATACTATGATTAGATCTATGGATCTAAAGTGAAATTAGAGGTACCCACATATGGGATCTAGGACTTGACACAATTCCCAAGGAATGCGAATTACCCTAGGTGGACTAGTGCCTTGATAGATGGGTTAATGGAGTCAAATGAGATGTCAAATTGTAGATCGGGACACCTAGGATGCAACTCAAATGGGCTATTCAAGATGTGATGATTGGATCTTAGTAGATCTAATATTTCACTATGTGACCCAAGTGGACAACAATCCCCAAAATGAGGAATGATGCCCCCAAGGTAGAACTTCACAAAGTGAGATACTAGGTAGGGGTTTCAAGGTATACTCTTTCCAAATCAAGCGGGATCACAACCACCCATGTCCTAGAAGTGGACAAACTCAAACACCCAAGGAGTGCGACTTTGCCTAAGGAGGGTTAAAAGCATGGAAAGGTGTGCCAAATCAAGTCCAATGGCCACCAAATTGTAGATCCAAGTAGTTTAGGCAAGTATGAATGTGGATCTTGAAAATCATGGGCATCCAATGGCTAGATCTCCATAGATATGAGATTGAAAGTGTGTCACCAAATTGATCCAAGTGGGCATAACCCCCCAAAATGAGGAATGATACCCCCAAGGCAGAAATCAAAGAAGTGACACACTAGGGGTAGGTTATCAAGTGTGGAGAGTATGAATCAAATGGGATCTCACCTACCCATGTGTTGGAACCAACCAAACTAGCTTCTCCCAAGTGGTGCGATTTTGCTCAAGGAGGGCTAAGTGCCTTGGAAAGTGTGTCAAATAGAACCCAATCACCACCAAACTATAGATCCGAATTGCCGTGGATACTATAGAGGTGGGTTTTCAATATCTTTCCAGAAGCTAGGCTAGATCCAAGTAGATCTAAGAAAAAGTAAAAATGAGGGTTTTAATCAATTAGCGTTTTTATGATCTAGAAGTTATGGATAAGCCAAGGAAGAAGAAGACCATACCTTTGGAGCATACCTTGATGAAGAGATGAATGCTAGTTGAGATGAGGATTACTTTTGCCAAAGATCAAATGAAGAATTTTTGAAGCCCTCTTGCCAAATTGATTTTTCCAAGCCACATGTGTGTCCCTCTAACCTATCAAAACCAAGGAGCAAAGCATCAATTAGTTTAACATGTTGAAGGTAGATATAAGTAAGGGAGAGATAAGCAAATAATAGTTGGCACAAAGACAAAACCACTCCCTGTTTAACCAAAACGTCCTCCTCCAAGCTTGAAGGGCAAGCCTCCCCACCAATTCGCACTTGTCAAAAACATCCTCTTAACCTGTAAAAAGATATGGCAAAATATGCAAGATAGCTATAATAGATCCTCCAGTGCAATGGACAAAAGCATTTACAATCAAAGCAACCAACATCCACTCCAACCCCAAGCATGTACTCCAAAAGATAGAAATTTTATTCCAAGAGGCAAGAGCCAAATTCTCTAGATGATTTTACAATGAGGGGGTCTCCTCCTTATATAGGATAATAAAGACCAAAACCCTAGATCTCATAACCACTTTTTGAAATGAGTGGTTGAGATTAAAAGATCTCATTACATGATCAATGGCTAAGATGAAACATAACAGTATAACACATGGATCACTCAAATAATGATGACGTCATAGCTAAAAGGTACTCGTGGAGGGTGATGTCATCCCAGTAGAGGGGGTAAAAGTACAAAAGCCCACCTCATATGACTAGGACATGACATATGGAGCTCATGGTGGGGCTAGGAGGCATCAATCCTGACTAGCTCATCCCCATGGCACAATAAAATAATAAAATATGTCCAAAATAAATATAAATGATCAAATATGTCCTCAAAATCTGTGACAGACAAGCAGTAAAAGGTCTCCTGTAGCCTCTGTGGACCAACCCAAGTGGTGAAAACTAGCTGGAAGATAGGGGGTTGACCCTGGAAGACCTCTATGAAAACCAAGTGCCAAAACCTTGCCTCAATTGCCCAATTCGAATTCCTCAGTGACCCTTTTATCCTATCTTTGGACTGCCTCGGTAACTATGCAAGTGCTGAAACTGCCTCCTAGGGCACTTGCGTTGTCAAACTGAGCCTACCAGGCTCTCCAGAAGGGGGGATAAATGGTAAGAACAAGTGGCTGGACCACCCCCTCCTCATACAGCGCCCTAGGTGAAGTGGCCTCTCATGGCCCCTGCTGCTCAGGCCAGGAAATCAGCCCCAAATCTAGTCAACAAGTGTAAAACTACATCTATCACTGTCAGAAGTGCCCGCAACTGAAAGATAAGTGTCTCATTGGATCCAGAAGACCCAATTCTACTAAGAATGTGTACTCATACACCATGGGTTGTCCTGATGGGCTCGCTGTAGGGTCCACCATATATGGACAGTGCATAATCTGATGATCTAAAGTAATAATAAAACCTGTCGAACTGTATCAATCACCATCTGAATCCTATGTCCATCATATAGTATCATAAATAGGAGTATGTGGGCCCATACATCATCATCAATAAGCCTTCATGGCCCACATCATCACGAATCCCAAGAAATGACCTAAGTCAAACTAGGTTTGACTAGGTCCATATACAACCAAGGATAAATCATATCAGTAGACTAAGACATGTTCCTCTAATCATACTCACAGCTTAACTTAAAGTATAACATCCATTCAGTGGCATTAATCATGTTAGCATATTCCTTTGTTATTTGTAATTACTTGCACAATAGTTTAAATGACAAACTCACCCATTGGACATGGTCAAACTGCTAGCGAAGGATGAAGGCTAGGAACAAGGTTGGGCAAAGGGGTGACTTCTCTAAACTCAACTGGAAGATACTTTGGATTGGGAGAAAGGGGAAACTACAAACTCTGTGCTAGACAAAATAACACGGGGAATGGCTATGCCTCACAAATGGGTAAGTTGTTCAGAGAGTGCTTATTCAACTTAGGCATCATGTCTACATCAAGTTGATCCAAGTTCATTAGGATCATTCAATTTCATTTCATGGCCTTTTTGGCATACATACCCTTCGGATCTCAAGTGTGTTGATAAGCACAACTAATTGCAGCTTGCATCCAGGGCATGTTTACATATACATATAAGGTCAGCAATTGTTTAGATATAACATTTAAGAACCATTGCTTTTTGGACCTTTCTTATACTCTTCGAGGAGTATTTTTAGCAGTTCATCACTCTTGCCAGCAGTTCATCGCTCTTGCCCTTTTTAGTTTCCATGGGCGAATTTACATAAGTTTCCATAAGTAGTACATGAGCTTTCAGTTTTAGCCAACAACATCTCAAGTGACTAGGGGGAGTTCGAGCCAAAGCCAAACATCGGGACAATCGACTAGAATGATTTAGGCCTACAATCCAACTCACCAAAGGCAAGTTTTGTCACCAACTCAGAGCTGAGACACTAAACATACGGGGATGTGGTCCAAACACAGAGGTAGAAAAATGGGAAGTCCTCAATACCAGAAAGTAAAGTAAGACAGGTCAAGGTTTAAAGCCAAATAAGGAAAGTCATGTATGGATGAAGTCAAGTGAAGGTGGAGCCTAAGCTAGCAGACAAATGGTGTCAAGAAGACCATATCTATGCAAGGTAGTGAACCAGTGAGTTTTGTCAAACAACCCAAACTTGCAAGTAAATGTTCATTTTATAGTTCATTTTAAGTTTTACACATTTTGCCACATCATGAATTATATACCAAGCCAATGCTATGAACAAGACTAAAACAATAAGATAATAATCCATAGTCAATGATAAAACATCCATAGGTCATACAATATCATCACAAGAATAATCATCATATATCATCTGAAACACTGCTGCAATACAACTCTATGCACTGAACTGAAACTGTATGGGATAAAGGGTCACATCGGTCATCAATCTGAACTCTCAAGGCTCAGCCTTGACACAAGGTCTAACATAAGTTTGAATAATACACTGCTCTGATCATGAGTGATCTCAAAATATACAATCATCATAGCCAAGCTCTGAATAATGGAAGCTCTGGAATGTGCAGATGTCTGCTAAGCAAGAATAGTAGCCCTGCTACAATGGTGTGATAACAGGTACTTTTCTTTGGCATTAGATCTACTTACTTAACTTCATAAGTGGCCTTAATCAAACACTTGGTTGACTCATTTTGTCCCTTGCTTAAGCCTCTCAACCAAGCCATAACCATCTTGGGTCCACTTATCTTTCTAGTTCTAAATTATGCATCACTGATCTCCTTGCATAACTTTACACACTTCCCTAGGAGTCTTTGGGTAGCTAGTTTTCATAGATTGGCTAGGGTCTCCCCCTTGATCTTGATTCTTCTTGATCTAAAGTGAAGGTTGCCTTGGTTATCGTGACACCCACTTGCATTGGGAACCGTGGCAAGCCTTGGTTCACTTCTTTAGTTGTCCAACACCTCTACCATTCTGGATGGGATACTTTTAGGGACAACTACAAGTTTTGTGATAACAATATTGTTGCTAATGAATGAGACCAGTGCTAATGGAGTCACTGATCTTTGGAGTGTTGTGCTGAAAAAGACTGTTGTGCGAATGTTCTTGGTTTATTTTATTAAGGATTTTATGGGATAAGTTGATTAATGGGGGAAAAGGGGATTCCCGATATACCTTGTGGTACGGGGAATATGTCTGGATTATGACCTAAGTGGCTTTGTACAAGGACATGTGGGCTGGAATTGAGTCTCAAGAGCGGTTGTCAACACTATACCAACAAGGGTGTAGCCTAACTATGCTCTGAGGTCGCCTCCTAGTTGTTCCCGCTTCCTTAGTCAAAATTTCCCCACTTTCGATCAATTTCGAGGCAACGCCGGATTTTCGTTGGTTAAATGGGACTTGGTTTTATTAGTATGAGTGATTTAACTTAATGTGAAAAATTTAACAATTGCAACACTATTGCTTTTGATATCCCAAAGCTCAGACTAGCCTGCGATGGGTAGAGCATACACGGAGTGAGCGAAGTATTCGTTCCAATTTGGTTAAACTCTCTGACAGAGTGCACTCTTGATCCGCTTAAAGCGAGATTCAAGAGATTTAAAAAAAATGGAAAAACTCTCCGACTGAGAGCACTCTTGATCTGCTTAAAACAAGATTCAAGAGATTTTGATGAGCAATACCTCAATCAACAAAATAAGAGATACAAAACAAAAATCACAAATTGTCTAATTACTACCCAAGAGTCTCTTTCAGGTCAAAGACCGTACTCGCGAAAGCAAGGGTTTAGTATTTGATTTAGCGTGCAATAAATCTCAGAAACGATAAAATTGCAAAATTGAAATAACTTTAAAAATTGCAAAAATGAAATCCTAAGTAAAATGAATTTTAACTTTTGCGAAACTGAAAGCTAGCCTAACATGATACTACTCTAGTTCTATGCAGGTAGAAAGCAAAATAAAAATGGAAGATACAAGCTTCCCCCAAATGGGGGAAGAAGGGCGTGGGAGCCGTAATCCCACTTGCTCTTTTGTTAAAATTATTACAAATTTTTTATCAATAACTCTCCGATAGAGAACGCTCTTGATCCGCAAAAATTGCGAGATTCAAGAGACTTTAAGCTTTCAAAGAACACTGAGGGAAAGAAGGGGATTGAATAATAGGGAAGATTTGTGGTTCAAGATCCCAAATATGCTTCCTTTTCTCGCTTTCCTGTAAAGCAAACACTAAAAACCAGCCAACAAAATGTTAATAAAAAGTGCCCAAAATCACTTTGAAAGTGTTTGTGCAATGATAAAAAAATATGCTAAAAAACTAGTGCTAAATACAAATAAAACAACAACTAAGATAAATTGGTTTTTTAGACCAATTTACTTAGGATCTTGGGTCACCTTTATAGGAAAGCCAATGGAAAGCACTTAGATGCTTGATATAATCTTTGAAAAACTCACAAACTAATCTACTTTCAAGCTTTAAGATATATCAAAATTTTACTTGCAAAAATAGTAGATTAATCTATTCTAGATCTAATATAAACTTCAATTTTTTCAACGCCTTTAGATCTAAAAAATAAAAATCAGACCTTACTAATATTTGAATTCAACACTTTAGATCTGATATTAAGAAACAAGTAACCGAGAGAGTAGTTTAAATTTTAGAAGGAAGGATGAGAAAGAGCTGCCCTAGCTCGATTCTTGTGAAGAGGAGGAGGTTCCTGTGGGACAAAAGAGTATTAGATTCATAAAAAAATGCGAAGAGTGTTGGAATATTTTATATTCCTAAGAAGGTAATAATGTCTTTGTATTATGTCAGAAGATATCCACAATCTTATGTAAAAGAGTAATACATTTATCCCATATTCATTATGGTAAAATATATTCTTGATATTTATTATTATATAAAGAGATGTTATTATGGAGAATTATATTATCCCGCATGTAATATGTGAGAGTAATTCCTCCTCATCTCTTGGTATATAATAGAGTCAAGGGAGTCTCTTTCATTCATTCATTCGTGAATCATTCATCCATTGTGGATCATATTGTATTGGGGTTTGTTATCACATTTTATGTTGGGAGCAGCTTCCACACTGCAGACTGTGCTGCCGAGGATCGCACAGTACTTTTTTTTTCCAGATCGGAGATCAGCTGCCTTCAGAGGAGGCATTTTTGTTCAGATTCCCCCTAGCAGATACATCAGAGGGGGCATGTAGTTGGACTTACCATCTACCACAGGGTTACCTTTCCTTGCCAGGCTTTGACACAATCCCATTTGAGATAGTGCCTAGTCATATTCTGATAGAGATTGTCACAGTACAGTGCTGGTTTATTGTATGCCTGGATTCAGTAGAGATCCAGCTTAGATACAGGTTCAGTGGCAGCAGGTATATGGTGCAGCAGGTATTGGATGTATTGATTATTGCTCATGTTGTAGATTAAACTCTTTTACACTTGCTAGTACACTGACTTTGCATGAGATGAT
The DNA here is from genome assembly GCA_027924585.1 of Larix kaempferi. NCBI lineage: Eukaryota > Viridiplantae > Streptophyta > Pinopsida > Pinales > Pinaceae > Larix > Larix kaempferi. The sequence goes on along the minus strand of BSBM01000444.1, from coordinate 15,049,733 downwards.
ATATTTGGTGATCTGCTTATGATATGATATGTTTGGGCCTATTGGTGATGTCAGTCCACCCCTCTAGTTAGACTTATGTATATGCACGCTGAGTCATGTCCTGTATACTTGGCTTAGACTTGATCACTTAGCCCCTTGGTATCTGACTTTAGCACTGTTATCAACTATATTTGTATAATAGTTGAAACCTTATTGAGCCGCCAGTGTTGGAACACATCAGTGTTTGCTTCCAGATTATCTGGGTTTCAAATATTTGGGTCTAGCCAGTTTTGTTTTTGAGTCGACATGACCATGGCCCCATGGGGGTTTGTAACAAAGCGTGCTAGTAGGGTCTGAGTGGCTCGGTTCCCCATGACTTGATTAAGCAACTAAGGTATTCCAGGGAGTTTTTTTCCCTTGTCAATTATACTTTGCTTAAGGCGATGTATAATCGATGAGGTTTTCTCCCGCTTCCTCCAAAGCTGGAATGCTCGATTTTGAAAATCTGAGCCGTGGGGGGTTATTAGAGTCCAACTAATATGTATAAACCTACTAGACACTATTAGAATAGGTTTTGGTCATGTCCTAAGTCTCTAGGACCCCCAGAAAAAATTTCAAAAAAATTTTTACCGGACGCGTTGGATTTGGGGTTTTTTATTTTTTAATTATTTTTTAAATTTTAATTAAATTTCTCTATAGTTTAAATAGAGAAATTTGAGTCTATAATATGTCAGTCATCCGGGGTCCGTTTTTGGTTTTTGAAAGCTCCAGAGTGAAGCCAAAAATTACACATGACCCATGGACCTACTAAACCCAACTTTCGGATGTCATTTAGGCCTCATAATTAATATTTTCTCTAAAAACTCAGTTTCAGAGAAATTATTAATTATTTTAATAAAAATGATTAAATTGGAGATAATCCAAAACTCTCCAAAATAATAAAAAATGAATAAAATTAAAGGCTAAATGACATGGCATCAAGCATTTATGAAGACTCCAATCATCTTAGTCAACATTCAGTTGAGTTCCCAGTCACCAGCAGTCAGACTCCAATGGCTAATTTGCCCTCCTCCCTCAGAAATTCATTCTCCATAATGCATTCACATTCTTACCCTTAATTTCTTCTGAGATGGGTTCTAAGAAGGTAGAGTTGATTTGATATGTACCCATTTCATCAGTGTTGCAAATGTATTCATTTGATGGATCTTTGGGCGTAGAAACTCTGCTAAATTTGTAAACATCTTTCATTGGAATAAAGCTTTTCGACTTTGGAGGTCTATATGATTTGTTCTTCATTGGTGAATGTGATTCTTATGAGGTGATATCTCTTCTTGCATTCAATCTTGTATCTTAATGTGTAGATCAAATAACTAGCTTTAGAGATCTATTTCTAGAACATAAGATTTTCCATTTGCGGTTGTCAATTTGGATTATTATGCAAAGTTTGTTATAATTTTGATGAATACAAGTATTCGGTTATATGAAGTATTGATCTTGGTTTGACTTTTCCTAGCATACTAGTTATATCTTTGATCTCACGGGGTTTCAGGTTGTTTGTCTTGACAGATTTATCATTTGGAGAAGAGTGAGAGCTTGGTTGCATCGATCTCATCTCCATCATCATAAGAAACTTCTAAATTTTTGTTGTCTTTCAGGATCTATATAGTTTGGCTAGTTTCGAAAGGATAAAACATAAGGAGATCTTACTCCTAAGCTCCATCACCCATTCAAACTCTTAAACTGGTTACTTGGTTCCTTGGGCCTCTATCTTCAAGCTCCCCTTGTATCTTTGTGTCTCATCCACTCCATTCTTGCACTTTCTCAATACCATCAACTGTCCATGCTTTTGGGCAGCCCTTCATTCATTCCAAAACGCTACATACTGTCCACTTCATTGGCTGTTCATTGTTCATTTTTTGGACTGTCCCTTTCCCATTTGTTGGCTGCTCACTTACCTTTGCTCCTAGCTGCCCATTGCCTTCTACTTGGACTGTTTTTGTCCATTTCAACGCTGCCCTTTTTGCCCATCCGTTTGACTGTCCATTTTCCACTGTTGACTGTCCATTTTGTCCCCTATTTTGGACAGTCCTCCTTCTTTGCATCCCTGTCATTCATCCCACCTTCATCTCTGCCCTAAAAGTCACAAAACAACAAAACGATAAAGAGTTTTTACTAAGACTTAGTTAGTTTAATTCAATGTTCCCCCAAGTTTCCAGGACGGCGGGACGCGGGAGCGGGGAGACGCACATTCGGGACGCGTGGAGACCACCCCAAATTTTCGAGAAATTTGGGGGGGACGGGGGGATGTCGGGGCCATAAAAATTCTAAAAATATAAAAAATCTGAAAAATATAAATCCCAACAATAACAATTCATCCCATGCAAATTACCAAATTAGTGAATTACTGAATTAGTAATTACTAAATACTAAATAGTAGATACTACATTCATCATTGTGCAATCATGCAATGTAAATACAAAGTTACAAACACATTATGATTAGTCATTACTCATTACATGATTCATCATGATTATAATAAAAAATTTAACTTTTGAGTGATTGAAAAGTTGAAAACATGAATGAATGATACTGCATACACATTAAAATGATAATTGTTCTTTTAAAATTTAAATAGATATTCAAATGGCAATAAATTTAAAATTGCTAAACACTAAAGATCAAAGACATTAAAAATTTAAAATACTAAATACTAAAATAGACATAGTAAATTAAGATTGTTCAAAAATAGGAAAGAGTCAAGGACTCAGTCATCATGATAAATAAAAAGTTACAAGTTATAAGTTATATAGAGTCAAAACTAAAATAGTGAAAAGTCAAAAGTAGCTAAAATATGAAATATCAAATAAATCAGCATGAAATGAAAATCAGCATCAAGGAGACAATTCCATTGACTGGTCCTCTGCACCCATCTGCTGCATGAAGGCATCGGGACCATCAATGGGAATGTCATCATCTGAGTCAAAGTCACTCTCATGAGTAACCAATGGCACACCAACCAAACCATTATGCATCTCATCCTGTCCATCCTCCTCATCTATCTGTGCATCATCCTCTGGATCCACATCCCATCGTGTAGCTGGTCCCATCCGATACTCTGGTGTCTTCCTGTGTTCAAGACGTAGGGCACTGTGCACTGCAACTAGCTTCTCTGCTCTCCTAGAGGTAAGTCTATTCCTCTTGATAGAGTGGATGAAGGTATAAGTGGACCAATTCCTCTCAGCTGCAGAGGAACTAGCAATCTGAGACAATAGTCGAATAGCAAGATGTTTGATCTCCGGAGTATAATCCCCATGCATGTCCCACCAACCAATGGGGTCATCTTGGCCTAAGTCATTACGGTCTACCTTGGAATCAGGCTTGTTGAAGGGACCTCTAAGATTTGCAAACTGAACCCATTGTTTTCGAAGTATTTGCCCCCCCTCTACACTGTACATCTTTGCAATGGCTGCTCGAAATCCCTTTTTGACCTCTAGATCTTCGATGGGACAAATTCTACCAGGCCTAGAAATGTACCATTTTGGGTTCAATGCATATGCTGCCATGTGCAAAGGTGTGTTCATTAGATCCCACCTACGCTGAATAATAGGTCGAATCTGGTTCGTATAGAACTCTAAGGAGGGATCTTTCTCACGAATGGCTGCTTTTACTTGACCCAACATGCTATCAAAGGTCTCATAGATTTCTCCAAGACTAGGAGAATCAGTGTCAGCATAGCGAATGACCTCAACAATAGGGCGCAAAATGGAGACCAAATAACTACAATCTGTCCACCAATCATCATCCAATACTTGACGCCTAATCTTCTTCCCCTCCTCTGTCTTGGACTCTGTCCACCTATTCCACTCTGGAGTCACGACCATGGTCTGTAATGCTGGTTGCACCTCCAACATCCTCTCCAACAAGAGAAAGTAACTGGCATATCTAGTGTCTGTGGGCTTGAGGAATTCCTTCTTCGAGTGAGCCCTATACAAGGCTAAGGAGGTGTGGTGGTTGCAGATAAACATCTGCACATCCCTCGCAGCTAATACCAAGGTGGATACCCAATGAATTTTCCCAATGTCTTTTAGTGCATTATTGAGTGCATGCACACAACATGGGGTCCAGAAAATATGCCTATACCTACTTTGAACCAACATCCCAGCTGATCTACACACTGCTGCTGCATCTGTCACAACCTGCACAACGTTGTCTGGCCCAACCTCCTCTATAGCATCCCGAAGAAGCTCAAATTGGAAAGCTGCATCTTTGCGCTTTCCAGAACAATCAACAACTCCAAGAAAGAATGGCCCATCTATGCACGTAACTATGATGTTGATAAGTGGACGTTTGGTAATGTTTGTCCACCCATCCATAACAATAGAGCAACCTGACTTCACCCATGTCACTCTCATCTCCTCTTTTTGCACAACAATCTTGGACACTTGCCTCTCTAAAATCACTGTCCTCAACTTATGTTCACCTGGGGGCAAATATGATGGGTCCGATGCTGCAATTTTATGGACCATCTCCTTATACTAAGGAGAGCGAGTAACATGGAAAGGAATGCCATTGGCAAAGAGGAAGTTGCCAATGGCATCATCTATATCATCACGATTCAGCTTACTATACATCCCTGTAATTGTTGGTCCAATAGCACAAGAACGAGAATCCTTCCTTTTTGATGAAGATGTCTTGTCATGAGTTGGTGGAGGCATACAAGTGGATGGGCTACAATTAGATTTTTTTTTTGGAACTTGCACTCACATTTTGATGTTCTTTTGAAGTGACATTTTGGCTAGAGAATCTTCCCTTTGCATCTGTTGCCATTTGCAACCTCAACAGCTCACTTTTTTGCACTAAGGTTGGCTTCACACATGTACTAACCCCTTTGCCGCCAATGCCTAGAAGGTGTTGTTTAACTCGACTATAACTCCCACTAAAAGTATGGCTGCAAATATTGCATGTCCAACGGCATGTTCCACCACTTTTCTTTCCCTGTAGTTGTGGGGCAGCAGCAGATAATTTGGTTGCATATAACAAAAGAGGTTTGTTGGGTTCAAAAGTGCCCTTTGCATAGTAAGCCAATGGCTTTGATGGTATGAGATTCACTGCCTTCAACTTCACTTTGATTTTCATTTAACCTTGATGATGTGGGAGCTGCACTCCCACTTCCACTTGCAATCCCTGTCCCAACATTAGTATTACTATTGCACTGAGCCAAAGAATCATAATCTGAATCACTCCCATCACTGCCACTGCTGTCACCCTCATCAGAATTGTTGCTCATATTGGTTATTGCTGGTTTGAATTCTGAAACTGTTATGTCAATGTGAATGTCACTGTGTTGTTTTATAATTTTTGACAACCTGCAAGAATGTTTTTAAATTTTTTTATGTTCTTAAATATATAATGGGAGTTAAATAATTTTAAATTTACTGCTGTATATAATTAAAAAAAACAAAAGAAAATAAAAAATTAAAACACAGTCAACAAAACTGAAAACTCATAAATAAAAATTAAAAAACACACTAACAGGCAACCATTTAAAAAGTTAAAACAGTCAACTTGAACTTTAGTCACTTACCTTAACAAACAACGAGTTCTGAGTTTTGAGTTTTCCTTGGTAGCTTAGCAGTTAGATGAGTTTTGAGCTCACGGCCTCTTCCTAAGCAAATTAGGTGGCTGCAAACTCAGCAAATCGTGGTCACAAATGTTGAATGCAGCAATGCTGACCGGCTGCAACTGCAAATCCACCACGGCTCCACCCTCCTTCGCCCACGGGACTGCTGCTCCACTCAGTGGGTCGCGGCTCAACCAACTCACGCGCTTCCTCTCACGGGCTCAACCCTCTCACGATAATGCTCAACCCACTTACGGGCTTCCTCTCGGCTTCCTCTCACGGCTTCCTCTCACTCATGGGCTTCCTCTCGGCTTCCTCTCACGGCTTCCTCTCACAGCTCCCTCTTACTCACGGGCTTCCTCTCGGCTTCCTCTCATGGCTCCACTGTGGATTGCCTCCTCTCGGCTGCCAATTGCGATGCAATGCGGCTATGTGAAATGAAAATCATGTAATGTTTTTAGGTTTGTTAATGTTTTAACTTTTGATGTGTGTTTTTTATTTTTTAATTTTTAATTTGTTTTTATAATTTTTAATTTTTTAATTAATATTTCTGTTTTAAAAAAAAAAATTAATTTATGTTGAAAAATAACAAAATGGAGTGGGGACGCCTAGAAGTCTCGACGAAGTTTCGGGCGGGACGCCAGGGAGTTTCGGAGTTTCGGGCGGGACGCCAGGAAGTTTCGCTGAGACGAAACGCGTATCGCTGCTTGCCGAAACGTTTCGCTGTGCGTCTCGCCGAGTTTCGCCCAAAGCAGGACGTGCTGAAACGTTTCGCCTGGAGTTTCGACGTCCCCGAGACGCTAAAAACGTCGAAACGCATCCCCGACCCTCCGGGACGCGTCCCCGTGGAACACTGGTTTAATTTCAAGGTTTGTTAGTGGTTAGATCTTGTTTTCACTTTTACATTTCATTGTTTTAGTTTTAACTCATTGTTTCAAAGCTAGTAGTTATTTGTTTCACTTTAGATCTTACTGAAAAGCTAGATTTTGCATATCAAAGTGAATGGCATATAGATTAGATCTTACTTTGCATTGCATTTAGATCTCATTTACAAGTTAAAAATTCAAAAAAGTTTCAAGATCTATCTTTGACTTTGAGCTAATAGTTAATGGGTGCCTAGTTTGAATGTTTTGTCTTGTAGGTGTTGAAGAGGAACAAAATTCAAAAGAGAAGTGAAAAGCAAGAAGAGGTTGCCAAAGCTAATTGCAAAAGACAAGAAGAAACATAACCCAAAATCAAGCACCAAAACCAAGAAGACTCAAACTTGTTGAGATTTAGAACCAAAGTGCCAATCATTCTCCTTTTGTAAAAAGCCATTAAGGCTTGATTCATTTCATTTTTTCAAGCTTCGTCAAATGGTTGAAATTCCTAAATATTGTACTTGTTTAATAAATCTCTGATTTGTGGGGTCTTTAATCCCCCACCCCCAACTTCCCCATTTGGGGAAGTCTTGTAGTGTCTTTGATTGGTTTGATTTTCTAGCTTAGATCTCTGATATGCTCTTAGATTAGTTTCCATTTCAATAAACTGTTTAAAATAGAAATCTCTTGAATCTCACCGATAGTGGATCAAGAGTGCTCTCTATCGGAGAGTTGTTTTTTACTTTCGATTTACTTATCCCCATGCTCTCCGGAGTACGGTCTTTGACCTGAAAGAGATTCTTGGGTAGATTAGACTTTATTTTCTGTTCAGTATTTTATTTTCATCTTGTCGCCTCTCTTTCAAGTTTTGACCAGAGTAAGCTAACTTTGGGATTGTGTCCCAAAGGCCACATAGTTTTGTGGTAGCTTCTCGTTCCCCGTTAGCATCTTGTGGACATCCAGCTAGCTGGAAGGTTTACAGGACTGACGGTTCTAGTGATTAGCCTTGTTCGGAGGTTGATCCCACTTTAGAATAAATCTGCTTGGTAGAACACTAGATTTTGTTTTCTGTTATCTTCAAAGCATATTTCTTTGTGGTTATCCTTATGTTTTCAATCATTTTCAGTTTCATTTACTTCTTTAAGTTTCACAATCGCTTCACTTTTTGCAATAAAATGAACAAAGCCTCTTGAACTTGGCCAAATCCAAGTCAGGAGCACTCTCTGTCAGAGAGCATATAGATTTGCACTTTCCCCTTGCATTAGGCATTTTAAAGTGGGAAGTCTCTTGAACTGTGGTCTTAAGACTAAGTCAAGAGCGCTCTCTGTCGGAGAGTTGAACAAGTGCTCCTAATAAATAAAACATTTCAACCCACATTTCCCCCTTAATTAATTTATCTTGGTCGTTTGTCCAACATCCGTATGCTCTGCCAACTGGAAACGGTTGGACTTGTACTCAGAAAGGTGAAGGACTTGATAAGCTCATAAGTGATAATTAATTAAAACTTCCACCTCCATAACCAACGAACCGGCATTGTTCAAAAAGTATTCAAAGCAGTTCTCAGGGGAGGCGCCGGGTTGCCCAATCTGCGACACAGTGGCTGGTTAGCATTGCGTGCCTCGCTGTGATTCTAGACAGGTCCGACATGTTTCTTAAAGGAGCTGCTTAGAATTGCTTTCCGGACACTCTTTTGACATCCTTGGTTCTAGCCATAATAATCAAGAACATCTAAAACATTTAAAATTTACCAAGAACAATTTCAAAACGATCTCACAAACAGTTACTTTTGACTTACATTTTCCAGCATCACAAGCATTTCTTTTGACTCCATTTGGCACTGGTCTTTAAAAACTCTTATATATCTTCTGAATTTGGACAATATGTCCTTGTCATTTGTTTAATCTTTATCTTGTGGATGCTTTGTTTTAATTCTAAGTCAAAGTATATTGTCATTTTCTAAATTTGTATCTTGTGGAATTTGCAACGTGGATTGCGTGTTTAATTGTGTTTTCATCATTACACAAAAACTCCTAAACAACACTCATCCGCATCACCCCACACAAAAACACTTAAAACACAAGAGCTTTAGTGAAACTCTTTTTTTAGGGATTACCCCCCTTGGCTTCGTTAGGAGTTAGCCTAAACGGAGGAGCTAGGATTCAGGTGATAGTACCTGGCTCATTGCTTGCCCCCAAGGCCACATCTCTCTCACTTATAGTGAAGAGACAGCTTTCGAAAGATTTCCGCTGCTGGTGTGCAATCTGGCGGACAACAAGCACCATCTTCACTTCCTCCACTCACCCGACTCATCCATGACACCTCTTCCCCGACTTGGATTCTAATTTGTGATCACGAGGACCCCCTTTCCCCGCTGATCTTTGATTTTGCCATGACTCCCTGTTTATTGTGCCTCGGTTCTTTAGTGTGTGAGATACACGGTTAGACCTGGGATTTGCTCCTGTCGGTTGCCCCTGATGTTGCATGGCAGTTAGGATTGTGTAGCCTCACCGGGTGCTCCCCACTTGTTGTCGAAGCTTGTATTATCCACCCCCATTACTTTTGCAGTATGAGCGCCATGTTTATATCTTTTGAGATATGTATGTAGCCCAAGAGGGCCATGAAGAAATGAAGAAAAGAAATGTAAATTAGGCTAAAAAGGCCATTGTATTGTAAATTGTAAAATCTAGCCAAAAAAGGGCTAAATATGAAATTCATTGTAAAATCCATGCAATGTGTTTATGAACACACAGGGATTTTGGTCAGCTATACATGTCAGCATTTGTAGTGGTTATTCCTCACCTAGTCCTGCGGGACAAGGAGGTGAGAAGGAGCAAGGGACAAGCTCAAGATTGCCCCCTAGAGTCTCAAGTTACGGTTTGCCGGACACCCAGTTTGGCGGATCTAGAAAAGAACCTCATGGAGTCTTCGGATATGGATGTGAGTTATGGGATACTTGTTAGATAACTAATGGTGGTTTCCCTGCACTATACCCATTTGTGAGGCACTGCCCTTTCCCGTGTTTTGTCATGGCATACTTACCTCCGTGGACCCCGCTTTCCCGAGTTGTCTTAGTGGTCACATGATCCTTATCCTCATCTTCCCATATCTTTTACCATGTTATCCACATCACCTAGAGTTAGCAAGGTGGTCAATTCTATGGAGGTGTATAGCATCCTAGTCTTTTGGAGGTGGTGGGCCCACTTCACTAGGGCCTTGTACTATTTCGGGATTTAATGTATTTTTGATCACCATGATATCATTTATTGCTTAGTAATGTACTAACTTGTTTAATTGAGCCTTATCACTTCATGCTTGCATATAGGTTTCAGCTAGCACTATAGTTGACCTGATTTGACTTTAGTCAAACTGGGTTGACTAGGCCAAAAATGGGCCCGAAAAAATGTTGCGATCGGAATTTCGATTTCAATCATTTATTATCTATAGGGGTTCCATATAAGCATGCAACTGGCGGAATTGTAAAACATTGAGCCATTTGAGAGATTTTTAATTATTATTGGTCAACTTTGACCTGTTTTAATTAAAAATCATGGATTTGGGGCAAATATTGCCAAAGTGATGGATCGAGATGGTTCGAGTGGTCATCCCTACTACTTTTGGGGTCCACGATCACATTGCAGCAATCGGTTCGGCAATCCGGGCAATAAAAGTGGGTCAAAAGCCCAATTTTCATCTTCAGCCATATAAACCAGCATAAAATACATGGAAATCAGAATTTTGACTAAGGCAACTATAGTGAAATGGCAAAATCAATGGTTGGCATGGGTAAAGGTAAATCATAAGGTAATTTTGGTATGTTTTGACATTATTTTGGGCATTGTGGGCCCCTCCATATGACAACTCACCACATGAGTTTGATTTGGCCCATAGGGGCGTTTTTCTCCTTAGTGGGGAATTCGATTTTCTCCTGTTGATGGTGGGACCCTTCTTGTATATGGTTGGGGGGATAAAACCCCATATAGACACCCCCCAACCCATTGGCATTTGTTGTATGGCCCACAATGGGCCCCCTCTCCTCCATAGTGCGCTCTCCTTGGGGCAATTCGCACCCCCCTCCTTGAGTCATCTCCACCATTCGATTTTGTGGATGGGAAGATGATCTCAACCCTCCATTTTGGGGGGAAACCTAACTAGAGAGTGAGCCATCTTTATAAGAGAATGGACTCACCTCCATTGTACTTCTTCTTGACATTTTTCAGACTTGCTATAGTGCTCTTGAGAGACACTTTTCCATCTTCTTGTGCATAGTGATTGAGTGTTTGCTGTTGATTATGAGCATCTTGTTGGTGTATTGTTGAGTGTTCATGTTGTGTTTCTATCTATCTTTGGCCAAGCTAACTTGCAGGTGAAACGACCATCAGAGGAGGGCGCACTTCTTGAGCTAACAACTCCGTAGTGGGTTTTCTCTCCGTGCTTCAACAAAGGAAAGTGAATTTATACTTGTTTTCTCGCTTTTCTTTATCATTTGTTGTTCATTTGCTGGTATTTACTTGTCATTTGCTATAGTTTATGATCCATCTCTCTCTCTGGCAGGTACCAGGGCACACTTGGTCACTTGGCTGCTCCGTGCTAAGGGAAAATGCTTGAGTGCTCAACACTTGGACTTCAGCAGTTGTTTTCAGCATCAAACTCTTTTTCTCTACTGTTTCAGGTAGGTGTTCATTGCAACTCTCTCTCTTGTTCTTGTTTTCTTATGAATGTTAAGCTGCAAACATATAATAAAAACCCTAAAAATTAATATCTTTATTTCCAACCGTTAGAATCCTTAGTTCTTCAAAACCCGCTAATGAAATATAATCAAATAGCCATATCTGAAATTTCATAGCATTTCGACTCCATATGCCCATAGAACTAGGCACTAGTCCTTCACTAATTTCGCCCTACCTGGGCAAATCTGTCAATCTGTTTTTTGGGTTAATTTTGGGGTTATGGGTGCTCTCTAATCTAGTCCGTAATGTCATTTTACCTGAGAGAAACAAGTACCAGCAGCTGAAAGTGCTTAAAAACGTTTTTTTTACTGCCCTAGGTCCATTTTACCACCGTTTGAGCCATTGCCCTAGGGCTGTTCAATTTACTGCTTGCTGGTCTGTTTTTTGTGTTTTAAATCAGCCATCTAATCAAGTTCTAATTGCTGGAGTATGTGTCTAAATCACTTATCTACTGCTACCATGTATTGATAAATCATTATGAGCTTCATTTCCCCATAGGCAGGGTCTCTAACCACTATTCTAGCATTTCTTGTTCACTGATTTAATTTCCAGCCTTCTAATTCTTCATTTCATTCATCATTTTTATGTGTAATCAGATCTGAGTTAGTATCACTTCGTATACCTTATCATCTAGAATCTCGATTTCACTTAGGCTGGAAGAAATCTCACCTTCAGTCATCCATTTTTATCTATTGCTTTGATCATCTTTTCTGGGTTTAGGGTGTCTGATTGTTGAGTCTCAACCTTCACTGGTTGAGAGGGTCTCCCCCTTGACTAGGCCAAGTGCCTTGTCTAAAGTGACTGCAGCCTTGTCCGGTGTGACTTTTGTCCCTTGGACAGAGGACTTGGCTGTTGTTGGTTACGTCGGCGGCCTAGCTGTGCTCCTCTACCGTCCCTATTGGGATACATGCACTAAGCAGCTAGAGTTTGTGTGATAACAGGGTTATTGGTATTGCTCTCTGTAAGCTTGGAGGAGATATTCTGGAGATAATAGAAGACTACCTTCCCGTGGACATAGCCCAATTAGGTGAACCACATATATCTGGTGTACTCTTTTTTCTTGTTCTCTTTCTGTTGTTAGGATTAACAATAATCTTCTAAGCTAGGATAGATCAATGAGATCTAAAAAAGAAGCAAAAAACAGAAAGATATCACCTCATATGTGGATCAATCATTCCCAATCAAGACAATTGCACCACGTGGACCTCCAAAGTCTCAACTTTTATTCAAATTCTTTGCACAAAGGCAATACATTACAATCACAGCAAAGGTTTGTTTCATCCCTCCTGAATGAGGGAGCAAGCCTCGTTTTTATAGAAGAACCAGAGAGAAGTGTTGATGTATTTTTAACTTCGGAAGATATTCACTTGTATATTGTATGTATTACATTTGTACTTTATTGTATCCCCAACGGAGATATATTATTCCTCCGGTTGGAAGTGTCGTCATTAGTTTTTGCAAGTGTCGCAAGTTACATTGTAAGTGACGTAACTTATATTTGATGGGTTATTAGACCACCTTAGAGGGATCTGCCCAGTATGGGTTAAGGGTTATTAGACCACCCTAGTGGGGTCGGCCCAGTGACAAGTGGTAATGGGTTATTAGACTCTTCTAAGGGAGGTCGGCCCAGTTAGAGTAAAAGGCAAGTCAAAGTAAAGTATAAATAGAGAGTGTGACTCTCTCATTCTATTCATTCATTCACTCACTCACTTCGCAGTAGTGAGATAGAGGAGGAGTGCGCACAAGTGGAGGAGGAGAAGCTGCTAGGAGACTATCTCTTGTTTTGGGGTTTGATCTTTGTGATCTTTGTATTGGTGCTCATTCTATCTTTGAGGAAGTTGCGTGGTTTTTCACCTTCTTGGTTTTCTCTGGTGAAATGCTTTGTCTCTTGTCTCTTGTGTTTGATATGCTATAAATGTTATTCTCTCAGTTAAGATCCTAGATCATATTGAATTAAATGATGAAAAACTAACATGGTATCAGAGCTAGCCTGAAGGAAGGCATTGTATGGCATTTACGATACTTGTTGCACTTGCGACAAATTGGAAGCTAGGGCTTGATATAGTAAAAACTAGTCATCGTCGCACTTTCACTATAAATCAGTTTTGGCGAAGGTTCAGGATCTGAAACTTTTACAGGCCGAAGATGAAATATTCATGTACCTTGTGTCCGAAGCTCAACCTTAGATTCGTTGTACTTTATGAGATATGATCTGTACAAGTTAGGGTTTCTGTCTCTTCCAGAATGTGGCCCTAAACAGATGACCAAGGCACAAAGGTCATATCTCGGGCTAGGAAGCTCCAAATGGAATTCCGTAAAAAGTGACAGTTAGGGCACGGACTGTAGTTTCACATGGCCGAGTTTCAGAGGCCGAAGTCGAAACAGTGACACGTGGCACTCCGTACAAGTTCGCTATACCGTTTCATCCCATAAACAGGTCACTTTGCGACACTTGGCATATCTCTCTCTCAGAGAATCCATTAAAGCTCAGATCTGTGGGGTTGGAAAGATGACAGGTCATTCTACCACAAGCTGAAGTTTTAGACCCTGAGGATCCGAAATTTCAGAGATACATCAGAAACAATATGGCATATATTTCTGTCCAAACAGAATTGGATTCTGAGCACTTTCATTTTTGGTTTGTCACTACTGCGGAAAATTAGGGTTTCTGCAACAAAAGATGGAATTTTTTGGAATCTAAGACCACGGTTGGATGCTCCTCATCAAAATCGAAATTTAGAGACCAAGATCGAAGTTTTTGGTTGGGTAGAGCTCCGGGCTCTATCAAACCCTAGTTCGGGATTTTGACCAGAAAACCAGAATTTGACAGAAGCTGCAGATCCGAAACTTGCAGGTCAATTTTGAGGAGTCAATTTTTGGAGTTTTCAAAATCTGAGCACACCAGCTTGCTCACCTCAGTCAAATGCATCTCCTTGTCCAGACAGAAGTTTGAAATTCCAAGTTTGGATTTTTAGTGTTTCTCTGCCAAACCCTAGCCAGCTCCAGATCCAAATTCAACAATTCAAAGTGGATTGGGTTAATCCTAGAAGAGAATGATTTAAACACCTACATAAGTGAAGAAGTTCTAGTTCCAGAGGGAGATGAGGCTAAGGTCTTACAAAAGCAGACTACAAGCAATCCCGACAGGTATGACTTGAGGAGATATAGGTATTTTTTGAAATCTGTTCATGATTAAGTTTGTCTTCATATTATTCGGGTTAGTGCAATCCTGATTAATTTTAGACTTGTCTTTTCACCTTAGTAAAAGTACGAATGCATAGAAGACATTCATTGATTAGGGTTATGACACTTATGATTGTACTAATGCATTGTGGTGTTGTATGAGGATGATATTGTCCTCTAACATGAAAGGTACATCAAGAAAGACAAATCAAGTTCTAGATCGAGAACATATGACCATGGTGACATGAAAACAAAGACTCATCCATATCCATTGATCACATAAAAAGCTCTACTTACGAGGTATGTATAATTTGGTTCTACAATGCTTAACTTATGAGATATGCAGGTTACTAGCACAAGGTCTCTAAATCATTGAAGAGATCAAAGAAGACATTGTTTGGGTATGTTAGACATAACTCGCAAACATGATAATCCAAGTATGTTTTTCCTATATCAAATTAGAATCCTACCTTGTGTTAGGATCTTATATAAGTATACTTTTTGTATGATTGATAATGATTATTCATGATCACATCCATTGATCACATAACTCGCAAACATGATAATCCAGGTATGTTTTTCCTATATCAAGTTAGAATCCTACCTTGCGTTAGGATCTTATATAAGTATACTTTTTGTATGATTGATAATGATTATTCATGAAGTTATAGGTTTGAATAATCGTGGGTTTATGTATATTATGCTTTTTAGTTTGATTAATGATATAACAAACCGATAATCCAGGTATGTTTTTCCTATATCAAGTTAGAATCCTACCTTGCGTTAGGATCTTATATAAGTATACTTTTTGTATGATTGATAATGATTATTCATGAAGTTATAGGTTTGAATAATCGTGGGTTTATGTATATTATGCTTTTTAGTTTGATTAATGATATAACAAACCAGTAGAGTCCTATGGTCAAATAAGAATATGCATGAGTAAAAGAAGTACTCCCTGAAAATACCAACGCTTGTGATAAATTACCTGTGTATGAAATGATTATGACCATACATATTTAGAATCATAATGTTTTGATGGTATTGACATTATACTAATACATGTATGATTATGTATGAGAGCTTGAGGATGACAAAATGATGACACTAGTCCACACTTAAGCATGCATAATGGTCCAGGATGGATATAAGTTCAAAGACAGATAATCAAGGAAGCAAAGATCAAGAGGGAGCACACTCCGGTAGTTCCTGCAAGGAAACAAAGATCAAGAGGGAGAACACTCCAGTAGTTCCTGCAAGGAAGCAAAGATCAAGAGGGAGTCCACCCAACAACCAAACAGAGATAAGTATTTGAATTGTCATTTCTTGTATATGATTACTTAAATGATGTTGTTCAGTCATGTATATACTTATGTTCCTAGATTTAGGATGTATATTATGCATTTTAGAAAAGTTGCATTAATGAACAAGATACTACTATATACAAGTAATGGGTAAGTGGCCTATGGTACTGTACAACATTCCATTGCTACTTATCTAGAATGAAACGTCTTTGTTGACATGTTGGAGTAGTGCACACTCTTAACAATGTTTTGGTAGAGATGGAAGGCATCTAGAAAGTTCCGTATGAATATGGGATATGGATGAATGTTGTATTGAAGCATTGGCTAAGATAATTGCATGACTGTATGACATATGTCTTTATGTGTAAGAATTTGTTCTGAAATCTATGAGATGTTTCTAATCATGCAATTGAACTTGTCTTGTAGGAAAGACCTTGTACCATCACCTACAAGAGAGACTTATTTCGAAGAACAAGTGACGCTGATTCAGCTAGAAGATTTTTGAAGTCAAGAAAAAGACTCTGAAGAACCAAAAGTACTCAGGAATTGAGATACAACAATGAATGAAGTAAAACCAGAAGATAATGAAGATCGTGAAATGGAAGATACACCAGATGGATGTCAAGACAACATTCTTGAATGGTGTAGTGGAAGAGGAAGTATATGTGGAGCAACCACTCGGGTTTGAGACACATGACAAGGAGACTCATGTGTGCAAACTGAAGAAAGCCTTGTATGGTTTAAAACAGGCACCCAGGACGTGGTACGACAGGATAGATAGCTTCTTGACTAGTTTGGGCTTTACCAAGAGTAAAGCAGATTCCAACCTTTACTACAAGGTTGAGGAAGGCAATCCAGTGATACTCCTGTTATCACATCCATGTTAGTTGGAGCTACCATGCTGCAGATTGTGTGGTCGAGGACCATACTACATTTTTTTTTCCAGATCAGAGATCAGATGCTTTCAGAGGGGGCATGCATTGTATTAAGATTGCCCCGAGTAGAGATATCAGAGGGGACAGATGGTTTTGTATTGGTCCAGACATACTACAGAGCAATTGCCACAGGGGCACCCTTCCTTGCCGAGCTTTGCATGATCCCATTTGAGAGAGTTGCTTTGCCATATTCTGATGAGAGTACTATAGAGTATTGTTGGTTTGCCACTTATTGCCCAGATTCAGTAGAGATCTAGTGTCAGAGATAGCTTCAGCAACAGCTATATGGTATGGCAGGTATAACTCTTTATGGTTTATAGCACATTTTGTTGTTTAGACTTGTTTATTTGTGATAGTACATGGACTTGACATATGATGTTTGATGTGGTGATCTCGGTTGTTTATTATGATGTGTATGGCCTTGAGTGATGTCAGTCCACCCCATTGTAGTAGACTCATGTATATGCACACTGGTCCCTACCCCACTATCGGTATAGACTTGGTCATTTCGTCGTCCTTGGCAGCTAACCTTGGATCCACTTGTCACTTCCTTCCACCCATCCGACTCATTCATGTTGATTTCTCCCGACTTGGACCTTGATTTGTGACCTTGAGGATCCCCTTCTTCATTGACCTCTGAGTATCCCATGATTCCTTGTCTTCTGTGCCTCGGCTCTTTAATGTGTGAGATGCATTCTCAAACCTAGGATTTGCTCCTGTCAATTGCCCCCGAAGTTGCAATGCAGTATAGGATTGTGTAGACTCACCGAGTGTTCCCCATTGGTCATCGAAGCATGTTCACTTGCCCCCATTACTTTGCAATATGAGCACCTTGTTATATCTTTTGAGATATGTATGTAGCCCCAAAAGGGCCTTGAAATGTAATGAAATGAAGAAATGTAAAAGAAGCCAAAAAGGCTATGTGAAATGTAAAATCAAGCCAAAAAGGCTAAGTATGAAAGTCAAATGTAAAAGTCCAAGTAATGTGTTTTTGAACACACACGTATGCAGGTCATCCATATGTATCAGCATTGTAGTGGTTATTTCCTCACCTAGTCCCGTGGGGCAAGGAGGTGAGATGGATTAAGGGACAATTAATTCTAAGTGTCCCCTAGAGTCTCAAGTTACGGTTTGCTGGACACCCAGTCATGGCGGCTCTAGAAAAGATCCTCACGGAGTCTTCTGAAGGCACGGATGTGAGTTGCAAGGTGCATGTTAGATGATTAGTGGTGGTTTCCCTGCACTATACCCATCTGTGAGGCACTGCCCTTCCCTGTGTATTGTCATGGTATGCTTATGTTAGTGGGTCTCGCCTTCCCTGTTTATCCGAGGGGTCACATGGTCTTGGTCCTCGTCTTCCCGTATCCTTCACCTTGTTTATCCACCTCACCCAAAGTTAGCTAAGTGGTCAAGTCTATAAGATGTGCATAGCATTGAGTCTTTGTTGGAGGTGGTGGGCCCACCTCACCCGGGGCCTGTATTTATTGAGATATTTTTGTTTTGATCACCATATCGGCATTATATTGTTTTAAGTAATGTACTAACATAAATAAGGAAGCCTTGATGCTTCATGTTGCTTACAGGTTTTCATCCATTGCCATTTTGACCAGATTTGACTTGGTCAAATTAGGTTGACTAGGGCAAAAATGGGCTCGAAAAAAAGTTGCGATCAAGATTTCGAGTTTGGTCATTTATTATGTGTTGGGGTCCCATATGTGCCTCCAAGTGTCAGAATTTGAAAAAGTTGAAGCGTTGATGAGATTTTTAATTATTATGGGTCACCAGGGACCTATTTTAATTAAAAATCTTGGATTTTGGGAAAACAATGTCTAATTGATGGATCGGGGTCATTCAAGTGACCATGTCTACTATATTTGGGGTCTACGATCGCATTGCAGCAGACGGTTCGTCAATCCGGGCAATATAAGTGGGTCAAAAGCCCAAATTACATCTTCAGCAACAAAAACCAACAATCAATTAATATGGAAATCAAAATATGGCAAAGGAAACTATGGAAAATGGCAAATGCCAAGGTTGGCTAATACAAGGGGGTCTCCTAAGGAAATTTTACTATGTTTGGACATTCTATTTATGTTGTGGGGCCCTCATTTTGCCCAGCTCATCACATGGGACGAATTTGCCCATAAAGGGGCGTTTTTGACTTGGCAAAACTTCATATTATGGGGTTTTTATGTATGTTGACAATGGCTTAGAGGTATGGGGGGCTAAAACAACCCATAGGCACCCCCCAACCACCTCTTGTATGTGTGTTATGGGCCCCACGAAGGGCCCGATCCTCCACTTGGGCGCTAGAGGGTAATTTGCCCCCCCTCCTTCACTCCATCTTGGCCATTCGTTTGGCACCCTTGGGATTTAATCCCAGCCACTCGTTTTGGGGGGAATGGATCTAGGTTTTGAGCCATCTCTATAAGAGAAGAAGCTCATTCATTTGTGAGGTTTTCTTGGCATTTTGTAAACTTGAGATTTGGTAATAGAGAGACATTTCTTCCGAGCTACTTGTGAATATGGTGATGGAATGTTATGGTGTTGATTATTAGCTTACTTCCGGTGCATTGTTGAGTGATTTTGTGGTGTCCCCATCCTTCCTTGGCCAAACGAATTGCAGGTGAAATCGACCACTTGAGGGGGACGTAGCTCTTGAACTAGCAGCTCCACGTTGGTGTTCTCTCTTCGGGATTTTAACAAGGGAAGTAAACTTACACTTGTTTCTTGCTTTCGTTCATTATTTGTCATTCATTTGTTGATGATTTCTTGCTATTTTCCATAGGTCTTACTTATCTCTCTCTCTGGTAGGTATAAGGACGCATTGCGTCAACTGGCTGCACCAAAACGCTAGGGGAAAACGCACTACTGCTCAGCATTTGGTCTTCGGGGTTTGTCTTCAACACAAAGCTCCTCCATCTCTATCATTTCCGGTAGGAAATCCTTGCTTATTTCTCATATTTTCATTTCCATTGTGAATGTTAAGCTGCAAACAATAAAATAAACCCTAAATATAAAAAAACTCAAAATTCCACTGTTAAAACTTGTTTTTCTTTCTAAAGCCGCTTATGAAATGTTGTTAAATGCTTAAATCTAAAGTTTCAGTTTGATTAGACTCCATTTGCCCTTAGAACTAGCACTGGTCCATTTGGCAAAAATGCCCTCCTTGGGCATTTTTCTCTTAGTGTCTCGCTGGGTCACTTTGGGGTTGTGGGTAGCGTTGATTTGGGTTTAAATCATCATTTTATCATTAGAAATCAAGCTATTGTTTGCTGGAAGTGATTATAAACGTCAATTTATCGCTGCCCTAGGTCAACCAAGTCACTTAAACACTCCCTTCCTTGGGCATAATTTGCATCTCTCCATCACTTCTAGTTTGCTTCGGATCCTTAACTAAATTTCCAGCCATAATTACTGATCTAATCTATTTTATTCATCACATTTGATTGCTGGTCACATTCCATTCACATACTTATTTCATACTTGTGTCCAACCATTTGGCTGAAATTGAGCTTAGGATCCATCTGATACTCACCTCTTGTTTTCATCTATTTATCTTCTTTAGGGGTTTGGGTGTTTGATTTGTTGCTTAACCATCACTGGTTGAGCGGGGTCTCCCCACTGACTTGGCTACTTGCCTTGTCTGAAGCGACAAACGCCTTGTCTGGTGTGACTACCGTTCCTTGAACGGTGGACTTGGCGTTTGCAGGTTACACCTACCTGGCTGCTCACCCTCTACCATCCCGGACGGGATGTCTTTCATTAGCAGCTAGAGTTAGTGTGATAACAACTCCTACTGTATGACCTGTTTGTGACAGGTGAGGATGGGTTGATTGCTGATACGAAGAGGAAGCTTGCTGCCGAGTTCGAGATAAAGGACTTGGGTATGATGCACTATTTTCTAGGCATGGAGGTGTGGCAGAGTGTGGATAGAATCTTCCTTGGACAAAGAAGTATGCAGTAGAGATCTTGAAGCGGTTCGGGATGATGGACTGCAAGGCCATCGCCACACCTATGGCATCTAACCTGAAGCTATTGAGTGATGCTTCATTAGATTCGGTTGATGCCACGATGTATCGTCAGATGATTGGGTCTTTGATGTACTTGACAAATACAAGACCAGATATTTGTTGTAAACACATTGAGTCAGTATATGGTAGAACCCCACCTGATTGCGGCAAATCATGTGATGAGATATCTAAAGGGTACATTGGATTATGGACTCAGATATGCCTTAGATAGTGAGTTCAGACTGTATGGGTACACAGACTCAGATTGCGCTGGAAGTGCTGAAGACAGAAAGAGCACTTCAACATGTTGCTTTAGTTTAGGATCAGGCGTGATCTCATGGCTCAGTAGAAAGCAACCCTGTGTTGCACTCAGTACAACAGAAGTTGAATATGTAGCAGCTTGTGGTGAAGCAGTGTGGCTTCGCAAGATGTTGACAGGATTGTTCGATGCAAAGATTGATGCTACGGAGATACTCTGTGACAACCAAAGTTGCATCAAGTTGACAGAAAATCCTGTGTTTCATGATAGATTGAAGCACATCGAGATTAAGTTCCAAGATTAAGTTCCAATATATCCGGGATATGATGCAGAATGGAGCTGTGAAGCTCGAGTATGTTCCTACAGAGGAACAAGTTGCTGATATGCTGACTAAGCCTCTGGCTTGTGTGGAGTTTGAAGCTTGGTGTGGTCCAGAGAGATCTCTCTAGAAAGAGAGATTGATAGAGATCCTATCCGAAAGGATAGATGCCTATCCAAGAGGGATGGAAGATCAGTATTGGCTGACTGATGGTTCCAGCTTTCACGAGCTGATGCCTATCCGTAGGGATGGATGCCTCTCCAAGGGTGAGGGTAGATTAGTACTGGTTGACTGATGGTTCCAGCTTTCACGAGCTGATGCCTATCTGTAGGGATGGATGCCTCTCCAGGGGTGAGGGTAGATCGGTACTGGCTGACTGATAGTTCCAGCTTTCACACGCTGATGCTTGTCCGTAGGGATGGATGCCTCTCCAAGGGTGAGGGTAGATCAGTACCGGCTGACTAATAGTTCCAGCTCTCACGAGCTGATGCCTGTCCATAGGGATGGATGCCTCTCCAAGGGTGAGGGTAGATCAGTACTGGCTGACTGATAGTTCCAGTTCTCACGAACTGATGCCCATCCGTAGGGATGGATGCCTCTCCAAGGGTGAGGGTAGATCAGTACTGGCTGACTAATAGTATCAGTATTTAGTTATTGATGTTTGTTGCAGGTGTTCCAGCTGATGGTGCTGTTGATGAGGATGTTCCAGCAGATGGTGTTCCAGCTAACGAGGTTGCTGACAACAGAAGATATTCCAACTGATGATGTTGCTGATGAGGATGTTCCAACAGATTATGTTCCAGCAAGAGGATGATTGTTGATGATGGGGTGACAGTATGGTACACAGGTTTTGCCGAGGCATATAATAAGTCCTGAGATGTACATACTAGATGGCTTGCTCGTAGAGATGATGAAGACCTACATGGAGGCTAGGCCTACATCTAGCATGAAAAAGGATTGGCTCTGTAGAACTTCCTATGACGAGAAGAATTGAGAGATAGCACCAGTGATCGAGATGACGAGTACAGCAGCAGTAACGATGATGCTCCGTGATCTAGTGACGATGATCCAGCTCCAGAATTGAAGACTTGTGCCTATATGTATTGATGACCTGTATCAAGAGAATACCTTCTTAGTTAAGAGGGAGTGTTGATATATTTGTAACTTCGGAAGATATTCACTTGTATATTGTATATATTACATTTGTACTTTATTGTATCCCCAACGGAGATGTATTATTCCTCCGATTGGAAGTGTCGTCATTTGTATTTGCAAGTGTCGCAAGTTACATTGTAAGTGTCGTAACTTATATTTGATGGGTTATTAGACCACCTTAGAGGGGTCGGTCCAGTATGGGTTAAAGGGTTATTAGACGACCCTAGTGGGGTCGGCCCAGTGACAAGTGGTAATGGGTTATTAGACTCTCCTAAGGGAGGTTGGCCCAATTAGAGTAAAAGGCAAGTCAAAGTAAAGTATAAATAGAGAGTGTGACTCTCTCATTCTATTCATTCATTCACTCACTCACTTCACAGTAGTGAGAGAGAGGAGGAGTGCGCACAAGTGGAGGAGGAGAAGCTGCTAGGAGACTATCTCTTGTTTTGGGGTTTGATCTTTGTGATCTTTGTATTGGTGCTCATTCTATCTTTGAGGAAGTTGCGGGGTTTTTCACCTTCTTGGTTTTCCCCGGTGAAATGCTTTGTGTCTCTTGTCTCTTGTGTTTGATATGCTATACATGTTGTTCTTTCAGTTAAGATCCTAGATCACATTGAATTAAATTATGAAAAACTAACAAGAGGGGGTGCGCATGGCTCCATAAGTGCAAGGAGGGCACATGAGTCAATCAAGGGAGTGATTAAAGGATGGAACCACTGTTAAGATTATATGCTACTAAAGACTAAATTATAACTTCATGAGCATTTAATACATTTTCACAATAGCAGCATAAAGATGATCTCTGAAAGACACACAATCACAAGGTACACAACAATTTATCCTGGGAAAACCTCAAGGGGAAGAAAACCCAGCAAAAACTTCCTCAATATAGATTACCAAAGTAGAATGACTAAACAACAAGTCTCATAAGAAAGAGAGACTAAACCCAAATACAAAAGCCAAGAACAATCCTCCTTCTCCTTTGCAACCCTTCCTCCTCCTCTCTTGCGCAATGCTTGAGTGAATGAATCATCCAAATGAGAGAGTGATACTCTCTATTTATACTTTTTAAGTGAGGGTGACCTTTTTCCTAATGGGGCTAACCTCTCTAGGGAGAATCAAAATAATATTTACATTAAACTCTTTTTGGGTACTATTGACCCGACTTACAATGGAGGATTTACCTCATGACTTTTACATGACCTTTTACATTAAAGACATCTCCCGACGAAGGAATAATAAAGTACAAGTAGAATATTCCTCGAAGTTACATTATTTCAACACTCCCCCTTAACAAGAAGGGTATTCTACTGACAACAACAATCAACAACAAGTGTGGCTCTACACAACATCATCAGAAGGAGGGAGGAGGCATCATCAACATCATTTAGAACATTGGATGGTACATCTATAAATCATTGGAAGTTTTTTCAACAACATCAATATCAGCAACTGGAACAACTTGCTCAAACATCATCATCATCATCTGCAGCATAGAGCTAGAACATCATCATCTGCAGCATGGAGCTAGAACGTCATCATCATCTTCAGTACAGAGTTGAAGTATCCTCATCATCACATCAGTATAAAAACCGATGCATCAACAACAATTACAGCATGAGGTTGGTTCATCAGCATAAAGCTGGAATAACATCATCTATCAACAACCAACATGATCCTTCCTTTCACAATTACAAGATCGAGTTCAACACGGGTGATCCTTTCTTTCGGAATTACGGGATCATGGACAATCCTTCCTTTCGGAATTACAGGATTCAGTCCCATATTGTTGATCCTTCCTTTCGGAATTACGGGATCATGGACAATCCTTTTTTTTGGAATTACGGGATTCAGTCCAGCAACATTGGTGATCCTTCCTTTCGGAATTACGGGATCATGGACAATCCTTCCTTTCGGAATTATGGGATTCAGTCCAACAACACTGGTGATCCTTCCTTTTGGAATTACGGGATCATGGACAATCCTTCCTTTCCAAATTATGGGATTTAATCTAACAACACTGGTGATCCTTCCTTTCGGAATTATGGGATCATGGACAATCCTTCCTTTTGGAATTACGCGATTCAGTCCAACAACACTGGTGATCCTTCCTTTTGGAATTACGAGATCATGGATAATGATGATCATGGACAATCCTTCCTTTCCAAATTATGGGATTTAATCTAACAACACTGGTGATCCTTCCTTTCGGAATTATGGGATCATGGACAATCCTTCCTTTTGGAATTACGCGATTCAGTCCAACAACACTGGTGATCCTTCCTTTTGGAATTACGAGATCATGGATAATGATGATCAATCCTAACTGAGCTACCCGCTGTGATCAGGATACCATAATATCATCAACACTACTCCCCCTTTCGAGGGAAGTCCTTACGGACTACACCAAGCTTGTCACGGAAGTGCTCAAACTTCACATGAGACAGAGGCTTAGTCAACACATCTGCAACCTGCTCATCTGTGCTCACAGGTGATCCTTCCTTTTGGAATTACGGGATCATGGACAATCCTTCCTTTCGGAATTACGGGATTTAGTCCAACAACACTGGTGATCTTTCCTTTCGAAATTACGGGATCATGGACAATCCTTCCTTTCAGAATTACAGGATTTAGTCCAACAAAACTGGTGATCCTTCCTTCCGGAATTCCAGGATCATGGACAATCCTTCCTTTCGAAATTACGGGATTCAGTCCAACAACACTGGTGATCCTTCCTTTCGGAATTACGGGATCATGGCCAATGATGATCAATCCTAACTGAGCTAACCGCTGTGATCAGGATACCATAGTATCATCGACACTACTCCCCCTTTCGAGGGAAGTCCTTATGGACTACACCATGCTTGTCACGAAAGTGCTCAAACTTCACACAAGACAGAGGCTTAGTCAACACATCTGCAACCTGCTCATCTGTGCTCACATATTGGAGCTTTACAGCTCCCTTCTGCACCACATCACGAATGTAGAAATACTGGATTTCTATATGCTTCGACCTATCATGGAACATGAGGTTCTCTGTCATCTTCATGCAGCTTTGGTTATCACATAGAATCACTGTGGTATCCAACTCTAGATCGAATAGACCTGATAACAACTCCCGAAGCCCTTTGGCTTCACAACTGGCGGAACAAGTTGCAATATATTCCGCTTCTGCAGTGCTAAGAGCAACACTGGACTGGTTCCTGCTTAGCCATGAAATCATGGCTGACCCCAGACTGAAACATCCACCTGAAGTGCTCTTTCTGTCTGAGACACTTCTTGCCCAATCCGAATCTGTATAACCATATAGTCTGAAGTCACGATCTCTAGTATAGCTGAGACCATAGTCTACCGTACCTTTTAGGTACCTCATCACATGCTTTACAGCTATAAGGTGAACACGTCTAGACTCATCCAAATACTTACTCAAGGTGTTCATAGCAAAGCATATATTTGGCCTGGTATTTATCAGATACATTAATGACCCAATAATCTGCTTGTATAGTGTCACATCCACTAACTTTGAGAAAACATTAGACAACAACTTCAAATTTGTATCAAACCTTTTCAAGATTTCTACTGCATACATCCCTTGCTTAAGTAAGATTCCTTCTGGGCTCTGCCATACTTCAGGACCTAGAAAATAATGCATCAAGCCAAGGTCTTTCATCTCAAATTCTGCAGCGAGGTTCTTCTTTGTTTCTGCTATGAGGTTCTCTTCACCTGTTAAGAACAAGTCATCTACATACAACAGTAGAATCACATGATTTCCTTCCTCAAGCTTGTAGTAAAGGTTGGGGTCCGCTTTACTCTTGGTAAAGCCCAAGCTCGTCAGAAACCCATCTATCCTGTCGTACCATGTCTTGGGTATTTGTCTTAAGCTGCACCATCTATACTTCCTCTTTGTGAGGGAAGACATCCAGTATCACTCTAAGCATTTCCTTGAGATACTAGGGCAATTTACCTTTGCCACAAATAGAGACTAAGTGATAATGTCTCTTCATCTATACTGTAGTCACTCCCTCTAAAGCGAAGCTTTCCTTTTCCCTCTATAACTGAGCACTATCCTCCCTCTGCATATTCTACTCCCTGCATCGAGACATTCTGCACTGGAGTGACTGGTAGCATTCTCTTCTGATGATCTCCTGTGTATCCATCTATGTCATCTTTCTAGGTCACTAGATACCAAGATCTTGAACTCTGTTGCAAGTTCTCTCTTGCACCCATCTATGAGCTTTTCATCTTCAACTTTGTAGGTGATCCTTGATCTCATCATTCTATCCCATGGGTGCCTTCAGACCCCGTACACGATCTTTCCTACAAGTCAAATTTAGTTGCATGATTAGAAACATTTCATAATTTTCAAAATCAATTCTTGTATATAAAGACATAGGCCTCACAGTCATACAACTATCTTAGCCAATGCTTCAACACAACATTCTTCCATATACGGTAACTTAATGCCTTCCATCTCTACCAGAACATCATTAAGAGCGTGCACTACTCTTAACATGTCAGCAAACAGGTGTTGTCCGCCAGATTGCACACCAGCAGCGGAAATCTTTCGAAAGCTGTCTCTTCACTACAAGTGAGAGAGGTGTGGCCTTGGGGGCAACCAATGAGTCAGGTACTGTCACCTGAATCCCAGCTCCTCCATTTAGGCTAACGCCTAACGAAGCCAAGGGGGGTAGTCGCTACAAAGAGTTGTCTATGGCTCAATGTTTTAAGCGTTAAAAATGTATGGTGATGCGGATGGATGTTGTTTAGGAGTTTTTAGTGATGAAAGACACACGACTTACTTTTAAATAAAACACAAGATAAGATGCAATCCACGTTGCGAAACAGTATATAAAGACTTGAGATAATTAAGAAGCATGCACAGATAAAAATTAAATGATAAAAGGACCAGTGCTTTACCCAATGGGTAATGGAGTCAAAATAATTGAAATTGTAGTGCTGGGGGATGCTGAAAAATCAGTCCTGATAGTAACTGTTCGTGAGATCGTTGTGCAAATTATCTTGGTAAATTTAAAAGTTTTAATGGTCTTGATTATTATGGCTAAAACCAAGGATATCAAAAGAGTGTCCGGAAAGACATTCTAAGCAGCTCCTTTAAGAGACATGTTGGAACCTGTCTGGAATCACAACGAGGCGCGCTAACCAGCCACCGTGTCGCAGATTGGGCACTCCAGCGCCTCCCCTGAGAACTCCTTAAAATACTTTTTGAACAACGCCGATTCGTTGGTTATGGGGGTGAAAGTTTTAATTAATTATCACTTATGAGATTATCAAATCCTTCACCTTTCTGAGTACTAGTCCAACCGTTTCCGGTTGGCAGAGCATACGGGTGTAGGACAAACGACCAAGATAAATTAATTAAAGGGGAAGTGTGGATTGAAAAGTTTTATTATTAGAGCACTTGTTCAACTCTCCAACAGAGAGCGCTCTTGACTTGGTCTTAAGACCACAATTCAAGAGACTTCCTACTTTAAAATGCCTAATGCAGGGGGAACGTGCAAGTCTATATGCTCTCCGACAGAGAGTGCTCTTGACTTGGATTTGGCCAAGTTCAAGAGACTTTGTTCGTTTTATGGCAAGAAAATGAAATAGTTGTGGAAACAATTATGAAGCTTTGCGGAATTAAATCATGTGATAGCTCAAAGAAATAAAAAGATAACTAACATGCTACTTGCAAAATGAAATGAAATAAACGAAAGATCTAGTGTTCTACCAAGCAATTCTACACTAAGGTGGGATCAACCTCCGAACAAGGTCAATCACTAGAACCGTCAGTCTTGGAAACCTTCCTTCTAGCTGGATGTCCACAAGAAGCTGATGGGGGAATGAGAAGCTACCACAAAGTTATGTGGCCTCTGGGATACAATCCCAAAGTTAGCTTACTCTAGTCAAGACTTGGAAGAGAAATTAATCTAAGTACGAAAATGAAGACTAATCTATGAACTTGAAAAAAGATGAGATCTAAACTAAGCATGCACAACACTCTTCCCCAAATGGGGAAGAAACCCAAAAAGTGGAGGCCTCCTCCACTTGAACCTTTTATTAAACTTTACAAGTGCCTTGGGAATGAGATCCTTGCAAGGTCTTTTAAAGCAAATAAACAAATTATGGAAACAAGACTTATAGCCCTTAAATGGCGTTTACAAAGGAGATTGCAGCTGTTTCTTTGATTTTGATTTAAGTCTTCTCTTTGAGTGTAACTTTGAGCCTCTTTAGATCTTGTCTTCACAATTGGTTTCCTCCTTGTAAAAGACCTACTCAAGCTTAGCAAATGCTCAACAATGTACCCATTAACATTAGAAAAATAAAACCAATTTGAGACTAGTTAAGTCTAGATTTAAAAAATTAACTCTAAAATGTGAAATGCATGAGATTTTAACATAAAATCTTAACTATGATGAAACGGACCAGCGAACAACAAACTCTTGAAATGTGCTAGAATGAGATCTAAATCATAAAAAATTTCAAAATATTTTATGTGAAAAATTCTATCTTTTAAATGGAAACAATAATCCAACAAGTATGAGCTATGCTAAAGCCAAACAATGAGATCTAGCTAGTAAAAGAATGACTAACTTCAACAAATGCTAACTTCTTCAATTCGTTTTGTGTGATTTTGTGTCTTTTTAGGTCTTTTTGAAGGTGGACAAGAGCAAGGCGGAGAGGCTAAAAAAGGTAGGGGCAAAAGAGGAAAACGAATGGGAGAAGGAGAGACAAAAGTAAAGGAGGAGCGAATGGAAGAGAAGAGGAAACTTGAAATGGAGATGGGTTTCAAGTGGAACACTTGAGGGTTTGAAATACTGCTATGGAAATCCTCCGGTTAACCGGTGATACGCCAAAAACAAGTGTTGAAGAGAGCACAAAGGAAGAAATCCCAAGTTATTCCCCAAGGTTGAAGGAGCTTCAACCTTATGGCAAATCCTAAGCTAGGCTTAACAAGAGAAATAAAAGAGAAGGGGATAAGAGATAAATGGGTGGAAAAAGGTAAGGGGAATGGACTAGAAGAGGGAAGTTTTAGAACCAAGTAACCAGTTTGAAGTTTTGAATAATGGATGGATTTCAAACTCAACACTTATTTACCAAAATTCCAATGCTTAAGATTGACTTTGGGAGATCCTGAAATGCACACAAATGTTAGGAAAAAGTTCTTTGAAGAGATGAGAGATGCACCCAAGCTCAAGCCTCTCTTCAACCTATGAGATCTGCACAAGAAATTACTCACAAACACACCTTGATCAAATATTGTATGTAAAGCAAAATGAGATTAGAAGAGTATAAATATTTCCAACTACAGTCTACTCCTTCCAAATCACATAGAACCCCAACATCAATGGACAAGTTGAACCCAAATGCCCACCCTATGGGCTTACGAAAGCCTTCCAAGCTAAATAATTGATCAAAGTAATGAAATATGAGCAATAAACAAATACAATATCACCTTAGAATAGATGAAGCATTTCCATAACAACCATCAACACCATGTGGACCTCCAAAGTCACTTTTATTTCCAAATAGCAATAGCTAGAACACGATTACAAATTGGCAGAGTAAGTTTGCCCAAAAGATCCATGAGATAATAACCCAAATGGGCCTCTCTTTATAGCAAAAGCACATACTAAAACCCTAATTCGAATTTGGCCAAAGAGAGCCAAATAACACTTGACAAAACTTGATTTCCAATCACAAACTAGTCATCAGGAGGCTTGGAGTGGTGGTAGATGAGTTGACATATGTTTGGGGCAACATGGGAAGCTTCACCCATCAATGGAGAGCCTCCAACTAGGATCCACGTGAGCACACAAGGCAAGGGCGTGAGCTTAGGGAGGGATGACGTGAGCTTGAATGAGAGACATGTGGAGTTTGTGGTAGGTGCTAACTCAAGTTGTAAAGGAGCCAAGTCATGGTGATTGCTAGATTAGGGGAGGCGCCCACCATTGGCTTTAATGCCATCCAACGAACCCATTCAATCATTGCCACATCACAAAATCGACTTTTGAAGGGAAGAGGGCGAATTAGCTTGAGGAGAGTCTCTTGCTGGTGACTGGATAGTGGTCTGGTTGATGACTGAGATGATTGGAATCTTCTTTAATGCCCAGTGCCATGTCAATTAGCCTTTTATTTTATTCATTTCATATTATTTTGGAGAGATTTGGATATCTCCAAAATATTAAATTTTATTATTTTAATTAATAATTTCTCTGTAAATGGTTTTTTAGAGAAAATATTAATTATGAGGCTGAATTGACATCCGAAAGTTGGGTTTAGCTGGTCCATGAGTCATGTGTGATTTTTGGCTTATGAAACGAGCCATCAATCACTAAATTCGGACCTCGGATGACTGACATATTACAGACCCAAATTTCTCCATTTAAACTATAGAGAAATTTAATTAAAATTTAAAAATAATTAAAAATTAAAAACCCCAAATCCAACGTGTCCGGTAAAATTTTTTCGAAATTTTTTCTGGGGTCCTAGAGACTTAGGACATGACCAAAACCTATTCTAATAGTGTCTAGTAGGTTTATACATATTAGTTGGACTCTAATAACCCCCCACTGCTCAGATTTTCAAAATCGGGCATTCCAGCTTTGGAGGAAGCGGGAGAAAACCTCATCGATTATACATCGCCTTAAGCAAAGTATAATTGACAAGGGAAAAAACTCCCTGGAATACCTTAGTTGCTTAATCAAGTCATGGGGAACCGAGCCACTCAGACCCTACTAGCACACTTTGTTACAAACCCCCATGGGGACATGGTCATGTCGACTCAAAAATAAAATTGGCTAGCCAAAATTGGCTAGACTCAAATATCTGAAACCCAGATACTCTGGAAGTGAACATGGATGTGTTCCAACACTGGCGGCTCAATAAGGTTTCAACTATTGTACAGATATAGTTGATAACATCTGGCTCCAACTGTGGGACGGACACTTGCTTGATCTAGGAATCAAAGAAGGTGTTCGAGAATCCTAGAATATCAATTTCCTGCATGGAAAAAGAAGTGTCTTAGTTCCACATTTACATGATAAATAATGCCAAAATGAAATATCAAATATGAAAATATTTTTGCTTTTTTCTTTTCAAATTTAAAATACAAAAAATAGGAATCTTTTCTTTTTCAAACATATATATGAACTACAGTACAAAAATATCACTATGATACAAAAATGATACATAAAAGTACAAAGATAAGAGTTTAGGGAAGTCCTGAGATTACCCCTTGGTCATCTTGTATGTTATTTCGGTAAAAAGGCTTCAAATATTGCCCATTCATGGGGAGAGGCTGTATTTCCCCCTCCATAGTGTTGAGGCAGAAAGAATTGGTTCCGACTTGGCAGCGTATAATAAAAGGGCCTTTCCAAAGGCTGTCAAATTTCCCATGCTTCCCGGGTTTCTCCCTCCTTTTGTCCCATAGGAGAACAGTGTCCCCTACTTGAAAAGACCTTAGCTTGGCTGATCTATCAAACGTGGCCTTCATACTCTCCTTGTGTCTTAACATTTTGTCCAAGGAAGCCCTTCTGCTTTCATCAAGCTCGATGATTTGGTTAGCCCTATCCTCCAACTCTAACTTTTCAGAGTTATAGTCAGTTAGCATTCTGAAGATTGGGATTTGCATGCTAAGAGGTAAAGTTGCTGTGATGGCATAAACAAGCTCAAAAGGGGACTTTCCGGTGGAGTTCTTCTTTGTGATTCTGTCTACCCAAAGGGCATATTTAATCTTGCTATCCCAGACTCTCTTGTTATCACCAACAGTTTTCTTGAGGATAGTCATTAGATTTTTGTTTGAGGATTCAGCAAGGCCATTACCTTGTGGATAATAATCAGAAGAATGAGATAAAACAATGCCATATTTGAAACAGAAGTCATTCACTTCTGTTGAACTGAAAGCTTTGGCATTGTCAGTAGTTATCTTCAAAGGGGTGCCAAATCGAGTGATGATTTTGTCTTCAATGAAATCCATGACAACCTTTTCAGTAGCCGTCTTGGTGGGAATAGCCTCCACCGATTTGTTGAAATAATCGGTTGCCGTTAAGATCCAGCAAAATCCATTGCTAGAGTTGTCTTTGAATTTACCAATAAAGTCAAGGCCCCATTGCTGGAAAGGGGCAATGACAACAACCGGGTTGAGGGGTAAAGTGGCCAACTTAGGCTTTCCTGTGAACAGTTGACACTCTGGGCAATATTTGACATGTTTGTATACATCAGCAAATATGGTTGGCCAATAATACCCGGCTTTGAGGATTTTGTGAGCAGTTGTATTCCCTGCATAGTGACCTCCACAAAACCTCGAGTGGAACTCAGTCAAGATCTTTTTAGAATCTTTCTCATGGACACATCTAAGGATTACTCCATCAGGGTTTCTCCAACCCAAGCCTTCTTGAGTAAGGCAATATCAGGCAGCTTTTAGTCTTAGTGCCCTTCGCTTGTGTCCCTTAAGGTGATCTGGGCAAGTTAAATGCAGGAGGAAATATATGATATCAGAATACCAATGGTTATCTAATTCTTGCAAGGCAGGTGTCATACATGGACCAGCTGACTGGTCTGTACAGTTTATGTCAATGGCTTCCTCATTTTTCTTAGTCAACATTTTGGCTAGACCTTGTCCCTTGATAAGTTTAGTAGGCTTTATTTCCAAGTCATATTCTTGGATTTTGGATACCCATGTGCCTCTTGTTCCTAAGCAATCCTGCTGGGATAGGATATCTTTTACTGCAGCATGGGGAACATAACCTATAACTTTATTATAGCCAATATACGTTCTGAAATGTTTCAAAGATTTGACTAAGGCATAAGCTTGCTTTTCCATTATGGTGTATTTTAGTTCTGAATTTTGCAAGGCCCTGCTCATAAATGCAATTGGTTGCTTGAACCCTTCGAAGTTCTTTTGGAGCCAAACGCCAGCGATAGTGTCCTCAGAAGCAAAGGAGAAAATCATGAAGTCTTTAGTGTAGTCTGGACTAACCAATACGAGTGATCTAGTAATAGCATCTTTAATGGTGGTGAAAGCTTCTTTCCCCTCATTAGTCCACACAAACTTAGCATCCTTCTTGAGTAACCGTTGCATGGGTTTCATTAACTCAGCTAGGTTTGGGATAAATCTTCTGATAAAATTTATATGACCATTAAAAGATTGAAGGCCTTTCACATTTTTGGGGAGAGGTATCTTCTTGATTGCTTCAACTCTTTCAGGGTCAATCTTGACCCCGTCCCTGTTTATAATATGCCCCAACAACTTCCCCTCTTCGATGCCTAATACTGACTTAGCCGGATTTAGAGAAATGCCATACTCTCTGCATCGTTCAAAAACCTTTCTTAGATGATCAACATGGCTGGATCTTTCCTTTGAAAAAACAGTTAAGTCATCTTGGTATATTTCGATGATTTTTCCTATCAACTCCTTGAAGGCATAATCCATGGCCCTCTAGAAAGTAGCTCTTGCATTTGTAAGGCCAAAGGGCATTCTCAGATATTCAAAAGTTCCCCAAGGAGTTGTGAAAGCAGTTTTATGTTTATCCTCTTCTTTGATGACAACCTGGTTGTATCCCGAAAATCCATCAAGCATGGACATCATTTTGGATCCAGTGACCCGTTGGAGGAGGGTCTCCATGTTAGGAAGCGGATAATTATCTTTTTGGCATGCCATGTTAAGGTTTCTGAAATCGATGCATATTCTGATGCTTCCATTTTTCTTTCTGACTACAACTAAGTTGGAGCACCATGATGTGTGTCGGGTGGGTGCTATAATACCAGCTGTTTGCATTTTCTCTAGCTCACGCTTGATAATAGGGGCCAACTTAGGATTCATTTGCCTGAGTTTTTGGCGGAAAGGTTTGGCATTATGCATTTCTGGTTTGAGGGGAATGGTCTGTTGGACACATCTTCCCTATAGGCCTTTAAGTCATCATAAGTAAAGGCAAATATATCTCTATACTCTTTGACTAAGCTTATTAATGCATTTCTTTCCTTTTCGGATGTTCCTTTTCCAATTTTTATGATTTTCGGATCTGTTTCCGTTCCAATGTTGATCTCAATGTAGTCTCCTGGCTTCATCTGGTCGATGTTGTTTTTCTTCCCGTCATGTCTGTCAAAGATGTTTTCTAACTTAGTGTAGCCACGTGAAATTGGGTTCATAGGTTGGCTTTCTCCTTCATACTGCTTGCCTTCTTCCTGTTCATTTATGTTGAAATTGGCAAACTCATCTAAGTTATTTATGAATCTCAAAATCTGTTCATCATCTTTGAAAACCTGCCATTCATATTGTCTAGGACTGATGGTCTATAATTTATTTCAAGGGTACAATCTCCGTTCAACATTTCCTCTGAAGGCTGGAGGGTAGATGCCGCAACTGCCAACCTATCTGCTATACTGTTCTCCTCCCTATGGACTGCTTTTATGTTTAATGCATCAAAGTACTCCATGGTGTCCCATACTGCATTCCTATACCTCTTAAGTCTTTTACAATGGCATGCAAAATTACCCTTGATCTGTTGCACAACTAAGTCAGAATCTCCTTTGATACTAAGCATTTTGATCTTCACGTCTTTAGCGATTTCTATGCCTAGTAAAAGTGCTTCATATTCTGCAACATTGTTTGTGGCTTCAAATTCAAGTCTGAACGCAAAGTTGAAGACCTTATCTTCAGGTGATATCAAGACTATGCCAGCACCTTTGCCAGCTCTAGAAAAAGCACCGTCAAACTCCATTTTCCACAATCCATCAACTTTCTTATCTTTTGTTTCTTTATGAACAGGATCTAAGAAGGTGGAATTTCTCTGGTAGGTTCCTATTTCATCCGTATTGTAGATGTATTCATTTGATGGTTTCTGGGGATTTTCAACATGGTACCTGTTATCACACAACTTGTAGTTGCCCCTAGAGGTATCCCATCCGGGACGGTAGAGGAGACAGGCAACTAAAGAGGTGACCCAAGAGATGCCACGGTTCCCAATGCAATGTGGGAGTCACGTCAACCGAGGCACTCTTCGCTTTAGGTCAAGGTATAACTAGACCAAGGGGGAGACCCTATACCCCAATCGCAGTTGATTGGACCCAAGCAAAGGTTTCAAAGGTGAATGAATGATGAGTTACGGAAACCAATGCAAGTCTAAGTGGACCTAATGTTTAAGGTATGGTTGAAGGTGGTATCATGGATAGTTAGTGTTTCAACCTATGTATGGTTTAGGCCACTTGATGGGGTATGATTATTAAGTATAGTACCATGTGTTTACACAAGTGGGTCTTGTTGCCTTGGGAAGTGTGAAATGGTTCTAGGTGGGCCCACAAGGTGAAGTTAAGTGTGAAGATGGTACTATAGGCTAGATCTAGGTTAGATTTAGAAGTTAGAGTTGGTTCTGGGGTTACCCGTGTGTTAGATCTAGGGTTTGACACTAATCCCAAGAAGTGCGCCTTGCTTGGAGAAGGACTAGTGCCTTGTTGGATGGGCTAATGGGGTCAAGAAGGATGTCAAAGTGTAGATCGGGACACCTAGAAGCCAAGTCAAGTGGTTTGGATGAGATCCAATGGTTGGATCTTACTAGATCTAGGTTTTTAGGTAATGACCAAAAGTGGACCACAATTCCTTAAAACAAGGAATGCAATCCCCAAGATGGATCGGGACAAAAGGATAGTCTAGACCTAGGTTTCAAGGCATGGGCATTCCAAATCCACAAAAATATCCAACACCCACTTCCTAGAAGTGGTCCAACTCAAAACTCCCAAGGGGTGCGACTTTCTCAAGGAGAGGCAAAAGGGGGGTTTGGTGGACCAAACCAAGTCCAATGGCCACCAAAATGTAGATCCGGGATGCTAGTACCCCGATCTATGCATGTTCAAAGTTTCAAGTGAATCCAATGGGTAGATCTTAGTAGATCTAAGTTTTAAGTTACCAATGAGGTCAAAAGGGGGTTTCAACCCCCCAAAACATGGAGAGATGTCCACAAGGTAGTTTTCACCAAAGTAAGGATATGGGTATGTGTTATCTAGTGTCTAGTTGTCAAATCAAGCGGGATCTCACATACCCATGTGCTAGATCTAGCCCAACAAGCCTCCCTCAAGGAAGTGCGCTTTAGGTCAAGGAGAGCTTTTTGTCTTAGAAAATGGGTCAATTCTTAGCCAATCACCACCAAACTATAGATCCAACTAGGGGTGGATGCTATAGAGGTGGGTTTTCAATATCTTTTCAAATTGAGGGCTAGATCTAAGTAGATCTAAGAAATACCAAAAACAAGGGTTTTAATTTGATTAGGGTTTTTGTGATCTAGAAATTATGGAAGGTTCAAGGAAGAGAAGATCATACCTCTTGGGACATACCTGGATGAAGAGATGAATGCTAGTTGAGACGAGGATTACTTTGCCAAAGATCAAATGGAGAATTGTTGAAGCCCTCTTGCCAAATCGATTTTCCAAGCCACATGTGATTCCTTCTAACCTGTCAAGCCAAGGAGCAAAGCATCAATTAGTTTAACAAATTGAAGGTAGATGCAAGCAAGAGAGAGAAAAACATAGAATAGTTGACACAAAGGCAAAACCACTCCCTGTCAAACCCAAAACGACTTCTTCCAAGCTTGAAGGGCAAGCCTCCCCACCAATTCGCACTTGTCAAAGTCGCCCTCTCAACCTGCAAATAAAGTATGGCAAATACGCAAGATAGCTACAATAGATCCTCCAGTGCAATGGACAATAGCATTTACAATCGAAACAACCAACATCCACTCCAATCCAAGCATGTACTCCAAAAGATAGAAATTTTATTCCAAGAGCCAAGAGCCAAAAATCTCTAGATGAGTTTTACAATGAGGGGGTCTCCTCCTTATATAGGATAATAAAGACCAAAACCCTAGATCTCAAAACCACTTTTTGAAATGAGTGGTTGAGATTAAAAGATCTCACAACATAATCAATGGCTAATAACAAATCATAACCATATATCACATGGATCACCCATATAATGATAGCGCCCTCACTAAATGGTACAATAGAGGGTGACGTCATCCCACAAGAGGGGTATAAAGTACAATAATCCACCTCATGATGACTAGGACATGATAAAATAAGCACATGGTGGGGCTAGGAGGTATAAATCCTTGCTAGCTCACCCCAAGGCACAATGAAATAATAAAAATATGTCCAATATAATAATAATGACCAAAACTGTCCTCAGAATCCATGACAGTCGAGCAGTAAATGTCCTCCTGTGATCAATCTGGAGATACCCACATGGTGAAAAATGACTGGAAGATAGTGAGATCAACCTGGAAGACCTCTGTGAAAACCAAATGCCAAAACCTTGCCTCAATTGCCCAAATCGATTTCCTCAGTGACCACTTTATCCCATTTTTTAACTGCCTCGGGAACTGTGAAAGTGCCAAAACTGCCTCCTAGGGTGCTAGCGCTGTCCATCTGAGCCCACCAGGCTCTCCGGGAGGGGGGATAAATGGTAATAACAAGTGGCTGGACCACCCCCTCCATCATCAGCGCCCTAGGTGAACTGGCCTCTCGGGGCCCCTGCTGCTCAGGCCTGGAAATCAGCCCCAAATCTGGTCAACAAGTGTAAAACTGCATCAATCACTGCCAGAAGTGCCCGGAACTGAAAGATAAGTGTCTCAATGGATCCAGAAGACCCCAAATCCACTAGGAATGAGTACTCATACACCCTGGGTTGCCCTAATGGGCCAGCTGTAGGGTCCATCATGTATGGACAATGTATAATCTGCTGATCTGTAATAATAATAACCTGCTGAACTGGATCAACATCACTGTATCATATGTCCATCATATGACATCATCATCAAACATGTGGGACCATAAATCATCACCAATAATCATCATACATGGTCCACATCATCACGGATCCCAAGAATATATATAATCAAGGATAAATCACATCAGTAGACTAAGACAATGCTTCTTTAATCACTTCATAGCTAAGCTCAAAGTATAAATTCCATTCAGTGGCATTAATTAAGTTAACATATTCCGTGATAATATAAAATTACTTGCACCCTAGTTCAAATGACAAACTTACCCATTGGACATGGTCAAACTGCTAGTGAAGGATGAAGGCTAGGAGCAAGGTTGGGCCAAGGGTTTGACTTGTCTAACTTAACTCAAAAATACTTTGGACTGGGAGAAGGGGGAAGCTACAAACTCTGTGCTGGACAAAAGAACACGGGGGATGGCTGTGCCTCACAAATGGATAAGTTGTTTAGAGAGTGTTTATTCCACTTAGGCATCATGTCTACATCAAGTTGATCCAAGTTCATTAGGATCATTCAATTTATTTCCATGGCCTTTTTGGCCTACATAACCCTTCGGATTTCAGATGTGCTGAGAAGCACAACTAGTTGCAGCTTGCATCCAGGGCATGTTTTTCACATTTTCACAAGGTCAGCAATTGTTTAGATATAGCTTTTAAGAACTATTGCTTTTTGGACCTTTCTTATACTCTTCGAGGAGTATTTTTAGCTTTTCATTGCTCTTGCCCTTTTTTGTTTCCATGGGCGAATTTATTAAGTTTCCATAGGTAGAACATGAGCTTTCAGTTTTAGCCAACAACATCTCAAGTGACTAGGGGGAGTTCGAGCCAATGCCAAACATCGGGACAACCGACCAGAATGATGTAGGCCTACAATCCAACTCACCAAAGGCAAGTTCTGTCACCAACTCAGAGCCGAGACACTAAATAAACAGGGATGCGGTCCAAACACAGAGGTAGAAAAATGGGGAAGTCCTCAGTATCAGAAAGTCAAATAAGACAAGTCAGGGTTTAAAGTCAAACAGGAAGGTCATGTATGGATGGAGACAAGTGGATATGGAGCCTACACTAGCAGACAACAGGTGTCGGGAAAGACCATGTCTATGTAAGGTGAAATACCAGTAAGTTTTGTTAGATGACCTAAAAGTGCAAGCAATTGTCCATTTTAAGATTTACAGTTCATTTTAAGTAGTTTGCCACATCAGGAATAATATACCAAGCACATGCTATAATCATGACTAAATCAACAAGCTAATAATCCACAGTCAGTGAGAACATATCCATAGATCATACAACATCATCATAATAGCAATCATCATGCATCATCTGAAACACTGCTGAAGTACATCTCTAGGCACTGAACTGAAACTGTAATGGGATAAGTGGTCACATCAGTCATCAAATCTGAACTCTCAAGGCTCAGCCTTGACACAAGGTCATACAATATCTGAATAATGTACTGCTCTGATCATGAGTGATCCAATATATATAGCCATGCTCTGGAATAAATGAAGCTCTGGAATGTGCAGATATCTGCTGTACAAGAATAGTAGCCCTGCTACTATGGTGTGATAACATCTGGCTCCAGCTGGGACAAGTGCTCTAAGGGAGAGAGCGCTTGAGAACCTCAGAATCTCTGGTCTCGAACACCTCTGCATCAATCTTCAATCCAGCACTGCACCATCCTTGCTTTCAGCCTTTATCTTGCACCTGTTCCTGCTCTCACAAAAACTAGAATACCATCATGGAGCATGTATGGGATAAAAATAAAATAAAACTTAACTAAACTCTAATCTAAAACATGAACTGAAAATGCGTCAAAATGTAAACTAACATGGCATATATCATTATCATTTTTATTCACTGTGCAGGAGGAAAAGAATACATAGGCAAATCTCAACCAGCACAGGCAGCCAACAATATAAATGCTAACTATAATTTCTTAAATGCATGCAGGAGAAGAGAAAAGCTTAGGAAGGAGCAAGACTCAACTCAGGCAGAAAAACAAAAACGGGACAATACTCGGCACACAGAAAAAAAAAAAAAAATCACACAAATCCTACTGCTCAAGTGAGCTTATTCAGAACCTACCTAATCTAAAAATGCAAGGCAAGGTAAGGAAGGTCAGGGATAATAATCCCTTAGCTCCCTTTGATTGATAGGGAGTAAGATGCGTTGGCCAGTCCCAGTGGTGAGAAAACACATCTCATCAATGCAGCGCTCAACAGTAAGTGGTCCAACCCAAAAGTCACTTGATCCCCTAGATCGTATATAAAATAAATCATTAGGTATTACGACCCTATCACCAATTTGGAACCTTTGGTGGTTTACAGACTGAGGGATGACTTCAACAACATGTTCAGGAAAAGGTTGGATATCGGCAGTGCATTGAGGTTGAGGTGTAACTATGCTTGAATTCCTATTAGGAGGAATTTCATCAAATCTAGGAGGTCCACCGTCTAAAGGTACAACTATGCTACCTATCAAGACTTCTTCTACAGTTCCCCTAGGAGGGCTTTCTTCCAGTGGGTGAATGATATTCTTTGGTGTTTTCCCTGTGGTCAAAACTTCAGCTTGGGTTAAGGGTGGAGGGCTTCGATTTTCACTACTTCTGCTACTACCCTCTCCTGATGGGATAGGAATGGTCATGTTCTCTAAAAATGCCAAATGGTCATCAGAAATGGGACTATGCACAGTGCTAGGTGTACTTTGGCTACTCACACCCAAAGATGCTGGTGTAGAGTCAACATCCTCTTCTCTACTAGGTAACTCTTTAGGCAAAAGGAAGCTAGGGTAAGAGTGAAGCAAATGTGGGTTAGTGAGTTCTTCTTGAAAAATGGCTAGATTATTCAATGAAAAGTCTTCCCCAGGGGCATCATGGCTCAAGGCATGTTCTTGCCAACTCATAGAGTTGTCATTCACTTGCCTTAAAACCCCATCCTCTAAGGACAAATGGGACAAGTGATCAGGCACATCAGAGAAGTGATAATCAACTAGTTCTTCATCATTCCCCTCAGGTGAGGGAAGGTGTGTTCCTTCATTGTTGTTTGTCCAAGGAGTGATGTGAGGTAAACCCTGTCTTCCTCTTTCTGTGTTAAGGTCAACTAGGAAAAGCCACTCATGTACTGTCCTAGGTATGTACTCACCCCTTCTAATTTGGTCAAAGTTACCCTCCGAAGTGTTTAGCTGAATGGGAGGTGCAGGTTGGTCAATGTTTGGCCCTACACTATTGGGTTGGTTCGAGGTCCTAAGGTTTTCTGACACTTGCATGGAGCGAGGGTCAACTTCAATAATTCTTTCTTCTACCCTGCTAGGATCATCATCATGACCACCCATGACCATAAAGATACCCTCTGGTAATAACTCACCCTCACCAAAAGTGTTTCTCACGCCATCCTCATAATTCTCAAGATGTCCATCATAAAATGGCTCCCGATACACCCTAACCAAAGACCCATCAGAGTTGGGGATGGTAGCATATGACAAGTCCATCTGAAGATGTCCCCCTAGCCCAGCGGACCACTTCCTACAAAGGAGCATGCCATAGGCTGGAGGGAGATCTATAACTACTATATCCATAAGCATAGATATGTCGGGGCATGAAAACAGGTCAGCTCTCAGGTTTTTGATCAGTCCGAAAACTTTG
Organism: Larix kaempferi; assembly: GCA_027924585.1. Lineage (NCBI taxonomy): Eukaryota > Viridiplantae > Streptophyta > Pinopsida > Pinales > Pinaceae > Larix > Larix kaempferi. The sequence continues at coordinate 15,007,964 of BSBM01000444.1, read as the reverse complement.
ACTGGTTTAGAGTCAATTCCACAAACGTTCCCATAAGGTCTAGTTATTTTTAATCCCATAGCTTCCATGACTTGTAAAGGCATCACATTCATGGAGGCACCAGAATCCAACATACAGTTATGAAGGAGGAGATCACCTATGCGCAGTGTAAGGTAAAATGGTTGATGACCCCCATTCTTCCTCTCATACAAGGCAGTTTGGATGTTAATGGGAGGGTCATCCTCTTCCTCAACCACATCACAAGGTGCTGGGTTTTGAGAAGATGGATCCTCACCACTAGTCATGGCAGTCTCAGGGATACTCTCGAAAAATTCTACCACCTGCTCCTTTATTGAAGGAATTTTCATTAACTCAGTGAGTGGAATGTTATGCATAACTTTGTCTAACTCTCTTTCGATGTTGATATCGAAGTCATACTCAGGCAAAGGGATTGGCTCACTCACTGGATTAGGCAACTCTTTGTTTTTCTTTTCACTAAAAGGGATAGGTTTTGGGCCATCTTTTCTTCGTTGATAAGTTTTAAAAGGAGCTTGGTCATTGATAACTTGTTCAGTAGCATAGATGGGACCACTAGGGTTGTTTTCTTCCATGGTGTTTTCTTCATGATCAATCAGGATTCTTCCAAAGTCTTCGTCAAACTTTAAGTCATCAACCCAGTTAATGTTCTTTGGAGAATCCGGAGTATCATCACCATGGGTGGTATACTCAGGATCTTCCAACTTTTGCTCTTCAGACCAGTTTATGATAGGAGGTTCTTGATTCATAGGGTTTCTTCTATCTCCTTCATTAGGTTTCTTTTGTTGGTTCCAATAAGGTTTAGGACCATAGGGTTGCCTATATCTATCCCCTTCTCTGTTCTTGGCTAGGTCCCTAGTTAGGAGAGTTAAGTTTTTCATCATTTCATGCATACTCTCCATCATTTCACTGGGCTCTTTGCTAGGTTCCTTACTCTTCTTAAACTTAGGTTCAGATCTGGAGGAAGAAGGTCCACTAATTAGGTCAAAGAAGTTTTGTTTTCCCATGGAGGCAGCATTTGCCTCAGCTTTCTTGGCGTTGTCTTGGGCTTCCTTCAAATTATTAGGATCTTTGTCCTTTAGGTGGTAACCCAGGTAACCCTCATAAGCATTAAGGTAATGGATCAAGATGGCTTGGTCAAGGGGCCTTATGTTACTTGGGATGTTGGCAACAGTCCTATCAAAGCGTTGGTTAAACTCATGGACAGACTCATTCTCCTTCTTTTTGATGTCAAAAAGTTGGTGTAAAAGGAAACGCCCATCTAACTTGACTGACCACTCTTGCTTGAGTTTATCGGTGAATACATCATACCCATTGATTGATGATGGAGGCAAACGGTCAAACCATTTGCGAGCATCACCTTCCAAGGATGCAAATAGACCCCTAATAAACACATCCTCCTCCTCAGCCCCATATGCCTCCATATGAGCCCAAACATTGTCTATGTGGTCCTCAATAGAGGTGGCACAATTGCCATTGAATTTTGGGATCTTTTCAAAGTACTTATCTGGCATACTATGGGGAGCACCCAAAATCTGAGAGAAGTCTAAAGGAGAAGCTCTAGCTTTATGACCAAAAGCCCGAGCAACAGGAGGGTTGTTTTGGTTGTTTACACCGGAGTTTGATTGACCTTGTCCAGCCATTGGGTTGATTGGGTTTGAACTGGAGTTATGATTTGGTGATAAAGGAGGAACCGGATTGAACAAAGGGGATCCTAAGACACGGTTTGGAGAACCTGAGTTAACAAGTTTCCACAAGAAATTAGTTGACTGAGTTCTAGGATCTCTTTTGTGATATGTGAGTGGGGTTCCTTCCAGTTGATTTGGATTTGATTTACTTCGTGTGTTGTAAGGATGACTATGAGCTCGCTCCTCAGCGGAGTCACGGTTAGGAGTCGCCAGATAGATTTTTAAGCTCTACTACCAAGAGGTGTGTCGTTTAAGGTGCAGAAAGGTAGTGAGACACAAAGATGTGTTGAACCAAGATAGGCCTCTACCTCCCCGGCAACGGCGCCAAAAATGTTATCACACAACTTGTAGTTGCCCCTAGAGGTATCCCATCCGGGACGGTAGAGGAGACAGGCAACTAAAGAGGTGACCCAAGAGATGCCACGGTTCCCAATGCAATGTGGGAGTCACGTCAACCGAGGCACTCTTCGCTTTAGGTCAAGGTATAACTAGACCAAGGGGGAGACCCTATACCCCAATCGCAGTTGATTGGACCCAAGCAAAGGTTTCAAAGGTGAATGAATGATGAGTTACGGAAACCAATGCAAGTCTAAGTGGACCTAATGTTTAAGGTATGGTTGAAGGTGGTATCATGGATAGTTAGTGTTTCAACCTATGTATGGTTTAGGCCACTTGATGGGGTATGATTATTAAGTATAGTACCATGTGTTTACACAAGTGGGTCTTGTTGCCTTGGGAAGTGTGAAATGGTTCTAGGTGGGCCCACAAGGTGAAGTTAAGTGTGAAGATGGTACTATAGGCTAGATCTAGGTTAGATTTAGAAGTTAGAGTTGGTTCTGGGGTTACCCGTGTGTTAGATCTAGGGTTTGACACTAATCCCAAGAAGTGCGCCTTGCTTGGAGAAGGACTAGTGCCTTGTTGGATGGGCTAATGGGGTCAAGAAGGATGTCAAAGTGTAGATCGGGACACCTAGAAGCCAAGTCAAGTGGTTTGGATGAGATCCAATGGTTGGATCTTACTAGATCTAGGTTTTTAGGTAATGACCAAAAGTGGACCACAATTCCTTAAAACAAGGAATGCAATCCCCAAGATGGATCGGGACAAAAGGATAGTCTAGACCTAGGTTTCAAGGCATGGGCATTCCAAATCCACAAAAATATCCAACACCCACTTCCTAGAAGTGGTCCAACTCAAAACTCCCAAGGGGTGCGACTTTCTCAAGGAGAGGCAAAAGGGGGGTTTGGTGGACCAAACCAAGTCCAATGGCCACCAAAATGTAGATCCGGGATGCTAGTACCCCGATCTATGCATGTTCAAAGTTTCAAGTGAATCCAATGGGTAGATCTTAGTAGATCTAAGTTTTAAGTTACCAATGAGGTCAAAAGGGGGTTTCAACCCCCCAAAACATGGAGAGATGTCCACAAGGTAGTTTTCACCAAAGTAAGGATATGGGTATGTGTTATCTAGTGTCTAGTTGTCAAATCAAGCGGGATCTCACATACCCATGTGCTAGATCTAGCCCAACAAGCCTCCCTCAAGGAAGTGCGCTTTAGGTCAAGGAGAGCTTTTTGTCTTAGAAAATGGGTCAATTCTTAGCCAATCACCACCAAACTATAGATCCAACTAGGGGTGGATGCTATAGAGGTGGGTTTTCAATATCTTTTCAAATTGAGGGCTAGATCTAAGTAGATCTAAGAAATACCAAAAACAAGGGTTTTAATTTGATTAGGGTTTTTGTGATCTAGAAATTATGGAAGGTTCAAGGAAGAGAAGATCATACCTCTTGGGACATACCTGGATGAAGAGATGAATGCTAGTTGAGACGAGGATTACTTTGCCAAAGATCAAATGGAGAATTGTTGAAGCCCTCTTGCCAAATCGATTTTCCAAGCCACATGTGATTCCTTCTAACCTGTCAAGCCAAGGAGCAAAGCATCAATTAGTTTAACAAATTGAAGGTAGATGCAAGCAAGAGAGAGAAAAACATAGAATAGTTGACACAAAGGCAAAACCACTCCCTGTCAAACCCAAAACGACTTCTTCCAAGCTTGAAGGGCAAGCCTCCCCACCAATTCGCACTTGTCAAAGTCGCCCTCTCAACCTGCAAATAAAGTATGGCAAATACGCAAGATAGCTACAATAGATCCTCCAGTGCAATGGACAATAGCATTTACAATCGAAACAACCAACATCCACTCCAATCCAAGCATGTACTCCAAAAGATAGAAATTTTATTCCAAGAGCCAAGAGCCAAAAATCTCTAGATGAGTTTTACAATGAGGGGGTCTCCTCCTTATATAGGATAATAAAGACCAAAACCCTAGATCTCAAAACCACTTTTTGAAATGAGTGGTTGAGATTAAAAGATCTCACAACATAATCAATGGCTAATAACAAATCATAACCATATATCACATGGATCACCCATATAATGATAGCGCCCTCACTAAATGGTACAATAGAGGGTGACGTCATCCCACAAGAGGGGTATAAAGTACAATAATCCACCTCATGATGACTAGGACATGATAAAATAAGCACATGGTGGGGCTAGGAGGTATAAATCCTTGCTAGCTCACCCCAAGGCACAATGAAATAATAAAAATATGTCCAATATAATAATAATGACCAAAACTGTCCTCAGAATCCATGACAGTCGAGCAGTAAATGTCCTCCTGTGATCAATCTGGAGATACCCACATGGTGAAAAATGACTGGAAGATAGTGAGATCAACCTGGAAGACCTCTGTGAAAACCAAATGCCAAAACCTTGCCTCAATTGCCCAAATCGATTTCCTCAGTGACCACTTTATCCCATTTTTTAACTGCCTCGGGAACTGTGAAAGTGCCAAAACTGCCTCCTAGGGTGCTAGCGCTGTCCATCTGAGCCCACCAGGCTCTCCGGGAGGGGGGATAAATGGTAATAACAAGTGGCTGGACCACCCCCTCCATCATCAGCGCCCTAGGTGAACTGGCCTCTCGGGGCCCCTGCTGCTCAGGCCTGGAAATCAGCCCCAAATCTGGTCAACAAGTGTAAAACTGCATCAATCACTGCCAGAAGTGCCCGGAACTGAAAGATAAGTGTCTCAATGGATCCAGAAGACCCCAAATCCACTAGGAATGAGTACTCATACACCCTGGGTTGCCCTAATGGGCCAGCTGTAGGGTCCATCATGTATGGACAATGTATAATCTGCTGATCTGTAATAATAATAACCTGCTGAACTGGATCAACATCACTGTATCATATGTCCATCATATGACATCATCATCAAACATGTGGGACCATAAATCATCACCAATAATCATCATACATGGTCCACATCATCACGGATCCCAAGAATATATATAATCAAGGATAAATCACATCAGTAGACTAAGACAATGCTTCTTTAATCACTTCATAGCTAAGCTCAAAGTATAAATTCCATTCAGTGGCATTAATTAAGTTAACATATTCCGTGATAATATAAAATTACTTGCACCCTAGTTCAAATGACAAACTTACCCATTGGACATGGTCAAACTGCTAGTGAAGGATGAAGGCTAGGAGCAAGGTTGGGCCAAGGGTTTGACTTGTCTAACTTAACTCAAAAATACTTTGGACTGGGAGAAGGGGGAAGCTACAAACTCTGTGCTGGACAAAAGAACACGGGGGATGGCTGTGCCTCACAAATGGATAAGTTGTTTAGAGAGTGTTTATTCCACTTAGGCATCATGTCTACATCAAGTTGATCCAAGTTCATTAGGATCATTCAATTTATTTCCATGGCCTTTTTGGCCTACATAACCCTTCGGATTTCAGATGTGCTGAGAAGCACAACTAGTTGCAGCTTGCATCCAGGGCATGTTTTTCACATTTTCACAAGGTCAGCAATTGTTTAGATATAGCTTTTAAGAACTATTGCTTTTTGGACCTTTCTTATACTCTTCGAGGAGTATTTTTAGCTTTTCATTGCTCTTGCCCTTTTTTGTTTCCATGGGCGAATTTATTAAGTTTCCATAGGTAGAACATGAGCTTTCAGTTTTAGCCAACAACATCTCAAGTGACTAGGGGGAGTTCGAGCCAATGCCAAACATCGGGACAACCGACCAGAATGATGTAGGCCTACAATCCAACTCACCAAAGGCAAGTTCTGTCACCAACTCAGAGCCGAGACACTAAATAAACAGGGATGCGGTCCAAACACAGAGGTAGAAAAATGGGGAAGTCCTCAGTATCAGAAAGTCAAATAAGACAAGTCAGGGTTTAAAGTCAAACAGGAAGGTCATGTATGGATGGAGACAAGTGGATATGGAGCCTACACTAGCAGACAACAGGTGTCGGGAAAGACCATGTCTATGTAAGGTGAAATACCAGTAAGTTTTGTTAGATGACCTAAAAGTGCAAGCAATTGTCCATTTTAAGATTTACAGTTCATTTTAAGTAGTTTGCCACATCAGGAATAATATACCAAGCACATGCTATAATCATGACTAAATCAACAAGCTAATAATCCACAGTCAGTGAGAACATATCCATAGATCATACAACATCATCATAATAGCAATCATCATGCATCATCTGAAACACTGCTGAAGTACATCTCTAGGCACTGAACTGAAACTGTAATGGGATAAGTGGTCACATCAGTCATCAAATCTGAACTCTCAAGGCTCAGCCTTGACACAAGGTCATACAATATCTGAATAATGTACTGCTCTGATCATGAGTGATCCAATATATATAGCCATGCTCTGGAATAAATGAAGCTCTGGAATGTGCAGATATCTGCTGTACAAGAATAGTAGCCCTGCTACTATGGTGTGATAACAGTACCTTCTTTCCTTTTCCGAGTGTAGTTTGACATGAGTATCTTCGGAAGCCGGAACAGTTGCATAAAATAAGTCTAATTGTAGTGATCCACCCAAAGAAGCACCCCACTTTCTAGAAAGAAGCATCCCCCATTTATCAGGCACATCTATGACAAGGATGTCCATGGTGACATGGATGTCTGGGTACTTGGCTAATCTGACGGTCTGATTTTGAATCATCCCCTCAACTTTGACAGGTCTAGAATCCATGGCACATTTCCATAAGGTCTAGTGGTTTTTAGGTTAAGTTGTTGCATGACTTTTTTGGTCATCAGGCTGGCACCAGATCCCGAATCCAACATACAATTATGTAGAAGAAGGTCACCTATCATCAATGATATGTAGAAAGGCGGGTGCGCTTCTTTTCTTGTTTCCCTGGTATGTAGGACTATAGGGGGATCCCCGAAATCATTCATACAACTTGTTGAAGGTTGCTCTGTAGTTTCTGAGAAAGTTATCTTTTTAGGGGTAGGGTACTTTGCAGGTGGAAGATGCTTTTCAGATGCAATGGGTTTAGGAAAAGCAAAGGGGCTTTTCAGAAATTATAGGCTTAGGAGTATAAGGAGGAGTACTATCTGTATGAGGCTCTAATAGTTTCAAAAGTTTCTCCCTCTGACCAGGGAGTTTGCATAGCTCAAGTACTGGGACAGGAACCTTAGTGTTGGCCAACCAACTACTTAAATCAAAATTTAAATCAACAGGCTCCTTTTCATTATTAATTCTTTGAGTAATGTGAGGAACTGTTACCTTAGGAGTAGTTTGAGTAGAAGGTCCCTCCTTTGGTTTCTTTTGATATGTATTTCCTTTGAATCTCTGGCTATTGTTGATACTAGGTGGCATCTCACCGTAAAGTTGAGTCATATAATCAATCTGCTGATAACCTTGGTTGGCTTGAGTCACATCAAGGTTTTCATAGTCATTTCCCACATGGTTGATAAAAACAAGCTCGTCTGATGAAGTACTAGGGCCACATCCTTCAGGATAACCATGCTCTTGAACAAAACATGCATAGTGGCATCCAGATTCCCCATGGAAATCTTTGCATGCTCTACAAAAGGGCTTGGCATACTCAACCATGTTAGCAGCCTCTAGCTGATGAGGAGGCCTCTGCTCATGGTTGGGAGGTTTCCTTTGCCAAGTAGGTTTAGCAGGGAAATTCCTAGGAGCTGGTTGCGTGTGTTGAATTTGCTGAACTTGTGTTCTTTTCATGTTTATGATTTTGTTTTGTATCTCTTTCATTTGGCTCACATGTTTATGTTCAGCTTTCTCCATTCTCTCACACATGTCCATCATTTTCTTTTCATAAGAGTCTTTCATGGCAGTCATAGGATCTTTTTCTTTGTGCTCAATTGGTTTTTAGGGAAGTTGAGATCTAGAATACCCCTGGATATTTGACTCTCCGGAAGATTTCATGTTCTTGTCAATCTTAATGGCCAAATTTTGAGCATCAAGCAAGGTAGCTGGTTCTTTATCTCTTATTTGGTATTGGACCTTGCCACTTAACGCTTCTATGTAGTAATCCAGTAAAGAAGCCGCAGGAGGCGCATAGGTATCAGGGATGGAATTAGACAACTCCATGAATTTAGTGTTAAATTCATCCATAGTTTCATTTTCTGTCTTCTTCATGCTGCTTAGGGATGCTACTAGGTGTCTAGGTTCTTTTTTGCAACCAAACTTGTTGAGGAAAGCTGTCTTGAAAGCTGCTACAGTGGCGAAAGAGTTGTCTGGTAAATTGTCGTACCAGTTCCTTGCTTTTCCTTCTAAAGATAGGGCAAAAAGAGTCATATAAACATCCTCATGTTTATCAGCACCCCTGATATAAGCGCTACACAGCTTAGTGAAGCTTCTGATGTGTTGTTCAGCAGATATGGAGGCATCACTGCCATTGAAACTTGTGAGTTTGTCGATAGCCTTTTCAGGAATGTCGTGGGGTTGACCTGCTATCTAAGTGAAATTGAGTTGAGTAAAGAACTCACCCATTGTGGAAAGGAAACAATTATTGTTTTCAGAGTTTACTTGATTTTCTTGAAACAAAGAATGGATGTCTAAAATAGACTCAGATCTAAGATTTTCAAGGATTTTACGAGAAGCAAGTTTGTTTAGTCTTCTCTTATAAACCTTTTCAGGCTCAGGGATAAAACTAAGCAAGCCTTCAGAGTTTCTTCTAGTTGAATACCTTGAGGTGTTAACTGACAGTAGAGTCGCTAGGTGGATCCAAGTGTTGATAAAGTTTTGTCATTGATGCCAACAGTGCCCTGGTGAGGGCTTGTGGTGTCTTGGTGCCCCTTGTGGAGCCCCTAAGAGTCTTTTGTGTTGTTGGAGTCTAAGGAGTCCTTTTGTGGTTGTCCAAGCCCAAGCTTGAAGCCCTTGGAGGCCTTGGAAAATGGCAAAAGCCCTGAACACCCTTTAGAGTGTTTAAGTCCCCCTAAGTTGTTTCTCTGATTCCCCATACCACAACCTATGCCCTAGTACCCTAGGAAGTGTCCTTGTTGGGTTGAAGAAGTTGCAAGAGTCCAAATGACCCTTTCAGTGGTCATTTGCATTTGGTAAAGGTCATGGTACTCTAGGAGAAGCCTAGGCACCCCCACACCTTGATGGCGTAATACACCCTTGATAGTATAATGGAGAACACCCTTTGCATATGATATAACCCACACAATGGTTGCTTGATTGATTGATGGTTTGACTCTTGAGGTTTTGATGAAGCCCTTGAATTGGAAGCCCTAGTGGCTTGATGGGGCCCTAAAACCATTTCTAAATGGTAAGAATGTGTGACACAACACTAAAGATTAAATATTAAATATATAAAATAATGAAAATACATTTGACTCTTAAACCCATAAAGTCCATTAAACCCTTGTCTCCACATTAAGATAAAGCATTAAAACGTCTTTTAATAATTTAATAAATTATTTAAACCCTTATCATCAATCTAAAGTGTTTAAAACAATTTTTAAACCAATAAATAAAATATTAAAAGGTGACCCACTAATACTCCACATTAAGTTAAAGTGTTTAAAATCTTTTAATAATTTAATAATTGTTTAAAAACTCTCCTTATCTTCCAACATTAATAAAATCAAATTCTAATAAATCTCTCACCTCATCCAATGGGTCCAGCCAAATTGAAAAGAATAAAAACAAAAATAAACTCACTTATAATACATGTTGGCTCCAAATAAATTAAAATTAAAATTTAAAAATTATATAATTTTTGGAAGGTCGGCTCCAATTTTTTTTTTTGAAAAAACCACTATAAATACCAGTCAAATGACATGTCATTTTGGGTGTGGAGAATTTCGATGGAGCTCTGAAATTCAGATCAATTCTCTGAGGGAGCCGCAGAAGGTTATAGTGCATGAAATAAAGAATCCGCAGGCCCAGAAGGAAGCATATTTTCGGTTTTATGCAACAGTATTAGTATCATCTTTGGTCTGATATTTGGTTTGCCTCAGTAAGCACCCTTTTTGGGCTGCCTTCAAGTTTGGGTTACCACAGTACTAAAGGTCTGATTTTCTAAGGCATCCGAACAGCAGGTGTGGAAAGTTTTGTGGCTTTATTTTGAATCTTCTTTTGGTGAGGCTGCCATCATATACTGTTGCAAGAGACGAGAGGGGAGTCATTACACACAGATATGAACCGGTTTATGGACAACATCGCAAGGATTCATTGAGGAGGCATGTGGCTGAGTTACGAGATCAAACCACTGTCATCACTTATCATCTTTCATCGCTGGTTATTAGCTCTTGAACAGTGACAGACTAAGTCGTGACCCTCTCCAAGAGGCCATTACACTTCTGAGCAGCGATCTGGAATTATTTGTGTATCAAATAAGGTGAATCGTGTCACCAAGAAAGCCAAGTATACAGTAATAATTTGCTTCCTGTAAGTGCTGTTAAAGAGGTCGAGTTGCATCACTGCTTGGAAGTACTGAGGCATATCAATCAGGACGTGGTATTTGCAGGGAGAAGGGGCACTCACGAAGGGGTCGACTCAGCAAACTCAGTGACTAGACATGACATAGTGTTACAGCAGTAGAGAATAAAAGTATGCCCTAACTCAAAGCAGCAGACTCTCTTTTGGTTCAACAGTTAGTAGCAATTCGTGGAACTTGAATGAGCAGGTCGCAACCATCTGAAGGCTCCTCTCAGCCACTATAACAATGTTGGGCATCAAATCAGTCCAGAATTGAAGCACAGTCTGAGGTTTGTTTAAGATCTTCTACACTGACATACTCAGACATTGAATAAACAAGGTATGTATAATGATAATGCATGAGTGTATGTACTGTAAGTGTACAAGTGATGAATGTACAATTGTGTACAAGTCTGGTGAGTGAGCTGTGATGTGTCTTTGCGTAAGAAATTGGTGAAAATATACTAGTGTGATATGATTTGTACAGCAGCATATGCATAATGTGTGGACTATAGGTACAAATGATATATGAAGTGGGATGTGTACATGTAAACAAATAGAGTACAATAATATGTGTACAATCGAGTATGTACAAGAGTGATCACAGTGTATGAAATTTGCAAATAAATACAGCAGTATGTGAATAGTGTTATGCATTGGTATAGTGATGTACATGATTGTGTAAAGTACAGCAGTAATGAACTATGAGGGTATATTGATATGTGATGATATGACAGTGATGTTATAGTAGTATTTATGAATTTACACAGTGTTGATATGATGAACATGTATGGCATGGTGTGATGACTTTCCTCTATGCACTATGATTTATTCTTGAATGGTGCATGATTCAGTCAAAATAGTGAAGAATCATTTATCGTATATGGTGAAGTGTACAAGGTTGTACATGAGCAGGTTATGGCAGTGAAAAGACTTGTTGATATACAGGGATGATTTGGCAGTGAACGGTGTGCACAAGCAGATTCAGAGATTGGTATGTGACAGATTTACAGGTTGTGCAATATGGTACAGAGTGTGTCAGTGACAAGGCTGACGTGGCAGTGAACAGTGAACAGAGGTTATCAGCAGCAGAGAGTATAGGGTTTGTTGTTTGACAGGTCCACAGGTTCAGCAATCTTTCTCTACAGGGTGGTAAGGTGGTGCTAGGGCTCACAATTTTGTGAGCTGAGCTGTTGTAGCAGCTCGTCAGTTGTGGCTGACGAAGCCTGGGGGTTGTAGCCCCTTCCAGTTGTAGCTGGAGAAGTTGTATTAAATTTGTAACCCCAGTTGTTGCTGGGTCAAATTTCATCATAAAAGGCTTCCGTGGTTTTACCCCCAGGACTTGGGTTTCCACGTAAAAATCTTGTGTACTGTGCATCTTGTTTTTTCATGATTGTTGATGATATGCTGCTATGATTGGTGATTAGCAACTTGCTCTCGATTAAAATTTTAATTATTGGTAAATACTGATTCACCCCCCTCTCAATATTTCAACACCAAGTCTAATTTCAGAGAGTGATTAAACTAAAAATCTACCTAAAGTAAAACTAAAAGGGGCAGTGGAGTCGCCAGATAGATATGAAATCTATCAAAAAAGGTAAAGCAAACTAGAAAAAACTAAGGTCGTCCAGGAACAAAAAGATTTGTCCTCGGCAGCGGCGCCAAAGATGTTGTCCGCCAGATTGCACACCAGTAGCGGAAATCTTTCGAAAGTTGTCTCTTCACTACAAGTGAGAGAGGTGTGGCCTTGGGGGCAAGCAATGAGTCAGGTACTGTCACCTGAATCCCAGCTCCTCCGTTTAGGCTAACTCCTAACGAAGCCAAGGGGGGTAGTCGCTACAAAGAGTTGTCTATGGCTCAATGTTTTAAGCGTTAAAAATGTATGGTGATGCGGATGGATGTTGTTTAGGAGTTTTTAGTGATGAAAGACACACGACTTACTTTTAAATAAAACACAAAATAAGATGCAATCCACGTTGCGAAATAGTATATAAAGACTTGAGATAATTAAGAAGCATCCACAGATAAAAATTAAATGATAAAAGGACCAGTGCCTTACCCAATGGGTAATGGAGTCAAAATAATTGAAATTGTAGTGCTGGGGGATGCTGAAAAATCAGTCCTGATAGTAACTGTTCATGAGATTGTTGTGCAAATTATCTTGGTAAATTTCAAAGTTTTAATGGTCTTGATTATTATGGCTAAAACCAAGGATATCAAAAGAGTGTCCGGAAAGACATTCTAAGCAGCTCCTTTAAGAGACATGTCGGAACCTGTCTGGAATCACAGCGAGGCGCGCAATGCTAACTGGCCACCGTGTCGCAGATTGGGCACTCCGACGCCTCCCCTGAGAACTGCTTAAAATACTTTTTTAACAACGTCGGTTCGTTGGTTATGGGGGTGCAAGTTTTAATTAATTATCACTTATGAGATTATCAAATCCTTCACCTTTCTGAGTACTAGTCCAACCGTTTCCGGTTGGCAGAGCATATGGGTGTAGGACAAACGACCAAGATAAATTAATTAAAGGGGAAGTGTGGATTGAAAAGTTTTATTATTATAGCACTTGTTCAACTCTCCGACAGAGAGCGCTCTTGACTTGGTCTTAAGACCACAGTTCAAGAGACTTCCTACTTTAAAATGCCTAATGCAGGGGGAACGTGCAAGTCTATATGCTCTCCGACAGAGAGTGCTCTTGATTTGGATTTGGCCAAGTTCAAGAGACTTTGTTCGTTTTATTGCAAGAAAATGAAATAGTTGTGGAAACAATTATGAAGCTTTGCGGAATTAAATCATGTGATAGCTCAAAGAAATAAAAAGATAACTAACATGCTACTTGCAAAATGAAATGAAATAAACGAAAGATTTAGTGTTCTACCAAGCAATTCTACACTAAGGTGGGATCAACCTCCGAACAAGGTCAATCACTAGAACCGTCAGTCTTGGAAACCTTCCAGCTAGCTGGATGTCCACAAGAAGCTGATGGGGGAATGAGAAGCTACCACAAAGTTATGTGGCCTCTGGGATACAATCCCAAAGTTAGCTTACTCTAGTCAAGACTTGGAAGAGAAATTAATCTAAGTACGAAAATGAAGACTAATCTATGAACTTGAAAAAAGATAAGATCTAAACTAAGCATGCACAACACTTTTCCCCAAATGGGGAAGAAACCCAAAAAGTGGAGGCCTCCTCCACTTGAACCTTTTATTAAACTTTACAAGTGCCTTGGGAATGAGATCCTTGCAAGATCTTTTAAAGCAAATAAACAAATTATGGAAACAAGACTTATAGCCCTTAAATGGCTTTTACAAAGGAGATTGCAGCTGTTTCTTTGATTTTGATTTAAGTCTTCTCTTTGAGTGTAACTTTGAGCCTCTTTAGATCTTGTCTTCACAATTGGTTTCCTCCTTGAAAAAGACCTACTCAAGCTTAGCAAATGCTCAACAATGTATCCATTAACATTAGAAAAATAAAACCAATTTGAGACTAGTTAAGTCTAGATTTAAAAAATTAACTCTAAAATGTGAAATGCATGAGATTTTAACATAAAATCTTAACTATGATGAAACGGACCAGCGAACAACAAACTCTTGAAATGTGCTAGAAATGAGATCTAAATCATAAAAAATTTCAAAATATTTTATGTGAAAAATTCTATCTTTTAAATGGAAACAATAATCCAACAAGTATGAGCTATGCTAAAGCCAAACAATGAGATCTAGCTAGTAAAAGAATGACTATCTTTAACAAATGCTAACTTCTTCAATTCGTTTTGTGTGATTTTGTGTCTTTTCAGGTCTTTTTGAAGGTGGACAAGAGCAAGGTGGAGAGGCTAAAAAAGGTAGGGGCAAAAGAGGAAAACGAATGGGAGAAGGAGAGACAAAAGTAAAGGAGGAGCGAATGGAAGAGAAGAGGAAACTTGAAATGGAGATGGGTTTCGAGTGGAACACTTGAGGGTTTGAAACACTGCTATGGAAATCCTCCGGTTAACCGGTGATACGCCCAAAACAAGTGTTGAAGAGAGCACAAGGGAACAAATCCCAAGTTATTCCCCAAGGTTGAAGGAGCTTCAACCCTATGGCAAATCCTAAGCTAGGCTTAACAAGAGAAATAAAAGAGAAGGGGATAAGAGATAAATGGGTGGAAAAAGGTAAGGGGAATGGACTAGAAGAGGGAAGTTTTAGAACCAAGTAACCAGTTTGAAGTTTTGAATAATGGATGGATTTCAAACTCAACACTTCTTTACCAAAATTCCAATGCTTAAGATTGACTTTGGGAGATCCTGAAATGCACACAAATGTTAGGAAAAAGGTCTTTGAAGAGATGAGAGATGCACCCAAGCTCAAGCCTTTCTTCAACCTATGAGATCTGCACAAGAAATTACTCACAAGCACACCTTGATCAAATATTGTATGTAAAGCAAAATGAGATTAGAAGAGTATAAATATTTCTAACTACAGTCTACTCCTTCCAAATCACATAGAACCCCAACATCAATGGACAAGTTGAACCCAAATGCCCACCCTATGGGCTTAAGAAAGCCTTCTAAGCTAAATAATTGAACAAAGTAATGAAATATGAGCAATAAACAAATACAATATCACCTTAGAATAGATGAAGCATTTCCATAACAAGTATCAACACCATGTGGACCTCCAAAGTCACTTTTATTTCCAAATAGCAATAGCTAGAACACGATTACAAATTGGCAGAGTAAGTTTGCCCAAAAGATCCATGAGATAATAACCCAAATGGGCCTCTCTTTATAGCAAAAGCACATACTAAAACCCTAATTCGAATTTGGCCAAAGAGAGCCAAATAACACTTGATAAAACTTGATTTCCAATCACAAACTAGTCATCAGGAGGCTTGGAGTGGTGGTAGATGAGTTGACATAGGTTTGGGGCAACATGGGAAGCTTCACCCATCAATGGAGAGCCTCCAACTAGGATCCACGTGAGCACACAAGGCAAGGGCATGAGCTTAGGGAGGGATGACGTGAGCTTGAATGAGAGACATGTGGAGTTTGTGGTAGGTGCTAACTCAAGTTGTAAGGGAGACAAGTCATGGTGATTGCTAGATTAGGGGAGGCGCCCACCATTGGCTTTATTGCCATCCAACCAACCCATTCAATCATTGCCACATCACAAAATCGACTTTTGAAGGGAAGAGGGCGAATTAGCTTGAGGAGAGTCTCTTGCTGGTGACTGGATAGTGGTCTGGTTGATGACTGAGATGATTGGAATCTTCTTTAATGCCCAGTGCCATGTCAATTAGCCTTTTATTTTATTCATTTCATATTATTTTGGAGAGATTTGGATATCTCCAAAATATTAAATTTTATTATTTTAATTAATAATTTCTCTGTAAATGGTTTTTTAGAGAAAATATTAATTATGAGGCTGAATTGACATCCGAAAGTTGGGTTTAGCTGGTCCATTGTGATTTTTGGCTTATGAAACCAGCCATCAATCACTAAATTCGGACCCCGGATGACTAACATATTACAGACCCAAATTTCTCCATTTAAACTATAGAGAAATTTAATTAAAATTTAAAAATAATTAAAAATTAAAAACCCCAAATCCAACGCGTCCGGTAAAAAATTTTCGAAATTTTTTCTGGGGGTCCTAGAGACTTAGGACATGACCAAAACCTATTCTAATAGTGTTTAGTAGGTTTATACATATTAGTTGGACTCTAATAACCCCCCACGGCTCAGATTTTCAAAATCGGGCATTCCAGCTTTGGAGGAAGCGGGAGAAAACCTCATCGATTATACATCGCTTTAAGCAAAGTATAATTGACAAGGGAAAAAACTCCCTGGAATACCTTAGTTGCTTAATCAAGTCATGGGGAACCGAGCCACTCAGACCCTACTAGCACACTTTGTTACAAACCCCCATGGGGCCATGGTCATGTCGACTCAAAAATAAAACTGGCTAGCCAAAACTGGTTAGACCCAAATATCTGAAACCCAGATACTCTGGAAGTGAACACTGATGTGTTCCAACACTGGCGGCTCAATAAGGTTTCAACTATTGTACAGATATAGTTGATAACAGGTTTCATTCTAGATATGTAGAAATGAAATATTGTAAATCACTTGAGGCCACTTACGCATCACATGCATATTAGTAGTATACTGTTCATTAATGCAAACATTCTAACATGCGTAATACACTTCCTAAAACTAGGAACATAAATATGTACACAACTGGACAATACAGGAAATGACAACTCAAATATTTATCTTTGTTTGTTTGGTAGGATCTCTCTTGATCCTAGTCTCCTTTTGCACATCCTTTACATATTCCTTCATGATCAATCTTCAGATCAGGTAGCCCTGTTACTACCTTGCTCATAGGTGGTAAGGCTTTGTAACTTATGTGAGCAAGCCTTCTATGTCATAGTTCACATGGACTTGTAATATCATGAATCAAGATTGCTTCTGAATGACCTTTTAGTTTATATAAGCCTCTTTCTTATGTCCCAATAACAATTGCATCTTCTATAGATTTTTCTCTAGGCCACATAAGAACTTCACCATCTATAAAAGCAACTCTAAACCCTTTCTTATCTAAAGCTGAGATAGAAAGTAGGTTCTTCTTTAGACCTGGTACATATAGTACATTCTTCATCTTATAAAAATATTATTCTACTTCTTCTTTGCTAACTTCTTGGGAGGTTCTTCTTCTTCTTCTTCTAAAGAAAAATGAGCATGATGTCTTTTGTTATTCTTCTTTTCTTATTGGACAATCTTTGGCAATGTGTCCCATCTTACACAATGATAACATTGATAAGAAGAGAAGTCTTTATGCTTGTAGTTTCCCTTTTTGTACTTTTGAAACTTCTTAGGAGGATGAAACTCCTTGTGAGTTTTCTTCTTGTAATGAGGTTTTCCTTTTCCTCTTCTAGTATGGGTAGCTAGAGCTTGATCAGCATCTCTGAGTAGTGCTTCTCAATTTGCCACTCTAGCTTCCTCTTGAAGACATTCTTCCCATATAATTTCAAATTGTAGACTTTCATTTCTTGCACACATTGTTTGGATAAAAGATTCCCATGGTCTAGTAAGACCATTGAGAGCGGTCATTACTAATTCATCTTCATCAATACTGTCTCCAATTGCTTCTAGTTGTTCTTTGAATTGAGAAATCCTTGTAAAATATTCTTGGATTGACTCATCTTTGTATCTTTGAGTTGGGTTCTCAAATTCATCTTCCGATTAATGTTTCTTCTTTCATACATTCTCGATAGGGCATCAAACATCTCCTTAGGTGTTTTCTTGGAGGACACTTGAGGAATCAAGTGATCCTTAATGGAATCTGCTATGATCCTCTTGGCTCTAATCATGTCCTTCTTGTGTTTTTCCTTTGCTTCATCTTCTTTGGGTTCCAACACAACTTCCTTAATGAACTTAACAAGATCATTCTCTTCTAGAATGAGTCCAATTCTGTGTTTCCAAGCACCAAAATTTTCTATGCCTTCCAACTTGTCATCAAGCTTAGTGCTTGGAGGCATCTTATCCTGGAGAACATAAGAAGACCAAAAATTGAAATTTCTCAAAAATGAAAATTGAACTTACCAAGAGATGCGCTTGATTGAGGCGAGTATGCTGGTATAGTCAGCTTCTGAAGAATCCAAAATTTAACCACTGAAACTGGACTTGCAAAATTCCGGACTACAGTTTCTAGTTTTCTGGCTCCAAGTCAAACTAGGGTTTGACTTTTTGGAAGTTCTATCGACTAAAAAACTTCGATCTAGGTACCAAAAGATGCGCCTAGGAGGGGCGCACTTCCCAATGTCACTTGCACTCAAAAATTCCTCTTCAGTAGGAAGCCCTAATTTTCTTGCCCGGAGAAAGAGAAAGAGATTTACCCTAGTGAAAGCTGCTCTTTTTAGTCTAGCTCTGATACCATGTTAAGAGTATATGCCACTAAAGACTTAGCAATTAGACACCCTAAACCCATAAAAGATGATCAAAGCAATAAGCAAAATGGATGACTGAGGGTGAGAGTTCTTCCAGCCTTAGTGGAATCCAGACTCTGAGTGAGAAGATATACTAACTAAGACAACTCAGATCTGATTATACATATAAAAGATGAATGAAATGAAGAACTAGAAGGCTGGAAATTAAATCAGCAAACAGAAAATGCTAGAACAGTGGTTAGAGACCCTGCCTATGGGGAAATGAAGCCCATAATCATTTATCAATACATGGCAGTGGTAGATGATTGATTTAGACACATATTCCAGCGATTAGGACTTGATTAAATGGCTGATTTAAAACACAAAAAACAAACCAGCAAGCAGTAAATTGAACAGCCCGAGGGGAATGGCTCAAACGGTCGTAAAATGGACCTAGGGCAGTAAAAAAAAGAAGTTTTTAAGCACTTTCAGCTGCTAGTACCTGGTACTGTATGGTAAAATGACGTTACGGACAAGATTAGAGAGTACCCATAACCCCAAAATTAACCCAAAAACAGATTGACAGATTTGCCCAGGTAGGGCGAAATTGGTGAAGGACTAGTGCCTAGTTCTATGGGCATATGGAGTCGAAATGCTATGAAATTTCAAATATGGCTATTTGATTATATTTCATTAGTGGGTTTTAAATAACTAAGGGTTCTAACGATCGAAAATGACGATATTAATTTTTAGGGTTTTTATTATATGTTTGCAGCTTAACATTCATAAGAAAATAAGAACAAGAGAGAGAGCAGCAATGAACACCTACCTGAAGCAGTAGAGAAGAAGAGTTTGATGTTGAAAACAACTGCTGAAGTCTAAGTGTTGAGAAGCCAAGCGTTTTCCCTTAGCGTGGAGCAGCCAGATGACCAAGTGCGCCCTTGTACCTGCCAGAGAGAGAGGTTGATCAGAAACTATGGCAAATAACAAGTAAATAATAGCAAATGAATGACAAATGATGAAGAAAAGCGAGATAACAAGTATAAATTCACTTCCCTTTGCTGAAGCACGGAGAGAGAGCCCAAGACAGAGCTGCTAGCTCAAGAAGTGCACCCTCCTCTGATGGTCGTTTCACCTGCAGATTTGTTTGGCCAAGGATAGGTAGAGATACCGCATAAAAAACTCAACAATACACTAGCAATATGCTAATAATCAACAGCAAACACTCAACCACTATGCACAAGAGGATGAAGAAGTGTCTCTCTCAACAGCTCTATAGCAAGTCTCAAAAATGTCAAGAAGAAGTACAATGGAGGTGAGTCCATTCTCTTATAGAGATGGCTCACTCTCTAGCTAGGTTTCCCCCCAAAATGGAGGGTTGAGATCATCGCCCCATCCACAAAATCGAATGGTGGAGATCACTCAAGAGGGGGGTCCGAATTGCCCCAAGGAGAGCGCACTATGGAGGAGAGGGGGACCATGTGGGGTCCATACAATATATGAAATGGTGTTGGGGGGTGTCTATAGTATGTTTTACCCCCCCAACATAATACATCAAGGCACAATACAATGAAGCATACACCAAGTCGAATTCCCCTAGTGGAGAAAAACGCCCCCCTATGGGCAAACTCGTCCTCCATGGTGAGCTGGGCAAGTGAGGACCCCACAAACATGAAATGCAATGTCAAAACATACCAAAATTACCTTATGATTTACCTTTACCCATGCCAGCCATTGATTTTGCCATTTCACTATAGTTGCCTTAGTCAAAAATCTGATTTCCATGTATTTTATGTTGGTTTATATGGCTGAAGATGAAAATTGGGCTTTTGACCCACTTTTATTGCCTGGATTGCCGAACCGACTACTGCAATGTGATCGTGGACCCCAAAAGTAGTAGGAATGACCACTCGAACGATCCCGATCCATCACTTTGGCAATATTTGCCCTAAATCCATGATTTTTAATTAAAACAGGTCAAAGTTGACCAATAATAATTAAAAATCTCTCAAATGGCTCAATGTTTTGCAATTCCGTCAGTTGCATGCTTATATGGAACCTCTGTAGATAATAAATGATTGAAATCGAAATTCCGATCGCAACATTTTTTCGGGCCCATTTTTGGCCTAGTCAACCTAGTTTGACTAAGTCAAATATGGTCAACTATAGTGCTAGCTGAAACCTATATGCAAGCATGAAGTGATAAGGCTCAATCAAACAAGTTAGTACATTACTAAGCCATAAATGATATCATGGTGATCAAAAATACATTAAATCCTGAAATAGTACAAGGCCCTAGTGAAGTGGGCCCACCACCTCCAAAAGACTAGGATGCTATACACTTCCATAGAATTGACCACCTTGCTGACTCTAGGTGATGTGGATAACATGGTAAAAGATATGGGAAGACGAGGATAAGGATCATGTGACCACTAAGACAACTCGGGAAAGCAGGGTCCACCGAGGTAAGTATGCCATGACAAAACACGGGGAAGGGCAGTGCCTCACAAATGGGTATAGTGCAAGGAAGCCACCACTAGTCATCTAACAAGTATCCCACAACTCACATCCATATCCGAAGACTCCGTGAGGTTCTTTTCTAGAGCCGCCAAACTGGGTGTCCGACAAACCCTAACTCGAGACTCTAGGGGGCAATCTTGAGCTTGTCCCTTGCTCCTTCTCACCTCCTTGTCCCGCAGGACTAGGTGAGGAATAACCACTACAAATGTTGACATGTATAACTAACCAGAATCCATGTATGTTCATAAACACATTACATGGATTTTACAATGAATTTCATACTTAGCTCTTTTTTGGCTAGAGTTTACAATTTACAATACAATGGCCTTTTTGGCCTGATTTACATTTCATTTCTTCATGGCCCTCTTGGGCTACATACATATCTCAAAAGATATAAACATGGCGTTCATATTGCAAAAGTAATGGGGGTGGGTAATACAAGCTTCGACGACAAGTGGGGAGCACCCGGTGAGGCTACACAATCCTAACTGCATTGCAACATCGGGGGCAACCGACAGGAGCAAATCCCAGGTCTAACCGTGTATCTCACACACTAAAGAGCCGAGGCACAATAAACAGGGAGTCATGGCAAACTCAGAGATCAGTGGGGAAAGGGGGTCCTCGTGATCACAAATTAGAATCCAAGTCGGGGAAGATGTGTCATGGATGAGTCGGGTGAGTGGAGGAAGTGAAGATGGTGCTAAAGTCAGCTACCGAGGGGCTAAGTGATCAAGTCTAAGCCAAGTATACAGGACATGACTCAGCATGCATATACATAAGTCTAACTAGAGGGGTGGATTGACATCACCAATAGGCCCAAACATATCATATCATAAGCAGATCACCAAATATATCATCTCATGCAAAGTCATTGTACTAGCAAGTGTAAAAGAGTCTAATCTACAACATGAGCAATAATCAATACATCCAATACCTGCTGCCACCGAACCTGTATCTGAGCTGGATCTCTGCTGAATCCGGGCATACAATAAACCAGCACTGTACTGTGACAATCTCTATCAGAATATGACTAGGCACTATCTCAAATGGGCTTGTGTCAAAGCCTGGCAAGGAAAGGTAACCCTGTGGTAGATGGTAAGTCCAACTGCTTGTCCCCTCTGATGTATCTGCTAGGGGGAATCTAAACAAAAATGCCTCCTCTGAAGGCAGCTAATCTCCGATTTGGAAAAAAAAGTATTGTGCGGTCCTCGGCCGCACAGTCTGCAGTGTGGAAGCTACTCCCGACATAAAATGTGATAACATCTGGCTTCGTCTGGGACAAGTGCTCTAAGGGAGAGAGTGCTTGAGAACCACAAAATCTTTGGTCCGTAGCACTCCCCTCATCATCATCTACGTACATGCACCAGCATGCTCTCTACATCATCATCAATATGTACCTAGACCTGTAAAATGTAGACGTTATACCAATCTCTACAGACCACACGTTAGGCCGCACAATATACATGTATAATAATCCAGATAAATAAACAAAATGACAATGCTGAAAATAAATGATATATCAAATAAATTAACTCAACAGCATTTAGTTTTATTAGGCCGACACAAGAGGTGTAAAGAAAAAGAAACTGAATGGAAACTATGGTACAAAAAGAAAAGGCGCCAAAATGTGAAAAGAAAAGAAGAAAGTGTGAAGCAAACTCAAGGTGAAAATAAAACAAAATGGTCAACCGGTGGTCAATCCAAGGCAAGGGATAACCGGCTGCTGCTCTCGAGAGCTTATTAGCCGCAAAAAGGATAGGGGAGGCCTAAGGCTAGATCAAGGAATATCTCCCCGGGTGA
Source organism: Larix kaempferi (assembly GCA_027924585.1). Taxonomy (NCBI): domain Eukaryota; kingdom Viridiplantae; phylum Streptophyta; class Pinopsida; order Pinales; family Pinaceae; genus Larix; species Larix kaempferi. The sequence continues at coordinate 14,985,264 of BSBM01000444.1, read as the reverse complement.
ACCCGGGGACATACTCTTGGAGCAAGTGACCACTCACAGGGACCGAGAAGTAGTGCCCGTCTTCGGTACATAGGAAGTACGAGTCATCGTGACGGACATCAATCCGGAAGGGGCCCACAAGAAGATGTGTATGGTTGCCAACCATGTGGAAAAAGGTGTGGTGAGGCATGACAACCTGGTCACCTACAACGAAGGTCATCCTGTTGACCGATGTCGGGTCAACGCCTATGTCCCGGAATACTGAAACTTCTGCCTTTCTGTCCTGGCCGGGATGGAGGTCTCTATGGCTAATATCTGAGACAAAACGGTGGGACTCTCTGTTGAGGGGAATCACTACCTCTCTGATCAAAATCTCTCGAGGTGCTTCCCTTTCGGGGGAAGGACCGGCTCGGGGACCAAGGGTGGTGGGATGTGTCGTATGTATCTCTGTCTCACCAATGGTCCAAAAATTAGGGGGATGGGCCAACAGGCTGTGGGCGGACGGATGCGTGGAAGGCAGGGTGGAAGGTGTCGAGGTGGGATGAGTGCTTGATCCCTCTCCGGATGGGATCGGGATCTCTGCAGGCAAAAGGAAGCTCGGGAACTGGAAAGGGCGTGGGGAGGGAGGTGGGGTATCCATGGGACCCAACTCAAACTCTCTCGTGATGTCCTCGGGAGGTGAGAACTCCTCCAGGAACACCTGCTCAGACGCAACACTTCCAGCCTCACTCCTGGGAACAAATGGAAGGGGAAAGAAACTCCAGTCAGATTCGTCACTCTCTTGCTCAGGGAGATCCTGGGGAGGAGGCCCCTCAACCAGGTAGTCGGGGGGAGATGCTCTGGCCTGTCTAGCAATGTCATCGTTGATCAGGGCCAACATCTCGGGAATAGACCTAAAGCTTCTTTCCTCTACCGAAGGGATGCACCTCACTTCTCAATCCTCCAGGGGAGGGGGAGTGTCTTCACCACTTTCTTCCATCTCATGATCTTCCTCATTATAAGCAGGGAAGTGGCGGGTGAATGCCCTCAACTCATCTGGTAGCGAGAACTCCGACTCGTCATCCTCATTGATGATGTAATCGTCTAGATATAGCAGAGTTAACTGCTGTCGGAGGCTCGGAGGATGAGAGTGATCCGCAGGGAACTCCTCCTCTATAACCATAGGGTTAGGCTCGTCAGGAGCAGGTGCTAGCTCGCCCTCAGGATGGTCATGGGTGAGTCCTTGCATGTCCTCTCTATCAGAATGCTCCTGTGGTGAGGGAGACGTGGGAGTAGGGATCCATCTGTCAAGTGCATGTCCCAAGTCTGCCTCATCATCTCTGTCTTCCCTGTCATCACCGAAAGCCATGAACATCCCTTCCTGGCTTGGTTCACAACCCCCGTAAGTTCTTCGTAAGGCATCCTCCATGCCCTCAAGGTGCCCCTCATAGAAGGGCTCTCGGTACACTCTCACTAAGACCCCATTAGGGTCAGGGATCGAGGCGTAAGATAAGTCCATTTGGAGGTGCCCTCCTAATTCGGCAGCCCACTTCCTAGACAGGAGCATGCCATAGACAAGCGAAAGGTTGATCACTACTACGTCCATGAGGGTGGAGATATCTAAACATGAGAAAAGATCTGCTCTCAAGTTCTTGATCAACACATGGACTGGGACTTGTTTAGAGTCTATTCCACACACGTTTCCATAGGGACGAGTGACCTCCAGGCCCATGGCTTTCATAACCTGCAAAGGCATGACATTCATGGAGGTCCCCGAGTCTAACATACAGTTATGCAACAACGTGCCTTGTATACGGAGAGTCAGATAGAAAGGCTGGTGCCCTCCATTCTTCCTCTCGTAAATGGCAGTGTGAATGGAGACTGGGTGGTCCTCTGTGTCAGCCTCCTCCTCGTGAGTAACAGTCAAAGAACAGGAGGTGTCTGTAGGGGTATTCGATGGGATCCTCTCTATAGGAATGCTATCCAGGAAATCAGTGATCTGACTCCGGACTGAGGGAAGTTTGGCTAGCTCAATCAAAGGGATGGTGTGCATTATCTTGACCAACTCCTTTTCAAGCTCTATGGTCTGCCCGAAGGGCTCGTAAGATGGGTGAGGGCTGATATCGAGGTCCGGATGAGGGACCTCGTGCCTCTCTGTGAAGGGCGCGGGCCTATGTTCATCCCTATGTCTCCTATAGATCTGAATCTGCTGAGCATCATTGACACAAGGGTGAACGGGGAGACAAGAGGGGACTACAGTTTGAATGCTCTCTTCTTCTTCAACATCCTCCTCAATGAGGATTCTGCCAAAATCTAAGTCAAAAGCCACGTTATCAACGAAGTTGATATTTTCTGCTAGTTCTTCAAGCTCAACATAGGTGCACTCAGCCTCTGGGTGTTCGTTTTGGCGTTTGTCACACTAGTGAATGGCCGAAGTGTCAGGGGTCTCAGGAGGTGCAGGAGGTCTCTTGTTTTCCTCAGTTATGGGTCTCCTATTCTGATTCCAATATGGCTTGGGGCCATACGGAGCTTTGTACCTATCTGAGTCCCTACTTTTGGCTAGGTCCCTCGTCAGCAGGGTGAGGGTTTTGATCATCTCCTTCATGTCATCCGTGTTTGCTAACTCTATGTTTTCTTTTATAGGCTCCTTGCCCTTGCGGGCTCGGGAATCAGTCCGAGATGATGAAGGAGCGTGGGTGTCGAAGAAGTTTTGTTTGCCCATTGATGCTGCGTTGGCTTCAGCGTTGTGAGCATTGTCTTGGGCAATCTTGAGGGTCGTAGGCTCTTTGTCTTTAAGATGGTATCCTAGCCAACCTTCGAATGAATCCAAGTAATGTATTAGGATGGCAGGATCCGACGGGCGGATAATTTCAGGTATCTGAGCTACCACGTTATCAAATCTGATATTAAATTCATGAATGGTTTCATTTTCTTTCTTCTTTATCCCTGCTAGCTGGCTGAGTAGATACTTGCCATCTAGTTTGACTAACCACTGACCGTTGAGTTTAGTTACGAAATCATCGTAACCAGTGACTTATCCGGCGGCTAGTCAGTCAAACCACCTGCGGGCATCGCCCTCAAGTGACATAAAGAGGCCTCTCATGAATACATCTTCGTCAGTGGCCCCGTAGGCCTCCATGTGTTGCCACACGGATTCGACGTGATCTTCTATGGTGATAGCAGTGCTCCCACTGAATTTAGGAATCTTCTCAAAGTATTTATCAGGCATATCGTGGGGAGCACCCTGAATCTGGGCAAAGTCAAAAGGAGAGGCTCTAGCCATACGATCGAAAGCACGTGGGCTTGGGTTGACGTTGGCCATCTGGTTGGGGTTTTGGGAAGGGTTGGAAGGTATGGAATGGGGTGGCACTGCTATAGAGGGTGAGGCTGCAGAAGTAACTACCTGCCAAAACGAGCTGGGTGAGTGCTCACCAAGGTTTCGTCTGACATATGTGATGGGTATGCTACGTGATGTGTCAGAACGCTCAAGGCTGCGAAGGTTATATGGATGGGTTCGGCCTCCAGTGGAGCCGCTGGGTGGAGTCGCCAGGGGAGCGGGATACCTTGCTCACCGAAGGTGGAATGTCGTGAGGGGAGAAGTGGTGAGTGAACAAAATATGTTGACTGTATAATTAAGCAAGACAAAATCAGCCAACTGAGTTTTAAGTTATGATGCGGTGATAGAGGTAAAAAGCAAACAAAAACTCAAACTCAACACAGACACGGGTAGGCGTCTACCTCCCCGGAAACATTGCCAAAATGTTATCACACAAACTCTAGCTGCTTAGTGCATGTATCCCAATAAGGACGGTAGAGGAGCACAACTAGGCCGGCGTAACCAACAACAGCCAAGTCCTCTGTCCAAGGGACAGACGTCACACCGGACAAGGCTGCAGTCACTTTAGACAAGGCACTTGGCCTAGTCAAAGGGGAGACCCTCTCAACCAGTGAAGGTTGAGACTCAGCAATCAGACACCCTAAACCCAGAAAAGATGATCAAAGCAATAGGCAAAATGGATGACTAAGGGTGAGAGTTCTTCCAGCCTTAGTGGAATCAAGACTCTGGGTGAGAAGATATACTAAGTAAGACAACTCAGATCCGATTATACATATAAAAGATGAATGAAATGAAGAACTAGAAGGCTGGAAATTAAATCAGCAAACAGAAAATGCTAGAACAGTGGTTAGAGACCCTGCCTATGGGGAAACGAAGCCCATAATGATTTATCAATACATGGCAGCGGTAGATGAGTGATTTAGACACATATTCCAGCGATTAGGACTTGATTAAATAGCTGATTTAAAACACAAAAAATAGACCAGCAAGCAGTAAATTGAATAGCCCTAGGGGAATGGCTCAAACGGTGGTAAAATGGACCTAGGGCAGTAAAAAAAAGACGTTTTTAAGCACTTTCAGCTGCTGGTACTTTATACTCAAAAGTAAAATGACGTTACGAACCAGATTAGAGAGTACCCATAACCCCAAAATTAACCCAAAAAACAGATTGACAGATTTGCCCAGGTAGGGCGAAATTGGTGAAGGACTAGTGCCTAGTTCTATGGGCATATGGAGTCGGAATGCTATGAAATTTCAGATATGGCTATTTGATTATATTTCATTAGCAGGTATTAAATAACTAAGGGTTCTAACAGTCGAAAATGAAGATATTAATATTTAGGGTTTTTATTATATGTTTGCAGCGTAACATTCATAAGAAAATAAGAACAAGAGAGAGAGCAGCAATGAACACCTACCTGAAGCAGTAGAGAAGAAGAGTTTGATGCTGAAAACAACTGCTAAAGTCCAAGTGTTGAGAAGCCAAGCGTTTTCGCTTAGCGTGGAGCAGCTAGATAACCAAGTGCGCCCTTGTACCTCCCAGAGAGAGAGGTGGATCAGAAACTATGGCAAATAACAAGTAAATACTAGCAAATGAATGACAAATGATGAAGAAAAGCGAGGTAACAAGTATAAATTCACTTCCCTTTGCTGAAGCACGGAGAGAAAGCCCAAGACAGAGCTGCTAGCTTAAGAAGTGCGCCCTCCTCTGATGGTCGTTTCACCTACAGATTCGTTTGGCCAAGGATAGGTAGAGATACCGCATAAAAAACTCAACAATACAGCAGCAATATGCTAATAATCAACGGCAAACACTCAATCGCTATGCACAAGAGGATGAAGAAGTGTCTCTCTCAAGAGCTCTATAGCAAGTCTCAAAAATGTCAAGAAGAAGTACAATGGAGGTGAGTCCATTCTCTTATAGAGATGGCTCACTCTCTAGCTAGGTTTCCCCCCAAAATGGAGGGTTGAGATCATCTCCCCATCTACAAAATCGAATGGTGGAGATCACTCAAGAGGGGGGTGCGAATTGCCCCAAGGAGAGCGCACTATGGAGGAGAGGGGGACCATGTGGGGTCCATACAATATATGAAATGGTGTTGGGGGGTGTCTATAGTATGTCTTACCCCCCCAACATAATACATCAAGGCACAATACAATGAAGCATACACCAAGTCGAATTCCCCTAGTCGAGAAAAATGCCCCCCTATGGGCAAACTCGTCCTCCATGGTGAGCTGGGCAAGTGAGGGCCCCACAAACATGAAATGCAATGTCAAAACATACCAAAATTACCTTATGATTTACCTTTACCCATGCCAGCCATTGATTTTGCCATTTCACTATAGTTGCCTTAGTCAAAATTCTGTTTTCCATGTATTTTATGCTGGTTTATATGGTTGAAGATGAAAATTGGGATTTTGACCCACTTTTATTGCCCGGATTGTCGAACTGACTGCTACAATGTGATCGTGGACCCCAAAAGTAGTAGGGATGACCACTCGAACGATCCTGATCCATCACTTTGGCAATATTTGCCCCAAATCCATGATTTTTAATTAAAACAGGTCAAAGTTGACCAATAATAATTAAAAATCTCTCAAATGGCTCAATGTTTTGCAATTCTGTCAATTGCATGCTTATATGGAACCCCTGTAGATAATAAATGATCAAAATCGAAATTCCGATCGCAACATTTTTTCGGGCCCATTTTTGGCCTAGTCAACCTAGTTTGACTAAGTCAAATCTGGTCAACTATAGTGCTAGTTGAAACCTGTATGCAAGCATGAAGTGATAAGGCTCTATTAAACAAGTTAGTACATTACTAAGCAATAAATGATATCATAGTGATCAAAAATACATTAAATCCCGAAATAGTACAAGGCCCTGGTGAAGTGGGCCCACCACCTCCAAAAGACTAGGATGCTATACACCTCCATAGAATTGACCACCTTGCTGACTCTAGGTGATGTGGATAACATGGTAAAAGATATGGGAAGACGGGGATAAGGATCATGTGACCACTAAGACAACTTGGGAAAGCAGGGTCCACTGAGGTAAGTATGCCATGACAAAACACGGGGAAGGGCAGTACCTCACAAATGGGTATAGTGCAGGGAAACCACCACTAGTCATCTAACAAGTATCCCACAACTCACATCCATATCCGAAGACTCCGTGAGGTTCTTTTCTAGAGCCGCCAAACTGGGTGTCCGACAAACCCTAACTCGAGACTCTAGGGGGCAATCTTGAGCTTGTCCCTTGCTCCTTCTCACCTCCTTGTCCCGCAGGACTAGGTGAGGAATAACCACTACAAATGCTGACATGTATAGCTGACCAGAATCCATGTGTGTTCATAAACATATTGCATGGATTTTACAATGAATTTCATACTTAACCCTTTTTTGGCTAGATTTTACAATTTACAATACAATGGCCTTTTTAGCCTGATTTACATTTCATTTCTTCATTTCTTCATGGCCCTCTTGGGCTACATACATATCTCAAAAGATATAAACATGGCGCTCATACTGCAAAAGTAATGGGGGTGGGTAATACAAGCTTCGACGACAAGTGGAGAGCACCCGGTGAGGCTACACAATCCTAACTGCATTGCAACATCGGGGGCAACCGACAGGAGCAAATCCCAGGTCTAACCGTGTATCTCACACACTAAAGAGTCGAGGCACAATAAACAGGGAGTCATGGCAAACTCAAAGATCAGTGGGGAAAGGGGGTCCTCGTCATCACAAATCAGAATCCAAGTCGGGGAAGAGGTGTCATGGATGAGTCGGGTGAGTGGAGGAAGTGAAGATGGTGCTAAAGTCAGCTACCGAGGGGCTAAGTGATCAAGTCTAAGCCAAGTATACAGGACATTACTCAGCGTGCATATACATAAGTCTAACTTGAGGGGTGGGCTAACATCACCAATAGGCCCAAACATATCATATCATAAGCAGATCACCAAATATATCATCTCATGCAAAGTCAGTGTACTAGCAAGTGCAAAAGAGTCTAATCTACAACATGAGCAATAATCAATACATCCAATACTTGCTGCACCATATACCTACTGCCACTGAACCTGTATCTGAGTTGGATCTCTGCTGAATCCGGGCATACAATAAACCAGCACTGTATTGTGACAATCTCTATCAGAATATGACTAGGCACTATCTCAAATGGGCTTGTGTCAAAGCCTGGCAAGGAAAGGTAACCCTGTGGTAGATGGTAAGTCCAACTGCCTGTCCCCACTGATGTATCTGCTAGGGGGAATCTAAACAAAAATGCTTCCTCTGAAGGTAGCTGATCTCCGATCTGGAAAAAAAAGTATTGTGCGGTCCTCGGCCGCACAGTCTGCAGTGTGGAAGCTGCTCCCGACATAAAATGTGATAACAGGCCCCACTAAGAAAAGTCAGTTCAGAAACAAGTATAAATAAGGGTGACGCCCTCTTCATTTCATCATCACTCAATTCGTCCAAGTCAGCTGGAAAAGTGTACACCAATCAGAGGAAGACATTTTTGGGTTGGAGAAGACTATTTTTTTATCTGTCATTTTATTTTTGTAATCTTAATCTGCTCTATGTACTGAATCTCAGAATAAGAAGGTTGCTGGGTTTTCTCCCTTGTGGTTTCCTAGGATAAACATTTGTGTCTATTGTTTCTTTGTGCATTGTTATTCTTTCAATTATTTCTTGGGATGCTTATAACATAAACTATACTGCTATATTATAAAAAATAACACTTAAACACAATATTCTCCTCTCTTCTACTGTTCGGAGGTGGTGTATATTCTACTGGAAAAGTCATAAGACACTGGTTTAGCTGTTTACCATGAAAAGCTATCTTGGCAATGGGTAGACCTAAGGAAGAATAAATTTTGAGACTTGATTAGACATCAAGTCGCATGTACTACAACCCTTCCTAGAAGGTGGTGGTTTTTATGCAGTTGTCTTTGTTGTCCAAACATTATGCTGAAAAAACTGGTTGCAATGCCATGTTTCAACCAATGAAATAGTAATAATGATTTAAACTGGAAAATCATGATTTTGACATGGACCGGCCCTTAAACGAGTTGATTCAAACCTTCTGGAGTCAAACATGTGTTGACCAAGTTTGATTTGGTCAACCAAGTCAAACTTGTGATTTGAAATCAGCTCAGTGACTTGATCTTGCGATTTAAAACTGTGTCAACCAAGTCAAACTTGTGATTCGAAATCAGCTCAGTGACTTTGACTCATGATCTAAATCGGATTAGGCCTAGTTTGTCTATAAAAAGCAGTATTTGTGGGCTTTCAGCAATTTTTTCCTGTCTGTTTGAGCTAGTTTCTCCTCTGCACAGTGACAAACAGAGCTACGGGAGGACAAAGTAATTAACACCAATGAAAAATGTTTTTTTAGTTCAAAATATGTGTATATCTTTATTTTTTATATTTGCCAATTTTTTCCTGCTCTAATTCAGACTCTCCACTCTTTTATCTCGCCGATTTTTTGCCGATTTCAGTTCTGGCAAACATTGCAACAAAATGATATGTTTCAGCAACTGGGCAAAGTGTTGGAATTTTGTATGACAAGAGGAAACCTTACAGGATGTATCAATTTTTCAGTTCTTTAAGACTTTAAGTTCAAGTGGTCAAATATGCATTTATGAACTGCTCTTTGACATCTTACGTTTTCAAACTGTGCTGTGGCTCAGATTACTGGTGTATACTTATCTTTTTATATTTCAAATATTTGGAATCACTCTCACTGAAAACTCATTGAATTAATGGGAACAATTAAGAATGGCTTCTGCAGAGCTTTCTGCTTTTTCGAGGTGACATTTAACAACTTTTTTGAAAATATAATGTATGGAATCATCGAAGGATTCCTGTTATTTCTTCCTGTTAAGGTGCTTGTTAACATGTTATGTCTTTAGTAATTTGTTGTTCAAGGCACCTCTCCAGAGTTCATGAACTCATCTTAATTCACACTTATGATGTGGTATTGTTTGTACAGGGGTGGAACTTTACTGTGCGCCAACTGCTGATGGAAGAGAATCATGGCAGGCATCAATGCTCCATGTAGCTCTGGAAGGTGGATGTTTTGTGCTCTCAGCTAATCAGTTCTGCAGAAGAAAAGACTACCCTCCTCCACCAGACTATCTCTTTGGAGGTTCAGATGAGAATACCTCTCCAGAGACTGTTGTATGTGCGGGTGGAAGTGTTATTATTTCTCCTTCTGGCACTGTATTGGCCGGGCCCAATTTTGAAGGAGAGGCTCTAATATCTGCAGATCTTGGTAAAACTACCTAAAGACACCCTACAGGCTAGAAGAATATCTTCATAAAACTTTAGTATGTTTCAGGCTATTTTCGTTGCTTATAAAAGGCTCATCGTGACTCATGTATTATAGGCAGTTTGCCAGATTGACATGTTGCTAGGGCGATACCATTATGGGCATGAAAATATAGGACGATATATTTGCTGCTTTGTTGTGAATTATTTTTGAACTGTCTTTGTTTTCTTCACTGCAGATTTTGGTGACATTGCGAGAGCAAAATTTGATTTTGATGTGGTTGGGCACTATGCAAGACCTGATGTTTTGAAATTGACAGTAAATGACAATCCACTGAATCCTGTCATATTTTCTTCGGGGACAGCAGCACCAGAAAAAATGGACAGCGATAATGTATAAATTTAATCTGCAAGCATGGCCCATCCATTCAGATGCTGACTGAATGGATTTCAGATTTGTCATGATGCTCAACTATGCTACTATGTGGCATGATAAACAAGCTTGAGCGTGACTAGAAAAAATAAATTGTTATTGAGAAACGGTTATTTTAAGTATCCAAAATGTACAACTGCAAAGACCATATTTCTGTAATAATTTATCTTTATATATAACAAGCTCGAGCATGACTAGAAAGAACAATTTGTTATTGAGAAATCAGGGAAACATTTATTTAAATATTCAAAATGTAGAACTACAGACACCATATCTTTTGTAATAATTTATATTTGCATGTAGCAGAAGGTAGACATTATTTTATGGAAAGGAAGGAAAACAGTGAATATTGTGGTTATAGATGTCTACTTTTGTTTAACAGCTTCTCTAAGAAGGTGCCGCAGGCAAAAATTACTTGAATATTAGATCTTCAAATAATCTGGAGATTTAGGAAGCTTTCTATGAGCCTAATCTCATTTGAAAATAACTGACTTCATGTTCAGTTCATTTACTTCCTTGACTTTATTTTTCCATTATTGATCAAATTGAAAATAAGTCCAATAGTTCACAATATATGTTATTCTTAGGTTTTTCTTTTCTCACCTATTGAAACATTGTGGTCGTAAGTTGCCCACGCAGGCCTCCCAAACCATGGTGAGAAAGTTGTTGACTATTAAGCATGGAGTTATATTTGAGCCATGATCTTATCGAATTTACAATAATAAAACATGTCATTAATTGTGTCAATTCTGACATTTTGCAGTACTGATTATCAGGACAGCTTTTCTCCTTTCAAGCATATGCACTCTAGATCTCATTTGCTTGCTTATTTAATAGAACTTTTTTAAAGACGAGAACCCATCTTTTCATAGATGATAAATACAGAAATAAGCTTGACCCACCCTCACCCAACAGGGTTTGTAGGTACTGTGCCAGCGCCATACAATAATCTACCTGAAGGCTACATCAACAATATTCAATATAATGAATAACCCCATCTGGCAAACCCAATCTAAGGGAAGAGCATGGCTACAAGGATTTGAACTAAGGTCGTTGTTACAACAACTGCTACAAATTGCTGTTAGACCACAGCCCGATGGACTGCATAATGGAACTTATATCTCCATTTATGTAAGGTTTTCAATATTTATATTTACATATTAGAAGAAGTTGCATCTCTCAAAGTGGTGATCCACAAGCACCATGCATTTTAATTTGGTTGAGGACCTCCGATCCATAAAATAGGCCTAACCTTTGTTAGTATGTGTGTGCCAAAGTGTAAAGGGCGTGCCTCTTTAGATGTGTCTAGAATTACATTGGTACCATCTGAACTCAACATGTCTTACATTATTTGATTCTCTCTATAGTAAAACATCCATTTGAGAATGGTCTGCAGCGCTCGAAATTTTGGTTATACTTCCAAAGCCTTAAACATATCCTTTTTCAAAAGTTTTTAACGACTTTGGAATCTCTATTGTTTCTTTTGGTTTTATTCTATACTTAGAAAATATTTTAGAGATAATGATATTGGCTATGCTTTTTGTTTTATGATTTCTTTTGTAGGGAATGCATTGTGCTAATTTGGTTTGTTTGCCATAGCAATTAAGCTTTAATAGTTTTATTTATATTTGTCTTGGGTAATCAAGTCCATGGATACACACCTATTTGTTGTGATGTGTGCAAGGTGTTATCACATCTATGTTAGCTGGAGCTACCATACTGCAGACTGTGCGGCCGAGGACCGCACAGTGCTTTTTTTTTCCAGATCAGAGATCCAATGCCTTCAGAGGAGACACACAGTTTTGTTCAGATTGCCCCGAGCAGTTATATCAGAGGGGACAGATGGTTGTACAATGGTACAGACATGTTACTTAGCATTTACCATAGGGTCACCCTTCCATGCCAGGCTTTGATATGAGCCCATTGAGACAGTTGCCTAGTCTTATTCTGATTGAGACTATCATAGAGTATTGCTGGTTTACTATTTATGCTCGGATTCAGCAGAGATCCAGTTCAAAGACAGCCTCAACAGCAGGTATATGGTGCGACAGGTATTGCATGTTATATATATTGCTCATGATTGTTGCTTAGGCTTGTTTATACATGATAGTACACTAACTCTACATATGACGATTGATTTGGTGATCTAGTTTTTATGATATGTGATTGGGCCCTTGGTGATGTCAGTCCACCCCTTCCTAGTAGGCTCCTGTATATTCACACCGAGTTACACCCCTATTCCTGGTATAGACTTGGTCATTTAGTCCCCCTTGACAGCTGATTTTGGATCCACCTTCACCTTCTCCATCCATCCGACTCACACATGACATGCTTTCCCGACTTGGATTCCGATTTGTGACCTTGAGGATCCTTTTCCCCACTGATCTCTGAGTATGCCATGACTCCTTGTCTATTGTGCCTCGGCTCTTTAGTGTGTGAGATGCACTCTCAAACCTGGGATTTGCTCCTGTCGGTTGCCCCCGATGTTGCAATGCAGTTAGGATTGTGTAGCCTCACCGGGTGTTCCCCATTGGTCATTGAAGCATGTATTGCTCACCCCCATTACTTTGCAGTATGAGCACCATGATTATATCCATTGAGATATGTATGTAGCCCAAAAGGGCCTTGATGTAAATTGAAGAAATGAAGAAATTTAAAGCAAGCCAGAAAGGCTTTTTGTAAATGTAAAATCTAGCCAAAAAGGGCTAAGTATGAAATTCATTGTAAAATCCATGCAATGTGTTTGTAAACACACATGGACACAGGTCAGCCGTACATGTTAGTATTTGTAGTGGTTATTTCCTCACCTAGTCCTGCGGGGCAAGGAGGTGAGAGGGAGCAAGGGACAAGCTCAAGATTGTCCCCTAGACTCTCAAGTTACGGTTTGCCGGACACCCAGTTTGGCGGCTCTAGAAAAGAACCTCACAGAGTCTTCGGGCACGGATGTGAGTTGTGAGATACTTGTTAGATGACCAGTGGCGGTTTCCCTGCACTATACCCATTTGTGAGGCACCGCCCTTCCCCGTGTTTTGTCATGGTATACTTATCTCAGTGGACCCCACTTTCTCGAGTTATCCAAAAGGTCACATGATCTTTATCCTTGTCATCCCTCATCCTTCACCGTGTATTCCACATCACCCAAAGTCAGCTAGGTGGTCAAGTCTATAGGTTGTGCATAGCAGTTGAGTCTTCTAGATGTGGTGGGCCCACCTCACCTGGGCCTTCTATTTTTCCGAGATTTAATGCAATTTTTTATCACTATATTATTGTCATATTGTTTAGTAATGTACTAACTTGTATAAGGAAGCCTTTCACTACATGATTGCATATAGGTATTCAGTTAGCACCATTGTTGACCATATTTGACTTGGTCAAACTAGGTTGACCAGGCCAAAAATGGGCCCGAAAAAATGTTACGACCGGAATTTCGATATTGGTCAATTATTATCTACAAGGGACCCATATGAGCTTCCAAGTGACAGAATGCAAAAAGATCGAGGCGTTTGTGAGATTTTTAATTATCATTGGTCATTAATGACCTGTTTTAATTAAAAATCATGGATTTTGGGCAAATTATGCCTAAGTGATGGATCGGGGTCGTTCGAGTGGTCATTCCTACTATTTTTTGGATCTACGATCACATTGCAGTAGACGGTTCGGCAATCCGGGCGCTCTAGGTGGGTCAAAAGCCCAAATTACATCTTCAGCAATAAAAACCAACAATAAAATACATGGAAAATAAAAAATTGACAAAGGCAACTATAGCAAAGGGCAAAAATTAAAGGTTGGCTAATTCAAGGGTGATTTCTACGGTAATGTTGGTAATGTTTGGATCTATTGTATTGATTTTATGGGCCCCACTCTCCACTTGGGCGTTTTTTAGGGTAACTTGCCCCCCCTTTAGAGCCATTCTCTTCCATCGATTTGGCACTTGAGAAAGTGCATCTCAGCGATTGATTTTTGGAGGGAATTAGGGTTGTGTTGGGAGCATTCTCTACTTAAGAGAGAAGCTCTCCCATTGTTACCCCTCTTGGCACATTTGTACACTTGAGTTTTTGATGATATAAAGCCATTCTTCCATAGTTTCTTGAGAGTTTATGGATAGATGTGTGTTACTTGACTGATATCTAGCTTGTTGAGTTGTTAGTGTATTGTTTCCATCATTTCCTTGGCCAACGATTTGCAGGTGAAGAGCACAGCTGGAGAAGGGCGCAGTTTTTGGAGTGGGAACCCCGCAACTACTTGTTTTCTTCAGAGTATCAACAAAGGGAGTTGTTATTGCCTCGTGCCTTTCAATTTCTTTCATTTTCAGTCATTTTTACTTGCTAGTTTCTCTTATTATTTGCTGCATACACTAACTTGATCTTGTTTGTGGCAAGTACCCAGGGCGAAATTGGTCATTGGGAGCTCAAAACGCCAAAGGGAGCACGCTGCTGTTCAACAATTGAGTTTGGAGGGCTAGTCTTTGGCAATCTCATCCGTCTATTCACTCTCAAGTAGGTTATCTTTGTTGGTCTCTAGCATTTTAAATCTTATTGTGTGTGCTAAGCAGAAAATTCATATAAAAAAACCCCTAAAAATACAAAACTTAATTTTTCATCGTTAGAATTTGTTTTTCTTGTAAACCCACTAATGAAATGTGCTTAAACCCCCATATCTCAAATTTCATTTGATTCTGACTCCATCTACCGACTTAACCAGGCACTAGTCCTTCACTGAATTCACCCCACTTGGGCAAACTGGCCAATCATGCTGTTGGGTAAATATTTGGGTTCTGGGTACTTTAGATTTGGATTTAAAACACCATTTTACCTTAGAAAAACAAGTATCGTTTGCTGGAAGTGATTATAAACGCTAATTATTCGTTGCCTTAGATCCATTTAACTCATTGTTTAACCATTGCCTTGGGCAGTTTCATTTCATCTCTTCACTTCTTGCTGGTTTGCATTTCTTTTGTACTAAATCAGCTAGTAATCAAGTTAACAATTGCTAGAAGGTGTGTTTTAATCACTTAATTTACTTTTGCCATGCTTGAGTAGTCATAGTGAGCTTCATTCCCCATAGGCAGATTTTCTTAGTCACCCTTCTAGTCAATTTCAATTTTCTGATATAGTTTCCAGCCTTCTAATCTTTAAAGAATTCATCATTTAACACTTATAATCAGATCTGAGATCATTTCATTTAGTATATTTTCCAATCCAGAATCTCGATTTCACTAGGCTGGAAGAAATCTCACACTTAGGCATTCACCTTATGTCTTGCTTTACTTATCTTTTGGGTTGAGTGTCTGATTGTTGAGTCTCAATCATCATTGGTTGAGCGGGGTCTCCCCCCTGACTTGGCTACCTGCCTTGTCTGAAGCGACAGTAGCCTTGTCCGGTGTGACTTCCGTTCCCTGAATGGAGGACCTGGCGATTGCAGGTTACACCATTCTAGCTAATCACCCTCTACCATCCCTATTGGGACATTCATTATCCATTAGCTAGAGTTTGTGTGATAACACAAGGGTACAAGATCTACGCTCCCATTTGATGTGTATAACGGTACAAGGCCTTTTGTAGGCATGGTATTTATTAATTTTTGTCAATGTATAGGTTTATTTTGGAAGTGTTTACTGCTAAGAAATAGAACAAGCAAGCAAATAAAAACTGGTAGGAAAGGCTTTAGCCATCTTCTAGCATTGCTCTTCATACTAATGATGGTATTATATAGAACAATGATCATAGCCACCTCTAGATCTTGATCTTATTGACAACTCATCAATATATAAGTATGACAATTCATAAAGTGATAAGAATAACTCATATAAGAGGTGATCTAGGACTTTACGATTGTCTAGGGACTTATAGTTTTAACATGCCCTCCCTCATTCACAAGTCTAAATAATTATACTAGTAAAGTAACAAGAACTAGTATCATCTTCATTCTGAAACTTTTGAACTAAGCTTCGATGAAGATATGCTTGAAAAACCGTTAATTTGGATGTTGAGATTTGAATGAGAGCTGAAATTTTGGACCATGTCTAAATTTTCCTTGATTTTGCTAGAAGAAGTTGGTGCCTTCTATTGATTTGGTGAACAAATAAGATTACTGAAACACGCTGAAATAGTTGATTTGATGTTGATAGGTTGTTGAGGAGATTAGTTGCCATGCTGGGATTCCCGAATGTTGATTGAATTTTGAATGATGGGACTTCAAATATTGAAGCTTGACTGTTTTCATTGATGTTCCCCTTGTTAGTTGCAAGGTGAAAAGAATGTGGGAGGGATCCAAGCTTAAACTTTGGATTCTTCTTCAATATTTGAATTTTGATTCATGTATTTAGTGGTTTTGGTTGACCAATAACCAATATTATCAATGGATGTGGTGGTTTTGGTTGACCACTAATTTTTTCAATTGATCTTGTTTCTTTAATGTACTCCCCCCCTTGAGGTGCAAAATAGTGTCTTTCTTCTTTCATTTTTGTTCTTCCCCCTCTTAAGGTACATAGAATACCGATTCAAAATGGGCCATAGTCGCCTAAAACCATTATCTGAAATAACTTACTGAAATTTGATTGTTTTTGTAATTTCATCATTCAAATGTGTCTTTACTTGTGTTTGAACTAGATGGTAAGACTTGCAACTTCTTGACTTGTTGATTCCAACACCAAGAATTTATCCAGCCATAGTGAAGTGTTCTTTTTATAACCTTCTTTTGCTTTTGACATTTTTTTGAAATATGACTTGTCTTCCCACAATGAAGACAAGGATGAAGATCAAAACATTCTATTTCCAAATGGTCAACTCTATGACAATGTTGACATTCATTATGAATTTCCTCCATGTGTTTGTCATCAATTGTTTGAATAACTTCTTCATTAACTTTTGGAGTTTTCAAATTTTAGTCCATAAATCTTGCGTTCACAAATTGCACTGGTTTGGAGTAATCTAGAATATGAAAGTTGTCTTTTTCATATCCTAAGCCATATAAATTTTTGTTGAATTGTATTTCTTCTCAAGGTCTAACAATCATCATGGATAGATAATTTTTTGCTTCTTGATGTTCTTCATAATTTTTTTCTTCAAATTCGAATTCGTTACTATCATTCCATTCCTCTTCATGTGACTCATATTCAAAACTTGTGTTCATCAATTCACTGTTTATAACCGATTCCTTCTCATGACTAGTTAAGGAATAATCAATCATAGTATCGATATCACTCAATTGTACTAGATCATTTGTATCACAAGTAGCATCAAACTTTGCATTAGATTATGTGTCACAAGATGTATCAACCATTTGAATTAGGCGACTTGTGTCACAAGTTGCATCAATCACTTCATTTTCAATTAAATATGATTGAAGAAATTCATCACTTGCTTCATTTCAATTTGGTTGTGAAGATCACCTATTCTCCAATTCTTCTGAGCCATCTTGTAGTCCTTTAATTTCTTGATTTGCATTTTGCAATTGCTTTCCTTATTTACCCATTGTTTGCACTTGTCATGCTTTCTTGTGCTCACTTGTTTCTCTTTATGTCGACCTTAGGGTGTCAAGTACCATTGATCATGCACCCCAAAGTGTTATTACAATGATTATGGTTTAATGAAAATGATCTCATTCAAAATTCATACAATTTTTTTTACAAATTAATGACACATCATTATGCTTCAAAGATTCAACCGAAACTTGATTCAAAGAAATTTTCTTATTAATGCATTTACAATTTTTACTTAAGCATGCTTGTTCATTTGCCAAATTGAGTGTCAAACTAGACACAAATTACCATCAAGCATCTAAAAAACCATCCGCCAACGAGCATCCAAGAAAAGATCATCCCACACAAGCACAAAAAATGTAAACTCCCTTATTCAATTTCAAGATGGGTTGAATCGCCAAAAAAAAGATCTTTTTATTACTTTGCTCTTAGCACTTGAGAGTAGTTTCAACAAAGGCAAAAATATAGGTGTAAAAATGCTTTTTACAAGATAGGTTTTTACCATGCCTTCAACTTCAATTACAAGATTCCAAAGTAAGACACTTCCCTCCCATTAATTGCAATTACAAGTCTATACTACCAAAATATTTCTTGCAACTTAATTATTTCGTCCTCTAAAATAATTATTCATCCAATTACAACAAACATATGATATACCCCAATTTGTTATCATTTTTCAGTTATGAAGTAACTCATAGATCCACCTTTACTTGTTGAAGAGTAATATGCACAATCTCCTATATAAGGTAGAAAATGTACAGACACAAATTGGATGTGGGATAACAATTAATTTGAAAAGAAAATACATTTTTTCTCTTTGTGGATGTGCTATGGTCCAATTGATCTCAACCAATGATTTTCTCCTTCAAAATTGGTGTGTTTCAATTATGCGTGGGTTCTATTGGTGGACGAAAGCTCCTCTATTCTCTTTCCAGCTAGAGCGTGCTACGGGTGGGTGAGAGTTTGTGGACTGTTGGGTGCTTATATGGGCTATTCAATCGAACAAAAATATTGATTGAATAGGGAGATTGATAGGTCAAAATACAAGGCAAATTTCATATCTCCTTTCTAGTTGGCACCTTTATGCATTTTAGGTATACTCCTAGGTAGATCTTGTTGACTATTGGGTAGAGGAAGCACTCAGAAGATCTATTGACAAGTCTTTGGTATGGATCTTATTGTGCATGAGCTCCTTTGCTTGACTATTCACACATACATTTGCTTGATTATTCACATAGATCTGAATTAGATGTCACAAGGATGAATGTGCTTCTAATCGCAACTCTTTCGATGCTCATTCAACAAAAAAATAGCACCAAAAATTTCAGTACATCTAGATGCCAATTTGGAGAGAACTATCACTTCATGCACTATATCTTTGGTAGTATGAATTTGATTTCTCAAATGCCAAATTTGGAAAGTAGTCTAGGCACAACTACAAGGAAAGCAATAGGTTCCCCAACTTGCATTTTGTCTCTAGATTAGTCAACTTTATTTGCAATGAGTACGTCTTCTCCTTCATTCCTCCTTTCTAGTTGGTGTGCATGGGTTGTTTGTAAGTTTTTTTGGCTCTCTTTCTAGATGGTGAAGGGAATGGGTTGTTGGGCATGCCAAAAAACATATTTAGATTGCTTAGATCAGTTGAGATGATCAATTTTTTTTTCCATCTTGTATGATTTTCTATGAAACTATTTGATCTAGCCCCATCACAATCGTGAAGGAAATGCCTGAATTCATATTTAAATGTTCGGATATGGACTAATTCTCCACAAATAGATCATGCACATCTTGCTTTCCCTTCCTTACCTTGCCAAATTCATCAATTTGGTAGATCCACAACTCTCACACAAAGGTATGTTGCACCCTACAAATTGATTTGCGAAGAGTCTACAACAAATAATGATTGGCCCCAAAGAATAAATTTGATCTATTGATATCCATGGAAACATACATATGGGGGGTGGGGGGGAATTGAAATGGAAATCTCTCTTTGATTGTTATTAATAAAATCATTCAAAATTTGTCCAATAGTTCCTAGAGTCAATGGGTGCTAGTAGCATGGCTTCTCTCTCATGGATCACTACCATGGACGATCTATCAGGCCCCTTAAGACTATAGATACTTTGATACCATGTTAAGAAATAGAACAAGTAAGCAAAAAACAAAAACTAGCGGAAAAGACTTTAGCTATCTTCTAGCATTGATCTTCATACCAATGAAGGTATTATATAGTACAATGATCATAGTCACCTCTAGATCTAGATCTCATTGAAAACTCATAAATGGATAAGTATGTCAATTCATAAATTGATAAGAATAACAAGTCATGAGAGGTGATCTAGGACTTTGTGATTGTCTAGGGACTTGTATTCTAACATTTACATCATGTTTGGGGATGCATGTGATATGGGTGCATGGTGTATAGATGATTCTCTAGTTGTTCCATGATTGATATGTGCATGTGGAGATAGCTAGTTTTGGATTGATAGACCTTGCTTAATGCTTATGTGGCATTTTACTTGGAGCATCAAAGATCTTTATACAACTTGGTGAATTCTTCATGATGGCCACATGGAGGTTGAATTTCTTGATTGGATGGCAGCTTACTTTGGAGGAGCACTTAACATTCTGAGGAAGGGCATTGAGTCCTAGATGGCATGGACACATTCAAATCACCTGCATGGAGGCTTGTACTTGACTTATTCTAACTTGGGTCGAGGGAAGTGATCATGTAGGTGTGGTGGAATCAAAGGAGCACATATTCAGAGAAGGTTTGGATCCTTGAAGGAGAATTAGACAGGCTTGAGGATCACTCATACCTTGGAGACTTGTTTGTTGAGGACATTACCTTGGAGTTTCACATGTCCTTTTAGAGTGGAATGTTTCACATGAGTGGACCTTCTTGTTAGAGAAATGTTTCTTTTAAGGACTTAGGCCCACTTTATATTGTCAACCTCCCCTACCTTCCAATAAATATAGAAGATGAGTATTTCCATTATTCTTTCATTTATCATCTTGTGTTAGATATGAAGAGTGGAGCATACCTCTCTTGTACTTTTATATTTTGTACTCTCTTTTTGTCTTCAACTCTAGGGTTTTTGGAGAATCCAAGGGAGATTGTAGGGTTAGAGGTTTCACCCTAAGGGAGCAAAGTAGACGAGGGTTTGGTAAAATCTTAAGGAAGTCTTGACAAGGTAGAAAACTTTAGGTCAAACATGGGTTATACCCATAAAAGAGGCTTAAGACTCTTTCTTGTTTGGTGTAGTAAAAATCTTCAGATTATATGGCATCGCAACCGATTTGATAGGTTTTAATTAGGTTTTGAGACTCTTTCTCCTTTTGTATTTTTTTTAATTGTTTTAAAAAAGGAAGAGTAGAAAATGATTTAATCTAAAGTAAACATAAACTAATTAAAACAAAGAAGGTACACAAATCGAGATAACCTAGGAAATTGTAAATGAAGGAAATGTTTCGTTTATATTTAAACTGTAAGCGACATGGAGCCTACGATGTAGAGTTTTATCTGACGTTTCAGGCTTCTCATGCAAAGCCCATCGTCAGGGGCTAACCACCATAGGAGAACGATGGGGGAGGACGGTTGGCCCCTAATGATGGGCTTTACATGAGAATCCCAAAACGTCGAATAAAACTCTACTTTGTAGGATCCATCTTGCTTACATCCATTTCCTGTGACAGAATGAATACATGTATTTAAGCTACACAAATACTTATGTTTACTTTTATACAAATAATTTGACATCCTTATAAAATAGAAGAAAGATTAAGTAACAATAAGAATTAAACCAAAAATTAATATGTTGAAGAAATTATGTAAAACAACGCATTTATAATAGAAAAGTATAAGATAAATAGTCTCTTAGAACTATTAATGTTGATGACTTAAGTAGATCGATCCATAGCATTCACCAACAAAAATATCTCCAACAACAAATGGACAATTAACTGACTTCTCTATTAACATAGAGAAAGAGTAATCTATTGTACATGCATTCCAAAAGTTCCAACCCCCAAAATCCCTTTCTACTTCTTGGTTTTCCCTTAAATAGATACAAAAAGGTAGTTATAATAACTTACTAACTTGATCTAAGTTTTTGCAAAACTTTGGTTAAGTTGATTTTCTAACTCTTCTTCATGCTTTTGCCGTTTATCATATAGTTCATTACATAATTCAAAATGAGGAAACTTATGTTATCTGAGTGGGGCTCTCAAATTTAGTAGTTAAACCATATATCTTTTAATATATTTTTCCACCCTAGGTAAAGTACATTGTATTATTGCTACTTTTTTAGCTTCCTCATAAATAATTTTTCTAAGATGTTATTTTTGAACTTGAGAGATTTGTTGTAATTCAAATTTATGTTTTTCTAAATCTCCTCAAGTTTTTGGGAAACTTACTTAGCATCATTAAATCCTTCTAAAGGTCCACAAGGCAGAAACTAGCATTGTTTGGTGATGTCCTCAATAATATCCCAAACCCTAATGCAACTAAACCATTCATCTTCAATTACATTCTACACTCTTACCATTCTGCCCCAATAGCTTACATCTCGCTCCGATTCATGAATTTCATCCTTGATCAAAATCCTTATTCCATGAGCTTCATTCCTTTTGTAATTCTAAGCTTATTTGAAGCTAACATGTTTTTGTCTCTTTCCATGTAACTCTTTCCAACTAACATTTTGCTTGTAAATAATGGAGCATTGTAAACTATATTCTTGTAATTTGAATGCTCTGACATAAAATTCCTGCACAATCTGAAAATTTGATTGGGTTTCTTCTACAGCATAGTCTATAAAAATAGTTACAATGCCCTGGACAGATTTATAATACAAAACTTGATTTTCTAGATGGGTAATTTGTTTCTCTAATTTATCAACATTGATGGTGTATGTTTGAGATTTATCTATAACATCATGGTGTAAAGCCAAACATGCATTCGGTATATCTGAAATCTTTGCACTTTTTGTATCTATTACCTACATTTCTATAGTACAAACCATGACTTTGTAAACATCAATATTTCTTTTCATGTGAACTTATCTTACAATTGACATTTGCCTCTTGTTATAAGCTATCTACTCCAAATTTTCCACTTCATCCACAGATCTTGGAATGGATTGATTGTTCCAAGAATGAATGTTCTCTAGATTGTTGGGGGTGATGAATTCTTCTATGACAACACTTTTCCCTTTATCTTTTGTTGTGATTGGCTATGTAGGGTGCTTTGTGTAGATATTCCAACAATATTACTATCATCAACAACTTCCTCTTGAATAACCTTTGCAGATTTCTGAGTATTATGCTTAGTTTTATTTTATGTTCCCTCCCTTTCAACCTTTTCCTCTGCAAATTTTCTTTCTTCTCCTTTTTCAATTCTTTCTTTTTCCAATTCCTATGCAATTATCTTAGTTTCTAACCCTTCTGCCATTCTCTTCACCTTAGGATCATCGGCTATCATTCCGGCTTCTAATTCTTTTGCAATCTTCTTTTGTTTTTCCTCTTCAATTATGTTTGCTTCAAGTTTATTGGTTATCTTTTTCTTTGCTTCCTTTGCTGTGCTTTTTGCTTTGAGTTCTTCTTCAACCCTTTTCTATTTTTCTTCTTCAACCTTCAATCTTTATGTTTCTTTGATTGCATCCTATTCTATTTTTAATCTTTTTTCTTCATTGCTTCTCTATTCCTATTCCTGCTTGGTCTTGATCTCTTCATTAGATTTCATTTCTTTCTCCCAGTGCTTGCATGAATCTTCATTATGTGCTTTGGAGGCTTCATTATTCATTGTATGTACAAAGAAATTTTTTTTTTCTTCCCAAGACTCGACATTTTCAAATTGCTTCTCATCTTCCCAATTGCCATGTAGGTAAGGCCAAACAAAACCAATCATATTGCAATGCTTAGTCACTAGTCCAAGTGGATCATGCCTCTTAAATTGTCCCTAACAAAACGTATATCCAAGCACCATTTTTTCCTCTATTTTGGTTGATTTAGTATTGTTGATGCCATAATGTCCGATATAGAAATTTTAAGGAATAAAGGTTTTCTTCTTCTCTTTTATAAATGCAACATTCACCCCATGTAATATTGATTGGTATGCTATCTCATCAACAATAAGTTTGTTAGGAACACATTTTGGTAATTAATGAGGTGGGTAATTTGCACCATAGATTTTGATATAAGAGTAATCCTCTGGTAGATACTTGAATTTCCCAAGACTCCTATTAAAATTTTGGCCTTCGTTGTCAATCTTGGACGTTCTTTGTTAAACATGATTTGGAATAATGGAGAAATGAATTAATCATAGACCAATGTATAATTCCTCATATATTTATTCTACCAGAGGATCTGACAGTAAACATGGACTAGATTGCAATATACATTCCATTTCCATCCTAGTTTGGGAAAATAATGATGGGCGAATAATACATCTAACAAATACAATGACATGTAAAAAGTTGGTAGAGTTTCACTACTGTTTTTTTGGGCTTTTTCCATAGATAATTTCATGGGGAGAGACAATATGCCTACCCAATTGAACACTGATGTTGCCTACCCAATTGAACAATGATCCTGATGAAACAACAACATGAACCACTAGCACCCATGTGTCCTTAAAATACACAATCATAAAGTCTACAAATAATTGCTATAGCATAGGCATAAGTAGTCTCGAGGTTTGAAACTAGATATAGGACATCATTTATATGCAAGAACCTCTTGCCTTCAACCCACCAACTGGACAAAATTTTATTGACACCATTCTCTTTGTCAAATTGTTCAACCTATTCACTAGTTAAACATACATATGGTGAATGGAATTTATAGTATCTTTCAAGCTCAATAGCCTAAAAATAAGCAATGAATTTTTCTCACCATCATGAATAATCATAAAATCAGGCATAGTATGTTGAATGATCCATTGAATAACATCTGAACAAGGAAAAATAGGACTCCTAGCAACAACCCTGTGTAAGTAAGACCTCCTAATATTTGGGAAAATAGAATCATCCATGTTCCTCATTTTTGGATCAGCGGGAGGAATGATGTCATGATATTCTTCCTCCTTAATCCTTCTAAAATTTTATCCCCAATAAAGGAAAGAATTGAAGTTCCAATAGAATTCTCTGTCTTTGAATTGAGGTTTGACGAGTTCCACATCTAGTTTAGGAAGTTGAATGACAGGGTCTCCTGATTTTGTCACTTTCTCAGTTCTAGTATCTCAAATATCAATAGTTTCAATCAATTTCTTCTTTGCTTTTGAGGAGGATTGTAAAGTTTTGATAATAAGTCTTTGGGAGGGAATAGTTGTTTTTTTTTTAACACCAACTATATCTACCAGTTAAACAAATTTATTTTACCAAAGTGAAAGAAAAACATAGTTTTTATGAATTAGAATAAACAAATATCACTACTATGTTTATTTTCATGTGAATCCAAATTATTTTGTAATTCCAAGTAAATAAAAACCCATTCTTTGTTATACAATATGGAGTATTTCTTTGAAAGTGTACATGGACTTGCAATGGAATGATTCATTTGAAGTTTCCTTCTGAATTCAATGTAGTTGACAACAACTATGGCAGATTAAGTAGAGAATGATAAACATAGTGAAAACTACCGCAGGTGTTCTCTAAATTCTTGGAATAACAAATCTAAGCAAATCTATTGGCGAACAATATTCAGCTTGCTGCAGGCCATTTAATGCAGCTGCAGCAGGCCTGTTGGCCGTGATTACCAAATACTTTTCATTTTGAAAATTTATCTTATTCACCGACCTTACCACTTTTTTTTCACCAATAAACATTGTGTTGAACTCATTTTAAACTCTCACATGCGTGAAATCTACTGAATCTCTTCATCATGGATGCAATACAATAAGCATTTAATGAACATATGGATAATAGATTTGGCAAACAATATTCAGCCTGCTGCAGGCCATTTAATGCAGCTGCAGCAGGCCTGTTGACTGTTGGATCTCAAGTTGCTTGAGATCCAACAGTCAACAGGCCTGCTGCAGCTGCATTAAATGGCCTGCAGCAGGCTGAATATTGTTTGCCAAATCTATTATCCATATGTTCATTAAATGCTTATTGTATTGCATCCATGATGAAGTGATTCAGTAGATTTCATGCATGTGAGAGTTTAAAATGAGTTCAACACAATGTTTATTGGTGAAAAAAAAGTGGTAAGGTCGGTGAATAAGATAAATTTTCAAAATGAAAAGTATTTGGTAATCATTGATAGTGCATTGACTCCTTTCTTTGAGTTTTAACATTCGAGTCATGACAAAACACCGATAAAGTTAAAACTAAACACCGACATTCAATCGATGAAAATTCCAAAGTTGAAAGGTTGAAGTTAAGCTATAACGTCAAAGTCTATGGGAGGAAATTTTCTTGTTTGGTGCAATGAAGTCTACATAAATGTCGATAACATATTGGCGATATTTTCAGAGTTGCCAAAATAAACCTAAATGAAACCGTTGGTTTTTTTCACACACAAAAAAAAACCAACCTTATATTAAATAAAAGGATGTATCTTCTAATACATATTATCAAAGGAAAAGTGAGGAACTTCTCAACACAACATCATAATCTATCAGGATCGAGGATGTAAATCCTCCAAAAAAACTGCAAGACAATACAAAGCATCTTTCCACAATACAGTAGTTTCAATAAATAATCCATCCCTATCATAACCTTTTACAAATGCCTCAAAGGACCAAAAGAGTCGCACATAAGGTCCAAGCAGTGGGAATCCACCAGAGAGTCATTTAGGAAATCCTCCACGTGAAGTTTACCATCCATATCACCCAATACACACTTGGAGAGAGTGTCAACAATAGTATTTGCTTCTCTGAAAATGTGATTAATAGTAAATTGTTCAAAAGAAGATAACATGTATTTAACCTTGATCATCCACGATTTCAATCTAAGAGATTGAAGAGAAGAGATACCCCTTGTCCAGTCCACAATGCATTTAGGATCTCCGTTGATAAACCATTGATACAACTTGAAATAAGCACCAATACAACCAAAAATAAAATTCCGAAAGAAGTTGAAATAAAATGTCGATAAAAGTTGACATAAAACATCCAAAGAATTTGAAATAAAGTGTCGATAGGGGATGAGCAAAACATTTGAGGATTTCTTAAATGAACTTAAATGAAAACCTTGCTAGTTTATCGGCAAAATTTTGAAGTTAAAGAAATTTTCAAATTTTGAACAAGAAAAATATAAATTTTGAGTCTTGTAAATAGTTTTGATTGTTCATATGATCATATTTTGGTTTTATTTATTTTTCTTTGATTACTTAACCGAATTTTTGGTCTTCTGTATTGATTTTTTTTGCAGTTTAATCTTGTTTCTTAAAGCTTTGGGTTGTTTAGAATTCTTACCATATTGTCTTTCACTTGAACTTACTTTGTTGTCATGATCTGCATCTTGGTACTCAAGAGTAAATCAACATGGGGGGGAGGATCTAGAGCCTCTAGGAAAGGGATGTGTAGTTCTTCTTATCATAAAATCACGGGGAACTTGAAACTCTAACTATAAGTTGCTAATTAATTGCTTAAAGAATTTTCTTTTTTTTTGGTCTCTTTTACTTAGCTTAATAAATGAAGCACAACCCTAAAGACAACACATGTCAACTTACAAGCAAAAAAATCTCAATTGGAACCTCTTATATCAATTAACAGATGTCATCCTCATGGTAATGCAAATATATTCCTTGTTATCATCCTTACAAAAAAAAGAGTAAGAGAATAGGAAGATCATACATTGACGGAATGCAACTATCTTTGTTGGGGCCATGGACACTTGCCAACATCAAAGAAAGTCAAGGTGTCTTTGTCGAGGCTATGGAATGCAAATAATAATAAAAATGTCGAGAAGTGATAAAGGCCATGATTTATGTTTTCCCTAAGTAATCTATGTATGAAAATCTCTCCTCCTTTGATTGAGCAGCTTAGCAATGAACAAGTAGAGGCAACCTAAGATTACAGCTATAGAAGAAGTGACATACTTCTTACTTATCATTTTTTTTCTCCTCAATAAAATTGAAATTGTATTTTGATCTTACACTTAAAGGACGATGCAGAGCTTCTAAGTTCATCCAATGAATCACCATTTGTTGAGAACTCAACACACCCAAGAATATTTTTGCAATTTTTTGTTACCACTATTTTCTTTTATCACTTTGGATCAATTTTGAATTTTTCAACCTTTCACTCTTTTCAAATAAACCTTAAAAATACATACTTTGGATGAAATCTACAATAAGCAAACTCAAATATTTGAAACAAGCTTCAGGTGATTCCATGAAGATGGGTAACTCTTTTTGGCGAAATATGGCGATGAAAAATGGAAATTTTACCCATATATTAAATTGAAGCCCTTGAAACTCATATTTTCCATATGAATTTCGACATGTGGTTAAAAAATGAAATGTAGAGAATTATGTTGGATTTCCAATGATATTTTTAAAAAATATACCAATGTCATTTATCGTGTCAAATTTTCATTTAATGAAACATGTGTCCTTAAAATTTTGAAGAGCAATTAACAAGTGGCTTGTGTGTGTGCAAAATAATTTAATGTTAAAGTAATAATTTAAAAAAATGAAATATGTGAACATGATCTAGACAGAATGCACTAGTGTGTACATATTTTTCTTTTAATATTTCTCGAAAATTTATATTTATTATTATTTTTCGAAACTGACCAGTGAATATTTCAGTCACATTTTGTACACATGTGTGTGTGTGTGCCAAATATTTTGATTGTTAACATAATATTCAAAACTAAAAATACCATTTTGAAGAGGACGCAATGATTTAACACTTGTATATTTTTTCAAATTTTTTGGATGTGCATTTTGAATGTTGTTGATTTATCTTTGAGCTCATTTGAAGTTGTCGATAGGGGTTTTTAGGGTAAGCTTTAGGGGAAATTTAAAAACAAATGACATACGAAGATAAAAATTCGTAAATTACATGTATATGGATAGAGGATTCATTGGCGAATCCAACGGTATCAAGTTCTCCCATTAATGTGCATTTAATGACATAGTTTAAGCCTCTGAAAGGCAAACCAAATTTTCTTTCTGCAATGAAAAGGGATTTCGACCTGTTTTTTAGGCCCTCGATCAAGGTATTTGCTCGATCGAGGTTTTTAAAATACCTTGATCGAGGGCTAATGAGACCTCGATCGAGGTCTTTTCAAACCCTCAATCTAGGTTTTTGCTCGATCGAGGTTTTGTTAAAAAAACCTTGATCGAAGATTTGTCTGTGTAAAAAAAACATAAAAAGAACCCGAGAAAGGAGTTGGACAATTAATGTTTCCAACCACCATTCCCACACAAAAACAACAAGCAACCTCTATATAATCACTAAACAATTTCCCAACAACACTTATTTAAATCATTGCTAGTTTACTTTCAATTAGAGCCATGTGAATTTGATGTTGTTCAATTAGAGTTAATTAGACATGTAAGAAGTTATAATTATTTTTTCAAGCAATCAGGCAAAGAATAATTTTAGGATTTGTCCATTAATTAGAAGAGATTCAACATCACCTTCCATATTATATAATCTGTATGTTCCATATCCTATCTTTTCTGCAATCTGAAATGGA
The DNA here is from genome assembly GCA_027924585.1 of Larix kaempferi. Lineage (NCBI taxonomy): Eukaryota > Viridiplantae > Streptophyta > Pinopsida > Pinales > Pinaceae > Larix > Larix kaempferi. Next base: position 14,956,132 of record BSBM01000444.1, on the reverse strand, counting down.
CCAACCCATAAATTTTGAAACTTGGTGTGTTTCCTTTTTGGTTCATTGCTTTTATCCCATTTCAACACCAAATCCCCTTTCTCAATTTTTTTGTTATCAAACGAATGCCTATCAACCACTTCTAAATAATTTGTTTATGTGCACTAAATTTATGTTTAGCTTTATGTCTATGTTCTTCTAATATGATTAGTGTATTAATTCCATTTTGCAAAACCGATGGAATTCCCCTAGATTTTTGTGAAAGTTGCAAAGATGGTAAAAAGACATTTAATGGAAACATGGATTCTTATCCATAAACCAAAAAGAAAGGAGATGTTCCTAACACACCTTTTGGTGTAACTCTATCATGTCATAGTGCATTGTGTAAAGCATTATGCCAATTTCTTTGTTTTTCAACAACTGTCTTTTTAATGATGTGGATTATATTTTTATTTGTAGATTATATGAATCCATTTCCCTGTGGGAAATAATTTGTTGCGTGTCTAAATATTATTCCTTTATCTAATGCAAATTAAGACAGTTTTAAAGAAGAGAAGTATGAGGCATTGTCAAAAACATTAATAGATGGAACACCAAACCTAGTAATAAAATGTTGTTCAATGAAATTCATGACTATTTGTTCATTGATTTTGGTCAATGGTATAGACTATGCCCATCTGGTGAAATAATCTGTAGTAGTTAAGATAGCTTATACCTATGTTGTTTTGATGGATTTGGTATTGGAAGACACGTTCGTTGTTTTTTGAATAATAGAAGCTTGAGAGTTTAAAGGTGGGCTTTGAGAAATAGGTTCTTTGCTTCTCAAATTATAATCACATTGTATATGTGCTTCCTCTGTTTCTTCACCTTCCACAAGATTTAAACAAATTGACATATCCATATGAATATAATAGTTTTTGGGAGCTATTCTTCCTCTTCAATTTCAATGTGTTCAATTAACGCATCTATTTGGATGCATTCATCTATACAGAGGTTAGATAATAGGTTCATGGCATTGACCAATTGAGGACAAGATTAATATGGGTGCTTAGTTTGATGATAGTTACAAGAATTATCTATTGCCAATCCATTGTTACACCAAAATGTCGTCACCCTTGTGCAAGTGTCGTCGTCCTGACCTAGTGTTGTCACCATGACCATTGCAAGTATCGTCATTATGACCAAGTGTCATCATCATGACCGTTGTGATAATGTCGTCATCTTGACCATTGTGTAAACTCTTTTCTATTTTACCTAAACCCATTTTAGAGTAAAAACACATCCCTGAAGTTTCCCATGACTGGAGGGCTTAACTGACCTACTTTTCAAGGTCGTCGCAATCTACCCTTGTGCAACATGCGACATCGCTGGTTGTCCTAATGCAACCTGCGACGATGTCAGTTATTTGGATAAAAGAGTATCTTCGAGCCCATTCTCGAAGATGAGTGATGTGGAGGCCTATCCCTAGTATCTAGGTGAGGTGGCACTTCGGTTCCTAACCTAATGGGAAGATCCCTTAACCATCTCCCCCTAATCCTCAACGTACCCTATCTCTTTAGCCCTATATAAACACCCACTCTCTCCATGAGAAGGAGGAAGGTCTATGGTATCCTTATGCTGGTAGAATCCATATTAGTGATTGGGAAGCTTGTACCACCTTGTTGGCTTGGCTTGGACATGTTGGATGGAGGATGCAACGTTGAGGCTTTGGTTGTAGCCTTCTCTCGTCTATGTATTCCCACCTTTTTATACAGTTAATATAATTTCTTTCCATAAATGTTGTCTCATTGATAATGTTTAAAACTTTCTTCCTCAACGGTTAGTTTACATCAGTTATTCTTTAGATATCTTGTACTGCTTGTATTGTTTCCATATTGTCTTGACAAGTCTTGCAGTTGGAGATCTGACGACCGCGAGACTTGGAACAACAACAAGGAGAAGGATCCGCGATCTGAAAGGTAAGCTATCTATCTACTAGTTTGCACTTCTATTGATCTAGGAAAGTAGATCTATATTCTGTTTGATTTGTTCTAGACTTACATTGAGCTAGGGAGATCACACCTTAGATCCGTCTTTGGTAGATTGTCCGATAACAAATTTGGCGACCATACTGGGGAAGAACATTGGTGTTTTCAATCTGAATGTCAGTTTCAGTTGATTGCTTTTCCAAGCCATCTCTTTGGCCATTTGCTTCTTAATCCCTTTCACCATCAGATCTTTGCTTTGAAGAGTCTGATTGCCTTCCTTTGAGTTTGTACTTCTCATTGGCAGACCTTTTTATGCTCATTATCTGGAGAATTGGTTCATTTTTGGACTTAGATCTCGCTTGTTGCACCTGGTCAATGTACCCAGAGCGACATTGTGTTTTTTTATTATCTCTGTTATTTTCCTATTAGTCTTTCATCGCAGCCCTTCCATTGGTATACTGTGACGTCATCGCACTTCCCGCTCTAGTGAACTGCGACGTCGCACTGTGCATAAGCACAAAGTGCGCCGATCTGCCATTTTTTGCCGTACAGGCACCTTTTCTCCATTTCTGATTTGAGTTTTGGTTTGTGTACAGACTCCTCTGCACTGTACCTTCCAGGCAGAGCCCCTTTTGTCCATCAATGTTTTGTTTGGCTTGTTTGTATTGGTTTTTGGGTCTTTTGAGTTTTGGATTCATGTTTGGCCCCTTGAGTAAAAACTAGTGTTTTGCTTGCATTTTTAATCGAAATGGATTCTATTTTTGAAAAAAAATTCCCCCTCATGGTTGGGGGGGTCATGAATCGTGCATTCTTCAGTCGTTTTGACCCATCTCAAGGTTTTGAGATCATTTTTTGGTTTGGCGTGATTGGATTGTTTTAAAGACTTGAAGAGTGTGGGACATCCATGTCTTTTTTAGCCTCTCTTTCTTGGGTTATGTATCTTGTTTCCCTTACATGCTGAGCTATTTAATGGTTATTGGAAAAGATTGATTCTTTGTCTCTACTTTAGTTCAAAGAAAAGCTTGATTCTATCACTCTTTTGCTATATTCATGAATTTGTAAAACGTAAATATTCTTCTTACTTTATTTTTGATCATTTGATATTCTTGGTCTTACCATCATAAGAAGAAGAAAGGCTTGTTTCAGATTTGTGTGCATTTGAGTTAGATAGGATTGTCAAGTGCTTATCTTTGTCATGCATTTGATTGGAAACGTTTATGGAATCCTTTTTTCCATAGCTTAGATGCGTCTTTTTCAAGTGTAAAAAAGATAGGAAATGAGTTATAATTATTGCATTTGGTAGATCTTGAGCCTTTCTTGAGTGTCTTTGAGTTGTTTGGGTGCTTGCCATTTTTCTTTAGGAATTTTTGAAAGATTAGAGTGTTGTAGATATTCTCTCACTTTCTGTATATAGATATGAAAAGCGTTGAGTTATCAAATTTCATTTTTGGTACGTGCATTTGAAAATTGAAAAGTGCTTCATCATTTTGTCTTACACATTGTTAAGATCAGTTGCATCTTTCATTTTCTTTGCGCTCTTTAGTTGATTAGTGCAGAAAGTTATAATTATTTCACTCTAGGAAGGAATTTTTCTTTTTGCTACTACTCAGGTACTTTTGGTTTGAAAGAAAGAAAAATCTCTCCTTACCTTAAGTAGTTTTCATTGAAAAGGAAAGGAAAATGTGCATTATCATGTATTTGAGGATTGCATTATGTTTACATTTATGTACTCACCTCATGTATCCACCTTACCGTACAAGATAAAATTAACGCTAGCGTAGGTTAAGATCATTTAGTAACTGTGTGTAAGTTAGAGACGTGTTCCGACGTCTTTAAGCGTGGCAGCTGTCGTTATTTTCTAGCACTGTAGTCCGGGGGTATTGTAGTCTTCCACGTACATCGGTATATCGAGCTCCTTCACGTACCCACCAAGTACCATAATCCGTACTTGGCGTATATCGAAGGGTGTATCACGTACTGAACACGTATATCGGAAGGTCTCATGCCAACGGTTGTGCATTAGACAACACCACTACGGATTTGAGCTCCCACATACCTTGCGTATATCGGGAGACACCATTAGGATTCCTGAAACCAACCGAGTTAACCATTTGGCCGTCTTGGAAAATCAATACACCAAGAACAGCACTCGAGGAGATTAGCACGCACGTACTGTCCAAGTAATTGGGTATGCAGGCAAGGGTACGGTCCCAATCCTCCTTGTCGCGTCATATTGTTGGACCCTGCAGTATATAGCGGTTTGCGATGCCTTGATATTCCTGTGAGGTTCCAGAATTTGAATCCACTCCTATTCACACAATTTGCTTGTTGCTTTTAGACTTGAGTAGTGTTTGATTTGTGTGGTACTTTAGAGACTCTTAGGAAGGTTAGATATGGAAGATTCTTTCGAGACTACCAACCAAGGCACCCCTTTCCAAGGTATGTCATTTGTTATTCCCCCTTGTGGAACTATTGGTCCTCCCTTTATGGCTACGTTGAGTCTTCCTGGATTGACGATAGGATTACCAATATGGTTATTCTTCAATCCGGTTACGCCAAGTGCACCAATCGTGTCGGACCTAGGTCCTTCACCACATGAGCATCAATCTCATGATGACCCTTCTCCTTATCTGTCAAAAGTTGAATCGGATTCCATCTCTTCCTCTTCTCCTACTGAAAACTCTAGTGTTAGTAATCAAGTGGAGAAGAAGAAGAAGAAGAAAAGGAAGATTAAGAAGAAGAAGGATAAGAAAGAGACCAAGCATCAACCATCTGCCTCTGATGGCACTCATTCTATGAGAACACCTCATAAGCCAAAGTTCCCTTGCAAACTTTGGAAGGGTGATCACCTTCTCAAGAATTGTCCCGGTCTTTCTCATGTGTCAGAAGTGTGGTCTAAAAAACCAAAACCGCTTGTATCGTCAACCTATGACCATCATATTGATGATACTCCCTCGACCAATGACCCATTGGTGATGGGTCAGAAGGGTAGAGCTGCAGACCCTTGCTGGATATACAAGGGCTTGCATCGTACTTACCTTTGTCCAAGCATGGATGAAGCTTCACGGTGGTTGGAAGATATTACTAGTTCTCAACAGGTGCTTCCAACAAGCGATAGTAAGTTGTCCCTCGATCCCCCACTGGTTGACCAAGTGATCAATTCAGTTTCATCTGTAATTGATCCCACTCTTCCTTCCAAGAGTGAAGTGATCGAGTTGCTGTCATCTCCACTCGATCCCGCTCTTTCATTGGAGAAAGTCCAGACTGAAGCAGTCACCATGACACAATCTTCGTCTCATTCTTATATTCCAAGTGAGAGTGAATTGGAAACTGCTGATGTTTTCCTAGTCAGTTCAGAATGTCCTAGGTAAGGGGAAACCCTGTCCATTTCTGCAGGACCCCCTCCAAGTATTGAGGTTATTTCCTTTGATTGGAATGGTCTAACAGAATCTCGTCTTCCTTCGAGTATTCCTTTTCAAATATCTATAGGAGTTTCCGATAAAGAAATCTTTCATACGATAGTTGACGAGGGAGCTTTTGTTAGTATTTTATCCTCAACTGCTTGGCAAGCCATAGGTTCGCCTCAGCTTGTGCTAGTCACTGACCAGATTTTGGCTTTTAATAGAAGTCCTACTGGACCTTTAGGGATTCTCCCGCAGTTACCTGTCACGTTGAGAGGTAAAACTGTTTATGTTGATGTCATGGTTGTCCAAGGTCCTTTCGATTTCAATCTACTCCTTGGACGTGATTATGTCTATGCTATGAAAGCTGTAGTGTCCACGCTCTTTCGAGTGATGTATTTTCCTCATCATGGGAATATTGTGACCATTGATCAGCTTTCCTTCGTGACACCCACTCATCATATGACTCCTAGTCATCAGACTTCCCTGAATGTTCCACATGTTTTAGTGGTTTCTTCCCCCTAAGGATGGGGGTACGAGCATATTTTATGTTCTGTTTCAAGCTCGTTAAAAAATGAAACCAACCTTCAAGCAAAGTTTCTCTTTGATTTCAAGCTTGCATAAAAATGAAACCATTTCACATGAGCATAGTTCCCGTTCTATGTCAAGCTCGTTAAAAAATGAAATAGGTTCCCACGAGCACGGTTTATGTTATGTTTCAAGCTCGTTAAAAAATGAAACCAACCACCCTAGCATAGTTTACCTTTGGTTTCAAGTTTGCATAAAAATGAAACCATCCACTGGAGCATAGTTTTATTCTATTTCAAGCTTGTTAAAATATGAGATAGACCCCTCTAGCATACTTTACCTTTGGTTTCAAGCTTGCACAAAAATGAAACCATCCACTCGAGCATAGTTTTATTCCATTTCAAGCTCGTTAAAAAATAAGATGGGCCCCCTCAAGCATAGTTATTGTCTATTTCAAGCTTGTGTAAAAATGAAATAGATCTCCCTCCCATCGGTTCGAGTCTCTCGCTAGAGTTAGAATTTGAACCTTCGTTTCATTTGATTCTCGTTTTCCCCCCCTTGGTGAACATTTTCATAGTAGTAGCCAGGTTGGTAGTTGGGTTAGTGAGCATCATTTTTAGACGAAATGAAGCTTGGGGGGCATGTCACATGTCGTATCGTCAACAATCATGTTGAAGGAACACTACCATGTTAAGCCGCTAGCAATCATGCTGGGGGAATTTACCAACCTCTGGGAATCATGTTGGGAAGGAACCCGTCAATGGGCCTTAACCGTGAGTAGAGTTCTAAACTTGTGTCAAGCTCATTAAAAAATGAAACAACTCCTTTTCCTTTGAGTCGAGTCTTCTCGTAGACTTAGTACCTGAACCTTCTTTTCATCTGCCTATGTCCTAGGTGAATGAAATGAAGCTTGGGGGGCATGTCTTCAACCTCTAGAAGTTACGTTGAAGTCAACTTGATCGCCTCTCCACATCATATTGGAGCTAAGTCACTTACTTCTAGCAATCATGCTAGGGGCACACACCAACCTTTGGATGCCATGTTGGGAAAAAGTCCACCATTGGGAACATTTTCGAGCATACTTTCCTTTTTAGGTTTCAAGCTCATTAAACCATGAAAATTATCCCGAGCATAGTTCATTTTTTCTGTTACAAGCTCGTTAAAAAATGAAGCAGACATCATGAGCATTCTTCCAACCTATCTTTGAACTCGTTAAAAACAGTAAGATAGTATTTGAGCTTACTTTTCACTTTTTTCATGCTCTGGTTAAAACATGAAAGATGGTGTTGAGCTTACTTTTCACTTTTTTTGTGCTATGGTTGAAACATGAAAAGTGGTTTGAGCTTAGTCTTTACTTTTTCGTGCTCTGGTTCAAACATGAAAAATATTCCGAGTGCTTTTGATACCATTCTCGTGCTCATTAAAAATTTGAGTTAAAAAGGTGTGTCTAACGAGTATAGGTTTATCACTTTATCTGGCCTCACTAGACTATTTACGGAAAAGGAACTGTGTCGAGTTTACTTTTTCCTTTGTCATACTCGGTTATCAACCATGACAAAGTTGTTCATGGAGTCCTTTTAAGCTCTTTTCAGACTACCTAAATAGGAAAATATTGCCAAGCGAACTTGATGCTTTCACGCTTGTAAAAGAATTTGAATGATCGTCTTTATGGTGATAGTTTACCCCTTTTTCGGACTAGGAAGCACTGTTTATGAAAAAGGAATACTCCAACCAACCATGGCTGGAAGAGTCCTCTCCCGCATTGTTTTACCCTTTTTCGGGTGATGAGGCTAACTTTACGAAAAAGGATCGTTAGAGTCTCCTTTAGTTCTTTTCAAACCCTCTAAACATGAAATGACGTCGAGTTTTCCTTCTCTGGACTCGTTAAATTTTTCACATTGAAGGGCCTGTCATGGGACGAACCCCTCCTATCCTAGGTTCTGAAAACATTTGGGATTGGACTCATCTATGAGATGAGCTATACCGAGCATCTGGTTACCCTCATCAAGCTCGTAAAAAACACATGAGGCACTCATCATTCATGATGGGGAAAAAGGGAAGATTTTATGTTACATCTTAATTACGACAGTACATAGTCACTCTTGAACATGGCACTCGTTTGCATTTGCATTCAGTACTTGGATAATCTGTTTGTCCTCGAGTCTTGTCAATTCCATGAGTCGTGTCTCTCCTTTGGATCAGCCAAAGAATGCTTCCACCATCAGTTGCATTAGGGGTGGGTATCATTCTCGTTATGTCAATACTGCCAAGTCATGCCATGCCCATGTTCAAGAGATGTTCATTACTCATCATCTGCAGTCAGTATACCTTCAATCATATCGGTCTACCTTGAGTCAATCTTGCACATTACTCTGCCATCCGATCTACTCCAAACATCTGTTATCGAGTTTCGTGTCAATGATGGGGGATTCATCATGGCCCTCCTTCGACGGGTTCATCCTTGTCAACTTCAAATCATCATCCAAGGAATGAACTTAGAAACCAATCAAGTACCTTGGCCCTGCATGCCTCAATGGCAGGTTACCTCACTTTCATCATGAGTTTACATCATTGACACTTGATTGAAAGATTTCATCTTGTGTTCGACTTCAGCTCATTTATTCGTGCTTGATGATATGTACTGTGATACCTTGGGAATCATTGACATTAATAGTGATCTCCCTCACACTTGTTAACGGTTTACATCAATGGCCGGTAATCAAGTGGTTTCTACCATGTTCGACATCAAGACATTTGTAATCACATGGATAGATTCGTATCATTGTGGGTTTAGCTTGAAGACCTTGGGGAGTCATGTTTTACCCAAGCTGCGATGGAGTTTGTAATGAGTCATATTACACGGAACCACTTTTGTATTGGTCGTGGCTGTGTTATCATCTCATCATGGATCTACGATTGTGTCTAGTAACCATGATTGTGTTCAATCGGTCTTTACCATCATGGATCTACAATGTATTGGTCGGCAGCCATGTTTTGTGTTGTATGAGACTTGTGGATCTCAGGTCATTTCTGCAGCAACTCCTTCCAACCAACAAGTCCTTGCCATTTTTCTTTTTACAGAGCATTTCACCTGTCTCATTCCGTCAGCTTCATGCTTTGGGGGGCATTCTATTACACCAAAATGTCATCACCCTTGTGCAAGTGTCGCAAGCGTTGCAAGTGTCGTCGTCTTGACCTAGTGTTGTCACCATGACCATTGCAAGTATCGTCATTATGACCAAGTGTTGTCATCATGACCGTTGTGATAATGTCGTCATCTTGACCATTGTGTAAACTCTTTGCTATTTTACCTAAACCCATTTTAGAGTAAAAACACATCCCTGAAGTTTCCCATGACTGGAGGGCTTAACTGACCTACTTTTCAAGGTCGTCGCAGTCTGCCCTTGTGCAACATGCAACGTCGCTGGTTGTCCTAATGCAACCTGCGACGATGTCAGTTATTTGGATAAAAGAGTATCTTCGAGCCCATTCTCGAAGATGAGTGATGTGGAGGCATATCCCTAGGCTCTAGGTGAGGTGGCACTTCGGTTCCTAACCTAATGGGAGGATCCCTTAACCATCTCCCCCTAATCCTCAAACTACCCTATCTCTTTAGCCCTATATAAACACCCACTCTCTCCATGAGAAGGGGGGAAGGTCTATGGTATCCTTATGTTGGTAGAATCCATATTGGTGATTGGGAAGCTTGTACCACCTTGTTGGCTTGGCTTGGACATGTTGGATGGAGGATGCAACGTTGAGGCTTTGGTTGTAGATTTCTCTTTTCTATGTATTCCCACCTTTTTATACAGTTAATATAATCTCTTTCCATAAATGTTGTCTTATTGATAATGTTTAGAACTTTCTTCCTCAACTGTTAGTTTAGATCAGTTATTGTTTAAATATCTTGTACTGCTTTTATTGTTTCCATATTGTCTTGACAGGTCTTGCAGCTGGAGATCTGATGACCGCGAGACTTGGAACAACAATAAGGAGAAGGATCTGCGATCTGAAAGGTAAGCTATCTATCTACTAGTTTGCACTTCTATTGATCTAGGAAAGTAGATCTATATTTTGTTTGATTTGTTCTAGACTTACATTGAGCTAGGGAGATCACACCTTAGATTCGTCTTTGATAGATTGTCCGATAACACCATCCAAATCAATGTTCAAATTTGTTGGAGGAAAAGGGAATTCAGGAGGTTTCATAATAACAGGTCTTTTGAAGAAAGGTCTAAATGGTCTTTGGGTATATGGACCCTATCCATTTTGCTTTTTAATGTCAATAATTTTGTTCCTGATCCTTTGTTTACTCTTTGAATATTCTCCAAATCTAGAGGATCTTTGTCTTTTCTTTCTGTAGAAGGCTTAGGTTGTGCCTTAGGAAAAATAGTACCATTGTTATTTGTTGAAATTTTATTTTCTTTACAACTCATCATCTCTAATTCAACCTTTTTCGCTTCAAAATTTTCATCCAAGGTAGTTTTCCTAGCCCTTTTTACGAATATGGAAATATGGGAAGTTAGTGCATTTGCATAAACCTCAATCTAAAGTTCTTGCACTAGTTGAGAATTTTTTTTAAACTTATTAAGGGTAGTTGTAAATATTTGGTTAAAGTATTTCAATATTTCCTTAGAGCCAAGAGTTAGTGCAAATAGTTTGACCATAAAGGCTCTAGTGTTAGTTTCTTCTCTAAATTTATCTAAGAAGCATTTCTAAAAATCAACCCAATTAGTTATTGAACCAACTAGAAGATTAAAGTACCAAGTTAAAGATTTGTTTTTGAATGTATAAGGAAAAAGACGACATACCACATCTTCATACTGCACATTCATTAGTCTAATATCCAACATAAATTTTGTAATGTGGTCCTTAGGTAGCGCATATGTATCAGGGTCATATTTGGGCAAAAGTCTATTTGGGGTGCTTAGGGAGATTGTGCATTCTTTCAATAAGAGTCCGAGCATCTTTTGTTAACCATGGTTGATCATGATTGTCACCCATATCTTCAGAATGATACTTAGAATTATTTGTTTATGATCCAGGCTACGAGTCAAGTTCTAGTTTTGATTTGGATTCATAAACAATAGGGGAAGTAACTGGGTTTGGGGTTAGAGGAATTAAATGTTACGGGAGAGTGATTTCTTCCAGAGTTGATTCCACCAAATCATCAATTGTATGAACAAGAGTTTCCGCTATAGACGAATAAACCCTAATAGTTTTATTTATTCGATAAGGCAATAAAGGAGCTATTGGTAATGCACCAAATTTTATAGCAAAGGCCCCGATAATCCTTCTAAAAAATTTCACTTCCTCATTGGATACTACATAAGGTATGCCAGTCTTATGATGGAAACTTTATTCACTATCATGCAAATTAATATGTGGGTTGTTAACAAATGGCCCAATCTCTAGAACTGGACCAGCCATAAACTTTCATGCCCTCTTTTTAGCGTCAATTTTGTTGATAGGGAAGAAAAACCTAGGTCAAATAATAGGAGTTATACCCCCAAAAAAAGGCGCACAATTAGTATCTTTCATGTTTGATGGAACAAAAATCTATAGATCATATGGCCTTCCAACCAATTTGATAGTCTTTAATTAAATTATGGGATTATTTCTCTTTCGTATTTTTTTAAAATTGTTTTGAAAATGAAGAACAAAAAATGATTTAATCTAAAGTAAACATACACTAATTAAATCAAAAGGAAAGAAGGTACAAAAAAATTAGATAACTAAGAAATATGTAAATCTACCTTCATTTATAGTTCACTACATAAATAATTGTGTTTACCTTTATACAAATAATTCAACAACATTAAAAAAATATAAAATAAAATAAATATTTTATACATAACAACTCATTTATAATAAAAATTTCTCAAAATATAAAGAGTCTCTTACAACCATTAATGTTGATAGCTTAAATAGAACAATCCACATCATTCACCAACAACAACAAAAAAATATATATCCAATAGAAAAATGGCCAATTAATTTGCTTCTCTATTAACATAGAAAAAGAGTAGTCTTTTACATATGCATTCCAAAAGCTCTAGCTCCAAAAATTCCTTTCTACTTCTTGGTTCTTCCTTAAATATATACAAAAAGGTAGTTATAATAACTTAATAATACAACCTAAGTTCTTGGACAACTTTCGTTAAGTTGGTTTTCTACCTCTTCTTCATATCTTCCCCATTTATCAAATAATTCATTAAATAGGTTTTATATTTGAATATATTTTTACACCCTAAGTAAAGAACATTGTATTTTTGCTATTTTTTTAATCTTCCTAATAAATAAATTTCCTAAGATGTTCTTTTTGAACCTATTGCAATTCAACTTTTTATTTTTCTCGAATCTCCTCTAGTTTCTAGGCAACTTGCTTAGCATCATAAGACTTATGGAAGTCCAAAAGGTGGAAAATAGCATTGTTTGATGATATCCTTAATAAAATCCCATATCTTGGTGCAACAAAGTTATTCATCTTTAATTACATTTTGCACTACCCTTACCATTCTACCGGCCCTACATTGCGCTCCAATTAATGAATTTCATGCTCAATTAAAATTCTTATTCCATGACCTTCATTCCTTATGTAATTATGAGCTTGTTTAATGAAGCTAACATGTTTTTTTCTTCTTTTCCTATAACTCTTTCCAACTCAGATTTTGCTGGTATAAAATGGAGAGATGTAAACTGTATTGTTGTAATTTGAATGCTCTGACATAAAACTCCCGCACAATTTAAAAATTTGATTGGGTTTGTTCTAAAGAATAATCTAAGGAAGTAGTCACAATTCCCCGAGCCTATTTGTAATATACAACTTGATTTCTAGATGGGTAATTTGTTTATGTAATTTATTAACATTATTGGTGTCTATTTCATATTTATCTATAGTAGCATGTTGTAAAGCCAAACTTGCATTTATTATATCTAAAATCTTTACACTTTTTGTATCCGTTACTTTCTCTTATGTGGTACAAACAATGACTTTGTCAGCATCAATCTTTCTTCTATTATGTACTTGTCTTACAATTAACCTTTTCCTCTTGCTATAAGCTATATACTCCAAATATGCCACTTCATCCACAAATTCTGAAATTGATTGATTATTTCATGAAAGAATGTTCTCTAGATTGTTGGGGGTAATGAATTCTTCTATGACAACACTTTTCCCTTTACATTTTGTTGTGGTTGGTTGTGTAGGGGTGCTTTGTATGGATATTTCAACAATATTATTATCGTCAACAACTTCTTGTTAAGTAACCTCTAAAGACTGCTCAGAATTCTGGTTAGTTTCAATTTTTGTTTCCTCTCTTCCATAACTTTTCTTCGCAATTTTTCTTTCTTCTTCTTTTTCAATTCGTTCTTTTTCCAATTCATGTTCAATTCTCTTAGCCTATAACACTTCTACCATTCTTTCTGCATCAATTCATCAACTATATTTTTAGCTTCTAATTTGCGATCTTCTTTTGTTTTTCCTCTACAATTATTTTTGCTTCAAGTTTATCATCTATTCTCCTCTACCATCATTTTTGCTTGGAGTTCTTCTTCAACACTTTTATGTTTTTCTTCTTCATCCTTCAATCTTTCAAGTTTTTTTGATAGCATCATGTTCTTTTAATCTTTTTTCTTCATTAATCCTATGTTTATGTTCTTGCTTAGACTTAAGCTCTTCATTAGATTTCATTTATTTATCCCAGTGCTTGCTTGAATCTTCATTCTAAGCTTTCAAGGATTTATTATTCTCTATATGTACAATGGATTTTCTCATGAGAATAAATTATTCCCTAGAGTTAGTGTTTTCAATTTGCTTCGCATCTTCCCAATTGTCATGCAGGTAAGTCCAAGCAAAATTGATCATATTGCAAGGCTTAGTCACTAGTTCAAGTAGAACATGCCTCTTAAATTGTCCTAATGGAATCTATATTCAAGCATCAATATTGCCTTTGTTTTAGTTGATTTAGTATTGTTGATGCCATAATGTTTAATATAGGAATTGCAAGGAATAAAGGTTTTCTTCTTCTCTTTTAGAAATGTAGCATTCACCCCATGCAATGTTGGTTGGTATGCTATATCATAAACAATAAGCCTATTAGGAACAAATTTTGGTAATAAACGAGGTGGGGAATATGCACCATAGATTCTAATATAAGAGTAATATTTTTCCATATACCAATTTCCATGACATGTTAAAAATTTGGCCTCAACTATCAATCTTGGACATTCTTCATTAAAAAAATTTGGAACAATGGAACAATGAAACACTCACATATCAATGAATAATTCCTCTTATATTTATTCTCTGAAAGGATTTGACAGTAAACATGGACTGGGTTGCAAGATACATTTTGATTCCATCCTAGTTTGGAAAAAGAATGATTGGCACTTAATACATCTAACAAATATGATGGCATGTAAAAAGTTGGTAGATTTTCACCGTTATTCTTTTGGGCCCTTTCCACAACCCTTTGCATGGTCAGACACAATATGCCTACCTAATTGAACAATGATATTGATGAAACAATAGCATGAACCACTAGTACTCAAGCATCCTTCAAATACGAAGTATTGTTTCCCATAAAGTATACACATCATTGCCATAGCATAGGCATAAGGAGTACCGTGGTTTGAAACTAGATATAGGCCATCATTTTTGGACAAGAACCTCTTTCCTTCAACCCACCCATGGGTCAAAATTTTCTTGACGTCATTCTCTTTGTGAATTTGTTCAACCCATTCACTAGATAAACATACATCTAGTGAATGGAATTTATAGTATTTTTTATGCTCGACAGTATGAAAAGAAGCAATGTTATTTTTGTCAATGTCATGAGTATTCCTAGAATCAAGCTTAGTATGTTGAACGATCCATTGAATAACATATGAACAAGGAAAAATAACACTCCTAATAGCAACACCGTTTAAGTAGGTGTTACGGAGAAAAACTTTCTACGGCTTGGGGTGGACCACAATAGACATATTGACCCAAGAAACCAACTGAATTCTCAAGTATGCTAGATAAATGTAAAATTCCAACAACAAAAGAGAAATTCTTACCTCAACCAGATGTTCAAAGAAGACCATCGTCGAGATCGAAATCCAATGCTCCTTACCTACAACTTGTCCTCAACAACAAATATAGACGAGCATATGGAATATAGATATGAAATGTTAGCATAAAAACTAGCATAATCCATTAACCTATTTAACAAATATACCCAAGGAAAGTAACCTTAACATTTGCAAAATGTATTGGACTAGAAAATAATGTTTATATTAATGAAATGCACATAAGTACATAGTTACAACCTTCTGTAGGAAACTCCTCAAAACCGAGAACTAAGTTCCTCCACCTAGACCTTCGCCACTTCAATCCTCCATGCAAAGGCAAGCTCACAAGTTCAAGGGGTAATTGGGTTCCTCCTTCACAAGATATGGAAGAGCTTGGGAGATGAACATCAAAGAGTTCATATAACAAGGATACAGGGATGTAGACTCAAAGCAATGGAAATGGGGAAAAAATTCTCCAGAGTTTCCTTACTCTCTCATTTCTCCTCCTCATGCTCCATGATGGCTCAATATATAACCCTCAAAGGAGGTGGAGGGTCGATTTGGAGCGTTTTCCAACATATAGAAGGCCAAGGATCAATATGGTTGTTACTTGGGATGGAAAACTACAAATATTTTTTGTTTTGAGCACAAAACCCTATGTAGGCGGGTTGTAGTGGAGCAACATGAGTATACACATTATGTAGTGTTGTTAGGGCACACACATCAACAAAAATGTGATTTTAAGAGGTTTCTCTGAGCAAGACGGATGTGAGTCTACATATGGACATGGAAAGGCCATCAAGGCATGTTGAATAAGGTGTGGACAATCATGCTATAATAGATGCCCCCTAATGTATGACGTTAGAGGGAAGAGCATGATGGTCGAAATACATTACAACTCTCAGAAGTAGAGCGATGGAGACCGAGCTGGAAGAACTAGCCACTCATTAGGATATTACAATGTTGACTTTGTATACATATTGGTAACTTGAAGTACATATCAGTTTGATACAATGGCCATGGGTAGGCAGTACATCATAGACATATGTCATAAGAGGTAATAGCCATGACCCATATACAGTGAGGTCTAGTCTCTGACTGGACTAAAGACATCTGATACAACCTAGGGTACAAACTACTCTGCCACGAGAACTGGAGTCCCACAGGTAATATCATAATCACATATAGTAGCATGTAGAAATACACCACTCTAGCGTGAGGTATTCTACACAAATAGATGATGGTTCATGTCCCATCACATGAATAAAGGAGTTGGAGTCAAACATGATGACACATCATCTAATTATCGGTCATTAAGGTATATCGTTAACAAATGCGATCCTACCCACTAATAATGAGAATGGGTGTCAAGGTACCGAGTACATTCAACAAGTGTGAATAAAGGTGTTGAGGTCGAACACTTGCAGAATACATCGATTAGGGGACATTGATGAATTCCCAACTATCGATGACGAGAGGACCTGCCACTAATGAATGCAAGTCTGTAATGAACAAAATAAATAAATATTATTAACAATATAATAATAAAATAACATAACATTGATTATAATTAATTAAGGGACACATCCCTTTGGTGAATAGTCACCATGTGAGCCTATTTATACGGGCTATACCATTCGTTGTATCACCATCTTTATATTTATCAATTATTCAACAATTATATTTTTTATTATAGATTTATCGTCAATTGGGTGACTTATCCATTTGGATAGTCTCGAGTACAACCAAATAGGTTGTAACATTGGTATCAGAGCTATCCCTTCCTTGGGCCTCATTGATTCTAATTTTTAACCAATACCGCCATATTTTCTTTGAAACTAGGCCCGTGGCCATCAAAATCATATTTTCTGAAAACTCCCCATCATCTCACTCCTGCACATGCTTTCTCCCTATCTCATACTCCTTTATCCCCATCATCCACTCCAACTTAAACCAGATCCCCCATATCTCTACACTCTCCCATTGTGCCTCCCCCAAATCCATCACTTCCTACTTCCATCTTGTACACCCCATGCCTCATCCTTCAGATGCTACACTCATCTACGCCATCCACCATCTCACATTCTCCTCTACACCATCTACCCTCCCATGCTCTATCGCCTTCTCCACCCATGCTCCATGCGAGCTCCTCCATCCTCAGCTCCCCCCATGCCTCCCCTCCTCCATCTCCCCGGATATCCCTTATTCCTCCATTCTACTACACTTCCCATCGACCTCCCTCTGGATGGGACCTTTTCCCTAAGGCTTCCATTGTCCCTCTCCTTCTGTTCCACCTTGGCTCTCTCGCTTTCCCGCACTCCTACTTTCCCTGCTCGTTCTTGCCTCACCCCCCTTCTTCCTCCCACGGCCATCCACAACCTCCATCTCCCTTACACCACCATTTTGCACGTTGGCCTACATGCCCAGCTCTTTCCTCCCTAATTCACTTCTCCCACTCCTCACTCCATGCATTCCTCCTCCACCTGCATTTCACTTCTTCCAAACCATATGCATCCACTATGCCTTCCCTACCCCACTCTCGTCCCTCTACATCACACCTACCCCCATTTCAAACCCTGTTCCAACTCCATTCTCACTACCCACACTCTACCCCCTTCGTCGCTCCCACTAAATTCACGCTCCTACCCCCATTGCTCTCTTCCATCCTCCAATCCTCCTCGACCTAACCCTTATCACACTCTGCACCACATCAATATTCCATACAATCCATGTTGCTACGCTCCTCACTAAGCAAGCTCCTGTGTTACTCCTCTAATCGTTGTACGCTATCCTTCAGCCCCCGTTCTCAATGCTTCCACAGCTCCAACCCCTTCCCACATTAGCCCTACCACCCTCCATCAATACGTAAGCCTAACTCCATGATAGCCCTAAGCCATATCCATTACTTCTTTACCACTCATCTCCACATTTCTTTCCATCATTACACCCAAAACCCTAATCCTAATCAAATTCAAAGAAATTTATAATAATAAAATTATTGTTAAAATAATAATTTTTATTATAAATTCCCTTAAAATTACAACATTTCAATATATTATTATTATTATTATTAGAAAAAAATATATACTAACTATATAATAACAAATTTATTTATTATTATAGTTATTAATTTTTTGGGAATAATAATTATTTTGGTAAAAATAAGAGAAGAAATATCAAAAGGGTCAAAGACGATTTTTCTCCAAAAGAACCAGATTGGGAATTATTATAGATTTTGTATCTACCCTTGTCGAAGAGGAGAAAATGAGTTAAAGAGAAGTCGTAATCGCAAAAAATGGAAAACACATATGCAGTAGTAAAGTCATGGTTAAAAGCAACATTGGACGAGTTAGAAAAATATAAAGCAACCAATAATGATCTTCAATTCAAGATTATGAAGCAAAAATTGCGTAATTATTTAGCAGAACAGGAGAATCGTAGCTTAAAAGATCAAAAGCAAGGATTAGAAAGAGCTAATGAAGAATTCAAGAAAATGTTATTAGATAAGGATGCAGAGAAAATATCACATTTAAAAAGTCACAATCAAAACCTTGAAGACAAAATCAGAAAGTCAAAGAATGATGAAAAGTCACCTTATAGCAATAATAATGATTTAGAAGAAGAAATAAAGCGTTTAAACAAGCTCATCATGGACAAAGATAATGGATTCGCGCAAGTCCAAAGAAATTTAGAAAGTCTAGAATCAAAGATATGTCGACATCAACAACAAAAGAAAGAAATACAACAAAAATATGATGACAATAAGAAGACACACAAGTTGGAAATTTCAAAAATCAATAACACGTTATCAAGCAATACGGAAGAGATATTTCAACTAAAAAATCATAACAAGCCCTTAGTTACAAAGATATAGAAATTGGAAAATAATTGGAAGACAAAACACTCTAATGAAGATTTCGAAGGAAAAATACTAGAAAAGAAAGAAGAAAATCATCGCGTGAGAAATCTTAATTAAGAACTAGAAAAGCAAATCAAGAAGTTAATAGAGGACAAAAAGTCGCAAGAAGAAAAGTTCGAAAAGATTCAGATTAATAACACTCTATTAGAGAACAAATTAGAGCAAATCCAGAAGGAAGCTTCCAGACTCTCAAGAAAACAAATTCAAGTTGAGAAACAAGAAACAAAAACATGCTCAATTGAATTATTATCAGACAATAAATCGCCAAAAACACAAAAAGTTGAAGTATCGGCAAACACTCCGCAAGTAATTTGAGTACCTTATCGCCATCCTAATCATCATATTCGTTATCCCCGATGACAAAATCAAGAGGAAAATAAACAAAACTATTCCTATAGACAAACTAACCACCTTGAGGGAGAGAAAAAAAAATTGCCAAATTTTTTGGGAGCGGAAAACGAGAAGTTATATTCCAATGATCGAAAACAGCTACGATGAAGGTAAATATCAGATGGATCACTTCCCAAGAAATGCAACATCTTAGTTCAGGCATTCAGAAATTATATCGTCTTGTTTCGTCAAGTACCAAAGTTACAAGTTCATAAGATCATAAAAAAATGTTACGAGCAAGAACACGGGAAAAAGTTCCATAATTATGCTTTGAGGACAAAGCATCTCTAAGGGAGAGGCAATGTAATGAACCAAATATATAAATAAACAGTAAATAAATATTAATAATAATATAATAATAAAATAACATAACATTGATTATAATTAATTAAGGGACACATCCCTTTGGTGAATAGTTACCATGTGAGCCTATTTATACGTGCTACACCATTCATTGTATCACCATCTTTATATTTATCAATTATTCAACAATTATATTTTTTATTATGGATTTATCGTCAATTGGGTGACTTATCCATTTGGATCGTCTCGAGTACAACTAAATAGATTGTAACAAAGTCTCAAGGTACTCATTTGACTTAGATCTCGATTCCAGAATAGATGATCTGAAGTTGATGGAATGAGATCCATTGGAAGGAGGGCATTAATGAATCCCCCATCAACTAACATGAGGTACACAGCTAGGCTGAAGGATTTGGAAGAAATTGGACGAACACGCTGGACATGAACCACGAACCAAGTGCGTCTCTCGCATGTATCGAATGCAAGTAGTGCACGGAAGAGACCCTCTGAATAGTAGCCAATGATGAATGCTACTAACAGAAGCAAGGAAACCACCAATGGGGTCTAATGGAATCCAAGGCACAACACGAATACTAATGTGTGAATAGATGTCTTGGCTTTGAACACAACGGAAACCACTCAGTTAGCGACCAATGATGAGGTGTTATCCATTGAGTTCAAGGTCACCTACCAATGATGAAAGTAGGCCTAGGGTGCTGGGTAGGACAAAAAGTGTCATGTGATCATAATGTACTTATACAAGGATGGCCGACATGCAAAGTTAAGAGATATGAGGAATGGCCCACTCAGGTTTATATACTTCCTTTGAATAAGAGCATGAGACAGATGGAGACTCAGGCAGCATAGACTTAAGACTGAATACTGACACAATTCTATGATGAAAGAGGCATCAACAGAATCTCCATAGGGACTGGAATCTTAACCATTCGAAGGAGTAATCTCTGAGTAACGAGTTCAGCTTCCTAAGGCCATACTAAACCCAAAACGTTAATGAATGGACTCAAGATTTGTGCTATGTTCAAAGGAGACATGACAACTGCCAATAGAAGGTGACGACATTTCTCGTCCTTGTGTTTTTTTTATTTTTTTGCTCTTTTTCATATTATTAAAGCCTGAAAAAAGAATAAAAGAGTGCTTACAATACAAGTTCGATGGAATGAGTGTCATAGGAAGGTTCTATGTCGATAAAAAGAAGGATCGCACCTAAGATTTACGAATAATAGTAATAGGTCAATGCAAAATGCATGTGGAATGAAGTCCTAACCTATATGATGGGGATGAAATATACCTGCCGAAGGTGCAAATCGTGTTCGAAAAGGGGTGAAATCCATAACCGTCAGAAGAAACTGTTCCAAAAAGCACCTTTCACCATGGAATTAGTCCATTGGACTCATAAAATAACAAAAGAAGGGGTCAAAAATATAGAAAGTGGGTAAAAAATTTCTACAAATAGTAAAAATTTGAAATTCTCCTGAAATCCATGTTCAGAACGCTAAGTTATCTAGGGTTCACCTTCCATCTTCTTAGTGTTCTTGGAGCTATATTCTTGGGCCTCTCATTCATGAATTCAACCTTTTCTAACATATGATGAAGTAAGGATAAGGAAAACATGAGTCCAAGTGACATTTAATTTGCACTATTTTAAAGTCACCAGGGCTATTCCAAATTGAAAATAAAGATAATTAAGAGATGACGTCATCTAAAATATTCAAGAAAGTAAAATATCTAATTATTTTGAGAATATCAAAAATTACAATTTTTTTATTGTGAATTGTTCAAATGGATTAGTTTAAATATTATACAATTTGGATTTTTATGTTATGATCATCAAATTTTGGTTATACAATTTTTTGTCAAAAATACAAATATTTATTATCATAATTGTATTTTTGAATGTATAAACAGATTCAATATCCTTATATATCCATATTACACTCAAAATATATAATCTTCATAACTTATATTTACAATTCCAATAATTTTTCTCAAATTTAAATTTTGACCAAAAATAATTTTAAAATATATATAACTTAAAAAATCAAAATCTTAATATATTTAAGTTAATATACTTGATTAAATATACATTTATTATTAATACATCTTAACATAAGAAAATATGAATCCAAAATGCACTAGCTTAAGTTTAAAATAAAATATGAAAAATGACTTTAGTTAAATCAAATCATATGGCCAGGGCGGCAGGTGCGGATGGGATACTCTTTGATCCCGGAGGAAATAAAGTCGCAGCATTCTCTTGGGGCCTAGGAAGCAAGACAAATAATGAGGCAGAATGGTTAGCCCTTATTCTCTCATTAGATTTGGCCTCCTCCTTCAAAATTGACAATCTCAGAATTTATGGAGACTCTAGACATGTTATTCAAATCATGAGAAAGGGCTCTGCTCCTCAAGGTTCAAAAGCTTACAGATATATGCAAAGAATAAAATCCAACGCTCTCCTCCCAAAAGTGTCTTGTTTTCACATCCTTCGAGAGAATAACCGACTTGCTGACTTAGAGGCTAACAAAGGAACCTTATTAGAACTTGGGCACATGCAGGATCATAATGGTGCCAAGGGATTTCACTACATCCCCTAAGATAATGTCAAGGGATAGAATTTTTTTTACATGCTTAAAGCATGGGTTCTTTGGACCCCCGAGGGTTCCCCCCATCCCTCGTTCAAAGTTAGGCTTCATTCACTCCCCCCCGACCCCCGTTGCGTCCGCCACACGCCATTCAGGCCCTCCATGCACCTGTCACATGGCCTCCTGCCGTGTTTTCAGCTCCCACAAGCCGATATTAACTCCTCCCTCCGCTCTATTCTCTTCTTACCCCGCGATGGCTCGTCCCCCTCATTTCTCCTGCTCTACCCTAAGTCGGCTCTCTCTATGCGAATTGGACTCCCCTCCATCCCCCAGACCTCCACTGCTGCCTCCGTTTAGTCTTGGCACGATGCAAAATGTAATGGTGGCCATAGCTGCCCTGAGCCGCACCATGGTGGATATAAAACTCTCGATACGCAGTACTTATGCTTCCGTCTGCACCAGTGTGAAGCAAAACGAGGAGATGTCCGCGGACCTGAATCACACAGTCTCTCAGCTTTCATGCCAGGATTCGAGGATTGATGATTTGGAGAAAAACTTGTTCAAGCTAATGGGAAAGGTTGATATGCTACAGGAAGATATGGTAGTGTTGACAGGGAAAACGCAGGGAAGTTATTTGCAGGAAACCCCTACGGTCAATCAAGAGATAAACCAAGAAATGGTGGACGCAGCTTCAGCCCAGTTCAAGAATTATGGCTAATTCCCTTTCTAGCCCAGGTTTCAATTTTTGTATCTATTTTGCCAATGTATTTATGCATTCTCCTAAACAGTCAGTTTATCAGGGTTTATCCCAGTACCATTTTTAACAGCTCTAGAAAGATAAGACTCAGAGCTTTTAAAGACATGTTGATAGAAATTACAGTCTTTCTAGAAATTTCTTCTTCTGCAAAAAACTCTTTCATATGCATGTAATGAATAGCTATACACAGCTTTTATAAATACACTCTTTCCCCTGTTCCTCTTAAAAAAAAAATCAAATCATATGGACTTAAAACATGCATCATTTTATAGTATCAAAATGAAGAATCTTTGAAATGAAAGTTCAAAATTAACGCATTTATCGTTAATACAACTCTATTTAACCATGTTGAAAAATGTTATAATATAACCCTAAAATAAGAGAGGAAAGGTATCAGATATTATTTTATGTTATTATTTAAATATTAAAAAGAATTTATAATAATTTGTTTATAAAAATATTCAAACTTAATATTATAATAAGTTAATTTAAGTGGTTGTGAGGAAAAATACTTAAGTTCAAATCTTATTTTTTTTGACATGCTTACTTTTAATTGTTAATGAATTATCATAAAAATTTGACTCAACTTTATGTCTTAAAAAATCTAAAATTTATTATAAATATTATCTTTAAAATGAAGGAAAATATCTTTTAGTTTCTCTCTAAAAATATTACTTGCAAAAATGTTAATATCATAATATATTGTATATAAATACAACTACGCTCAACACATGAACTCATGTAATATTACATGTAAAAATGTGCACCAACCAAAGGGCCAAACAATACACTATTATGAGCTCATAAGTCTTATTTTGTATATCGACCATGTTAAGTTTTTTCCTTAGATTTGTTTGCATAAAAATAATCATTATGTTTTGAGCCAAAAATTGGTGTTTTAGACTTTAATATATTATTGAACATATTCTTGTTTTTTATAAAGAATTTTCTTAATCAGTCCTTATTCCACCTCAATAAAATTAAGCTATTTATAAGTTTTTTTTTTATTTCTTCCTTAAATTATTTGTTTTCTTTCTATAATCATTTCCTCTTACCACGAGGCTAAGAATATGGTTGTTAAGTTTTGGAAGTTACATGTCCCTAAGCTTCATTTGTTTGATGCAAATACCTGAGAACTAATTGACCATATTGTTTCTAACATGTATAAAGCTCCTTCATTTGCAATATGGACTCCACGAGTCTTCCTAAAAGAGGGTTTATTTCCCAGCTTGTGTTTCTCAAAACTTGCCTTGGATGATCATGTTCAGCCCCTCTTTGTTTGTTAGAAATGTGAGAGCTATTAAAAAGTAAAATTATTTTAAATAGATATCATCCATGAATGATGGGCACATATTTTATTTTCCATTGGTGAACCTAAGATGTTCACATGTTTTTTTATGTCAATTTCCAATTAGTTTGTTAAGAAAGTAATATTGAATTTTGTATTTTTCTAAATTATAACCCTTCATTATTTAGCTAAAGCTTGGAGAAAGAATGGGCATGCATCAGGAGAGGCGCCTAAGTGGATAACTACCACATGATTAAGGGAATGAGTTCTTAGGAGAGATTGTCAATCTATCTATAGCCTTGGAGAGAGATCGTAGTCTGAGGTGATAGAGTAAAGAAGGTGTACAATGGTCATACGACTGTTGCTGAAGCAATTTCTATTACTAGAGGTTATGTTGCAAATACAATTTGATGTGGTTTGAGAGATCCATCCTCTAGATCATCTCGGGTAGATGATATTAAATTTGAAAGAGGCCAATCCTTAGTTAAACCTTTATATAAATGTAAGTGTACTCTAGGCACAACAAATCCAAGGATCATATCCCTATCAAGGATTTTATACCACTTGATGATTCAAAGTCCAAGACATATATAATACTTTCTCTCAATGGGAGCTTAGTGCTTTATGCCCAACCCTTCATTATTGATGTGGAAGTACTCCTTGATGGGACTTGGATAGGGTGGCTTTCTCAAGTAAGCTTTGAACAATGATGTGTTGGTGTATATGATTGGATATGATCACCTACCCATCCAAACAATTATCTCATTTGGGCATGAAGATGATCATGCTCATTCCTTCATTTTCAAGCTATCTCGTCTAGAATCTCCTAATTTTAAAGGTTTAGTACATTGAGTTTGGAACCTTTCCCCTCATCCAATTAACCTCTAAATATTTACTTAATTCACAATCAATTAAAACTTTATAAATTAATTATAGAATGCATTTGAATTTGATGAATTGTATATTTAATAGGTTTGAAGTTGTGTATCTTCAACTTCCTTCTCAATATTATTGAAGGGAGAGCCTAATCCTTTCTCCAGTGACATCAATTATTCCTCCTGGTATGGATGTACCTAATGTTCCTTTTGGTTACCCAATTACTACTTTTTCGGGTTTAGCTAATATGGACCCTAAGATTTTTCCTATTTCATCCATTAGGTTTGCCAATGTAACTACTCATAAGAAGAAAGGGAAGAAAGGTAAAGGTGGGGGTTTGAATGGTCGGGATGTGGTTCTTCATCCCAAAAGTGTCAACCCTAAGGTGACTTCCCTTTTTTCAAAAGGTCTTCTTGATTCGAAGGATGTTGTTTCTTTTGATAAATTTGGGGCACTTAGAGCGGGTTCTCCCCAGGAGAGGGTTCCTTAATGTTACTGTCATCCTTCAATAATAGAGGGATTGGAAGTCTCCTTAAAAAAACTGCCCTAAAAATACTGATAGAGTTACACAACCCTGGAGTTATCTTGTTACAGGAAACTATGGCTCTCTCAGTCAAAGCTTATGAATGGTTTTTAAAAATCCGTCTGTCTTGGAAGTGTTGTGGTTTGGATGCTAAGGGTCAATCTGGTGGAATTTCAGTAGCTTGGAACCCATCCTGTGCTAATTTCAAGCCATACTCTTCATTTGCAGGGATATTAATTGAAGGAAGATTTAGGGGGGTGGATCATATTTTCAGGATTTTATATATTTATGGCCCTTACAACTAGAGACATATTTTCTGGGATCAATTATCGACTTCTGGGATTTTGAATGATGCTTCTTTGATTGTTGGAGGAGATCTAAATCTGACCTTAGAGTCTTCATAGATTTGAGGAGCTGGTAATATGGTTTCTCCTTTAGCAGGTTACTTCAGGAATATTTTTGAGGCAGCAAATTTAGTCGGTGTGGTCCCATGTGTTATATGCCCGACTTGGACAAATGGTATATGTGGAAAAGTTGGTATTGTGAAGCGTCTCGACAGATTTCTGGTTGTTGACGGGATTAGGAACATTTTTGGTAAGTTTAGAACTTAGGTTTTTTCTAGTGGGGTATTGGATCAGAAGGCTATTGCGTTGCAAATGGAGATTGGGGAACAAGTTATTCATTTCCCTTTTAAATTCAATAGTACTTGGTTGGAGGAGACCGATTTGTGTGATCTAGTCAAATCAAAATCGACTTCTTATTCTCAAACTAATGATATGCCTCCTATGCTAAAATTTGTCAAGAAATTAATGTTGTTGAAGAAGGATGTTGCAAGATGGGATAAGGAGAAAAAGAAATCCAACAAGACATAGTTGGTTAAAATTGAGGGTAAGATAAATACCATATTAGGAAGCGTTGATTATGATATATTTTCTCAGTTTTTCAAAGAAAAATTGGCAAATATAGAATCAAGGAAAGAAAAAATCCTCAGACAGGAAGAAGAGACTTGGAGATTAAAGAGTAAATTCACTTGGTTGTTCCAAGTTGACAACAACACCAAATTTTCCCACATATTTTCTAATCAAAGGAGGATTACAAACTCAATTTGGGAGGTAGTTTCTGAGGATGGTTCCACTATTTATGACCAGGTTTCAATTGAAAAGGAGGCTATCAGGTATTTTAAAGACATTTATAAGCATAATATTTGCTATAATATCAATGATCAGATGAAATTTTTGAAACATTATCCTCGTTTTTTTACTGAAAAAGAAGGTCGTTTAGTGGGAGATGAAGTAAGGATTTGGGAGATCAAATATGCGTTAAAAAAATTCTCAAAGGATAATAGCTCGGGTCCTAATGGGTGGACAGTTGAGTTCTTCCTTCATTCTTTTGATCTGATTGGAAAGGATTTAGTAGAGTCTGTGGAGGAATACAGAAAAAAAAGACCATGTTCCTGGTAATTTGAATGCTACTTTTGTTGTTTTTACCCCTAAAAAAGATAGACCTGATACTTTCAATGACTATAAGCCGATTTCTTTATGTAACCTGATTTACAAAGTTATCACGAAAGTCATCGCTAACAGAATCAAGCCTATATTGGAGAGGTGTATATCTCAGGAGCAGTTTGGGTTCTCATCCAACAGACAGATCCTATATGCGGTAGGGGTATCTCAAGAATGTCTTCACTCCATTAAGACAAAGAATATTAACACTTTCATCCTAAAAATGGATCTGATAAAAGCCTATGATAGGGTTGATTGGTCATTTCTAAGATTTGTCTTGATACAAATTGGTCTCCCCTATGAGGTCACTAAATGGATCAATGGCATGCATTACTTCGACAAACTTTTCCATTTTGGTAAATGGTTCTCCGACTTCTTTTTTCAGTAGTAGCAGAGGACTTCGACGAGGATGTCTGTTATCTCCACTTTTGTTTCTTCTAATTATAGTAGGATTAAGCAGACTCATTATCGCAAGAAAAAAAAGAGAAACTCTTTCAAGCTATCAATATCTCACATACACTTTCCATCTCACATATGTTCTTTGTTGATGATGTACTCATATTTGGGAAAGGTGTGGTGAATGAGTGGAAGTCTCTTCAGGATATTGTCAACACTTTTTGTTCAGCAGCTAGTATGGCTATAAGCCCACAGAAGTCTATGTTTTGTATTTAATTTTTGATCTAGGAAATAAGAAACAAATTTCTCTTTTATTTCCCTACAAAATGGAACCCTTGGATGTTGGCTTCAAATACCTGGGGTATTTCCTTAATACGAATTGATACAATGAGGAGGATTGGTCTTGGTTAATAAAGAAGATTGAGAAATGAATCAACAATTGGACCTTTAGATACCTCTCTCTTGGAGGTAGACTGATATTGGCTAAGACTATCATTGAAAGTATACCGGCATACTGGTTCTCGCTTACTAAGATTCTTGCTTCATTCATTAATATTATAAGACGGAGGTTATTTCATTTTCTTTAGGCCATAAATTTGAAGTCTAAAAAGTTTCACCTTGCATATTGGGAAAGTCTTTCTCTTCCTAAGAAGTTGTGGGGTTGGGTCTTTAAGCACCTTGGTTGTTTCAGCGTTGCTCTGAGCTTGCAGAGTCTTTGGAGGGATTTAACATGTAAGGGATTATGAAGAAAATTTGTATTCTCAAAATATATAAAGAGCTGGAACATTAGTCAATGGTTTCGCAGGAAAGGTAAATATGTTTCAAATGCATATATTATATGGAGAAACTTTATGAAAGTTTATCCTCTACTTGGAGAAATACTGTCCTAGAAGATTGGTTGTGGCTCCCGGGTCTTTGTGGGGGTGGACCCTGTAGCTAATGTTGTCACACTAGCTAGTGCAAAAAGACACTTAGTAAGAGTTATGAGCTTCCTAGTAACAGTTCATGAATGTGATGTGCATGCAAATAAAAGTAAAAGTAAAAGTGCTAATGATTACTGCAGTAAAAATAAAAGTGAATCAAGATACCCATGAATCAAATAATATTTTTGTATTATAAACAAGGGTTTACAATATGGGTTACTTCAATGTGATGAGAAGATATGGGCCCTTGCAGTCGTAGAAGTGATGGTTCTCCGGGTCTCCAACGTCTCTTGCTCTCCATCGAATACTCACAGGTAGCCAAAACTCAACTAGCAAAAGGGAAACACAAGCTCAAAGGGAGGCTACGGTTTCAGTAGGAATTTCAACAAAGTGACGGTAGGGAACAGTGTATGCATGATGAAAATGGGGGCCTCCGCCACCTTTTTATAGCAATTTTGGTTGGTGGTTTCTTGTCCCATGGTTTCGAGCAGCCACTAGTATTGGCCAGTGGTATTTTATGTTTTTCCTCCTTTTTCTTTTATTTTGAATATTTATCCCTTTTTACTTTTATTTTGTATTTTACTTTTTGGGGATTTTGACCTTTTTTTGAAGGATTTTAATTAATTGCTTGAAGCAAATGATTACTTTTTTTCCCATTTTAGTGGAAACTTAGGGATTTTGGGTTTTTGGAGGCCAAATATGTAGGAAAAAGGGATAAATGTGTTTTGTGATTAGGGGGATGATCTAGGTGAACACTCTTTGGGTGTTAACAGATTACCCCTTGATGTGTGATGGCAAGAGCTCATCGTATGGCTGATAGACATCATAGGTTCTGAATTTTTCCAAGGTAGTGAGCATTATGGTGGTGAAGAATAGAGACTGGAAGGAGAGCGGGACAGGTGCTTCATACGAACTGCAAGGGCTATAACTGGAGATACAAATTCTCAACAATGGATCAGGTACATATAATCTCAAATGTATGTACAAGGCGGGCATACCCATGCTCGTATCAATGTCTCAAGATATACAAATAATGGTGAGGCCCAAAGGGGACCTGAACAAATACATATATAATTGTTTTGTACATCATAATGGTCCAGAGGGCACTAAGATCTGGAAAGTATGCATGGTCCAACCATGACTGATCTAAACAAATGGTACATGCAAACAATGGCATTCATATTGAATGTGATATCACAACAACTGATGCTCTACTGGATCTGAAGGGGTCCAACAACTAGATGGACTCAACAACTGAAATTCAGAATCTCAAAGGTACACTGGACTGCATCTGAACTCGATACTCTAGGAAGAATATGACTAAAGGGCATATGAACATTGTCGCCAATGCATCCTAGATATTCACAAGAACATACAACTGGGGGGTTCCGAATAGAATCACCAATGTTCCAAAGTCAGGGGACATCCAGGGTCTTTGACCAATAACTGAATGGACCAATACCCTATACGAATCTCAACAATGAGATAATAGAGTTGGAGTCGAGCATGTGAGAAACAACCATGCTAAGAGGCACTAAGGACTCCTCTTAGATGATCCATAAGCACTCACCATTGATGGATATGAGTCCAAGGTACAGGACCTCTGGGTCTATTCTCTGGAATAGATGTGTTGGCGTCGATAGGGGGAGACCTGCAACTACCAAGGAAATGATGTTTCCTTGATAGAAGCACAAGTTGTACAACTAAGATGGGATAGTACAGGATATAAGACTAAGACACTATGGGGGAATACGAGGGTCGTAGAGTGATGGGACTCAAACTTCCTTTGTTCAGAGTATGACGGCAGGGATGACTTGGCAGCATATGAAATTATCCTTAGGGTAAGGGGATCATAGCTTAAGGCATTAGGGACAGTGACTGCAATGGGGGAGACTCGGGGGGGGGGAACTGATGAGGGATATCAAGAATATCCAAGGGTGACATATCGCAGAATACTCTAAACAAAGGAGACAATAATGGGGATGTTTCCATAATGGATGATCATATTTGAGCTGCAGGGGTGTCGATACACACCGTTTGGGACTTCTTCATGGTTTAAGGAGATCGAAGAAGGGATAGAAGTGTGCTCAAGATGATACCTTCGTGTGTATTTGTACGAGCCCAAGATGGTGATTGCTCATGGGTGCTTTCAATTTTAGAGATTCCGAAAGCAATAAGAAGACACCAAGGGGGTTATTTTTCGTGTGTTAGTCTCCATATCCAGAAAAAGTGTAAAAGTATACAATGGAGAACTCTTCTAGCCAAAGGGAATAGAGTATTCATTTTTCATAATTATTCCATCCGGTTTGGAAAAGGGTTAAACTTATATCAGATAGACACCCTTTAAGATACTTTAACGAGCAAGATACGAAGCAAGATCCATACCTCCAGTAACTTGTTTTGCAAGGAAGTACTTAGTATTTTTCATATTACATTGACGATGAATTGAAAGACACATGCACTCTTAACTCATGTTTGTCGTAGATTTTCTTACCTGTGTTCTGCACATGGAAATAGGATTCAAATGCCTTAGCTAAGCGTAGCTAAGTAAACCCCAGAGTACCTCGTAGGACCCCTTCGTCATCATTCAAAACAAACTGTCAGCACATTATCAAGAATATCATAATAATACAAACCTATGTACAGCATATAATTACATTTAGAACTTAAGCAGATCTGAAGATTGTATTCTTGTGTTATGATCATAACATAACTAGCGTTACAGAGATTAGCATCCATTTAGTCTGCAATAGCAATTATAACTAGCATCATATTTTGTTTTGAGAATTTCGACGTGTCGTCGTTAGTAATTATCTTAGTTAAGAGATTTAACTATCTTATATGTTCCGCATTAACAAATTCGATAATTATTTATATTTTAAAAAAATTTAAATTTTTGGTATTTTACGGGATGTTACATGTGGTATCAGAGCTCACGTTCGAACTCTAGGCCTGAAAAGGTCCAAAGAACACGCAACAGAAAATTTTATTACAGCAGAAATCTTACTAATTTAAATTTAAACTATTTGTGTTATACATAAATTGTTTTTAAGCTACATGTATGGAAGGATCGGCTGAACATATGGAGGACAGATTTTGACCCAACAGTTATAGCACAGAACAACATTATGAAGAAGAAGTCCATGGCGAATTAAATGACAATTCATCAGAATTGTTACGTGCATTTCAAGAGTTAAAAGCAGAAATCAGATCTGTAAAACAAGACAATGAGAAAATTCTGAAAGCACAAGAAGAACTTAACCAAGTACTGTTCGATCAGTGCCCAACTGATGAACAGGATATAGGGGTTGAAAATACCTCCAAGATTGAATACTTACCTTATCGAGACAGGGGTAAGAAAATGAAAACTAATGATGCGAACAACATTTCAACATCATCAGAAGCTTCCAATGAAAAACGCAAAAAGAAACGTAATTATTCAAGTGATAGCAGAGGAGGAGATTACAAACCCAAAAGAAAAAGTCACAAAGAGTATGAATAGATTTATGGGGAGTTCAAGAAAATCAAACCCTCAACCTTCAATGGTGAAACTGAGAAAGGAGAGACAGCAGAAGCATGGTTGTCTGGCATGAAGAAGTACTTCCAAATTTATGATTATTCAGAGTCATTGAAGGCAAAGATGGCAATATACAACTTGATTGGGAAGGCAGATATTTGGTGGCAGGACATCAAAAGAGTGAAGGGCATCAAAGACAAGAATGTGAATTGGAGCACTTTTAAAAGATACTTCAAGAAGAAGTTCTTATCTGAACAATACTATGAAGAAAAATCCAAGGAATTTTATGATTTAAAGCTGGGAACTATGAACATGAAAGAGATGAACAGTAAATTTCTAAATTTGTGGAGGTATGTGCCATACCTCGTGGAAGAAAAATCGAAGATTCAAAGATACCTGAGTTTTCTACCTTTCAACATCAAGGACATAATAGAGAATGACAATCCAAAGACCTTAGAAGAGGCCATGAGGAAAGAAACTTTCTGTTATGACACTAATCGGAAAAGGGAAGGGATATCTAACTGGAAAAATCATAAACCCAGCAACTTTGAGCTGAAAAAGAAAAATTTCAGGTTTAGTGGAAATTCTAGTTTCCAAAAGAAAAACTTTCTGAATCGGAATTTTCAGGGAAACAATTTCAGAAATAATCAGCAGCAGGATTTTACAGCTCCTAGAAATACTTTCAATGCTACCAGAACTAATGACCAAAAGGCACCTATCAAATGTTTTGAGTGTCAAGGTCCTCATTATGCTTCAGAATGCCCCAAGAGGAAGCAGATAGCTAACAATATTCATTCCATACAGACTGAACCTACTATGGGAGACTTGGCAAGGGAGATGCCCAGAATTAAAGCAGCACTAGACAACAGGCAAGCTGAACATCAAGTCTCTATGGTAGAGATTGAAGGTATGCTACAAAACCACCCTGTTACTATTTTGATTGACCCAGGTGCTAGCCTGAGTTATATATCACCAGATATTGTAGAACATTTTAATTTGAAAATAGAAAAATTCAATAAATCCTGGTTAGTTAGACTAGCAACAGGAACAAAAAGAAAAGTATATGATTTTATTGAAAGTTGTGTTTTATCTATGAATCAGTTAAAGACACAAACCAAGTTGAATGTTTTACCTTTAGGATCCTATGATATCTTAATTGGAATGGACTGGTTAGAAGCCCATCATGTCATTCTGAATTGTTATGAAAAAAGTTTTACATGTTTAAACGATGGAGGAGAAACAGTAGAAGTAAAAAGTATTCCAAGAAAGACATCACTTAGACAGATTTCAGCTATGCAAGTAAAGAGAGCAGTTAGAAAAGGATGTCAAATGTTTGCAGTGAATGTAGTGAATGATGAGTTGATTACTAAAGAGGACAAACTGAAACTCGAAGATATACCTGTCCTAAAAGATTTCCAAGATGTTTTTCCTAAAGAGATCCCAAGATTACCCCCTAAGAGAGATCTAGATTTTACCATCGAGTTAATACCGGGAGCGGTACCAAATTCTAAAGCTCCATATAGGATGAATATATTGGAATTAAATGAGTTGAAATCATAGTTGAAGGAACTGATTGATAAAAACTATATAAGACCCAGCGTGTCTCCTTGGGGAGCACCTGTTATATTTGTTAAGAAGAAAGATGGCACTCGAAGACTTTGTATAGATTATCGCCAACTGAATAAGCTGACAATCAAGAATCGATATCCGTTGCCTCGCATAGACGATCTATTTGATCAGCTGCGTGGAGCAACGATATTTTCAAAGATTGATTTACGGTCAGGATATCATCAAGTTCGTGTGAAGGATGAGGATATTTTTAAAGCAGCCTTTAGAACTCGATATGGACATTATGAGTTCGTAGTCATGCCATTTGGGTTGACTAATGCCCCGACGGTATTTATGTGTCTAATGAACAATATTCTGCACAAATACTTGGATAAGTTCGCCATTGTGTTCATAGATGACATTCTAGTATATTCTAAAAGTAAAGAAGAACATGACGAACATCTGCGTATTATTTTACAAGTTCTGAGAGATCATTAGTTATATGCTAAGTTTAGTAAATGTGACTTTCACAAGGATAAAATTCAGTATTTAGGACACATAATTTCTAAGGAAGGAATCTCGATTGACCCCAATAAGATAAAAGCCATTAATGATTGACCGGTTCTTAAGGATGTGTCGGAGGTACGATCATTTATGGGTATTACTAGATATTATAGAAAATCCATAGAAGGTTTTTCAAGGATTGCAAACCCCATAACCTCCTTACAGAAGAAGGGGAAGAAGTTTGTGTGGGATCAGAAATGTTCAGACAGTTTTAAGAAGTTAAAGGAATTACTAACTACAACACCTATTTTGAGGATTGCAGATCCTAATAAGGATTTTATAGTATACACCGATGCATGTAATGACGGACAGGGTGGAGTCCTAACACAAGAGGGACATGCTATTGCATACGAGTCTAAAAAACTGAAAATACATGAGAAGAATTACTCTACTTATGATTTGGAGTTACTAGCAGTAATTCACGCTTTAAAATGTGGCGTCACCATCTTATTGGCTGAAAATTTACCTTGTTAATAGATAACATGGGACTGAAATATTTATTAGATCAGACAAATTTGAACGCTAGGCAAACTAGATGGCTAACTTTTCTAAGTGAATATGATTTTGAAATTCAGCACATTAAGGGGAAAGAGAACAAGGTTGTTGATGCATTAAGTCGTAAAGCAAAGTTGAATTTTATTTCAGCCATCAATACATACTCAACAGATTTAGAAAATCATATCTTTGAAGGGATTGAAACGGATGAGGAATACAGAAAATTACAAGAAAAGAAAGCAGATAGCAATTATGAAAATTCTATGGCAAATTACAGTTTAAAAGAAAATGGGTTGTTATTGTACAAAAAAACAGATTGTATGTACCCAACATACCAAAAGTAAAAATTCTGATTTTAGATGAGATGCACAAAAGTCATTATTCTGGTCATCCAGGTTATCAGAAAACCATCACTATGTTACAGAAAGAGTACTATTGGCCCAGAATGAAGGATGAAGTAGCAGAATATATAGCTAAGTGTTTAAACTGTCAAAAAGTGAAGGTTGAACATCAGCATCCGGCTGGACTGTTACAGCCATTGCCTATACCTAGCTGGAAATGGGAGATTATAAGCATAGCTTTTATTACCAGACTACCCAAAAATCAGAAACAAAATGACTCTATCATGGTGGTAGTGGATAAACTCAGCAAGGCAGCACATTTTATACCTGTAAAGACTATTCATAAGGCTCCAAATATTGCAGAAATCTTCATGAAACATATTTTTCGATTACATGGGATACCAAAAGTGATAGTTTCAGACCGTGATTCTAAGTTTACTGGAAACTTTTGGAGGTCTTTGTTTAAAGGGTTGAATACAACCTTAAACTTCAGTACAACATTTCATCCACAAACGGATGGACAGACAGAAAGAGTGAATCAGGTATTGGAAGAGTGAATCAACCAAGCTTAGCCCATTTGAAATTCTTTATGGTAGGAAATGTGATACACCTGTTTCTTGGAATGACCCAGTAAATAGAGTTATTTTAGGACCTGAATTGTTGCAGGAATTAGAACTAATTGTGAAACACATACAAAGAAATCTTAAAGTTGCTTAAGATAGGCAAAAGAGTCGAGCAGATCTTAGAAGGACTCATAAAGAGTTCCAGGTTGGTGAACATGTTTTTCTTAAGGTAAGACCGAAAAAGAGTTAATTGAAATTGGGAAGTTGTGCCAAGTTGGCACCCAGGTATTGTGGTCCTTTCAAAATCTTGTCAAGGGTTGGACCCATGGCATACCAACTGGCTTTGCCACCAAATCTAAAGATACATAATGTTTTTCATGTATCATTTTTAAAGAAGTATGTACATGATGTTACTCATCTTGCAAATTGGAATGATGTACAGGTGGGACAAGACAGCGATTTTCAGGTGGAACCAGATTGTATCCTCGAAAGGAAGGAAACTCTACTCCGGAATCGCACCATTGGGCAGGTAAAGGTGCAATGGAAGCACCTTAGCCCAGAAGAGGCAACCTGAGAGTTGGAGAGTAGTATGCGGGCAACATACCCAACTTTGTTTCAGGAACACTTAGAGAGTGATTAAACAACATCGAGGACGATGTTGAGACTTAAGGGGGAGTGCATGT
The DNA here is from genome assembly GCA_027924585.1 of Larix kaempferi. Taxonomy (NCBI): domain Eukaryota; kingdom Viridiplantae; phylum Streptophyta; class Pinopsida; order Pinales; family Pinaceae; genus Larix; species Larix kaempferi. The sequence continues at coordinate 14,920,009 of BSBM01000444.1, read as the reverse complement.
CACCTACCCAAATTTTGAGAATATTTATTTTATTTGCAAAATACTTTATGTTAAATTATAATTACAAAGTGTTAGCACCCCCAAAAAAATTGTGATTAATTGTCTTATGACAACATTGGCAGTGCAAAATTAGAACATTTTTATGGTGGAGGTTTCAAGCTTGGCCGAGAAGAAGAATGTGTCCTCAGTTGTAGATACCAAGGTTGCAAAAGGAAAAAATGGTTAAAGGGTGTTTATGAACTAAGTCTTTATGAGGGACCTAGAGGATTTTTAAATCTAAGTCGAAAAGGAGAAAAGCTTTGATAATTTTTGGCCTAAGTTAAATCTTTGTGGAAAAGCTTTGATATTTTCATGATTTGGCCATTTCAAAACTTTATGGAACAAAGGGATATTATTTTTGGGCCAAAGTTAAGCTTTATGAAGAAAAAGGCTTTGATTTTTATAAAAAAGGATTTTAATTGTTTATAAATGGGGGTTTAGCCTAAGTTGGAAACTTTCAAGCATTAAATTTTTTATAATGTAGCCTAACCAAAAGTTTTATGAAGGAATGGCTTTGAAAGCCTAAGTTTTGTTGTCTTTTGGTTTGGGCCCAAGATCTAATTGAAAATTGGAGCAAAAGATATCATTAGTGCCCAACACCAAGGGCTCACCATGGGCCCAAGATCTAATTGAAAATTGATTTTTATAAAAAAGGATTTTAATTGTTTATAAATGGGGGTTTAGCCTAAGTTGGAAACTTTCAAGCATTAAATTTTTTATAATGTAGCCTAACCAAAAGTTTTATGAAGGAATGGCTTTGAAAGCCTAAGTTTTGTTGTCTTTTGGTTTGGGCCCAAGATCTAATTGAAAATTGGAGCAAAAGATATCATTAGTGCCCAACACCAAGGGCTCACCATGGGCCCAAGATCTAATTGAAAATTGGAGCAAAAGATATCATTAGTGCCCAACACCAAGGGCTCACTATGGGACCGAACGCTAAGCCAAGAAGGGCCAACGCATCCTCCATCACCCAAGCGCCCAAGACTAAAAGATCCTCTCTTTTGTTACTTGATTTATGTTAACGGCAAAACGATATATAGAGAGTGAGGAGTATTCTTCTGTTTTTCATGTGGGATAAAACACCCAAGAATTAAAAAAAGATGTGGGCGATAGGTGGATAAGTCCAACCAGCGTTTTAAATGTTGAAAGACAAGTCGACATCGAGCAGCATTAAGGTGACATGATGGAGTGGTTGAGACTAGTGACATGGCTCCATGCAAAATCGCAGGTGCAACATTGAAGGAGAGATCCACAGTCCACGTCGACGTTGCATTGGTAAAAGCTCAGGAAAGGAGAAAAGATTAGTAGCAGTGATGATGGAAACCGCTATCCAACGTGTTGTCCTCCAGGCTCGTCGCATGTGCACGAAGTAGCATCCTAAACAACTTGAAGGGCTATGCGATACCACCATTTAGAGATAAAGGTATTCGCGAGAGTATAAAGAAAAGGTGGTCCCATATCTCTTTGTGGCTTGTTTTATTTTGGTCAAAACTTCAAGGCTCTAAAACCCTAACGCCAAGATGATGCTGTTGGCCAAGCCAGGAGAGTTTGCCGTGGCATTGGAAGTCTGAATAAGCACAGGAAACCAATTTTTTCCTCGATGTTGTTTTCCAAGATCCCTATGCTCACTATTTTTCTGCCCTTCCTCAGGACTGGACATTTTTGCATCCAAGGTTTAGTGACGCCGCCATTTTCCTGAAGCGGATGGTAGAAGAAATAAGTATAAAAGCGTTTGGGGTCTTATCATTTGGGGATCATGGTCTGAATATTGACGCCGGCGTATTGTGTGTTGGACCTGCACATTACAAGTTGTATATTCCGGAGCTCGTAGAGCTCAAGACTTGGGTGATAGCACCTGTATTTTTTCATTTCAAAGGAAAGAGAGGACACGCCTAAGAAACATTTGGTTCACGAAAGCTAGTGCGCCAGCCTCAGAGGAAAATTGATACGGTTGAGAATCGCTGCTGTTTTTGGCTATGAAAGAAATCAACAGTCTCTGAAAATGGGTACGACTTGGATGGACATTTAAGGGAGCATCTTCAGGCCACAAATGGAGGCCATAGGTTTTCTGGAGGCTAGCTGGTACATGTCTCTCCAAAATACCATTGAAGAATATTTAATGAAACTCATGCAAGGGCCGCAATTGGGAAATGTTCATTCTTGTTCAAATAATAGTTTCCATTCAGTCGCAGGGTTTGCTCCAACGCACGTAACGGCTCACCAAATTTTTGTTGTTTATCCTTATACCGACGTCATTTCTCCAAGATACAGATACTGCCAGCGTCTTATCCGCTGCTCTCATGTGCAAACGCAATAGCTATCACGATTTGTATGTATTTTCAGGGTTGTTTTCTTTTGTATTTACGGAATTAGGGTTGAAGATGGAGAATAGCTTGTTGCTTCTGCTGCTGCGTCTCGGTGCAATAGGGTGGTGTGCAGAAAAAGGACACATCCTGATGCCAATGCGTGATAAACTGCTAATAAGTATAAGGAGTCATTATGAAGCAAACACAGCCCTATATGTTCTTATCAGTTTGCCTGCCTTGAACGCCACACGCCGAGGCTGTTATAGTATTTTTCTTTGGGAAGACATGTCGGGGTTGGAGGAAATTTGAGCCAAAGACTCCCAAAATACCATTCCTGGGTAGTTCCCTGGCACGACTAAGATGATGATTAGGGTTCACATTCAAACGCATAATACCCATTGCAATAGAAGTTGCTGCATCCGGTTTTTTCTTCGTAGCTTTGCCAGGAAAGATTGTCATCCAGCCCAAGTTCAAATGAAAGAAAGTCTGCTAATGGAAGTGGAATGATTGTGGTACGAATTCGTGCCCAGTAGAAGCCACTGAAAAATTTAGTAGAAGAAGTAACAAAATCCCTTTGGACAGTGACATGGGCAGCATTACTATATGTGTTTTCAGTCCATTTGGAGCCTCGAACATCTCATCCTCTCAAGGGCCAGAAGAGTTGGAAATGGGAAAGAAAACAATCTACAAAATGCATTTTGAATTCATTTGTGATGTATAAAGTTGTGCTGGCAAAATTACGGGGGCAAAGTTAAAAGATCTCTAAAGAAACATTAGAAATTCTCCTTCAGAAAAGTTCTCTGCAAAGTCCAAATAATGCAAATCAATATCTATTCTTGAAAATTTGTGGTGCACATGATTTCAAGGATGCGGGAGGATTCTGGCATTGTATCAGCCACTACGAAACAATTTGAATTTTTTGCCAGAGAGGAGTCTTCATGAGATGGATTATAGCTGCTATTTCCACCTCTTGAAATGAAAATCACCGAAAGCTGGGAGAAGACCAATTTGAATATTAAGGTGATGTAATACTTGGCATTCAAAAGTAGGCAGAAATTAAGGGTTCGAGAGCTAAGTAGGTGAAGTCAGTTGTAGGAGCAGCCGCCTGGCAAACATCTCAGAAATATCTTCTGTCTTTTATTTTAAATAAATTCTGTCATTTAGTGAAATTACTGCCGGATGTAAAAAGTAGTTAGGCATATCTCTTAATTTCTGTTTTGAAAAGATAGGGGCAGATTTGTAATTGATGATGTGTCACTGCACATGTAACTATTTTCTGTTAGAATTAGGTCGAGCAAGGCTCTTAGGATAGCTATATATTCATTGTAATAGAAGAACTAAGTGTGAGTAAATCATTTGGCTAAGGCCTGAGAGAGCTTAGCTCTGTTTTTGGAATACTTATTGTTAATACATCTGTAATGTTTGAAGCTGGATTTTGGTAGAGAATTCCTGTGTTATCTTTCTTGCAGTCTATCTTTTTCTTTTCCCATGTTAATTTGTATCTCTTTCTCTGTTATTCTAGTCTGTTAATTTCTTTCATGCTTGGATAGGTGTTGCATCTGAATGGGATTCACATTAATGGTGCCCTGTTCATTTCATTTCAAGCATTTCACCACGAGTTTCTGCTGAAGTTGGCATAGGATTCATCCTTGTTAGATGCCCTATGCTGATGGACTGTTCATTCCTCTTATGTTTCACCAATTAAAGCTCTTTGACTGTGCGTGAGTGGCTACCTTGCCTCTGTGTAAATGTCTCATGCAGCAGCACTGTATTTTTTTTAGATGTATGTTCTAACTCCATTGCCCAATGTTCCTCTCCTAATTTATCTCACCAAGACCTTAAACAATTTCTTCCAGCAGAAATCTGATCTTCTGCACCTGTTTTTTCAGTGAATATCTTAAATGTTGAATGTTGGTCTGTTTCTTCATTATTGACAATCTTGATGATTCCCAGCTTTCTATGAGTTAAAGCGAGAGCCCTCTCTGTTTGTGTTAGGTCAGAAACGCAAGCTAAAGACTGGTTAGTGGTTACCCAGAATTTCCCTCTCCACAACCTAGGGGGTCAATTTCGGTGTTAACACAAAGTTTTGTAATTATGACCAAGTTTGGTATGATTGTAATTACTGATTATTATTATTTAATAAATTAAAATAGGAGACAAACACCCAAGGGAACTGTTAAATGAGTGTTCACTGACCCACTAGGAGGAATGGAAGCTGTTAGAAGGCATGGGACAGATGGCAGCATTTGCACTCCACCACTAGTTGTTGGTTATGGGACAACTACCCCTAAATTTGTGGTATTATCCCCCAAGTGGGTGGAAGAGAGCAGTCAGCTCATTAATGACCAGTTAACCACTAAAAGGCCTAAGCAGCCTAGATAAGGCAATTCGAATTGAGCAGGCAGCTCCCACACTATTTTTTGCAGAAATATTCCTCAAGTGTATCAGGTGATCACTGAGAGATTCGAATAGGGAGGCTAAAGTGTGAGTGCAATTGTGAGTCTGCTAGTTATTCTGAGAAGGGAAACCAGAGGTGTTGGTGCAGGTCTCTTTAACTGTTGAGTCTTTATGACTGGATAATCTATATTCTACTGCAAGTTGATGAACTAAGGCTTCCACAGACTCTTCTTCCTAGTGGTTCAGTGAACAATCTCGGGGGTCCTAAGGCAAGTAATTTGGCTGTCTTCGGGAATAGGTTGGGTGGAACAGGTTCCTTGGGCTATTTGTTTCTCGTACAATCAACCAGGTTCTACTGTTCTGATTTCTTGTTTACAGTTAAATGATTTCTGCATAGTAGAATTATTAATTACAGTTATACATAAGAGACTATGTTATTTTATGACTCAAAGATGATATGTTTTAAGAATGATTAAGTAATTTAAATGAATGATTAAATTATTTTCTGTATTTTTCCCATACTGTTATCTGTATAGTACTCTAGTACATAAAAGTAAAATTTATAGAGATGAGTGATAGGCAAAATGCCATTTGAATGAAAAGATAAACATAGTAGTATTTCTTGTTAGATTCTATCATTTCAATCATAAGTTTAAAATGCAGGAAATAGTACAGCATAGTATAAACAGATGTATAGCATTCCTCTATTTCATATCAAAAGAAAAACACTTTGATTTCTGCACAGATCTATATTTTCTAATTCAAATCCATTTATTTTCGAATATTAATAATATGCATTTCAATATTATTAATTCAATGTTTTCAAGCATTTATATTCTAGAAATATATAGCAGCTACAAACTATTCACTATACAGAGTGTTACTTACAACTGATGAGTAAACATTTATCATTAATCATCACATCTATATTTAATATAGATAGATACTTTCACTATAGAATCAAACCCTAGGATTTTACATACCCTAGATTTTAAACATTTATTTAGTACATAGTTTAACAAACTTCTTATCAAGCCATTCATGGCAACAACAGATAAATATTTCTTAGGTTATAGCAAACATGGTATCCAAACCCTAACCAACATTTTATATAACCTTACTACCTTTTATTCATGTCGAGATTACCAACAAGACACTTATTATCACTTAGTAGAAATCACGATTTTAGTATCGATGTCTAACAAATAGCTTACAACCCTAACAAGAAAACATACACAGTGTCGAAACAATTACATGCACAAGTTAAGACCCAGTTCTCGGGCTTGAATTCTCAGTACAAGCAAGGTTACCAACAAAACCTACAGGGTAGGGTTTCATTCATTGAAACGAGATCGAATCTTGTGGCATTAGCCATTCCAAAAACGATACGAAGTACAGGTCTATCTAGCAACAGACAAGCAACTAACTACTCTCGACCAGAGCCAACAATCGTTACCAAATCAACAATTATACAAACGAATTCTCAACCTTTATTTAAACAAAGCTATAACATTCAATACAAACGAGCCATTGTTCTACAGAAGCGAGTGAACCCTTGGCTCTATAAGTTTCGTATTCAACAGTATATCAAAAATTCGACAGAGTTTACATTGCGGACCTTTCAAGGTTCCAAAGTTACACAGGGTCTTTCCTTTAACAACCAAAAGCACAAAAACAAGTTCAAGACGACGCAGCATTCATTACAGAGCCGAATATCAACTTGAAACTGAGAGTTTATCCTCTTTACAATATTGTATCAAATTAAAACATTAAACTCAGCCATTACTCCGAACAGGGTCATATATTTCCAACTCTTGTCACACTGCATTCACCAACTATACCATGCCAAAGGCACCTACGAGGTTTCAAGAACCACTGAGGCTTACCAGGAAGTAGTTGCAGCGTCCCCATTCCAAATCTTATGCATAGAAACCTTCCAACGAAGTGGTACCTTCCAGTCATAGTTTGCAAAGGATTAAAAACAAGAAAACACAGATATAAGCAAGTATCACAGTATTACAGTCATTATCATGGAAACCTACCTTAGCGTCGAAACTCCTGGACTTAGACACACCACACCAACAAAACGACGAAGCCTGATGGCATTTGCAGCAAACAAGAGTTCAAACTCAGAAGATCATTTCATAAATGGAGAATCGAACCACAGTTCAAATTACATTCAACAAACTAATAGAAGAACCACCCACAACTACAATGGTTGTATCGTGGCTGTATTGCACAAGAGCATAAGCCTGTAACATATAAACTCTATCTCACAGGTCTAAGGTTCGAAACTGAGGAAAGAGTCCTCCTCACAACAAACTCAAAACCCTACATGGCAGCAACACTGTCGGCCCTTCTACTTTACCACTAAACGCAGAATGAAGATAGGAAAACCAATTCTCATTACTTACCAACGCAAGACTAGGGTTTCATTCCAAGCCCTAGATCTTGTAAAGATCAATGGTGGATTAGCTACCAGTCGGGCACATTGATATTCGAGCGATCATTGCAATTAATACTATATTGATTGTTACATCTACCATGTTGCCAAATCAGCAGACCAAGGGCTAGTGCATGGCACAGCTCAGCATCGTATGGTGCTCATTGTGAACTCTACCACGTGAAAACCATCCAACTAATCTTCCACGTCAATTAACAGTTGAACGACGTTAATGCTAGGACCTATGATCGCTAGTTTGAAACATGTCAAGTACCGAGCTTTAATACCCTGTCAACATTATAATCATTGCAATGTTAGATCCATAGTGCATATTTTATTATAGTTCTTAAGGTTTATTATACCAGTCATCATGATAATAGTTATATGCTAATGTATGGTGCGAAAATGAATAGTTAAGGTAGATTATATATATTTATTTCCTATAATATATGTATAGTCATTTAGGTATAGTTAAGTTGTGTTGATATACTTTATAATGCTAGTTAATAGCATAAGCACTGTTTTCACTATGTATTTCCTATATTAACTATGTATTGTTAAATCATTTGATAAAAGGAGACTATAGGTATAGTTTAGGATTTTATTAATGCATAGTATAATGTTGGTTTATAGCATAAGCAATATATTCATTATATATTTCATATGTCAACTATGTATTGTTAATAAATTGATAAATGTGATATTTTAGGATAGTCTAAAGTCCTGATTGGTGCACATTATAATGCTAGACATAGCATAAGGACTATATTCACAAGCATTCAAATAGAGTTACATTTGGACATTGGTAGCAACACTTGATGTTAATAACAATAGTCATATTAAGATGATTTTTCATATATAATAATTATAGCATTGTAAAAACAAAATGACAACGTGATTTTAATAACACTGAAGAGCTTGTAAGCCAACACGTAAACTAGAATTGGAACCAAAATATCCATACCTCCAGTAACTTGTTTTGCAAGGAACTACTTAGTATTTTTCATATTACATTGATGATAAATTGAAAGACACATGTACTCTTAACTCATGTTTGTCGTAGATTTTCTTACCTGCATTCTGGACATGGAAACAGGATTCAAATGCCTTAGCTAAACGTAGCTAAGTAAACCCCAGGGTACCTCGTAGGAGCCCTTCGTCATCATTCAAAACAAACTGTCAGCACATTATCAAGAATATCATAATAATACAAACCTATGTACAGCATATAATTACATTTAGAACTTAAGCAAATCTGAAGATTGTATTCTTGTGTTATGATCATAACATAACTAGCGTTACAGAGATTAGCATCCATTTATTCTACAATAGCAATTATAACTAGTATCATATTTTGTTTTGAGAATTTCAACGTGTCGTCGTTAGTAATTATCTTGGTTAAGAGATTTAACTATCTTATATGTTCCGCATTAACAAATTCGATAATTATTGCTATTTTAAACAAATTTAAATTTTTGGTATTTTATGGGATGTTACACTCGGTGATATTTTCATTCTTTAAGGAGTCAAAAAAGAGCTTAACAGAAACTTCGTAAGTGCCTTTTTTGTAAAGGAGTTGCTCAGCTTGAAAAGGGGATAAAAGTATACCGAATAGATTTGACAGTCAAGCAAGGAGGAAGAATTCAAAACGGGGGGTAGCTACGAGTGGACCAACAAGAGGATAGGTGGAACACTGATGGGGCCTCCTTGCGGGTAGGTGAATGGCAACAAAATGGGAGTGCTCGTGAATAGGTCGTGAGATATAAAATGGGAAAAAAGGATAGGGAACCGCTGGTGTATCTGATGGCATGTGAACTGAGACGAGGGCCACTGAAAGGATGGACTAAAAAAAGGTGAGTGAGAGTGAGAAATGATCACAAGCATCATCACGGGCACAAAATTCTAAATTTGTCGGTGTGAACGACGCGAAAAACAGAGTTCGGAGGACTCTAGAATGGTCAAAGGGAGAAAAAGGGGCCAAAAAAGGGGGGCATAAATTAAGCAGAACCCACTGAGCCAAGGATGTGGCGGTGGGGAGAGATGATGACCCGCAGGAGCAGAGGACTAGGCGTTCGGAAATCAAATCAAATATACAAGTGACATGTGACCTCGAAAATGGCCGAGATCACGCATGTGAAAAAGTGAGTAGGTTTAATGACCTGCCCCCGTGCTATGTTGATGGGGTTTGTGATTATGGATCACATATGTGTTGGGTTGAGTGATGGGCTCACTGAAATTCCAAGATAGATGTGACGGGATAGGGTCAAAATGGTTGAGCATGCCCCCTATCCTAGGGTCGAGGCAATATATTATGCCCCCTAGCCTAGAGGTGTCAATGCAGTGCGGATTCTCTCATGGAGAGGGATCAACAGGGAATCAACCAACTGTGGGAAGGGGGGTGTACCGTGAGGCTATTGTCCATGGTGGCACACTGAATTGATGATATGATGGGGGATTCCCCTTGCGGGGTGCATTCCCCCAATATCGTCGATGAGAATGATGACGATGATGAGTAGGAAATTTTTTGGGCCTACCCCCATGCTATGAACATGTGATTTCCTCAAAGGCATCAGGGGCCTGGATGGGGTTCTTGAACCAATCCACGTTGTCATGGATGAAATATTTGGACTCGACCGAGAGTTGATCGACCGAAAATGTGGTAGACCCCTTAGGAATAAAATAGGCTCGATGATGCATGTCATTTCAAGGGAAGTCGAGTTCGGTTAGTGCTCCGAGGATTTCTTCGTCACTGCGGAAGCATCATGTGGACAGATCAGAATAAGTGGAGTTGGATGTCGAGGTAATGAGGGAATCGCCAGTGGAAACCATGTAAATGGTATTTACCTCGGCCAATGAGGAGGTTTCCGATGGGTGGATCTCCTCAATTACAGTTATCGAGGATTCTAACAATGGTTATTGCAACTCGCATAACACCAACCGATACTCAGGTAGGTCGGGGAAATGGTGGGAATAATGACCATAAGTGTTGCAAAGCACACATGATTAGTTGGTGCACAATGATTTGTTACGCAGCGGAGGAGTGGCAGGAAATTCAATGATAGGAATGTCTAGATTATCATCCAACGTTTGCATATGAGTACGAAGGTCAGGCAAGTGAGGACAATTATGGGTAGCGTGACACGATGTATCGCACAAAGTGCATTTTGGATGTGTTCGTGCTATAGGAGGGGGGTTCATGGCTTGGTTCGTAGATGTCGAACCATTGGTTTCCGGGGCATTTCCCCCGGCCTTCTTGGAAGACTGGGGAGCGAGGTTGGATGAATTTGTTTCCGACACACCAGGATGTGGATGATTGGCAATGTTGATGGGTTGAACCAGTTGAAGCATGACTTGTGGGGTCGGAATGGGATTCGGTGCAGGTAAATACTAGACAGGAAGCCCTAAAGTTAGTCCCAGGAGATTCAGCGTGGCCATTACGGGCATGCTTACAAATCCTGATGGTGGGAACAAAAAGGGGATCGTATGAATCAAGGTAGCTCCCACGTGGCTGGGTACCAACGGCGGTTGAGGTTGGGGTGGATGTTAGGGTTTTGGTAGGAGAGTCGGTTGAGCGGCGGGCTATGGTTCAGGGATTGACTTGTTGGATGAAACCGTGCACAAGTCTGAGACTGAACCGGTTGGCGCGGGAAGTGGCGGGGGTAATGTGGTAAACATGGAGGTCATGGGGGCCTCAGAATAAAGACTCGACCCCACTATGGAAATCAAAGGCGTAGATGCACCAAGAAGAGGTTTGTCGACCATGGAGAAGACGTTCTCTAGTGTGGTAGGTGCATTAGGGCTGTAGTAAGTAAGTTGGTATATTTTGACAACCCATCCCTCATGGGGGAACATCATGAACCCAAAAATAGACGAGGAAATGGCCTTCATCGCGTACATGCAGCTTTGTCCTAGAAGAAGGTTGTAGTCGAGTTATGCGTTGACGACTTCAATGTAAATCAGGACGGTTTTACCAGCTAACTGGACAGGAACATTGGCAAGAAGGCCTTATGGCTGAGCTGCGCGGCCATCCTAAGCTCAAAGGGAAGTCGTGGATGCTTGCAAAGGAGGAGATCCGAGCTTCTGCCACACGAATCTGGACATGACTCATGTAGAGGCACCTTCATCGACTATGAATCTATGGATAACTAGGTTTCAGATCGAAACGGAGACCTGAAATGCGAGGGACAAAGGCATGCGAGGTTCAGACTGATCTAATTCAAATGCCATCAATCGTGAGTCCGAAGGGTCAATCGTACCTAATGCGGACAACAATGCTTTATGTTGTGCTTGACAGTTCTTCAAAAATTCTAAAGCTAACATAACAGCAATGGACTGAGCTAGGTCATCCACAATGTTATAATTAGGTATAGCATGAGCATTGGAGTTGTTGGTCATGCGGTGCAGAGGGAATTTGGGATTTTTGTGGGGCTCCTCCGGCTAAGGTTGAGGCAGTCGTAACAATAGATCTGCAGGAGTAGTGGTGGTTGATTTATCGACAGTGATGGTTTCGGTGGTGCAACCATACTGGTTGTGGCGTGTCTGAACGTTGATACTGGAGGAGAACATCATCAAAAGATGGTGCACATCGGAGTTAGAAGGTTGACTAGAATGAGCAGCGTAAGTAACTAGTTATTGTGGCAGGACAACCCCTTGAGGGCGTGCCACCGGTTGGGTGGTGACGACCCCTTGCATGAGTAAGGGGTTCTGTTACACCATAGGTTGTGCAGTGGGTTACAGCAAGTTGGGGTGTCGGGGGTGTGGCATGCCCTTAACGTTGGGCGTCCTTAATCCAAAGTTGTGGGGCTCTGGTTAAATGGGGACAATTGTGCGTGTAATGACCATAAACCCAACAAATAGGGCATGGGTGGTTCGTATGTAAAGTAGGGTTCTTTCCTCTCCGAGTTTGATTTTTGGGGTTTTGATTAGGCGGAGCCGCACCATTATTTTCTAGGGGGTTTGAATGATATCCACCACTGCCATGTTGTTGGTTGTTTCCCCGGTTACAACCTCGTCACTTATTCGAGTTCCATTAGGCAGGTTGGTTTTGTGGTTGGTTCGGTTGGGCATAAACCTGCCCTTATGGAACAAGAGGATTTTGAGGTTGGGCGGTAGCGGGGGTGGTCGGTGGAGGATAGAAAGCAGGTGGGACTTGAGGTGGTATCGGAGCAAATGTGGTTGACGAGTGAAAGTAAGAGGGTGGTGCCATTGGTGCAGCATACGCTTATGGATTATGTCTGCATCAATGTGTCGCACAGGTGGTTGCATGTGTATGGGGGGTTTGGGATGGTGGAACATACGAAGGTGTTGCTCCAGAATGAGCCATTGCAGGCAAAAAATCAGGGTCACAGCTCATAGCAGATGGTGCAGAACTAGGGGTGGGGTTATAGATAGGTGTTGATGCTGGAGGCATATGTGTGTAGGGCCAACCAATGGATGCAACATGGCCAATGATTTCGTCGACAGCATGAGATGCCCCCAACGTGTCCTTTCGAGAGGAATCGCCTAGAGGAGCATCAAGGAGAATGGTGTAAAGGTATCCCGACTGTGCATAAATAAGGTCAAACTATTGGGCTTAAGTATGGCTTCTTCTTTTGTCTGGGGCAGTACGAATGCCACATCCTTGGCGATGGCTCGGATGAGAGACCTCAAAAACCAATCTAAAAAGATACGATCATCTAATTTGATCTTGCACAAACTGCGTCATTTACGCCACTCATGAATATGGTCAGTGATGTGGGTGGTCGTACTCTGTCTACAAGATACGAGAATCTCAACACCAACATCATAACAGACGGTTAGATGGAACAACTGCAGGAAAGTCAATGCGAGGGAAGCAAAAGTGGAATGTGTCCCATGGGGCTGATCGATATACCACTTGGATACAACGTCAATGAGTGTCCGTTGTAAGAAGCGTAGGCGGATCAAGTCATACACTATGGAGTTGCAGGAACACCATAAGTGGAAGGACATGATATGGTTATGGGGGTCCTCACCACCCTTCCCCTCAAACTTGGGGATGTCCGAAGGGAGTTTGGTGGGAATGGGAGGCTAGGTAGGGTCATGTCAAATCAGATAGTTATTCAATCGGGCTAGGTCGGGGAGGTTAAGACTGGCCATGAATGGAAAACTAATAGGAGGATGTGGCAAGGTCGGACCGGCCTACGTGCTATCCATGGCGGCGATCGTGGGGCCGCCTCCATCAAGCGGTGGTGTAGTGGTGGTGGTCATAATGGGAATCGAGGAACCACCCATCATGGATGGAGGGATCTGAAAATAGGGGTCGATGCCCCCAAGGAAACCACTGGTAACTAAAGGTACTATGGTCGGAATAGATCCACTACTGATAGGTATGGACATAGTGGTTGGGGGCATGGTCATGATAGGAGTAGGTCCTGTAGTACCAGTGATGGTGGGTCTAGTAGATGGCATAGCGGGGATAGATGTTGAAGTAGTAGCGGGGCCAGTGGTGGATCTACCACCAACAATCCCTTTGTAAAATAGGTTGTCATTCACACCGACCATGGAGCTAGATGGAGCTATATGTATGGGTGACTCAGACTCAGAGGAGTCATATGTGAAATAAGGAGCACCGGGATGAAGATCCGGCGACAAATATGTGCGTCTTAGGGGAGCGTGATGAGTGGGGTATAATGGACTGTACTTTGGGGACTTCCCCCATATGCGACGAGAGTGTCTCAATGAAGCAATGGTGACAGGTGTGTAAGTGGTAAGGGGTTGTGGTCTAAAAACATGATCAAAAATCATAGTGCAATTGTACATGCAAAAGGAGAGCTCTCAAAAAATGGCACTTGGGCCAACAACAAGCTCAAAAACACCTATGGAAACAACGTGCTACAATAGGTGGAGCGACAATAAAATGGTCAGAATACCAACAGGTAGCACTCCTAAAAAGAAAAACACTTGCTAACATATGGGTTATAGGAGCATGCAAACACCTAACTAAAAGATATGGAAGCTCACGCAAATCGTATCCCCTGTAGGGTGATGAAATCCATAGTCATGAAATATGAAATGGAGAACCAAATGGGTAATGGATATCCCTCTATCGAGCGGGATCTCAGGTAAAATATCCCTAGTAAATATTGGTAACTAAGCTACCTTAGTCAAAGTACATCCAGAAAGGTACCTCGTAGCTTCAGTTCTTTAGTCGTCGCCCACCTAATATGGCGGCCAACATGTACGACAAGAACAATGAGTTGGTGTCCTTCAGTACAGAGTGGAGAGTGGCATTCCACCCAAAATTCTGGAACTAGTCTTGCTACTTTTCCTCCTAAGGGAGAGGTCCAATGTAAATCGGTGTCAACCGTGCTAATCAAAGAGGATTTTGGCTCCCTAAAAGACAACAACTATGTCTCAAATGTACGTGACAAAGGGGGTGTTGTTTGGATGCCTAACCCCAATGTCCTAGCTAATTACCAAGTTGTTTTTGGGTCCCCAAGTGGGGTTAAATGTGTGTTCAATTAAACCATTTTTATTCTCACTTGGAACTTAGGTAGTAATAGGGTGCATGAGTGGTGTGACCAAGCCTAAGATACGCCAAAAGTAAAGGCAAAATAAATAACTGAAACTTAAATAAACTTTTTCTTTTTCTTTTCAAATGAAAGAACTAACTGCTAGAAAATGTATGCAAATGGTGCAAACAGGAAACTTGTTGAAATGTAAATGCAATAGAGAACAAGGCACTAAGCAAAGATGGATGCAGGAAAACTGAAAGGTCTCAAATGCTACAACAAACAAACAACAAAAAAGTATTAGTTGCAATGGGCAGAAGCAAATGTCAGGTTGTAAGGGAAACCAATGTGAGTGCAGAAGTCAGAAACAGGTGCATGGCACATTTGTCAAGGGAACAATCATGCTCAAGGTGTTGCAGACTGCAGAACAGTTATGTTGGAGCAGAAAAAACCACCTCAGAAGGTCGAATGCGCTTCTAGGCGAGATATGCGTGCTTGGAGCGCGGATCTGGGATGGGAAAGCACACTTGGGGCATGCTTATTGGCTGAGAAAGCACACTGGAGTGCGCTTAACAGGTTGGAAAGTGCGCTTGGATCACGCTTAAGAGGGAGAAATGCGCGTTGGAGCACGCTTAAAGGGATAAAAGTCGCACTTGGGGCACGCTTTGCTAGGCAAAAGTCGCGCTTAGGGTGCAAAGAGTAGAGTGCACTTCTCAAAGGAAAACCTGGGCTTCAGGATGCAAAAACGACACCGGAATTCACAGCCCAGGCCGTAAAAACAAAAAAATAAAAAGCTACTGCGATGGCAAGGACCAAATCTGCAAGTACGTGGTGCAAGGCTATGCCAGATCTACCTAAAAGAGGGAGATGGCTGAAAAAACTAAATTAAACTACAATGCAAGAAGGAAATAACAAATGCAAAAACTAAAAATAACTATTGATCTTACCAAACCATAGATCAATAGGGATCAACCCAGTTGGAGTCACCAAAATTGCAGCTAATGTTTTCACACTAGCTAGTGCAAAAGGACACTTACTAAGAGCTATGAGCTTCCTAGTAATAGTCTATGAATGTGATGTGCATGCAAATAAAAGTAAAATTAAAAGTGCTAATGATTACTGCAATAAAAATAAAAGTGAATCAAGGTACCCATGAATCAAATAATATTTTTGTATTATAAACAAGGGTTTACAATATGGGTTACCTCAATGTGATGAGAAGATATGGGCCCTTGTAGTCATAGAAGTGATGGTGATCCGGGTCTCCAACGTCTTTTGATCTCCACTGAATACTCACAGTTAGCCAAAACTTAACTAGCAAAAGGGAAACACAAGCTCAAACAGAGGCTAGGGTTTTAGTAGGAATTTCAGCATAGTGACGGTAGGGAAGAGTGTATGCACGATGAAAATGGGGGCCTCCACCACCTTTTTATAGCAATTTTGGTTGGTGGCTTCTTGTATCGTGGTTTCGGGCAGCCACTGGTATTAGCCAGTGGTATTTTATGGTTTCCCTCCTTTTTCTTTTATTTTGAATATTTCTCCCCTTTTTCTTTTTCTTTTTAATTTTACTTTTTGGGAATTTTGACCTTTTTTTGGAGGATTTTAATCAATTGCTTGAGGAAAATTATTACTTTTTGTCCATTTTATTGGAAACTTAGGGATTTTGGGTTTTCGGAGGCCAACTATGTAGGAAAAAGGGATAAATAGGTTATGTGACTAGGGGGATGAGCTAGGTGAACACTTTTTGGGTGTTAACAAACCCTTTTGTGGGTGATGAAGGAAATGATACTCTTTCCACCATACTTATTTATGTTCTTAATCATAAAAATATACAGGTGTTTTCTCAACTCAGGAAGGGTGAATTAAACTCTGAATATACAAATTATTGGTTAATTGCTCAGGATCTTGAACCCAATGATGACTTGGAAGAAGAGTGGAACAAATTTATTTTGACTCTGAACAGAGCTGGAATCTAGTTAGGATATGTAGAAGACAAAATTATTTGGGATTGGGAACATTCAAATGGTGTGTTAACTGCTAAGAATACTTATATGGCTATTGCTTCTAAGGTCCTAATTCATTCACTAGTATGGTGGGATTCCTCTCTCTCGAAGTGGAAAATACCATTAAAGGTCGAATGTTTTACCTGGCTGTGTTTAAACAATAAAATACTTAGTAACTTGGGACAAGTTGAGAAGAAGAGGGCTACGCGGACAAGTATTTGTGTTCTATGCAACAATGAGTATGAATATGTACTATCTCATATTTTTCTTCATTGTAGGTTTGTCAAAACAGTCTGGATTGAATTAAGCAAAATCCTAAACTTTCAAGAAAGGTGGGGAGAATATGATTTCAATGATAGTATTTTTTCTTGGTTTAAGACGAAAACAAATTTTAAGGAATTACCTCTCTTCTTATCTTGGGAGGTATGGAAGACAAGGAATGCTCAAATATTTGAGAATATAAAACTGACAGTTTTTGTTCTATGCACTAGAACTATCTCATCTTTCTATGTTCATTCTAAGGAAAGGAGGATGGTTAAATTAAGACAAGTTTCAAGTCTCAGTTTCCCCTGCTATATTTCCCTATGGGAATTTTGATGGGCCAGAAATGGATGGGATGTGTGGGGTTTGTGGATGTCTGAAAATTAAACATGGTCATGCTCTCTTTTTTTTTGGATGGGTGGAGGTTTTGGGACTAACACCAAAGCTGAGCTACTTGCTTTATGGTGTCTCCTTTGGTTTGCAAAAAATAAAGGAATTGGGTCCTTTTAGGTGCTTGGTGACTCAAAGATCATCATTGATTGGGTAGGTGGAAATTGTGAGCTTCATGTTATTGTGATTGATCACTGGATCAACAGGTTAGAGATCAAATTAATAGTTTCCCATCTATCTCTTTCTCACATATCTATCGAGAACTTAATCAAGAGGTTGATTACTTTTCAAAGAAGGTTGTTGGCCAAATGGATGGTCGTGCATATTTTGAGGAGTATACAGAAGGCGTGAGGATTGATGCAGGATCAGCATTAATATTTTAATATAGTTATTTGGATATAGTTTTTGTTGAACGGTTTATGTATAGCATGATGCCATCTAGTTTTTGTTGGATTGTTATCTAGTATGGATAGTTCTTTTTTTGAACTCGGAAAGGATAGTATTTTGTTTTGACAGGAGGATAAGACTGATGATTAGAGAGTTAGGACTGTTAGACAGTGTTGTCCTATATCTGATATGCAGGAAATTTCCTATGTAACTTTGATTATATTTAATAGCAAGTTACTTTTTTTCGTATTGAAAAATATATATATTATTAGCAATAAAGTCTTGCTCGTAAAAATCTTGAGTTATAATTTTTAATTGGGGATGTTTAACATATAAAATTGAGATCATATTTAGTAAATATTTAAATTTAAAAAATTGTGGTGTGATAAACAAAAAAGAATGAGGAGAGAAAATTAAGATATCATAAAGATGTCGTTAACCTCAATCTAGAAGATCAAAAGTATTATTTTATTTCCAATTAGTTTAAAAAAGAAAATTAATACTTGTTTAAGATGAACTTGTTGAGTTCCATAGTGAAACAAGGCATTGGACAATTCCCAAAACACCTTGGGATGAAAGAATTTGCCATCTTTGTGATACCAAACTGGTAGAAGACAAAAAAACATTTCGTTTTAAAATATGCCTACATTAAATCTCAATTTCAAAAAAAGTATTCCTTTCTTAACCGTTAACCCTCAAAATTATCGAAATTTAGAAAAACTTCTCTTCAATCTTTTACAGTGTATAACTAAAAAATTTAAAGTTAAACAATTATTTAATTCCTTACATTTTTTAATAAGATTCAATCAACCAAAAATAATGTAATAAATGATAACAAGAGAAATTGCCCAAACCATGTTCCAAAAAGGAGAAATTGCCCAAACCATATTCCAAAAAGTCGCTGAAAGTTGCTACGATCAGACTACACAAAGTTTTACTAAAGCTTTTTTTTTTTCAAAAGAAAAAAATCATATATTGATCATTAAGAGCAAAATACATTTCACAGATATTTGCTAGCTTTACTAAAGCTTACTACAAAGGAAAGATTACTTGAAACTGCCTCTACCGAGCTACATGGAAAGTCCTCAAAATTTGCTCCTATTGTGCTGCCTAAAAGACGAATTAAGCATTCAGTGATATCCTTGAAATTCATAAACAGACTATACTGAGCTTTAAAATGACGGTCTTAATATTTCAAAAAACAAAAGATATTGCTCTACATGTCAAACCCAGCATAACAAGAGGTGCACAATGCTACTAATTCTTCATGGATGAACCGGTGTACAGACGTTATTACTTATTACGTTATTCTACATTGGATACGTTATTACTTATATTTGTCCACAGTTTGACCCTACACGGCATAGTCACAATGATACCGAATTTATTACATAATTATTGTGGTGTACTTTTTTTTAAGTTAACAGTAACATTTTATTCTTATAATATATTATTTTTGAAAACATAATCAATTAAAATATATTTATTGCGTTATCTTTATTACTTTATAACACAATAAAATAATGCAATGTGTATAAAAAGTAATGTATATGTTTAATGTATAAAAAAAATAGATTTAATATAACTTAATACATCTTTTTATGTTCAATGTTTATAAATGTGTATACTTAAAGTTTTAGAATTTTAAATTTAATATAACTTAATACAATTTTATTTTGTATAGATTAGTACTGTATATAAATATGCTATGTATTTTTTTTAATTATGTAAACTTTATTAAAATTATTTAAAAATAATACATTAAATTAAATTTTATAAAAATTAAAATAATTTTAAAACTAAAATTCATACATTGTTAAAATTTATTTAAAATTTAATAAATATATAAAAATATAAAAATTAAAATAATTTTAAAACTAAAATTCATACATTGTTAAAATTTATTTTAAATTTAATAAATATATAAAAATATAGAGATAAATATAATATATGTAATTATTATTACAATGTTATATATATATATATATATATATATATATGGTGTTTATTAATTTATATGTTATATATAAGATCTATAGATTTTGTGTTGTTGGTGGAGTTATTTATCTGAATAAGGGTCATTTTTATACACTACGTCTCAATTGTGGTAATGGGAGTAATATGAAAGCAGAGCTTTTGGCTCTGTGGTGTATTCTGAAATGTGCCAACATCTTTGGGCTGGTAAATATTAAGGTCTATGGAGATTCGCGTGTTACTATCAAATGGGCAACTAAAGAATTTGATCTAAATGTTATTGCTCTCTCTCACTGGTGTAGGCGTGCTAGAGTGGAGATTGATTTGCAGGAACACATCTCCTTTTCACACATCTTCCGTGAACACAATGGTCTGGCTGATGGCTTATCAAAGCATGCTTTACTAGGCACTGAAGGATTACTGGTTTGGGAAGAATGGATGGATTCCAACTTGCTGGAAAGTGGCGAAGTCTTTTTCTTTTAGAAAGTTTAAGTCAAGGTTTTTCTGTGGAACAGCTTCCTTTTTGTAATGTCAGTGTCCTTTCAGTTGTATATTCTAGCATGGATAATCTTTTTGAAGATGATAGTTTGCGGACTTTGGGTCAAACTGTCTTGATCTGTTTGAATATACCTTTTTTCAAAAAAGGTGAAAATCTTTGTACTATTTGATTTCAAGGAATAGCAATAGTACGGTTTTTTTTTTTTTATTATTTCCGTTCCGGTTGAAAAATATAAGATCTATAGATAAGTATAATATTTATACATATTTATTTAAAATTTAGATTTATAAGATATAATTTTTTTTAAATGTGAACATCTACTTATTGTATTTAAATAACTCACCTCACTTGTCAATTGAGTGTAGATCGGGTGGTTGAGAGGAAAGTTGTTGTCCTCCCCACCCGGGTTCAAATCTGGCTTTGTGACACTTTCTCCAAATTTCCCAATGGATGTAGCCCTCTAACAAATGGTGAACCATCACTTGAAAAAAAAATAACCCACTTCACTACATCTATAATGTACATATCAATATGCAACAATTTTTTTTACAGTTTATATCGCTCTATGTCCTTTATAGTCCTTTATAGTTTCATTAGTGATTTTTGGTAAAGATTATAAACTCAACTATAACCAATTTAATGATTTAAAACTTTCATGTTGAAAAAAACCAAAGTCAAATTAAATGCAATTTTATAAAAACAAAATATTTGCCTAGCCATATTTATTTTTTTTACCAATAAAAGACTTATTTTTAATAAAAACATTATTTTCATATACTATTTTCCATATATTAAGTCCCTACACTTCATTTCCCAACTATTGATTATATTAACCATAAATTAACTAAAAATTACTACCACTATTTATCCAAGAACACTCTAATACATATTTTTGATTAAAAAAAATATTCTTTTTATATTCTCTCATTTCACATGTAATAATAGATTTTATAATTACTTTGATATTTGATAAAGAAATATTTGATAATTACATTAATTTCTAAACTAAACACAAATAATATACTAAAACATTTAAAATAAAACTTAGATGCTAAAACGTGCAAAGTAGGACCTCAAATTTCAACTATGATAAAAGGTAGGTATTCACATATTTTGGTATATATGTATTCTAATTTGAAATTTATATTAAATTGGGTCCTACTTATTTCACGATATATCATATTTTATCGACAATCATCCAAAACAAATATGCAATACTTATTAATTACCTTCTTATAATTTAACTATCTCTATACAAACCGACAAAGACTAGCTAAGTTATATAACACTTATTACATATGATATGATATTATAATTAATTAATTAATTAAGTGTAATGCCAGTGATTTGGAGGAAAAGTGGTAACTCTCTTTTGATTCAATTCCCATTTGTTACATACTTGCTTTTAATAAGCCAATAATTAATGAGTTATATATAAATTATTCATAAATTTTTACCTTAACTTTATACTCTCAAGATTTTAAAATATACCTTCAAAACTATCCTCTATATATATAAAATTTACTTCAAATATATTACGTAATAAAAATATATTAATAATAATTACAAAATATTACTAATAATTTTTTTTTCCACATAGGAAAAAACAAACTTTTTATTAGTAAAAAAGTTGTATCAGATAGTTACAA
Organism: Larix kaempferi; assembly: GCA_027924585.1. Taxonomy (NCBI): domain Eukaryota; kingdom Viridiplantae; phylum Streptophyta; class Pinopsida; order Pinales; family Pinaceae; genus Larix; species Larix kaempferi. Next base: position 14,898,189 of record BSBM01000444.1, on the reverse strand, counting down.
AATAAGCAATGATAGTCATTAAACAATCATCTTAATGACAACCAGTTCAGTGCACACTGTAATAGTGGAGTTCAGTTAAACCATTAACATGCAGGTGCAATGGACCTGGGATCCGATCAACAAAGAACCAGACAAGTAACCGAAGCCAAACAGTAAAAACAGTGTGTAGGATAACAGAGGTCAATACTCATGACATACGAAGGCCATAAACCTCCACTACATGGTCGTTCAAGACCTCCTCAACGTGAATGATCCCATCCATGTCGTCCAATAACCGCTTGTAGAGGTCATCCGCTAAAGTGTTGTATTCTCTGTAAACGTGGAGAAACGATAACTGTTCAAAAGACTTGAACAAAATCTTGGTCTTCTCCAACCAAGGCTTCAAGACCGGAGAGTGAAGTGTCAATTGACCACAAGCCCAATCCACAATACACTGTGAGTCACCAAAAACTCTAAGGGAAAAGTAACCTCTGTGGACAGCAAAAAATAAAAGACCCCAGAAAGCTATCAGCTTCGCACGCATGTTCGATCCCATCCCAGTAGAGAAATGTATCTAGAAACTATGCCCAATAGAAAGTTTCAGAACACCTCCAACCCCACAAAGAGATTTGTTGCAAGCGCCATCGAAAAACCCCAGCGGAAAGGGAAAGGAGTCCTCGTTAAAAAACATTCTTTCATATGTTCCAAAAAACTTGCAATAATACAAGTGGCAGTCAGGATGATGGATGGAGTCTCATGCTCAAAGATAAACCTGTTACAGGCTATCCAAACGCCCCATATAACAAAGGAAACCAGAGTCTCCAACTCTCTATGCAAAGCCATCCAGCTGAGAAAGTTTGTCTTGAAACCGACGTGTCTCCATTGGAAATAGAAACAAAAGTTCTTTTCCAATAGTATCCAAATACGAAGAAAGAAATAACAGGTGTCGAAAAGGTGATCAGTGGTTTCATCCGCTTTGAAGCATAACAAACATACGCCAGGGCCAACAAAACCATGTTTCTGTAAATTGCTCCACGTTAGAGTTTTGTCAAAAAAAGTCAGCCATGTAAAACACTTAAGTTTCAAAGGCATCCTCCCATCCCAAACCTTCTTGGTCCATCCAGTAGCCATAACATCACAACGAGCTCCCATCTGACTATGATAAGAAAGTATAGCAGTAACTGCACTAGTATTACAATTTTGAGTCCAAACAAGAGTATCCTCAAAGTCGGTGAGATATATACCTGCCCGCAAGAGATTCAAAACAAAAAGGTCCCATTCAGCAGAAAGAGCAAGATCAAGTCCAAGATCCATGGTAGACTTCCACCATGTGTGTCCATCTAATACACAAACATATGCTTGTTTAATACATAGATATCTTGATGATGTAAAGCAGTGATCAATGCCATAGATAGCCTACAATCCTCCATACCAAGAACCGGATCCACACCCACGAAAATCGATATACCATTCCCCACCGACCAGGCGATGGAAGGATTAATAATAGGCATAGATTTTAAAAGACTGTGCCAAAGTGGTGATGCTTTTGTAGAAGTCCATCGGTGAGTGCGGAGCCATAGTGAGGTAGAGAGTATTTTCTAATATTTGCATCTGATAATATTTCCCCACAGGTCGTGGTCGAACAGACTTCTCCATAAGCTCTTCGCACAAAGGAAGCGATTAAACAATGTCAAGTGACAGATGCCCCATCCCCCCATTTCAATAGGACGATCCAATAGGTCTCAAGAGGCAAGATGTAATTTATTTCTACTGCAATCTCCATCCCATAAGAAGTGAAATAGTAATCTCCGGATGGTGTCAATTATCAAAGCAGGAATCTCAAATAGTGAGAACCAAAAAACATGAATGCCCTGTAAGACAGATTTAGTCAAAGTAAGCCACCCCCCAAGAGAGATATATTTATAAGACCAGGTAGAGATCCTCCTTTGAACCTTAATAACAAGCCAATTCCAATCTGCAGCTTTGTATCCAGACGGCTTAAGAAAGAAGCCAAGATACTGGAAACCCTCCAATAGTGCAATTCTTTTGTAAGGCAGTAAAGAAGTGACCTGGTCAACTATTTCATCAGTAGGATTGTGTACATGGAAGGACGATTTCTTATGACTCACAACCATGCCCGAGGCCCCACAGAAAGTCACCACAATGGAAGCAAAATGTTGCCATGTATTTACAGACCCCTGACCCAAGAGTAAAACATCATCAACGAAGAGAACATGTGTGATCCATAATGAACTAGTAACATTGATACATATAATCAGCTTCTCCCTGACAGCCTTCTTAATCAGTAAACTTAGTCCCTCGATGGAAAGGACGAAAATATATGGTGACAACGGGCACCCCTAGCGTATCCCCTGGTTTCCATGAAAAAAATCAGTGGGTGAGCCATTCATAAGCACCGCAAAGCATGCTGAAGTTACACAGCACATAATCCAGTTAACAATCTCCAGTGTAAGCCTTGTCTGCAACAATATGAGACATAGGTAGTCCCAGTTGATTTTGTCATACGCCTTCTTCAAATCGAGCTTGAGGATAAAAGCATTGAGGTTCTTCACCTTGATGGAATGTATACATTCCTGGACCACCCCAATAGCATCTAGGATCTGTCTGCCCGGGGTGAAACCAAATTGTTCACGAGAAATGCCATTTCCCAAAGCAGGCTTCAGTCGATCCGCAATAGTCTTAGAGATAACCTTATAAAGTAAATTACAAAGTGCAATAGGATGGTAGCCATTCAGTTCCTCTGGTCGATCTCTTTTGGGAATAAGAGTGAGGTAGGTAGAATTCAAAGACTCAGGGATCCATCCCTTCTCTCTGGATTCATTCACCGCAAGAGTGATCTCATCCCCAAGTATATCAAAGTAGTGTAGATAGAATTATGTAGTGAGTCCATCAAGACCCGGACTCTTGTCCTTAGTGAAACCCTTGAGAACATTGAGAACCTCCTCCCTGGTAACTCCCCTACCAATCTATTCACAATCCTGTGGACAAAATATGCGAGGGAAAATTTAAATAGCTTCAGGATGCTGCAGTATGTTAGGATGATCTGGCTTCATGAACTAGCTTTTAAAGTGGTAAATGGTCGCATGTTTTAGCTTTGGTGCCTCATTAATAATCAGTTCATCATTTACTTTCAGATCCCAAATGGAGTTGGTGATTCACCATTGATTAGCAAATTTGTGAAAGAAATTAGTGTTCTCATCTCCGGCTTTAACCCAGGTGGCCTGGCTCTTATGTCGCCATGTCTCCTCAATCTGAACAAGAAAACATTTCTTCTGAGCTTCCAAAGACGTAATCCATGCTCTTCTAGCTACCGAGAAAGAGTTTGTGTCCACAACCCCGGTAGCAACCTGTAAATCAGTTTCAATAGCTTCAAGGGTGACTAGATTCTCAGCTTTTATGGTCTTCTCCCAGTTTTTTATCCAATCCTTGAATTTGCGTAGCTTCCGAACCAATCCAAGAAGCGATGGAATGTGTTGTTCAGTACTTAATCCCTTCCAAAAATCTCTCACAGAGTCACAGAAAGACACATTTTCCAGCCAGATAGGGTTAAACTGAAATGGATAGACATAGAAGGATCTATCAAAATCCAATTCAAGGACGACCGCATGATGATCAGAGATACCCACCGAATAGTGCCAAGCACGATACCGACCCACCAGTTCACAAATGCGCTCAGCCATAAATAAACGGTCCAAGCTTACTAATAATTGTTTATTACAATTTCATTATACGTTTTTACTTTTATAACATAAATTGCAAACCTATAACCTTCATTTATTATTTTTTTAAATAAATAATAGGTTATGAGGATTGTTAAGGTTAACCTTGAATTGGGAATGAGCAAGGATGTAAGTGGTTTCGGGCACCTATAACCTTCATTTATTATTTTTTTAAATAAATAATAAGTTATGAGGATTGTTAAGGTTAACCTTGACTTGGGAATGAGCAAGGATGTAAGTGGTTTCAGGCACATGGTTTTGGTAACCCGTGATTTCTTGCTACTTGTATTTGTATGTAAAGAACCCCATTTATAGGGTTGGATTCCTCTATTGTATGGTGCCAAAGTGAGCACGAGATATGCTCTTGGCGGCCTTGGCTTGGTTTAGGACCAATAATAGATCTATTATTAATTATTGGTTTAAATCTTGTATTGTTATTATTGTTTGCTTATATTTATGTTTTATTTCTCTTGCCTATTTTACTTCCTACAATGATAACTCCCATATAAACTACTACTGACATAAATAAACGAATATTTTGAAATTAAAAAATAAAATGTAAAGGCAACCCTATGAGGATAACTCCAATATAATCCCACTTAAGAATAAATAAATATATCCCTTCGAGGATAACTCAACATGTACAAACGAATATATACAAATTGTACTATGGCCAATTAGAATATCCAAATTGCATTAGTATAGAGATGACAAAATTGTAAGCCATGTTTTTATTGGTTGATTGTGATTGGGTTTGTTTTTAACTAAATTGACATATATTTATGAAGCATGGGCAATTTGTGTATAGCATTGACCATTTTTTTTTTCTAAATGGGTGATGAGAAACTAAAATTAATTTAGAGGTATTTTGGAAAAAAAATTGTTTGTGAAGAGTTTGATCAAATTGTGTAAAAAAATTTATATTAAATATAATCTATAACATAAGAAATAATAATAGTTTATACACAATGCACAGACATTTACTTTAAAATCCCTTAACTTATAAAATAAGTTTTATTGAGAGTTACTCCTCTCTCTATCTCATTGTATTATCTTTACTATTTATAATATAATATTATAGAATCCAAAACCCTAATCCATTAACCCATATTAGATTACAACCCAAATTTCATGATCAAAATTAATTTACAATGGGTTGAAACTATTGGCTAAAATTATACATAATGAACTATAAAAAGTTTCAATTGGAACTTCACCCCCAAACCCCTAACTAGGGGACCCACTGGCCCCCCATGCCCCACAAGACCCCGTTCTTTCAAGGGATAGCCTCCAGACCCCATAAGGATGTAACTAAGTTTACCTACAAAATATACAACACATATCCAATAGTTCAAATTGGTTGTTTCAAATGTAAACACAAATTTTGAGTTCTAGAACTAGAGATGAATGGCTATGAGGTTTTGTTTGACCAAATTTCGCTCAAAGATGTATAAAGTAATATCAACATGATGGTTGGTCAAAGTTAAAATTGGTCCACAAAGCTCAAAATGTTGATTCACAACCCCTAGTCACATGGGAAGAGCAATGTGTAAAACCAGATTAAACAATCAGTGTTACACAAACTTTCTATGCAAAAAAAATTATGGGACTACGAATATCTGGGATTAGCTATTGCCTGGATGTAGTTGTTGTCTTATTCATGTAGGTGGATTGCATTTTGAGTGTTGTCTTTGGTTTCCTTTTTGGTATTCAAATGATTGTTAACATTGATGGTTGGGCTATTTTTGTTTGGCCAACTTGTTCTATTGACAATTTTGGACGGTTGTTGTTTCTGATCATTAGTATCATGGTTTGGTTTTGATCCACATGTCGGGATCTTGGTTTGGACTTCTGTACTTTTTTATTCAAATGAATAACAAAGTATTGTTTTTTTCTATTGAAAAAAAAAACTCAACCCATTCATTTTTACCCTTATGATCAATAATGAAGTCTCGCATTCATCGATACTCATCGAAGACTTTATCTTCTTTAACACTCGACCAGCTCCTTTCTTGAGTACAAGTGAGCTTAACACCAGTGAGGTGCACTTCTCACTCGAGTGATGTTCTTCCACCTTGTATGATAATTTTTATGGAAGAGGCATGAGTCACAAAAAAGGATGCTTCATGGAGTTTGCATGGAACAATGGTTATTCCAAATCAACCTAGATACCTGGTGGCTGAAAATGGAATGTAGCGAGCACGGACAGAAGGAGAAAGGAATGGCCTTACTATTTCTGCATATCCACATATAGAGTGGGCCACACAAATTGGGGATAGGCAATTATGTCCAATTCGACTTCGTCGAATGAAGCAGGTAGGATTAGTGGATGTCAATAATAAGTGAATATGCCACAAAGTGGTTAGTCCATGCCAAATATAAAAATTGAGAAAGTAAATAAGTTATAGGTTGAATATAGAAATTTAGAAGGCAAGAACTTAACAACTTAATAGAACTAGTTACATCAATTAAGTATTTGTCCTCATACAAACATTAAAATAAAAAATATATATAGAGTTTGTCACATCAAAATCAAAACATCATATGGAGAAATATGGGGAAGTGACAAGATTTTTTTTTGTTTTTTAGTACACAAAAGTAAAGAAAGACGTGTGAAAGTTGGCACATGGCACTCTTATAAAATTCCATATTAAATGTTTTTAGTTTTATTATTTGTGTTTTAAAAATTAAGACAATCTCTCAAGTATTTATGCTCCATTGATAACATTTTTGACCAATAAGAAAATCAAATGAGTAAAATTTAACAATTCTAAAATTTATTTTTAATTTAAAAAATAATAAATAGTATTTTGTAAATATTGGAAAACTTACAACAATTTCTAACATGAAATTGAACTAATACTACATCAAAGCACTTTAATTTACAAATGAAAAGTATAATCTATGCTTTGGTATAGACTAATAAATTTTAACATGATGAAATCATGAATATCTCTGAAAATACTCTTTAATTTTCATGAATACAAAGCTTTCACATTATTACTCTCTTCTTTCAATGACAAACTCTTGTTTTGCAACAATCTCCTTCACATTACTACTACCTTCTTCCAATAACAAACCCTTATTTTTCAACAACCTTGGAGGGACATTTTCTTTCAATCATACAATATCTTCAATGAATCCATCTTCCACGGGGTCATGCATTTAACTTTATCTCCTTGATACATTGATACTTGAATTGTTTTCAAAATAATTGATCACATTTACCATCTTTGAAATTTGAAAGAGACCATGTTTTTATATAAATTGAAATTGGAATTTAAAAGATACAAGTTTAGTATTAATTTTCCCTAAACTAAACTAAACTTACACATTACACACAACTTATCATTTTATATAAAATTTGTTATCATTCCATAATTCCCATGTACAAACAAAGGGTGCATTAGCAACCTAACACAATACATTCTTACTAACCCTGACTCTATGCCATTAACACATAATACACTCTTATTGCCTCATAATTAGCATCTTTGATTGTCATTCCATAATACATTCTTACTGTCCTCATAATTAGCATCTTTGATTGCCATTCCATATGCTTTATTGCATTTATCTAAGCATATAAAACTTTTGTATTCTCTATGTTGTTGGCTTTCACCTTTTTCTTTTGATAGTTCCCGTTGTGCAAAAGCGCGATGCCCAATTTGGTGGGCTTAAAAAGCACCTTCAACTTAATTTGGTGGGATTTAAAAAGTGCCTTTAACCTTTGGTTCCTCTTGCTTGGTTAATGTTTAAGTTATTTTAAGTGAGTGTTTTTTTTGTTTTTAATGTTATTTATTAAGTTAAGATATAATTGAAAGGAGTAGTTTATTTATTTTAGGTTTTGGATGTTTCGATGATTTTGGTGGGAATTTGGTAAAAAAATTATAAAATTCAAATTTGGAAGTGTTTAAATTGTGTTTTTGAATATATAAATAGATTCGGCATCCTCAAATATCCGTATGGCACTATTATGCAATTTCCACAACTAATATATGTGACTATAAGATATTTTGAAGATAAAAAAATGTAGAATAAATAGACTACTCCAATATTTTAGTTTTTAAGTTTTTCTTTTAACTGGAAAGTATATTCTGAAAAGATAAAAAAAATGTAGAATAAATAGACTACTCCAATATTTTAGTTTTTTAGATTTTATTTTAATAAATATTTCTATGTAAATTAGTTGTCGAATCATGATCAATTTAAAAATTATTACGTACTTTCTTTATTTTCATTTACAAATTAGTTATAGTTTCTTAATTTTAAGTTAAAGTAGGATTGAAACTATTCAAATATATTGTTTGTGAATTATCGAATAATATTATTAAACATATATATTTAAAATGGAGTAGTCTATTTATTCTATGTTTTCGACTTGACAGTGGATTTTGGTCGGAATCTGGTAATTTATTTTTGGTAAAATCCAAATTTTTACTTGTTTAAATTGTACTTTTGAATCCATAAACAGATTCAGCACCCTCAAATACCCCCATGACACTCAAATTATGCAATTTCTATAGCTAATATATGTGATTCTAAGATTTGTTAAAGATTTCCAACCAGAATACGAACAAAATTAAACGGAAAACATGCTCGGAAAAAATTGAAAACGTAGAATATTTAGACTACGCCATTTAAAATTGTATAATATAATAATGTATTAGAAATAATATATGTTTTAGTTATACTAAATTATCATTGATCTAGGGTTAGAACATAAACCTACCTACAAATTATTGAGTAGTTTTTTAGTTTTCGACTAGAGTAGAATTGAAACTTTTATAATGTGTTGCGTAGTGAATTTTGAATTAAAGTTTATACATGAAATGCATTAAAAGTTGTATGTGATATAAGAATTCAACAAAAAAAAATGTATATAAGTTAGTTAAAGTAAAATTTCATTAATTTATCACTAGATCACAAATCTATCAAGATGATGAGATCAAGTGGTTGAAAAGCAAGTCATCCTGGGTGCTCACTATGAAGTTGGGTTTGCAAAGCAAAAAAATTGGAAACTCAGGGAGTGGAGAGATCTTAGTGGTGTCGAAGTTAAACAACCCTCAAAAGTCTCGAATATTTATGTGGTTGGCATTGGCAAATAAGATCCTAACTTGGGGCAATGGGTATAAATCTAACTAGAATGATCTGGGTTGGTGTTATTTGTGCAAACAGGCTAAGGAAACTGATAACCAAAATTTTTTGGTTCAACTGGTGTTGCTTAAAATAATAATATAAATGATCCTGTGCACCTCACATAGCCCACCGACACCTTCTGCCCAGTCCACGTCACCCAGGAAGGCACAGTCCGCATTCCGTTCCATACGCTACAAACCCATATTTCTGGAGAGGCTTTGATTTATTGGATTTTATTAATTTATTTAGTTAGTATTCCGGGGAGGATAGTTACAACTTATACATCCAGGAGAGCCAGTTCCAACGTATTAGTAGTCTGGGATAATAAATAAGGAGCGAGTTACCACTAATCCAACCACACGTAACCATCGGCCAAGAGGAAGGATAAGGGGCCCCGCGATACCCGGCTTTCACCACCCCACATACACCCCGAGATAAATAAAATAAAATAAAAAATAGCGCACTCGATTGAAGGAAACGCAGGAAGTAATCAGGTAACGCAACAAACAACATCCCCCAAAACCGATGGCGGCCCTAACGGTCGAGCGCCCTACCAGGCCCACGAACCGCGAAAGATTACATGCATCGATGTTTTAGGCTACCTCGGACTTTGAATGCACGAATGAATTTTGAATGGATGAATGGTTAAGCCCCAGGCGGTCAAACTTCAGGCTACGCTAACACCCTCCTTCAAATTAGCTGTCGTTCATCTTCGTGTTTCCCTTATATTCCGGTTACCAGAATACACCTACCCCTTTATTTTAAATAGGACACTTATGGCCATTTATGCTTGCACCTACTTTTACTACCCCCGCATCACGACCCCGGACTAAGAATAAGCACTGGTTTAGCCATTATCACGCCAACACCCCCTGGTTTATGAGGATTGATTGTTTTATACCGAGCCCGCTACTACATTGTTACCCTTGCAATCAACCCCGCTTCCAATATATCATAGTGGATAGATCAACAATCTTGTCTTGTAATAAGAAGGGAAGGCTTATCACGGCTCGTACTATCTTGCTTGCTACCGGTTCAGTAAGGTACTCTCATATGGGCTGGTCTTCGCAGTGATAGTACTATCTTGGCTGGTACTGGTCCTATACAATGAGGTATTTGCTAGTACGATCCGGTGAGGTAAGGGGGCATCAGGACGAGAGCTTTTACAGTAAGGTATAGAATTATACCCGGCTTATCCAGTGAGGTTAGTCAGGACCAGAGTAAAGACCAAAATATTCAGGGCCAGACCGGGTTTAGAGCATTGCTTGCTTTTTTATACTTGCGGGAGTAAGGCAGCCGGGATTTGACGATAAAAAAGGTTGCCAACTGACAAGAGAGATTTTCTTCAATGGTGGATAAAAGGGAATTTCCCCATCATAGCTGGAAAAGTTATGTTCCCCTTCCATGGCTGAAAGGAGATCTTACCCGTATTCCCGCGGAACGGGGCCAAATGATACACACTGTGAGTGTTTCACCACTAGTGATACCTCAAAAGAGAAGTTACTAGTGCTTGTTATATATGATTCACCGGTTATCAGACGACAATAGACACAGAGAGAGAGCTATACAGGTCAGGAAGAGGGGCGATCATTCCGGGAGGGGATAGGTAGAACCATTTTGTAGGTCAGATGAGAAAATAATTATGCCAAAACTTTATTATGCGGTAGTATAAGGAACGCTCCGCCCTCAAAAATAGCAATTGAATTAGACAAAAATGAAATGTGCTCCTTCGCTCTCCTTACATAGGTGAGGGTTATAGAATCTGTCAATCTATCTCTCTACGGTGGTGCTGCTTTTTTCAGCTTTTTATTCAAATTTCCAAGGCTTTTTTGTCAGGTTTTTATTCAAAGTTCCAAGGCTTACGAGGACCGACCGGGTTGATGAAACAGCGATGATTCACTACATATTAAGAAGCCACAAAAACAATAAAAACGACTGAAAGCTAAGAAAATAAACTGCCAAGTAACACAGGCAAGGCCAGCGGAGATATAGTACGGGGGGGAATGATGACTATAAAAAGTCATCTGCTGCGACGGCTTTTTCGGGGCTTTTTCTTTTGCTCGAAAAACTCCTGGTTGTTATTAAGGACTTTATATGAGTGGAATTTCTCTGTTATGGCAAGGTTGGAAAAGCGAAGCCTTCTCCTTTCCATCATAATAAAATGATTATGGCATAGAGGAATCCGTTTCCGAGAAAGAACTTTCCGTAGAGCGGCTAAGCCACCGAAATATCTACCTTTGGATTTGACCACTGGTCCCCCCACAATCTTTAGATAATCTCTCATCTGTCGAACTTGGAATATCCTCACGTCTGTATCCTTGCAATTTATGCAAGCGCAAGGACGGAAGAGCACACTTTTTACCTTGCGCTCTTGTTTATTCCCCTCTGATCTCCCCCCCGATTGCCTGTTTGATTCAATGTCTTTTTTTCTTAATTTGAAAAAGGGAGGAGCTTCGTGAATCTTTAATATTTCTAGATTGATGTCGTTCAGATAAATGCTAACCGCGCTTGATAAGCGTTTTGGTACGTCTTTGGGTAAGATACCAGTGAGTATCCCGAGAGCCTTACAAAGTGAATGAAAAAGATCCGTCTGGATCAGGCATATGAGATTCCCTATATTTTGGCAAGGCCCATAATATCGAAGTAATCCCAGAGCCACCAATTTGTACCGATCGCTTATTGAAACGGGATCCTTTCCCAACCCCAATAAGAAGGTTTTATTGGGCTGCATAAAGCCCTTTTGGGTGAGTCGATATTTGACCCTCTCCATAGGTACTTCTATCCGTACGGCCCCCCCTTCTTGATTCCCCGAAGGTAAGACAAAATTTGCTCCTAAGATACACCCGGTTTTCTTTATAAGTTTGACCCGAAAAGAGAGTCCGCCTAACTCACTTTTAAGAAACTGGCTAAATTGGGTTAGTGTCTCTAGTGCGAGGCTATCCGAATTCACTCCAGTTCCTAAAGTACAGTCGTCCGCAAAACGGCCATACTTGAGGTCCCTATTTTTACAAATAGAAAGGGCGAACACATCTAATTCGTGCAAAACCACATTCATTAAGAGAGGAGAAAAAACAGCTCCCTGCGGAATTCCTCTATGAATAGAGGTATAATTGGTTCCCTTCTTATCCAAAATTGGAGTAGATAGGAACTTCCTTATTAGTTCAACGAATAGAGGGTCAGCAATGTGTTTTTCCAATAATCGGATCAACATTGAATGCTCTATTTGGTCGAAACATTTCCGGACATCCGCGTGGATGATCCGTTTTATCCCCTTCCACTGCTGTACTTCCGCAAAAAAGGAATGGGTGTTCATGAAGGGGCGAAAACCGTAAGATACAGGAAGGAAGATTCGTTCAAATATTGTTTCCAGCACATTGGCGACGGACCTGTGGACAATTCGATCAATCGGTGAAGAAATCGTTATAGGTCTTTTTTCCTTCGAAGAGGAAGGGGGAAAACTTACATGTGGAAGGAAAGGAAGGAATCCTTTCACCTTTCAACAGAATAAGCCAAGTCCACCAAGTACCCACCTTCAGTTACCGGAAGCCATAAGCCTTTAACCCTTTGCCAGATGCCTTTTTCAGGTACTCAAGCCTTACAAGAAATAAAATGACCACACCTATACCCTGCAGGTACCTTAATTTACTGGATCTGCTTCTTTCTTATATGCTGCTGAACCTGGAACTGGGACTCCAACTAAAATCCCACTTATGCCATTCTCAGGCCAAGGCAATAGAGAGGAAAATGGATGTGATAGACCTATAACGGACGGGCACTACTATAGATCGGCACGCACAGGCACGGAGGGAAAAGACCGCATCATTCGAATATGCCCCTATCCCCAGGATACGTCCACTCTTTCTAAGCGAAGTAAACCTCTATCCCCAGGGGCAGGAGGGCGTCTACATATTACCATACAGATCTCTGCTCCCCGGGCCTGTATAAGCGGTTTCCTCTCATAATATAGATAAGCCGGACGAGATGTAAATAAGATGCCAAGGACTAGCGCAGAGAGAGCTACGCCTTTACGCTCACATAAAGACGGATTGAATAGCGTGCAAAACCAACTACTTCCTTCTAGTCTCACGGAAAGCTCCTTCTGTACGTGTACGGGAAAGCTGCTTTCTAGTGCGCATTAATGTAGCAAGGAATTGTGTATTTCATGTTCCAGCTGTCACTATAATGGGCTAGCCAACCGGATAAAGGCCAGAGCTAGGCCGAGCCGAACAATCATAACAATGAAATTAGTAGGTCTTCCTACTTTTTTATTCAAATTCCATGGTGAAAGGTGAAAGCACAAAAGTGGTAGGAATGAATGCCATGATTTGAGTCAAAAGTCTGATGGTTATATTTGAGGACTTTTCCTCCTAGATTCGTTGTAGAATTACTCGACCCATGAGCAGATCAATGTGGCATTAACCGAACCGCGCCTTCCATACTTACCTTACCCACCCTAGCCCTCTCTGTCCGCTAACTTCGGTACCGGGGGCATTTTCCTCACATGCTGAAGCAAGAAAGCCCTTTCTTTTATGACATTTCTAAAGTGATTTACCCAACCTGGAATAACACCAGCCAAAACTACTTTCTTAATTTATAGTGCTCCCCAAGAGAAAGCCAGGAACACGTAGGGGAGCCTTCTATTTACCCTTTACCCTATCTTTGACCGACTATACAACCTATCTGCCGGAAGACCTAGACCATGTTAGCCCTAGATAACGAACTTCATGAATGCACTTAGTTAGGAGGGAATGCTATGAACTCTTTAGTTACTTGCCTTATGATGAATCCCGGGTATCACATATTAGTACCATGTATGTATGAACAACTTATTGGTCTCATGTTCTCACTGATGGAGCCCTGCTGATACGAGTCAGGAATTAGAACCAAATCCCTTATAACCCTAGGACGATGGAGTGATGGATGCCAACCCATGACTCTTTCTCTTAGAAGCAGTACCAGATGATGGATGGATGCATGGATGGAATGGAGGGATGATGGATCAACCTTACCCCTCTCTTACTATTACTATACCTGCAAGAAATATATGATCTGTAGCCCTATACCAGGAATGCACGTAGTTAGGAGGAAATGCTATGATCCCTTATATTAGAAGCTCCGGATGGGATGGGTCCCGATAGAGAGGGTATCCCTTCCTGTTTGAGAACCAATAGCATCCCCAGTAGCACCAGTCCCAGCATTCCCAGAAGCGATGTTCCCAGCATAATAAGCACCAGCAGAACCAGGAAAAGGCAGCACCATATTGACAGAATAATTTATAGCATAACCAGCAGTTTCAGGAGCATAATTACAATTAGCAGTTCCAGCATCAACATTATTTCCAGCATTTCCAGGAACATAAGGATTCTCAGCACAAGCAGCCTAATTACAAGCATAACCAGCGTGAAAAGAGCAGTTCCCAGAGCATTTCTAGCATCACCAGTTGTTGAACCAACAGAATTCCCAGAAGCACTAGTTAAAGGAACATCCCCAACCTCCTCATTTCCAGGATCATTCCCAGCAGTAAAAATAGCATTTGCAGCATAAGCAGATTGCGCAAAGAGAGAGTAAATAATAAAGTAATAGTGTAAGTAACTAAACAGGTAGTTCTCAGAATAAAGTAGTATTAATAAGGGTACTATAAATAAGCCTAAAAGGTATATGCAAGTAAGGGGTAGGATAACTAAGAGTCGTATAGATCTGCCTAAAGTAGTCTAAAAGGGAGTAGTATAAAGCAGCTAAAAGTAGGAGATAAAATGGGTAAGTAGGCTTCGCTCCTCAGGTTCCTTATAAAGAGCTGAAACTTCCCTAAGAACACCTAGTTATAGCGTACCTTTAAATGGGTCCCTGTGCTAGTGCTTAAACGTAAACCCGTAAACCCTAGTGCTAGTGCCTTACTTTGAGTGTATACAACCCGATGATAGGACCTATACATGTTTGCCCTATAAAAGTAACTTTGAGCGGTTAGGAAGGTACGGGACAGCCCTGACAACCAGAGCTTTGGAGTCATTTTGTTATCTATATGTAATAACGCTTTTCATTATGCTGGGAATTATGCTCCTGGTTATGCCTTTATAAGTATTAATCAGGCTAGAAATATGTATATATCTAAAAGCATACTCAGAGGAAAGCAAGGCCATTTGTGCGTTATCTAATGCGATTTTACTACCGTGAGAGCATACCCGACCTCTATCTTTGATCTTGCTGCCTAGGATTTTTATCTTGACACCTGTTTCTCTATTCTTGCCCGGATATCTATCTCTCCTGATCTATTCTATATCTCCCTCCTGATCTATCTTTATTTCACTACACAGAAGAACCATAGCTTCTGAACTACAGCTTAGCATAAGCTAAATAGTGGTTTTTGTGCTGTTAGAATTGCAACTATTGGGACCCCACACGAGGTTTACCTTTATAAAATGCACGTTTGAAGAAGGTTGGTTTCTTATAAACGATCGGACCAACCCCACAGAGCATGGCTGGTTGTCGTCTGACTTCTTGCTTGATCGGACAAGGAACGACGTGTTTTATAATGCTGCCTGCCTTTTTACCCAATCCAACTCCAATTATATTCCTTCCTAGAATGCCTTCTGAAAACTAATTATTTTATTGGAGCCGCTGTTCACTCCGTACCTCACCTTTTTCAATATGCAACAGGTACTATTCTTGATAACTTTCCTGACCTGCTAGGCCATTTAGTGGATTGATTCAGATATCTTCCTTATAACAAAACCTTGGATTGTTTTTTACTAAGGTTATGTGGAGGGAGCTTCAAAGATCTTATAATATTCAACTTCATTGGAACAAATTGACTTTATCCAGTTGTTTGGAATCATGGATGCTTGATAGCTTGGTGGTTGCTTAGAAAACATTATCGATTTATGTCGTTTGGTGGTTATGGCTCAATTATTGTAATAAAAGAATGTTCAACAAGAAGGAGGAAGAGTTTGGAGGTGATGGGTAACTCTAAACTCGTTATATATTGGTCTAGTGGAAAATGTCAACTATCAACGATGGAGTTGTAACTGATTATGTGCAAAATTACAAAATTGGAAGGTTCCTTCGAAGCCATTACATTCACTCACATCTTTAGAGATCACAATCATAAAGTGGATCAAATATCTAAAGGAGCACTTTCTTTGGATAAAGGCATTCTCTAAATGCGGAAACAAAAGATCACACTCTTCGAGAGGTTCTCTAAACAAGGTTGTGCTAACATGTTTTTTCTTCATAGACATTTACATATCAAGCAAAAATAAAATAAAAATTGGGGAACTTTATGATGTTTTTTTGAAAAGATGTAATGGGACTTGTAGGGCAAATGAAATGTTTTGTTTTTGAATCATCTAGTAAATGAAGACACTAGGTTGGAAGTCTTCACAACAAGATGTCAGGTTATTATCATGAGTAGGTTTTTTTATTAGAGTTGGAAGTTTACTCTATTTTATATTTTATTTTACTTCAGAAATCTATTTTATATTTTATTTTATTTCAGAAATAACAAATATATAGATTTTTTCTTTGGAAAAAATTAAATAAATTTAAAAAAAATGAGTGTGAATTAAGAGAAATTTTAGAGATTAGATTTAGTCATTGAATTATTTTTCTTCTTTTTTCTAAATTCACCAATTTCCATTTTTCTAAAAATGATTCTCCCAAATTTTATATACTAGATTATTTAGTTTAAGAAACATCATTTTTTTTAGAAATTATATAAAAAATTGAATATTAAAAAAAATCACCTAACATTTTATATTTTGTATTTAAGAATTTAAAAAATTTATCAAGAATTTTACACAGTAAGATAAGCATAGATGCTTAAAAATTTTCTCATTAAACATATCATAAGATTTATCTCCACTTAACATAAATTAATTTCACTTGAAAAAAACACACTAGAAACACTTTTTTAAAATAGAAAACATGAATATTATTAGTTCCAGGCAGGGATTATAGCAATGGGTTCACTGTCAAAACTAAATTAACTTTTTATTAATTTTATCAATTTAATAGTTGTTTTACAATGTTATGTAAAAAATGGTTATTAATTTTTTTTTTTTAAATAATAAAATGTTTTTAATTTTTGAAATTAGAAAATACTATTTTTTTATTGGTTCTAAGGCTTGATTTGACAAAATACCCCTGCTTGGAGGTGACATTTAGTTTTAAAAAAATATTTAAAAAAAATTCTCAAATTGACACATAATCATAGATAGTACATATACTAATTATTTTACAAATACCAAAACATCATAACAATATCTAGTAGTACACATAATAATATTATTTAATTGTGTCTTTGATAAAACCCTAAACCCTCTGCTTCATTCCACTCCTGCATAAGTGAGTGGAAACTCACTTATGTTGAGTTGAAAGATGCATTGCACTATGGAGAAGATGTGATGTTCCATCTTATATTTATTTTTATATAATATTAAAATTTGTGATGCTTATCATTTTCTAGATGCAGTGTTGAATTTATTATATATAAATATTTTTTTTTTATAGATTGTTAGTAGTTTATGTTACTATCTAAAATTAAATGGTCCCGGGTTTATTACAATTAATTCAAAGTTGTTTTTATTTAAAAATATACAACCTAAATCAATCTTAAGAGGGATTAATTCCATCCTGTGACGTGTAACACTTTGTCTACTTTTATATATTAAATAAGGTTTTTTATCTACATGGTAGATTCAGAAAAAAATGGATATATTGATATTTAATTATAATAAATTTTATCAACAAAGTAAATGAATCTAATGTTTTTAAATTGATATCTTATTTTATAAACTTTATTTAACAAATAAATTTTATTTATTTATTTATTTTAAATAATTTAGTTTTAAAATTTAAATTAGAGTGAACCATATAAATTATTTTAAAAAACACTCATACCCTAGATCTATCCTGGGCCTGATAAATAAGCACGCACATCAAAGCAGTAATTACCGTGTCACCCTTTTTTCAGTGAAATCACGGACATCGCAGACGCCTCTTATTATTCAATTTCTCCTATGCCTCTCATGTATTATTAACTCCATATTAACTTCCTATTATATTTAAACTTTTTAGATACCATAAAATTATTAATATATTGTTTTGTTAGTATTATTTCTCCCTTATTTTTATTAAGTTATTATACCAGCTGGATATATAGCAATCACTTTTTAGTCAACCTGGTTTGAATTTTAATTAATTTGTTATGTGTTAAATTTTTTACACAGTTTTATTAAAATTAAGTAAAATTTAAATATTAAATCAAATATTTTGAAAATAAAAAAATATTTTTTACAATTTTGAAATCTAAATTTGTATCTTATGATTGGTTAAGGCAATTTATTGGCTTTTTTTATTAATTCGGTCAATTTGAGAACTCTTGAATTATTTAGTTTCAATTATAAATCTAAGTTTAAAGCATAAACTAGCTGCTTTGCAGCTATTTCCCAATTGCATGACTTTTTGAAATTAAAAGTTGAAACATACTTAACTCGTTATATAGTGTCAATGTGCTCTTTATCACTTTGCGACGGTTTTACATAGTTCATAAATAATCGTATGTATGGATTAAGGATTTAATGTCCATGTGCTCTTTATCTCTTTATGACAATTTTACACAATTCATAAATAATCGTATGTATGGATTAAGGATTTTAATAATGAGTATTATTGACTTTAATGAATGACTTTTGAAGGTGAACATATTTAAATCATTATATAATGTTCATGTGTGTTTGGGGCTTTTTATTGATGAATGGGACAGATATATTCTTGGGCTTAAATCATTATATAATGTTCATGTGTTTTTGGGTATTCATGGATGGAAGAGATATATTCTTGGGCTTAAGAGAGAAAGTATACAACTTATTAATGAGGAGGATTTATTATTAATGAGGAAGATTTATTAGTATGTTCGTGGAATGAAAAAAATGGAAAGATAAGTGTCAAATTTGTCAATGAAGCTATATTCATTATAAATCAGAGTGTAAAATGGTGGTATTTTTTATTATGGAAATGGTGCATTTTCTTAAAAATTGAATTGTTTTTTTGGTTGGAGTTGGAAAAGAAGATTTTAATGTGGAATAATTAGACTAAAAGAGGAGGGCAAGGTTTAAATATTTGTATACTTTGCAATAATGAAGTATAGACTATTGACTATTTATTGATTCATTGTTCTTTTACAAAAACAAGTTTGGTAATTGGTTAAAATGAATTTAGAATTATTTATCCTTAAAACCTATAGCGTTTGAAGGAATGTTTTTAGAACTAAGTACAAGGAGCTTTCTCTTGGAAGGAATTTCATGCTTATATTTGTTGGGAAGTTTGGAAACAAATAAATGGTGCCTTATTTGAAGGGAAACATAAGAATGTGAAAGAAGTCAATCTTAGAGTTATTGGCAGGCATGTGGAAAATCATAAGGATAAGGAGGGTGGCCAGGTAATTTCACAAAAGTTAGACAGATTGGCTAGATCCTCTTCATTCAATAATGCATGGCCAGTTGGCTTTTATGATGGTGATTATTAGGTAAATAGTTTAAAGTGCGGTGTTGGTGTTTATTTAAAGCTGAATGAATCCTATGCTTTTAAACTTAAGTTAAATATTGGCATGGGAACCAATACCGGAGGTGAACTACTTGCTCTTTGGGGACTATTATTTTTTGCTTGTTTCATTCATATAACTCATTTACAAGTTGCTGATGATTTTAAAGTAGTTATTGAATGAGATCTTCAGGAATGAAAGCTGCAAGTGGCCTCTTTAGAAGGATGGAAGCAAAATGTTAGAAATCTCCAAGGACATTTTTATGGGGTATCATTTCGTCACATTTTTAGAGAATTTAATGGTAAAGTAGACTTTCTATCAAAGCAAGGTTTGGAGATGAATGAAAGCTACATATATTTTGATTTGATGAATGGACTAGTTGTCATCTCTAGTGGCTCTCTATCTATTTACTGAATTTTCCATTGGGGTAGCTATATATTTTGGTTGTCAAACGGGAAATCTTGATATATATTTTGGGGGATTTGCATTCTAATTTTTATTATGTTGCTCTACCTCTAAACTATTAAATTCTTGAATTAGTTAGGTTTTGGCCTTATAAGGGACTAGATAGTGAAGTTAATTGTGTTCCTAGTTTAGAGGTGGACAGTAGGAGGCAGTTTATGATATATTTTAGTAATGGCACTGTAAAGAAATTTTATACTTAATGAAAGTATAATGATTTTTTTCTGGTGAAAAAACATGTCCATGTGCTCTCTATCACTTTATGATAGTTTTTCATAGTTCATAAATAATCGTATGTATGAATTAGGAATTTGAACTTTTATATTCAACAAAATTCATTATTAGTGATAAAGTCTTGCTTGATTTTTCAATTTTAATTGAAATGTTTATGATATAAAATTGAGAAAATATTTGGTAAATATCTAAATTTAAAGAAAATTGTGGTGAGATAAAAGAGAAAATTAAGAAATTATAAAGAATTCATTAAGGCTAATTTAGAAGATCAAAAGTGTTTCGTTTTTAACTAGTTTAAAAAAGAAAATCAATATTTGCTAAAATAAGAATAACTCTCACAAGTTCCATACTGAAAAAAGGCATTGGACAATTCCTAAAATACCTTGGGATGAAAGAATTTACCATCTTTGTGATACTAAAATGGTGAAAGACAGAAGATACTTTCTTTAATAATATGTCCACATTAAATCTCAATTTAAAAATATTTATAACAATAAAAAACCTTCCCAAACGGTACTCATCAAAATTATGGAAAATTAAGAAAATTTATCTTCAATCTTTTAAAGTAAAAAAATAAAATTCTAAAGGGCTCATGGAGATAGAGTAATCGATAACAAGTAAATCAAATGAGAAGTTGTAAATTGAAGATCATAAGTTCAAATCCCCGTAAATACTAACTTATTAAAAAAAATATAAAATAAAAAAATTCCTTAATTATTTATCATTTTTAATAAAATTCAATTAAAACAAAATTGATTTTAATATCATATCATATTAAAATAGTATGAAATTTATGACTTCATAAAATTATTTTAAAAAAAACACACATCTAACAAAAATTAACATAATAATATTCTTCATCATTAATGATAATATTTTTCATGAGTTTAAGAAATGTTTTTTTATTTTTAATGATTCTATGTTATTTTCTTTATTTATGATATTTATAATATTTTTCATGAGTTTAAGAAAAGAAAAAAAAATTAATGATTCTATGTTATTTTTCGTATTTATGATATTTTAATTATAAGTAAATTTATGTTATTTTTCTCATTTATGATATTTTAATTATAAATAAATTTAAATATTGTATTTATAGTAACTTAAATATAAACAAATTTAAGTAGATTAAAATTATTGCTTTAATGTCATTTTATTTTTATTTTTATGTTTATTTTATATGATATAATATTTATAATTAATTAATTGCGTGTAACTCGAATGATTGCAAAGAAAAGGTACGAAGAAGCTTAATAACGCAACTATTTCGACTTTCTAGTAAGTTTTTTGTCGGAGTTTGGCTATATATATATATTCAACTTTTTAAAATGGATTCAGCACTTTCGAAAACCCACGGCATCCACATTCTGGGAATGTAAACGTTGTTAATTGGAATTTTAAGATTTTTTTTGTTGAATTCTGTCGAAATTAGGCCGAAAAAAAGTATCGGGAGTTGTTGAAATCATTGCATGGTTAGGCTTCACGAAAATTTATTGCTTTCTCTACTCAGATTTAATTCTCACTTGGTAACATATTTTTTCTTAATGAGCTAATTATTGATGACTTATATATAATTTATTCATAAAATGTTAAATTAACCTTATGTTTGAAAAAAAATATAAGACTTATAATTACAAAATATTACTACTTTTTATCTTTCATATTAAAGTTTCATTACACATCTTATACTTTCTATAACATAACTTATCAACTTACAAATTTCATTTATTAATATTTTTAAATTAAAAATAATAATGTCAAAGGTAATCCTATGAGGATAACTCTTCATAACTTTAAAAGCAAATTCCACGAACTTTAGTTTATGTTAAACCAACATAGATCCATCTCAAACCCAGATTGATCAAGCATCAAGAGGGATCCAATTTCTTAAGGTGTAAAGTTTTTTTAATCTTAAACTTTTTAAACCTCCAAAAAAAAGAAATTATACTCAAGAGATTGGATCCCTCTCAGTCCTTGATAAATCCAAGTTTAAGATGGATCTATGTTGGTTTTTTTTTTTTATGAATCAATATGGATTTCTTTTCCTAATTTTGTTTTGAGCCAACATGCATTTTTAATTACTTTTTATTTTTGGGAACGTAACGTGAAAACATCTCTCCCATAATCGGTTGTAGAGCACCTCACTACTCTCGATGCAATAAAAATGACCATGTAAAGATAACTCCAACATATACAAACTAGTATATACAAATTGTACTAATAAAGACAAGGGCCAACTAGCATATCCAAATTGCATTATTATATCAAAATGCATAGAGGATTGTGACTCGGTCGTTTTTAACTAGATCGATATATATTTATGAAGCATGAGACATTCTTTTACATATATAGAATTTTTGAGACATTCTTTTACATATATAGAATTTTTAAGATTATTTTGAGCTTAGCAACTTTATATATATAGACTTTTTAAGATTAGAAAATATGTATTTAGGAATGATATATTTGAGAATGTAGATTTCCACATTATATCATATTATTTATATATGTAATTTTTGGATGTGACATATTAATCTTTGTTTTCAATATTTCAAGTGGATGCTTTCAATTCATATATGTGTTTATTGTTTTATTTGAAGTGTGTTGAGACTTGCAATCAAAAACATAGTAAAAATAAAAGATAATTTTCAAGTTGGATCCTTGCATTCCCTCTAATATAAAAGAATTTCACTTGAAGGTATTGGTTTAAAGTAACTATTACAAATGTCAATTCCATTGGATTCAAGAGAAATATCAACCAACCTTTTCTTGCACTGGTTAGTTGTTTTCTCTACGTGGATTATGGGTAACCAAAACCAATTCAAAGCATCTTGAAAGGTTTCTTGTCCAAATTGATCGTTCAAAAGTAAACACAAATTTTAAGTTCTAGAACTAGAGGGAAATGGCTATGAGGTTTTACCCGAATAACCTTGGCTCAAAGACAAGCATGGTAGCCTTAGCATGGTCAAAGTCAAAATGGGTCCACAAAGCTTAAAATATTGATTCACAACCCCTAGTAATGTGATAAGAGGAAGGTGTAAAGACCACGTTATATGCTAGGTTGGAAATTTTGTTTGTTCCATTAGCAAAAACTTTTTCCTCTTGATTATCGACTAAGAACCAAATTTGATCATCAACCTTTTTAACTTTAATAATGTGAAAATATTTTTTCACAAATAGAGTTTCCCTCGAACCATTACATGATAAAACATTTAATGTTAAACAAAATTTCTAACACCTAAAATCAACCCATTCCTATTTCATCCTTATTAACAATAATAATCCTTCTTAACCATAATAATAATTAAAAAAAATTGAAAAATGGGTGAGGGCTCTGATAGGGTTTTGCAGTCCTAAGGGGTTGTAGACGCAGCCCTTCCACTGTCACACATGATTCAGGATAGGAATTCGAAAGGGTGTACTCAGTGGATCTTGACACCTAGACGTGGAGAATACACATGGAGTACCATATGGTTGACGAAGTGGATTATTCGGTGGATCCACTTGAAGGTCAGAGCATTTTCCATTACATTGCAGCATCTCTTTCGCCGGTTATTGACATTCTAAGTGAGACACCTGGGATCGGATCGTCAGAGGCGATGACAGCTGGGGTTGGTTGGAATCGCGAGCAAATGGGGACGAAAGGTTTGGTCAGCTCGTCACGTGCTGAGGAGGGAGCGTTTTCACAAGACTTGCTTATGGTTAGAACCTTGGCACTGGCTCTTGGAAGAACCTCGTTTACCCTATTCGACCTGCAACAACAAACTTGCCTAGCGTTCTCCTTAGAGGTGGACTCAACCATTACACATGTGGGTTCACATGAAGAGAGATGGGAAGAATCGAACCTGTGCTTTGGGTCGGACCTGTTGGAAATCGAATGGTTGTTTTCGGAGGCTCTAGGTCAAACCTCGCTGCCCTTTGAAAACTTGGAGGATTTCAATGCACAAATTCCAAAGGGCTTCATTGCCTCTATCCTACGACCTTCAGACCAACAGGGTTTAAACTTCTCATGAGAGGTAGGTTCAGGGACGTCCATTTCTGATAAACCCCGAAGCTCTCCTGAAGGTCCTTCACAGAGGCAGAAGAAGGGCAAGTGCTTAAAAATCTCAAAAGAACCACTAAACCTGATTTGCAGCCAAAACATCTCTATGGCACATTCTTTGGAAATTGCAGATATGGCGGTTGTTGGCAGAGCCAGAGGGAAATACCCTAGCCTTGAGGGGTTGGAGAACTAGGTATTCACAAATTGGGCGGATTTTATGAATTACAAACCAGATATTATGGTTCTTTCACGTGGATGGTTTGTTT
This sequence comes from Larix kaempferi, assembly GCA_027924585.1. Lineage (NCBI taxonomy): Eukaryota > Viridiplantae > Streptophyta > Pinopsida > Pinales > Pinaceae > Larix > Larix kaempferi. Next base: position 14,873,790 of record BSBM01000444.1, on the reverse strand, counting down.
TTAAACTCAAAAGAAAGGAGGATGTCAGTTGAATCTTCCAGAAGAATTGGAGTCTGGGAAACATGCCCATACTATTCAAAAGTTGGACCCCTATGTTCGATGCTGATATAGAGAAATTTGATGTGATTCTGGTGTGGGTAAGGTTGCCTGGATTAACTTGGGAGTTTTGGAATTGGGACTCTTTTAGGGATATCGGAAATTCTTTAGGAGCTTTCATTGATGTTGATATGTCTTTCACACAAACCAAACGGATGACTATTGCTAGAATTATGGTGTCCTTAAACATCAAATCGGGGCTCAAATAAGAGTTAAATTTTATTTGGGGTTAGGAAAGCCGCAGGAAAAGGTTGGATTACGAAGGAGTGCCTTTCAAATGCCACATATGTCATAATTATGGACATATGGAAAAGCATTGTCAACATAGTTTCAACAAGGCAATGGATAAACCAAGAAAGAGGATGGTTGGAAGAGGTGGTTTGGAGGGGGATGCAGGTTTACAAAAAGCAGGGAGGGTGAAAGAACCTAAGAGGGAGGACCACTGTGTGTTGGTTCCAGAAGAAAACACTCTGGTAAACACTGATAGAACTGTTGATCATGACACTTCTCAAACCCAGCAAAAAGAGGATATCAACAAAGAAATACTCGAGGAGAAACTAGCACAACAAACAACTGGTACTGAAGCTCTTCATTCCCCAGGTAGGAAAGATGACTTCTCTCCCCCCATCTCTTCTCTAGAAGCTTCTTTATTTTCTTTATCTTTTGATAACAAGGAATGTTCTGTTTCTCCAATTCCTTTTTCCCCTGGTTCACCCCCTCTTAATACTTTGGATCAAAACAAGCTTTTGTTGGCTCGGCCATACCTTTTCTCAACCTGTCTCTCCACTTCCTTCGAGTTATTCATCTGGAAGAACACCCTCGTCTTCCTTGGAAAACTATCCTATTCGATTCCATCTGAGATCCAAGGACATCCATGTCATCTCTTATTCAAGTGCTCTTTGTCATGGACTTGGCAAAAATCCCCTAACGGGTAAAAAAGCGAAAGGAAGGGGTCGACCTTCCCATCTCTCCACAGCTCAACATCGGGCTATACAGGACCTAGCTGATGGAAAATAGAGGACTATTGTAGGGGCGCTTAGAGCAGCGAGAGCCTTGGGAGGGGTTACCCAATGAAAATTTTGTCTCTCAAACTTGGCAGGGGTTTGGAAAGTAGACCCAAAAAACTTTCCCTAAAAAGGTTGATTACTCTACATCAACCAGATTTTTTTTGCTTCAAGAAACTCTGGGGATGGAGGAAGAAGTTACAGCTTATTGAAAATCAACCTTCAATTATATGACTTTGTTGCTCTAAATGCCAGGGGGCACTCGGGAGGACTTTCCTTGGGATGGAACTCGACGGTTGCAAGGGTTTTGAACTCTTGGGGGTTTGATTCTGGGATGGGCATGGAAATTTTTCATGCCGTTTTAAATAAATGTTTCACAATTCTAAATGTCTATGGACCCTATAATGAGAGAGTCTCTTACTGGAACTATTTGAGACAAAAATCCTTCCTTAATGTTGAGAACTTGATCCTGGGTGGAGATCTGAACTTCATTGTTGGAACCCATGAAACTTGGGCACCCCACGCTAGAGGGGATTCGCTTGCTGAATATTTTGATATTTTGTTAAGAGACTCTCTTTTTGTCGATGTTATTCCTGCAAAACGAAAACCTACTTGGTCCAATCAGAGAGCTGGTGAGGGAAGAATTGCAAAGAGGTCGAATCGTTTCCTGATTGCAGAAACCTTATTGGACAAAACATTAGATTCAGACAATGGGTAGACTCAGGGGGAGACTCTGATCATTCTCCAATATAATTTGAAATTTTGGGGGATTCCTCAAAACCACCCATCCCTTTCAAATTATGTGTTTCTTAGCTAAAAGAAGAAGAGGTTACTAATATTATCAAAGAAAAATGGATATCTTTCCAGCCTGAATATGGAGTCTTTGCTACACCCCACTTTGTAAAGAACCTTTCACGGGTAAAACAAAAAATAAAGGAATGGGATTTTAAAAAAAATAAAGGGATGAAAGACATTTCAAACAAGTAGAAATGGAACTCTCTCAGTTACAGGACTCAGAAGGAGGGGGCTTCCTCACTCAAAAAACAAAAGAGCAATTGGGAATATTGGAAAAAATTCGTCGAAAATTATTATTAGAGCAAGAGGAAGTCTAGCGCCTAAAGAGCAGAGCAATTTGGATGGAATGTGGTGATGAAAATATAAAATTATTCCATGCTTTCTCAAAGGGAATGAAATCCAAAAATACCATTTGGGAACTGAAAAATGAAAACAACGAGGCCACCGCCTCTTTTGACGGGTTGTCCAATCTGGTAATCTCACACTTTAAATTCCTTTTTAAGGAAAACAGAAGAGCCAACATAGCGGAAGTAATTTGTCTTTCTCAGTTCTTCCCTAGTGTTATCACTCGTAAAGATAATCAGGAACTCATGGAAGAAGTTTCAGATGAAGACCTCAAAGAAACACTACACAATCTCCAAAAGGACAAGAGTCCTGGCCCGGATGGATGGACTATAGAATTCGTTTTGTCTCACTATGAGGTGATTGGATAAGGTCTTCTTCATCTGGTGGAGGAATCTAGGAAGGTGGGAATTGTGCAGCCTCCCTTAAGCACCACTTTCATAGCCTTGATCCCAAAATCTGATCATCCAGTTACTTTGGATGACTAAAGACCGATCTCTTTATGCAACATCACTTATAAGGTAGTGGCAAAGATCATTGCAAGAAGGTTAAAAAAGTTTCTATCAAAGGTAATCTCTCAGGAACAATTTGGTTTTCTGGAAGGAAGACAGATACACAATGCCATTGGAGTTTCTCAAGAAGGCATTCACTCACAAAAAAATTAAGGGATTAAAGGTGTTGTTCTTAAAATTGACCTGTCAAAGGCATTTGACAAAGTAAGTTGGTTATACCTAAGGATGTTAATGACACACTTGGGCTTTGAATATGTTTTTATCAAATGGACCATGAGTTGCATTACTTCAGCTTCTTTTGCAGTCCTAATCAATGGGGCTGCCACAAAATTCTTTTGTGTTGAAATAGGACTACGACATGGGTGTCCCCTTTCCCATCTCCTTTTCCTTCTTGTAGCAAAAGGTATGAGCAGAGCCATTTTGGATGCAAAAAGACAGGTAACCTTTAATGGAATTGGCATCACCAACACTCTAGAGCTCATGCATTTACTATTTGTGGATGACATTCTTTTGTTCTATTAAGGTTTGATGAGGGATGCAGAAAAGTTGGATAACATACTGAAACTCTTTGAATCTGTGATTGGTATGACTATAAATGAACACAAGTCAACTCTCACTTTTTTTCTCTTGGACGATGTTGAAGCACAAAGGTACGCAACTCTCTTCCCTTTTGAAATAAAAAAATATGGACGATGGCCTCAAATATCTAGGTTTCCAATTAAAACCAAATGGTTACAAAAAGAATGACTGGGGGTCGATTGGTCCTCATAAAATCGGTTTTGGAGGCTATCCGGTTTACTAGATGTCACTGGCTTGGATTCCAAAAGGGATTCTCGACAAGGCCAGGAAATTATGCTTATGTTTCTTGTGGTATGGGCATTCAGATTCCTATGTCGCTCCTTGGTTCAACTAGGAAATACTTGCACAACCAAAGTCTCTCGGAGGTTGGGGCTTAAAACTCATACATCTCTTTGCAAAATCTCTAGTGGCCAAGACGAGATAGAGAATATTATCCACTGAAAATCTCTGGACTGAGGTGGTGAAACAGAAATACATTGCCCCAGATTCAATCCTAAATTGGATTATCAATCCATCCAAGTCCAGATCGAGGATCTCGGTTATTTGGAAAGAGGTCTTATCGTCACTCTCGCTTATTGAAAGAGGCTTAGCTTGGAAGGTCACCAATGGATCATATATCCGTACTGGATCAAACCCATGGTTGGGCTGTCAAAACAGACATATCCTCCCCCCACCTCTTATTCAGTTCCTACATACTCAGGGGCTCTTTCACTTGAACCAAATTGCGGACCAACACTCTTCTACCATATGGCACCAGGGATGGTTAATCTCGGAGGCACTGGGAATTCCCGAATATCTCGACATACATTGGAATGAATATACTTTTTCACTCAGAAGCACACATGCCAGACTCTCAGATCTGCCAGATGAAATTATTTGGTCGCTAGCCTCAAATGTAAAATACACTCCAAAGATGGCCTACAAAATGTTGGCAGAGGTACACTAGCAAGGGAAGAAAATGGTGGTAGAAAAAAATCTGGAAATCCCATTGCCCATTAAAGGGAAAAAAAATTATGTGGTGTATCTTGGAAAATAAGATACCCACCTGGGAAAGAATGAAAAAGAAAAATATTGAGAGACTAGGTTGGTGTGCCCTTTGCAAACAAAGTGAGGAATCAATCCCCCATCTTTTCATAAACTTTCCTTTCTCCATAAAATTATGGGATGAGTTGAAATATCTGTTACTATCAACTATGGAATGGAGAGGAAACACTATGGAAGAGGCTTGGAAAAATTGGTTCATTGCTCCTGAAACTACTTTTCTCCAAGCATTACCTCTTCTTTCCATTTGGGGCACTTGGCTAGATAGAAACAGGGCGATTTTTCAGGATAAGCCAACTATTCGAGAACTTGTAGCAAACAATTGTTCTACTATTTTATCATACTTCCCTCAGGAAAAGAATGCTCCTGTTCCCCGTACTATAGTGGTAGAAGAAATCAACAAACAACATCCTTGGGCCTTCTTTGATGGGGCATCCCAAAATGAAGTCTATGGAGGAGGTGCTATCCTCCACTTATCTGAAGACCATCTCTTCAAGATCCAGATAATCCTTGGTCGTGGATCAAACAATTATGCTAATATTTGTGCACTAAAACTTCTAATCTGTTTTGCGAGAGAAAATTTGCACACATCTTCATATTTTTGGTAACTCAATGATAATCATAAACTGGATAAACAAAGTTCAACGTTGTCACAATCTTTTCCTTAACTCAATGCTGACAGAAACATGGAGGCTCTTGGGGGAACTTGACACTTTCTCTTGTCAACATGTTTACAAGGAATGAAATGGAGCCCGATCATCTCTCAAAGTTGGGTATGAATATTCAACATGGCCAGTGGAAGATCACGGAACAGATAAATGACACTTTTCATGAATTCTATCCCAGGCCATTTATAGAAGGATTGGAATAGATCAACACAGTTTGATCTTGGCACTCTGGTATATTTTTGTATAAATTTTGTAATTTTTTGGTTCTGGGGTTCCACCAGGGAACTCGGACACATCTCCTTTTTTAACTTTTTTGGGGACTATGAAATAGCAGTACCAAACTGATCTCTCTATATATTTTGAAGTTGAAAAGCTAACCACTAGAAAAGGCTTCTAAAAGCCTTTCTACAATATGTAATTTGATTATATTTTAATTAAATTACTCTTTTTTCCTTGGAAAATATAATCCTTAATAAATTTTAAAATGATAAAAATCCCTCCATATGCCATACTCAAAATGCTCTTTTATTTTCCTCATATGAATCCGGCACATTACTATTCCCGTCTTCCCATGACAAAGTCATGTGTGTTAAGGACTTCTTACCCAAGGGACTTTTTCAACATACAATATCTTCGACACATCCATCTTCCATCAAATGGGAACCATAATTTTAACTTTATCTCCTTCACATTATATACTTTTCTATTTTTCTTCCATGAAATGGCGGGCTGGCAATGCTTTTAACTTTAGCTCCTTGTCATTATATGTTTATGATGTACACATCATTATATATATTATAACATCTAACCCTTTTTATGTCCCTGACATTTATGTTTGCGTCGGGGACATTAGTTGGTTGTCGGAGGAGTGCAGAGAGGTCATTCCTAAAGGTTTTAAGTAGGATTAGTTTTGTGTATTTTTGTGGTTTTTCTAGACAGGGGGTTTATCTGCTCGTCTATTGGATGTCTGGGTGGTGACGTCGTCCTGGGGTTCTATGCCCAGGGCCTGACGATGCTCTTCCGTCGGCAGCCTTAATTGGATTTCGTATGATGTTATGATTGCAGTTGCATGGGGTGGTTTGATGTGGCGGTCCGACGATATGGGCATGGTCATTTCTATTATTTGTGTTTGAATGCTTTGATGTGGCGTGCCCGTCCGACTTCTGGTTTGTAGGTCTTTGGTTTTCGATTTCACTCTGGTGGATGGACAAGACGGTAGAGTTGGTGTCGGTTTTTTTTTTCCAACTGCATGGACGTAGTTTAATGACGTCGTCTTGTGGTATGGGGTTCCTGTTTGGGGTTGGTGCTCTTTCAATGTTCGTTGGGTCGCTTCGGCTTCTACTTTGTGGAGATTTGGTTTTGTAGCCCCTTCATTTTGGTCGTGGAGAAAAAATTCATGTTCCAGGGTATGGGCTTAATTATGGTGTCTGGATGGTTATGGGGCCGTGTACTAGTTCAAGTGTAGTTGTGTGTTCCTTGGAGGCCTTTTCTCTCACGATGGTATTTTCCCTCGCATGTTTTTTGCTGTCCTCCTTCAAGAACTGGGGTCTTTTGTTGTTCGTATTCATTGTCGCTTTAATTGGTGTCTTTTGTTTGCTCTGTTGTCGTCGGTTGGGTCCTTGGTTTTTTCATTTGCGGGACGTTCGGCTGGGGAACCCTTGCTCGCATTCTGCTCGTGGGTATATAGCTATTCGTGGCTGGTTTTGTGTGGAATTTGATGTCCATGAGTGCGTTCTTATGGCTTTCATGTTCGAAAACAAGCTTTCAGGGTTGTCTTCGAACGTCTGGATTGGAGCATTTCGTCGGGTAAGTTCTGCATTCTTGTAAGAAGATGTTAATTCTTTCGCATTTGTATGTGTGGGTTGCATTTTCAGTGCTTTTGATCACAGACATGCCTCTTTATACATAGCTTGTATGGGTTTGACATTCGTCCAGAGTCCATTTTAATTTGTTTGGTGTGCTCAGGAAAAATGTTTCAGGAATTTAAATTTTCCATCTTCTGGATTATTTGTGCTTTTGCAATGTAGTAACTTTAATTAGGGTCTTGGATTATGTTTAGGTTTTCTATCCATGCTCTGTAAACTTTTCTATGGTGCATTCTCATATAGTTTGCGTGAAAAATCTGCTATCTGTTTCAAAATTGGGAAATTTTGCATTTGCCATCTTTTTCGTGTGTGGGAATTGTCGTTGGCGATTGTGTGGATGGCGTTCGCAGATTTGCGGTCGCTGGTTCAAAGGGTTTCTGTTAAAGTCGTTCCCATTTTCTTCTGTGTTCCGATTTTTTTTCCTCTTTTGTACTTTCTTTGTTCTATGTGTATGCAATTTTTTTTTACATTCCTTTGCGGGTTCCAGTAGCCAGTACTGTGGGGCTGTTTTTCATCCTGGAATTGTTTTCGTCCTCGTAATGACTTAAGATTATGAATGCTCAAACTAACCATTGACCCTCTCATTCACCCCGCTTGACCAAAGGGCCTAAGGGATGCTCTTAAATCTTTTTCTGCCATCACTATACTTCACAATTCCAGGAGAAAGATTGACACCTTGGTTGGATAACACATCCGCTTGCTTATTGTTTTCCCTTAGGACATGGAGATAGGACACCTCGGGGAGATTGATTATCTAATTTTTTCACCTATAAATTCTCTTGCATTGAGGAGCACCTTTAAGGATCCCTAACCTCATATTTTGAATGACGTGTCTAGAGTCTCCGAAAACCTTAAGGTTGATGATGTTGAGACAATTTCCATGGCATGGAAAAGGGCTAACCATTATGCTTCATTGTTGGTTTTTTTTCCTATCCCCCACGCAAAAGAGGTAACTTTTTTTCCTCTAGGATCAAAGATAATCCCTCCTCACCTGCCTCCCGTAATGTTTATATTTCATTACATCTAATTGTGTTGTTTATTTATTTGTTTTATTTTTATACTGGAAGTTTCCCAATTTACACTATCCATGACTCTTTTCTTGGTGTTGTTCCTTCCTGCAAGTCATTTGTAATCAGTAACCTAGAAAGATGGCAACAACTACTTATCTCATGAATGCATCTGGAGTCAATTACTAATGGTTATTTTGTTAGAGAATAATGTCCTAGTGAACAGTTGTAATAGACTAACATCTAGGAATATCTTTTAAAGTGTGAATAACTTATGTCTATGTGCTATGAAGAGTTTCTTGTTTATGGGTTTGGGAATAAAATTGTGTGCTTTGTTAGTGTACAGATTGGGTCCTTTGAGTAGGACTTTGCTGCTATGTTTTTGTGTATAGATATGTGCCTTGATAAACAAAGAAAAAAAATGAGAAGCATTTTTGTGGATCTGTTTTTGTTTGCATTATTGGATGATCTTTAAATATTTTACATCCTAGCATAGTCAAATTGAGCTTAGCTCTCACATGGGAAAGCTCAAGAAAATCAGAGTATGATATCCAATAATGGATAGGGCAAAAGCAGGGTGGGTGTAGAATATAGTGAATGTTTAAGTTTCTATAATTCACATAGCAATGTCTTTGTCTCTACACATGTTTACCATGTTTCAGATGATAGGCCATTTGTTTATTTCATTGTTGACTACATAATTGGTGGGCTATAATTAATGCGAGGTTTAATCGCTTTGTCTTCTTAGATTTATGCTCTACCTTGAATTATTTCTTTGATAAAATGTTGCATTTTATTTTGTTCTGGGAAGTTTTGTTTGGTTGCTTGTTCATTGGCTTCATTGCTTTTTCTTTTATACACATATTTAAAAAAAAAGTTTTATTGGATGGTGCCTTACAACTGCATCTTATATACATATATATATTGCAGCTGAAAGATATGTATGCAGTGTTCCTTGTACTCGAAACATTTGGTCTCCTTATGGCAAAAAAAAAAAAAAATTAGAATCATTTTGGCAACATCATGGAAATGGATACATTGCTTGCTTCCTATTCACCCTAAAAAGAATGTGCTTGCAACTTTTTGTTGTTTGATTTGTTTGTAATGGTCTCCATTGCGTGTTCCATGCATATATATAAAAAAAAAAAAAAAAAAATTCCAAATTTTCTTCAACCCAGTGCTTGAATCTTTTTCAGTATGCATATTAACAGGTCTAACATTAGTGATCTTTTATGCTCTTCCTTGAATTCTTGGATTTGATTGCTTGTTCATTGGCTTGATTTCTTTGCTTTTATACACAATTTAAAAATAGATTTCCTTGGATGGTGCCTTGCGACTGTATCTTTTATATATATATATATATATATATATATATATATATATATATATATATATATATATATATGATGTGTATGTAGTGTTCCTTGTATACAAAAACAATTTCTCTCTTTATGACAAAAAAAAAAAAAAAAAATTCTAGCATCTTTTTGGCAGCATCATGGCAATGGATACTTCTCATGCTTCATGTTCATCCTAAACAAATGTGCTTGTAGCTATTGTTGTTTGATTTGTTTGTAACGGTATCCATTGCTATTTGTTCCATGCATATGTTAAAAATACTTCTTCTTCTTTCTTTAAAATTTTCTTCAAACTACTTCTTGAATCTTTTTCAATATGCATATTAAAAAGTCTGAAATTAGTGGTATTTTAGCAGGAGAACATGTTAGAGATGGGCGAAATTTGTAACTTTGTCTTGAGTGTTTTTCTTGATTTTCCATGGAGATGCCAAGACAACTACAAAAAGACATTTCCGCTTGAAAATGTGATTCCAATGCTGCAATAACCTTCCCTTGTCAGTAGGATACTGTGCTTGTTAATGGCCAAAGCAAAGTTTGTTGCATGCCTCCACTATCTTCCCAAAGCTTGACATGTTGATAGAATACTCTGTTTTGTTCATTAATCAAGAAAACTTCATTGTATTCCTCCATTGTCTTTGACTTTGCAGAATCCATTGAATGTTCAAAAATTGTGTGAATGCATTTTCATATTGGTGTTCCAGAAGAAAGCTTGATAAATAGGACAATTGTCTATATCGCATGAATTTCCACTAGCTTATTCCTTTTTCAAAATATGTAGACATATTTCTTGGCTGCCATGCTCAATTTCAATTGACATAGCACGTGCATTTCCATATCATATTGCATATAGCCCATTTAAATCATAGAGCCGTTTATCATTGACTGGATATAATTGGAGAAACATGGATATGAGACGATTGTCATCGTTCCAATACATGCCATAGTCAAATGAAACGCCCTCTTGCAATTGCAATTATCGTTATCGCATATATTTTTCCAAATTTGAAAATATCATTCATAGGAGGGTCAATATCTTCACTTTATGCATTTCTCTAGGTGTACACAATAGGCATTCCATTTACCCTTAACCCAATGTTTTTTTTAGCATACTTTTGGTGGATGCCTATGTTTTGATATGCATTGGTGACAATGAATCTTGTAGACATCATGTTTCAATATCTGTTTTGTTATATGCAACAACCATGACATCAAGAAAACGTTGATTTTTGTTATTCTCTGTTAGTTGCTAGCATTTCCATGTTGTTGCGTTTGTTGTTGATTTGACTAATTGGGAAAAAAAAAAGAGAACCAATTCTCTTGTTTTTTTGGAAAGCTTCCTACAACGAAGATTTTTTTTTATTATAGCATAGTCATTGGACAAAATTTTCTTTAACAAACAATTAATCAAATGCTATCGCCATTTCAGCTGATTTTTTTCTTTGCCTTTGCTAGTTTTGTTTTCATTGCAATAGGGAAAAACCAAAGAGCTTTCAAACTATTGTTTGCAATAGTTGAATGTTCTTTGCTCTTAGTTGTATGAGTGGTTTTTGCTGTTGTGCCTTTTGATGTTTGCAATGCCTAGTAAAATCAAATACACACACATATATTCTTTCTACGAATGAAAAAAAAAGAGAGAGCAAGGTCTATTCTCAATTGGAAAACCTTTTACACCACATGTATAGTGAACCATTGTCTTGCTTGGAATAGATCGTTATGTCATGTGCAATGTCGACATGCAATGTCAATGCATCATTGCCTTTCGTCTTTCTGAAATACAAAATATCATGCAAATAAAAGCTTTATGTCTTTATTAGATCGATTCATAGATTTTTTCAAAGATATGGTCCCATGTATCTTTGACATATGTTTCGTTGTATATTTTTATCTAGAAATGTTATGGTTTCCTTTTCGGGTTTCAAAAGATTTCTCTAATTCTTGCTTTGTTAATTCTTTTGCTCCATGTTTGTTGGCAGTCGTGATTGGTACATATTCCTCATTTATAAATATGCTAATATATGTGCATATGCATTATTCCGTTCCAAAAGCTCTGTCAAGTAAAGGAGATGTTTTTGATGAAATTGGCATTGCATTGTCAAGAAACCATTTGCTATGATTGCAAAATTTCCACTTCCATAGTGGAGATTGCCTTTTTGATGCATTTGTTGTTTTGTTGCATTTCCGATACACGTCCATAGAAATAAGAGAGGCAATTGTTAACCATTTTTGTGTCTAATTTGCACAAGGAGATCCTCTGTTGGTTTCTTCTTCGAATTTGGAGCTCGCACCAGGCTACCTGTTAGAGCTACATGGTTTGCAGGACAAAGACCTTTATCTTAAACAGATGTCCCAGACAGCTTCAAAACCAGATGATAAAAATGTTTATGGGTTGTGGGGCGATAGGCTACCTGTTAGAGCTACATGGTTTGCAGGACAAAGACCTTTATCTTAAACAGATGTCCCAGACAGCTTCAAAACCAGATGATAAAAATGTTTATGGGTTGTGGGGCGATATATTTTTTATAAAGTGGTTTGCAAGTTGGTTAAATGCCCCTATTGTTGTTTGGTTGTTGTCAACAAAAAAAATATACCTCCACTTCAATTCTGGAAATCCAGGATATTGCTACAACATTTTATTCCATGACCACATACCTTCTGCCGGGCACTTTGAGCCATTACTAAATTACAAATCAAATCTGCCTTACATCATTTCACCCCAAGACATCTCAAATGCAATGTTCAACAACCCCTGCACCAACAACCTTACCGAGATACTTCCTTTCAAAGAGATACTTGTACAGCAGGGTTTCGATATCTTCTCACCAACTGATGGCCATTGTTGTGACTCTCTCTTTGAATCAATTTAAAAAAATTCAAGTACCTATGATACTATGGCCCTTCGAAATACATTAGCACAAACTTTCTACAATTGCATACAGGCCAATGACAATAGAGCATTGCAATGTTTGTCTCCATACCTTCCAATTTCAGTTGTGCATGAAACTTGTCTCGTTTCTAATTGGGAATCCTTTGTCATGAATTTGGCTGATTCGTTTCACATTGGCCATATAGTAGGCGACCAATTTTCAATTCAATGGCTGTGCAAGATGTTGGAAATAAACATTTTCATTTGGAAAACAAGCTTGAAAACAGTGTAAAGTCCCAATTGCATTTCGCGCGTTAAAATCTATTCGAACATCTCTAGACTATTTTGAGAACATGAGAAAAGATCTTTTTTCTATGGTCAGGCAACTAGGGCCACCAATTTTTTTTGATAGCTTTACTGTTGTCGAGCATCTTTGGAAACCACTGTGCAATGCTTTGCAACAGCGTGAAGAAAAAAAACATGGCAGCTTTGGAAAATTGACTTCGAATATTGATATTGGCACTCTTAGAACCATAGGCATCTATCTCTTTAATTTCTAGTACATAAAATGCTAAATCAGTGGTGGGGCCTTGGCCTTGAGCTCCTCACCATGATTAAGTTACAATATTTACATCATTCACGATTTAATGCGAGGGGGTCAAAATGGGGACGTGACAGTTTTACTTTTATACTGGAAGTTTCCCAATTTACACTATCCATGACTATTTTCTTGGTGTTGTTCCTTCCTGCAAGTCATTTGTAATTAGTAACCTAAAAAGATGGCAACAGCTACTTATCTCATGAATGCATCTGGAGTCAATTACTAATGGTTATAATGGTTATTTTGTTAGAGAATAATGTCCTATTGAACAGTTGTAATAGACTAACATCTAGGAATATCTTTTAAAGTGTGAATAACTTATGTCTATGTGCTATGAAGAGTTTCTTGTTTATGGGTTTGGGAATAAAATTGTGTGCTTTGTTAGTGTACAGATTGGGTCCTTTGAGTAGGACTTTGCTGCTATGTTTTTGTGTATAGATATGTGCCTTGATAAACAAAGAAAAAAAATGAGAAGCATTTGTGTGGATCTGTTTTTGTTTGTATTGTTGGATGATCTTTAAATATTTTACATCCTAGCATAGTCAAATTGAGCTTAGCTCTCACATGGGAAAGCTCAAGAAAATCAGAGTATGATATCCAATAATGGATAGGGTAAAAGCAGGGTGAGTGTAGAATATAGTGAATGTTTAAGTTTCTATAATTCACAAAGCAATGTCTTTGTCTCTACACATGTTTACCATGTTTCAGATGATAGGCCATTTGTTTATTTCATTGTTGACTACATAATTGGTGGGCTATAATTAATGCGAGGTTTAATCGCTTTGCCTTCTTAGATTTATGCTCTACCTTGAATTATTTCTTTGATAAAATGTTGCATTTTATTTTGTTCTAGGAAGTTTTGTTTGGTTGCTTGTTCATTGGCTTCATTGCTTTTTCTTTTATACACATATTTAAAAAAAAGTTTTATTGGATGGTGCCTTGCAACTGCATCTTATATATATATATATATATTGCAGCTGAAAGATATGTATGCAGTGTTCCTTGTACTCAAAACATTTGGTCTCTTTATGGCAAAAAAAAAATCTAGAATCATTTTGGCAACATCATGGAAATGGATACATTGCTTGCTTCCTATTCACCCTAAAAGAATGTGCTTGCAACTTTTTGTTGTTTGATTTGTTTGTAACGATCTCCATTGCGTGATCCATGCATATATATAAAAAAAAAAAAAAAATTCCAAATTTTCTTCAACCAAGTGCTTGAATCTTTTTCAATATGCATATTAACAGGTCTGACATTAGTGGTCTTTTATGCTCTTCCTTGAGTTCTTGGATTTGATTGCTTGTTCATTGGCTTGATTTCTTTGCTTTTATACACAATTTAAAAATAGATTTCCTTGGATGGTGCCTTGCGACTGCATCTTTTATATATATATATGATGTGTATGTAGTGTTCCTTGTATACAAAAACAATTTCTCTCTTTATGGCAAAAAAAAATAAATAAAAATTCTAGCATCTTTTTGGCAGCATCATGGCAATGGATACTTCTCGTGCTTCCTGTTCATCCTAAAAAAAATGTGCTTGTAGCTATTGTTGTTTGATTTGTTTGTAACGGTATCCATTGTTATGTGTTCCATGCATATGTTGAAAATACTTCTTCTTCTTTCTTTAAAATTTTCTTCAAACTACTTCTTGAATCTTTTTCAATATGCATATTAAAAAGTCTGAAATTAGTGGTATTTTAGCAGGAGAACATATTAGAGATGGGCGAAATTTGTAACTTTGTCTTGAGTGTTTTTCTTGATTTTCCATGGAGATGCCAAGACAACTACAAAAAGACATTTCCGCTTGAAAATGTGATTCCAATGCTGCAATAACCTTCCCTTGTCAGTAGGATACTGTGTTTGTTAATGGCCAAAGCAAAGTTTGTTGCATGCCTCCACTATCTTCCCAAAGCTTGACTTGTTGATAGAATACTCTGTTTTGTTCATTAATCAAGAAAACTTCATTGTATTCCTCCATTGTCTTTGACTTTGCAGAATCCATTGAATGTTCAAAAATTGTGTGAATGCATTTTCATATTGGTGTTCCAGAAGAAAGCTTGATAAATAGGACAATTGTCTATATCGCATGAATTTCCACTAGCTTATTCCTTTTTCAAAATATGTAAACATATTTCTGGGCTGCCATGCTCAATTTCAATTGACATAGCACGTGCATTTCCATATCATGTTGCATATAGCCCATTTAAATCAGAGAGCCTTTTATCATTGATTGGATATAATTGGAGAAACATGGATATGAGACGATTGTCATCGTTCCAATACATGCCATAGTCAAATGAAACGCCCTCTTGCAATTGCAATTATCGTTATCGCATATATTTTTCCAAATTTGAAAATATCATTCATAGGAGGGTCAATATCTTCACTTTATGCATTTCTCTAGGTGTACACAATAGGCATTCCATTTACCCTTAACCCAATTTTTTTTTTGTAGCATACTTTTGGTGGATGCCTATGTTTTGATATGCATTGGTGACAATGAATCTTGTAGACATCATGTATCAATATCTGTTTTGTTATATGCAACAACCATGACATCAAGAAAACGTTGATTTTTGTTATTCTCTGTTAGTTGCTAGCATTTCCATGTTGTTGTGTTTGTTGTTGATTTGATTAATTGGGACAAAAAAAAAGAGAACCAACTCTCTTGTTTTTTTGGAAAGCTTCCTACAACGAAGATTTTTTTTTATTGTAGCATAGTCATTGGACAAAATTTTCTTTAACAAACAATTAATCAAATGCTATCGCCATGTCAGCTGATTTTTTTCTTTGCCTTTGCTAGTTTTGTTTTCATTGCAATAGGGAAAAACCAAAGAGCTTTCAAACTATTGTTTGCAATAGTTGAATGTTCTTTGCTCTTAGTTGTATGAGTGGTTTTTGCTGTTGTGCCTTTTGATGTTTGCAATGCCTAGTAAAATCAAATACACACACATATTCTTTCTACGAATGAAAAAAAAAAAAAAGAGCAAGGTCTATTCTCAATTGGAAAACCTTTTACACCACATGTATAGTGAACCATTGTCTTGCTTGGAATAGATCGTTATGTCATGTGCAATGTCAATGCATCATTGCCTTTTGTCTTTCTGAAATACAAAATATCATGCAAATAAAAGCTTTATGTCTTTATTACATCGATTCATAGATTTTTTCAAAGATATGGTTCCATGTATCTTTGACATATGTTTCGTTGTATATTTTTATCTAGAAATGTTATGGTTTCCTTTTCGGGTTTCAAAAGATTTCTCTAATTCTTGCTTTGTTAATTCTTTTGCTCCATGTTTGTTGGCGGTCGTGATTGGTACATATTCCTCATTTATAAATATGCTAATATATGTGCATATGCATTATTCCGTTCCAGAAGCTGTGTCAAGTAAAGGAGATGTTTT
Organism: Larix kaempferi; assembly: GCA_027924585.1. Taxonomy (NCBI): domain Eukaryota; kingdom Viridiplantae; phylum Streptophyta; class Pinopsida; order Pinales; family Pinaceae; genus Larix; species Larix kaempferi. The sequence continues at coordinate 14,857,647 of BSBM01000444.1, read as the reverse complement.
TTTATGAAATTGGCATTGCATTGTCAAGAAAGGAGATGTTTTTTATGAAATTGGCATTGCATTGTCAAGAAACCATTTGCTATGATTACAAAATTTCCACTTCCATAGTGGAGATTGCCTTTTTGATGCATTTGTTGTTTTGTTGCATTTCCGATACACGTCCATAGAAATAAGAGAGGCAATTGTTAACCATTTTTGTGTCTAATTTGCACAAGGAGATCCTCTGTTGGTTTCTTCTTCGAATTTGGAGCTCGCACCAGGTACCTGTTAGAGCTACATGGTTTGCAGGACAAAGACCTTTATCTTAAACAGATGTCCCAGACAGCTTCAAAACCAAGCTTCAAAACCAGATGATAAAAATGTTTATGGGTTGTGGGGCGATATATTTTTTATAAAGTGGTTTGCAAGTTGGTTAAATGTCCCTATTGATGTTTGGTTGTTGTCAACAAAAAAAATATACCTCCACTTCAATTCTGGAAATCCAGGATATTGCTACAACATTTTATTCCATGACCACATACCTTCTGCCGGGCACTTTGAGCCATTACTAAATTGCAAATCAAATCTGCCTTACATCATTTCACCCCAAGAAATCTCAAATGCAATGTTCAACAACTCCTGCACCAACAACCTTACCGAGATACTTCTTTTCAAAGAGATACTTGTACAGCAGGGTTTCGATATCTTCTCACCAACTGATGGCCATTGTTGTGACTCTCTCTTTGAATCAATTTAAAAAAATTCAAGTACCTTTGATACTATGGCCCTTCGAAATACATTAGCACAAACTTTCTACAATTGCATACAGGCCAATGACAATAGAGCATTGCAATGTTTGTCTCCATACCTTCCAATTTCAGTTGTGCATGAAACTTGTCTCGTTTCTAATTGGGAATCCTTTGTCATGAATTTGGCTGATTCGTTTCACATTGGCCATATAGTAGGCGACCAATTTTCAATTCAATGGCTGTGCAAGATGTTGGAAATAAACATTTTCATTTGGAAAACAACTTCTTGCAATATTGAAGATCGTTATTTCTTGACAAATGTCTCGGCTACAAACGTGTTTCTGTTGCAACTTGAAGTAGACAATGGTCATTTGCATTTTCACCCAGTATTTGAAAGAAACTTTGACATAGAATTCTCCAACATGGAAATTCCCGCACCGAATGGGTTTTCTGTAGAGATGCAAATAAAAATAATAACATCAAATTGCCAAAAAAATCTTGCTAGCCATATTGTCAACAAAACATCTTCAATTCAATCTTGCAAAGAAGTTATGAAATAAAAAGTTGTCAATATAAATAAACATTGCCCAATGAGAAAAGGGATCATGGACAAAAAAATGCCTTCGACATAGGCATAGAATGTTCTTCCTTCAATGAAGCATCGTCCTATAGAGGAGCAACAAGCTTGATTCTAATAAGAAGCAAGCATTCAAGAACCTTCGTTTAACAAAAAAACAATGTGCGCTTAGCAGCAATGGAAGCTTGCAAGAAAGAAAAAGAAAAATAAAAGGCAAAGCAAGCAACAATACTGTATTTCAAGGCTATTGAAGATACGCCTATTCATACATGCTCTATACACAGACGCTTGCATTTCAAAAAAGACATTTGTTCTATCAATGAAAACACATTCTTTGCATTGAAAACACATTCTTTGCATTGAAATCATTGCCATGGATGGATATGCCACATTCTTTTGCATTGGACCTACACATTTGTAAATATTGCAAAAAAATGTTTCCAACTCTGAGATACCAGTCTTTGCAGTCCCATTAAATATCCGACGCAACCCCGACTTGCCAATTGTTAAGATGTTGACACCATTGGAGGAACGACTTGTTTCTCCAAGAATTGCATTTGCTCAAATACGACATCTTGGATATAAACGAGCTCAATTGGGATTGACTGGAACAATTATAAATGTTCCTGCATGTTTGGAGAAAATACAAAAGGCTTTGCCAAGAAATCTATATGAAGATGACATGACAATTGGAATTATGCTTAAACGAAAATTAGAATACAAGAATGCTTATATTTCTGGAAACATGCGTCTAAATATTGTCATGCTTGCATTGAAAATCCTTTGTGACAGAGACCTTTACAAATTAGAAAATGTTGAAATTGTCGTATATTGGGAGACAAAGTTTGTTGCACTAAAAGAGAAAAATTCTCCAGACCTTTCAATAGTGAATTCCATTGATGACAATACTAGCTATACAAATTCGGACGACAAAAATGACAGTATCTCTGAAACATAAGTGGAACCGACAACAGAAACATTGGTGCATGGATATGGGGCGACATATTTGATTGATGATTTGGCTGGCAAGGTACTTGAAATTGCACCTTCTGAGAGCTACTGACCCTTGGTCATTTTTCAAGTTAAGTTCTCTGAAGAGCTTAATTTCCCTACACTTTTCTATGGATGTTTCTGACGCGAAGATATATACAACCGTTATCGACACCAGCAAATATATCAATGGGAGTTACAACATGAAAGCATGGAATTTGAAGCTCATCCTACAAACCTGTTCTTTAAAAAAGTTAAAGTCTTGATAGGGAAAATTTCTAATACTGCTTGGATATCTATTTGCATAGGTGAATTGAAGGGGAAAAAATTGAAAGCAAAAGATGTTAAATCACAAAACAAGCTTGAAAACAGTGTAAAGTCCCAATTGCATTTCGCGCGTTAAAATCTATTCGAACATCTCTAGACTATTTTAAGAACATGAGAAAATATCTTTTTTCTATGGTCAGGCAACTAGGGCCACCAATTTTTTTTGTTAGCTTTACTGTTGTCGAGCATCTTTGGAAACCACTGTGCAATGCTTTGCAACAGCTTGAAGAAAAAAAAAACATGGCAGCTTTGGAAAATTGACTTCGAATATTGACATTGGCAATCTTAGAAGAAAACATCATGTCGTTTGCATCGTTACTATAGACACAAGATCAACTCATTGAAATATTTGATATTAAAAAATAGCTCTCTTTGAAAAAGTTCATAATTACTTCTTCACAACTAAGTTTCAACAAAGAGGAAATGAACATGAACATGGTCTTCTTTCGATTGAAGAGCACCGGTCTATGGAAAAAATACAAACCATGAAATAACAAACAACTTTTGTTGACCTTTATATTACAATAGATTCTTCTTTGCTTAGTGAGGAGCTCGTAAAGATACAGACCCATAGATACACATGCGCATGTAAAAAACATCGCCATTCAAAATGTAGATTTTGATTCCCTATTTTTCCCATTGATACTACAACAATCTTGGAACCCATTGAAAGTGATTTGGACAATATCAACGAAAAGACAAAACTCCTTTTCCATCTTCTTGAACATAAACAATATGAAAAAACCATGTCCTTTGGTTCATTTCTAGAAGAATTGAATTTGAGCCGGGACGACTACAGCACACTACTACATTGTTCAATTAAAAACCCTACCCTTTTGCTGAAAAGAAACCCTTCAGATATTTGGATAAATGCATTTGAAAAATCCATTCCAAAGTTGTGTCAAGCAAATATTGATGCTCAATTCATTTTGGATGCCTATGCTAATGCAACATATGTTAGCTCGCACATAACAAAATTAGATGGACCCATGACAATGGCATTAAAAAAAATCAAGGAAGAGTCCCTGTCAAATAATTGTGGGCAACTTGAAACAATACGAAGGCTTGGAAACACACCGTTGAACATGCAACAAATGTTGATCAGACAAGTTGTTCATATTGTTCTTTCCTTGCCTTTGTATTCATTATCAAGAAAAACAATTTTCATTACCACCGCTCCAGACGATAAACGGACTGTTGTCTTGAAGAAACCGTCCTTGTTGGAAAAAGAGCTCGATGATTCTAAAGACATAGTTTTCCCTTCTGTAATCAATAGATACATTGAGCAGCCCAATGAGCTTGAACATGTGTCTTTGTTTGAATACGCACGCTTATTTATATCGCTTCATACATGGAAAAACAATCAAAATAAATCGGCCTTGTATTATTCACTATATTCGATATAGCCAACAAAAAGACACTGAAAACTACGCAAGAGAAAAGCCCTTGCTTTTTGTGCCTTTTAGAAACCTTCACATCTATTTGGCGCACCCGCTTCAAACTTGGACAGAAGCATATGAACAAAACAAGTCACAAATATCGATTGTTGAACGTTTTTTGTTTCCAAAAGAAACAACAAAATGGGGTGACCTTGATATTTTACAGGAGACTATCTAAGCACAATTTGAAATGGAAAATGATTCAATAGCCTCTTCCGATCCAAATTGCACTCTCATTGATTTTGAACAATATGATATCCATAGTGATCTTGTAAAAAAAAAATCAACATTTGCAAAATGAACTATATATGTCAAGTTTAAGAGAAAATCCATTTCTCCCTGACATAGGTGAATATATTGCAACAAGACGAAAGCTAAATTATGAACAACAATCTATAGTGAAAGAGATCATAACTCGAAATAAATGCAATCCTTCCAAACCAATCTATCTATTTCCCACAGGAAGTGTAGGAACAAGGAAAACATATACTGTGAAAGCTCTTTACAATGCTCTAGTACTTTTCTATGACAAAGAACTTGCAAGCAACCCATTGAAAAGAAAATGTCTCATTGCAGCAATAACTGGAAAGGAAGCATATAATATTGAAGGTGTCACTATTCACTTTACTTTCAAGCTTCCTTTAATTTCCGGAAACTTGCTCCCATTGAGTTCAAACACACTAGATCTTTTGGAAAAAGATTTTGATCAGCTTCACGTTCTCTTGCTTGATGAAGTTTCTTTGATAGGTTCATGAATGCTTTATAACATAAACAAACGGCTCCGCGAAATCATGCATAGCCCGAAAACACCTTTTGTAGGTGTTGATGTTATTTTCTGTGGTGATTTATTCCAGGATGAACATGTGCATGACTCCTGTATTTTTTATTTCCCAAGTTTCCAACAACAAAAATTCCCTTATAGTTTTTGGTTTTACAATATAGAATATTAACTAAAAAACGTTGTTAGACAAAAAAAATGAGATGTTCATTATGATTTTGAATATGATTAGAAAAGGCAAACAAACATTCAACGATATTCAATATTTGAATCCTCATTGCCATAAACAACCACCAATTGATCCAACATTTCCATATATTTATTATCGAAACAAGCATGTTGCTGAGCACAATTCTAGAATGTTGTCAAATGTAAAAACTGAAGCATTTACATTCATAGCACAAGACACCAGAGTTGATCAAATTGACACTAATTATTAAGGCCATAAAAAAAATCAGCTTCCCCAATCAATTGTCTTGAAAAAAGACATGCTAAAGTTGAATTGGTGGGTCGAAACTATCTCATTGAAGATGGGATTGTCAATGGAACAGAAGGTGTCTTTCGTCATTATGAAAAAACATATGCAAATATTATCTGGATTGAATTTTATAACCCTAATATTGGCACAATTTAACGTACTTCCACACAACATTTGTACAATGATTCTATCAGTTGGAATTGGACACTTGTCAAAAGAAGATCGACACAAATCTCCCTTGGCAATACAAGAAATTTTATCCGAACACAGTTTCCAGTTCAATTAGCATGTGCTCGAACAATTCACAAAGCACAAGGAATGACAAAGCACAAAGCACAAGGATTGATCCAAAAGGGGTCACAAAACATGGTCATGTTTACACTACACTTTCTCGTGTACAGAACATTGAATGCCTTTATCTTTTAAATAAATTGGAGGACAAAAAATTCTCAGTTTCATCTAAAGTGGTTCTTGAGTCAACTAGATTAGAAAAAAACGCATTGTTGCATTTTCAATATTGTCTAAAATCAATTCCTTGCATTAAACACCTTATAATATCTTCACTTAACACACGCATCTTTCTCTTGCATATTGATGATATTACAAATAACAGTGATCTGCTGAAATCACAGATTCTTTGCCTTCAAGAAACTCACATGCATATGCCTTATCAAAATTCAATTTTAGAAAACAAATACAATTATTGCAACTTATTCAGTGCATGGCCTCCTTACAATCATCGACAAATAAATCCCCATCCTGGACACATCAATTTATAACAATAACATGTTCAAGGAAATTTCCATTGACCTTCAACTTCCCAATACCATCCTCAGGCTTGTGAATATCTATATCAAACCAAATATTGTTGCAGACAAATTTAATCACATATTCAATTCCATTTTAGCAGTGAGAAATCCAAAAATACCTCATGTTGTTGCTGGTAACTTCAACATCGACATGTTCAAGCAAACCACACCCAAAAAACTACTAGAGTCATATATGAAAATGAACCATATGAAACTAAAAAAAAATCAAATGACAACAAACTATGGTTCCATGCTTGACCACTTTTGGACAAATATAGATCTACATACCCTTTCATTTCCTATTTCCGATGCCTATTGGACTGACCATTTTATTTGTATCTTGTCAATTCCTTATGCTTTCGTGTAGTCGTTTGCATTTGCTTTTTTTAATCCATTTCTCGATTCTATTGTCTTCGTCCTCTGTCAATGCAATTTTACATATTCCTCGGAAACTATAACTATCTTCTCTAGAACAAATAGAAAGTAAACAATTCCTTAAACATTTGTTAACCAATTCTAAATAGACAGTGGCAAATATCTTTAGAAAGAAAGAAAGAAAAAAACACCCCATCCAGCAACCATCTTGTTTAGATATTTTTGCAATCAACCAATTGCTTTTGAATTGCCTACCTTTACAACCGTGCATTTTTTTCCTTGCTCTCAAATGTGCGGATTCTACCATTATGGGCATTGTTTTTTTTCCAAAAATATTTTACAACACTATGTTAAATCTAGTTGTTTTATATCAATTTAAAAAAACACTTCCCAATACCATCCACACGCTTGTGTTTATCTATATCATACAAATATTGTTGCAAACAACCTGGATCACATATTCAATTCCATTTTAACAATGAACAATCTGAAAATCCATGGTGTTCTTGCCGCTGACAACATTGACATGTTCAAGAAAACCGCACCCAAAAAAAATATTGGAGTCATATATGCAAAAGAAACATATGAAACTAGAAACAAATCAAATGACAATAAACTATGGTTCCATGCTTGACCACTTTTGGACAAATATAGATCTAGATACCATTTCATTTACTGTTTCTAATGCCTATTGGACTGATTATTTTATTTGTATCTTTTCAACTCCTTCTGATTCCGTGTACTCCTATGCATTTGCATTTTTTTAATTCATTCCTCAATGTTGTTGTTTTTGTCCCATGTTAATGCAGTTTTACAAATTGTTTTGAAACTATTATGGACTTCTCTACAACAAATAGCAAACAAACAATTCCTTAAACATTTGTTAAGAAATTATGAATAGACAACGACAAATAGCTCTGGACAAAAAAAAAAAAAAAACAGCATCTAGCAACCATCTTGTTTAGATGTGTTTGCAATCGACCAATTGCTTTTGGGTTGCCTAGTCTTTCGACACTGTATTTTTTCCCTTGCTCTCAAATATGCGGATTCTACCATTATGGGCATTGTTTTTTGCAAAGACATTTTACAACGTTATCTTAAATCTAGTCATCTTATATCAATTTAAAAAAAAAACAGATAAAAAGAACGCTCTAAATTCACTTGCAACCAAAAAATAGCAAATTTGTATTTAGACCTGGAAAGCTTCATCATTGCTTTGTTCCTTTTTCTTTCCATGTCAAGTGTATTTATCATTATACTGGAAAATCATCTTACCTATCACTTTCTACGTGAGGTTTTTTCCCCATATTTTTTTGTAATAAATTCTTTCATATTCAATACTCATGAAATAAGTTTTAGCTTTTTTTCCATCTCTGCTTATATGAATCTTCATTTTTCTTCATTGTGACACGCATATTTTCACTTTGTTTTTTATATTCTATATAGTCATGCAACATCCCTCTGCAACATTTCAGATATCTCAATTGGCTACAGTCAATGCCTACATCTTTCCATGCTTTTCATTCTCAACTTTGTAAATAAAAAAAAACTATGTTGTTACTATCCTTCTCAGGTCCTATTCCATTTTCAGATTAGGGGACAAGCAATCATCATTTCAAAGAAACAGATACAGACAAAACAGATTTCCTACAAGCAGAAGACTTTTGCAATGGCATATACCCCGAACATCCATCTACTGAGAGAAGCCTCTCAAAGTCACATGGCGTTGCAGAAACAAATTCAATTGCAACACTCTTAGTGCCTACCACAAATGCAACGGCTACAAGTTCAAAGAGGTGACACTCATTACCATTCATGCTCTCGTCTTTTATTTTCTTTTAATCCATGTACTATTTCTTTTATTAAATACTATGTTCATTGATTTTTCTGATGATTATATTAATTGTGTCAATCATTTCCACTCCTTGTAAAAATGAACTTATTCTGAAACTTTTGCTATGTTTGTTACATAGTTACAAAATTTAATCACTCCATCTCTCCATATTGGTTTCATCATGTTTGTAGATTGAAGAAAGCATCATTGCAACCATCATCTATAATACAACTATGGAATGCTTCACACTCCAATGTTTTTTAAGGTGATATTTTAGTTGTTTATGGCCCTGCGCAGAATCGAAATCAAAATTCACCTATGAAGACTAAGATTCTGCGTGCAGACCTTGTGGAAAAGGATGGATTGATGACAATCATTGCTACCATGAATGATAATCTGATCAACAGATTTGGAAACTTCCTCTTGCCTGGGAAAACTATTCGAATAACTAGATTTGAATTTTAAAAAGGACAATATGACCATGGAGATGCTATAAATTCAATAGCAATCTTGCCTTCCAATGTCATTGAAACAATAGAACAAGTGTGCAAGATGTGTTGCCTTCCTCCAAACATGTCAATTGCTGAGTTGGTCTCATCCGACGAGGCATATGTTGTTGGTTCAGTTGCTGCAATAGTGGTTGCATGCCATTACAACAACAAACAGTTCGGTTTCAATATCAGAGATGGTGAGATCCCAAATGACTATGCAACTGTACACTGCTCTCTTCTTTCATCTAACAAAAATAAACAAAAAACATATATATATATATATATATATATATATATATATATAATTTCTTGCTTTGCAAATCCCTTTAACTGTTTTTTTTTTCTCTTTCCTATTGATCCTGGCCAAATTTAATAGCTACATCAACAACAAATTCATTTTCATATACATGTATATGTTTGTTGTAATTGACTTCTTCACCTATTTCTGACTTATTTTTCTATGCTATTACAGTTTCAAGTCAATGAAAACTACAAAAATTTATTCTTTTGAGTTCAACAGCAACTTTCCCAGAACGAACCACCTCTTTATCTGTTAAAACACATTGTACGGCCGCCATCTATTGAAGACCTCCCAAGACACATTTATTGATCCCCTTAATGATGAATTCGCAATTCAAAGTTTGCTTCCAATAATTGAAGCTAAAACTCAAATTAGCCATCCTTTGCTTTGTTCTCTGTTCAATGTTAAAATTTCTCAAATAGACCAACTAAATTGATTAGAAAACATAGTTGGTTTATTTTCCCATTTTTTTCCATTGTCGCTATCGTCATCCAAATTTATCCCTAGAATTTCTATTCATTGTCTTCTTATGGAAAACAACCTATATTAAAAAAATAAAAACTTGTTTCTATGAACTGATTTTCTGTAATACATATTCATGCAATGAACAAGCCCATGTCCATAGCCAAGCCAATTTTAGCATAGTCTTGTAACATATTCACAAACCTTTTTTTCCTTTCAGCACTCCATTTCCCATTTGCCATGTAACAACATTTCAAAACAGAGGATTTATTTTCTTTTTTACACACATCTTCCACCCTTCTTCCACCCTTCTTAGAAAATAGTTTTAACTCCTTATCGTCAACTTGTTTTTTGTCATTGTAAAATTCTCATTCAGTAACCACTTATACTATGAAACGAGAACTCGTACCAGTTCTTTTTTTCTCTCTCCTAATTTTAGTAGCTATTTTTACCTCCGTTTCAAAAAGGGTTGATACCAGTATCACACATTTTCATTTTAAGGCATTTTTTCGGGCCTTTGAATTATCTTTGTCGTAAAATATTTTGTATTTCTATTTTCAAGTGTGTTTTTATAAATTTAACAAAATAGCATACATTTATAAGCAATTTATAATGAAAAACATATTCACTTTGCAATTTTTTCTATAAAATAAGACATTTTTATTGACAAAATTGTAAAAAAATCCAGAAAATAAACACATTTAAAACTATTTTCAAAGATATTTTTAGTATAAAAATGATACTATTTCATATTATTTTCAAGAAAAAAGGGCGATTCACATAAATTTAAGAAAAACTATACCATATATTTGTAAAAAACATATTAAACACATTATATATAGAAATTTTATTTCTAAAATAAAGTTTGAAAGTCAAAACATTACTAATATATCTTATCAAAAAATTGTCAAATTTAACATTTTCTTCAAGACATGAAACTAATCAAGAATATCATGCAAGCCAAATTCTTCATCAAAATTGGAATTTTCTGGAGCTTTGTTTTCCTCAGGGGCATCAATGTCCTTTTCCATTGCGTCTTCTATGTCTGCAAGATGCCCAAAGTGCCCCTTTCCAAACACCCCTCCTAATGGGGGTTGAGGCTCTTTTGACATCTTTGCCACAAGTGTTTCACTAAACTCTCCTTTTTTCAAACCAACTTCTTGCAGTTCATCTGGAAGAACTTGAATAGCATTAACTCTTTGCTTGATGTAATTTCATTGCAGTGGATCATTATTAATGGATATGCAATTTCTTCCTTTTTGTAAGGAGCATGCTATTGTTTTACCTAATCACCAAAAACAAAAATAAAGTTAAGTCAAATAGCATAAAGAAGAATACTTTAAAACAATAAAATATTAAAAAATAAAAAAAAAAAACAATAAAACTTGAAATATGCTTTCATATGTAATATGAGAAAATTTACCTGAACCCGAGAACAAATCTAAGACACAATCTCCTTCTCTTGAAAACGTATCTATGAGATAATTAATCATCGCATGTGGCTTTTGATAGATGTTTACAGTCACTCCTTTCAAATCCCTTTCCTCATATGCTAATTTTTTAACCATGGCATTGTAACTCAACAGTTGACTATATTTTCCTCCACTCTTTTCATTGATTAAAAGAGATTCATAAGTCTCATCTTTTGTCCAAGTTGCAAGATGTATGTTTTCAATATCACTCAGAAATGGATCGCTACTGGAGCTACGAATATTAGGCTTTTTCCTGTAACAAAAATATATAAAAAAATTAATTAACTTATCAATACATATAATTGATTTATAAATTCAAAAACTTGATAATATAGTGCAAATATATCACCAATAAAGTTGCTTCCTTGTTTTACCTTTACCCTTGAAGGATGTCAACAACCCCCCTAATTGTGTGTCTGAATGGAAAACAACAAATCTCCATAGTGGTGATGTTGTGACATATACAAATCCCAAAACCACTTTATTGAATGACTGGTAAGTATAAGGCTCACAATCATAAGTAGTGTTTCGGATATTGTATCCATGAGGGATATCTGCAATCACTAGTGCGTACTCCTTTTTAGGAACAAGATTTGCAATGTCTACACAATCACCTAAAATGACTTTATGTTGCATAGTGTCAAGCCCATTCCAAATATAATGATCAAGTGTATCATCAAATTCAATGTTTGCAAGACGTTGTCTCCTTTGTCATTCTATTTTGGCTCTTTGGATATGAATTTTGAAGGACTCTGGTACTCCATCTATACCCCTCTTTGGCATCTTCAAATGAAAATTTTCTCAATAAGTAATAAAATAGAAATGAATTGAATTAGCAAATAAATAAAATAGGATGTATCTTAGATCAACATGCCTGCTTGAATGCAACAAAAAATTGTTTTAAGGTTTCTATCGAGCTTGAGTCTAGATAGTTGCATTTGACATCATCCCAACTCTTCTCATTCAACATTATAACCATCTCCTCTTGTATTTTCATGTAGACCTTGTGACTAGACAATGAAACAATAAATGATTTTTACAATCATATATAATAATATAACAGAATACTTAGAACATAACAAAAATGTTAAACTAAAGAACAAAACATTGTACCATAAAAAAAAATCAACTTACTTGTCAAATTCGCTGCACATTTCCTCCATGGATAATTCACTTGACTTTACCCGTGATAGTATTGTAGCTATTAATGTTTAATCCTTCACACCTTGTATTGTTTTCCAAGGTGTAATAGTCATGTCTTCTGGCAGGCTCTTGACATCAGGACCTGTCTTACCACCGCTCCATGGAACAACTTTACTTTTTTTCACTTCTGATATTTTATGCCAATATTCTCCCACAAGCTAAATATTTCATCAATCAAATCCCATGTTTTACCAACTCTAAATGCCAACTGGAAATAGGCATCTACAGCTCTAAATGCATGATCACTTCCTTTGGCATTTTTTTGTTTCACATTATCCTCTTTAATAGGGATACCTATTTCCAAACAACATTGTCTCCGAAAACTTGCATCAACTCTAGATTTTTCCCCACCACATATTTGCGCAAATTCACTGTGGATAAATCTCACCCTTTGAATAAATGTCATTGTCAACCTATATTCACTATCTGTGTTATAATCCCATGCCAACAACTTTGCTTCTACATCTGTTAAACCATCATAAATGATGCATTTAACTGTTTCAAAAATAGGGTTATTGGTATATTCTTGCATCAACTCTCTTCTTGCCTCTGCAGAATGATTCCCCCCAAGAACATAATATTTGTAATTAAAACATCTTGTTTGATCAAATTCATCTTTAGTAGGAACATCTTTCGGGTCAACAAGGACTAGGTAGTCAACTACATGTGCATAGGGATTGTGCCTCATCAATGCTTTCAAGTTGTGAATATGCAAGTGATGTGGTTTTCTAATTCTAAATTTATCTTGCCCTTTTGTGGGTCTGTAAAGTTGATTCACATTCAACTCAAATGTATGTCCATTGTTAACCAATTTATCCCTCTGCAATCGATCTCGAATGGCATTTTGTGATGACTTGACAATGCCATCCTCTAGATCAGCACCTGTAGTAATGATGTCCCTACTGCCCCCAAAATTCTCACTCTCAGATTCAGGAATAACATTGGCTTTAATAACAACAAATCTCTTATTTTTCTAATTTGAAGGGGTTCCTTCTAAATCAACAATGCCTTCAATAGGAATCGAAACACCCTCAACCATATTTCTTTTACGATATTGTTTGTTACTCTTACCAACAGGAGTAGCAAGCTCATTCGCAACCATTTCAAAATGTTCATTTGGGCGAGATGAAGATTTAAATATAACTCTTCTAGGTACTTGATTTGATTGTCGGATGCCCTTTTCTCTTTGTGCTTGTACTTCTTCAGTTTGACCATTTGACACTTGTTTCTTCTTCCTTGCTTCTGGTCCCTTTTGAACAGCAGCATTAACAACATCCATAGGATTGTCCTCTATATAATAAATTCCATTCAACATTTTTGAAATCGACATGGAAAAATCCTGCAAAATAAAAACATTATCGTATTAGATCTATTACATTGTGATATCCAAGTTATAACAAAACCAATTTAAGAATAATATCAATATTCAAACTTACTCTCCCACTCTGAATCTCATGCACGACTCCTTGACAAAATTCTGTGAAATTTTCTTAAACATTATATTTTGAAATCTTCAAACAATATCGGATTTTGGAAAAGGTCCTCGCTTGTTTCACTTGTGCATAAACAATTTATGTACCAGCCATCACAAATATATCTCTCAACAGTCCCAATGGATGGTAATATGATTGAATATATGGAAATGCAAAAGAATATAAGTGAATACTTTCTGGTTTGCCTTGATATTTTTCCTTCAGATGCCAATGATAGTCTGATATGTCTTCTTCTCCTGCATGTTTAAATTCTCTAGCGTTCTTCATTTTTAAATCATCAAACTTAAAAACTTCGGCTTGAGGCTCAACATTCTTAGATGCCTCAACTATTTTTTTCGATGCAATCATCGTCGCTCTTGATCCAGAAACATTTACATATATCTTTCTTGATGCCATTCTCCCTATATCCAAAAGGTGGAATTTTAAAATACAATCAACAAACATTTAAATACCCCCCTACCCTCTAACCCCCCTAAACTATATAATAATAAAAAATTCAAACCTAAACCCCCCCTAACTATATAATACAAAATTTTAAAAATAAAAAATAAAACCTAACCCCCCCCCCCTAAACTATATAATACAAAACATTTTTAAAAAAAATCAAAACCTAACCCTCCTAAACTATATAAATCAAAATTTAAAAAAAAATAACCTAAACCCACTCCCCTAAATTACATTAAAAAAAAAAATTAAAATCAAACCCCCCTAATCTATATTTAAAAAAAAAAATCTAACCCCTATACTATATTAAAAATTAAAAATAAAAAAATAACCCCCCCCTGCGCCCCCTTCCCCTCCTCCCCCTTCCCCCTCCTCCTGTCGCCCCCCACCTTCCCCCTCCTCCTTCTCCCGCCGTTGCCTTCCCCATCCTCCCCCTCCTCCTCCTCCCTTCTCCCTCCGCGGGCCTTTGGCCGCTCGCTTGGGCGCCAATGGGTCAAGGAGGGAGAAGGGAGGAGGAGGAGGGGGACGGGGGAGCGGGCAGCAGGAGGAGAAGGAAGGGAGGGGGCGGTGGGAGGAGGGGGAATGGGGAGGCGGAGAGGGAGGAGGGGTAAGGAAGGGGGAAGGGAGGGGGGCACGAGCCCTCCGCTTGCTTGAGCTCCAAAGGGCCGCCTATGAGGGGTGTCCCTTTGGCGCCCAAGTGACCGAAGGGCTCGCGCCCCCTCCCTTCTCCCTCCTCCCCCCGCCCCCCCTTCCTCCGCCCTCCCTTCCTCCTCCTTCTGTCGTCGCCTTCCCCCTCCTCCCCTTCCTCCTCCTCCCTTGTCCCTCCACGAGCCTTTAACCCCTTGGCATCCAAAGGCCACGGAGGGAGGAGGAGGAGGAGGAGGGGGAAGGTGGCGGCGGGAGGAGGAGCAGGGGGAAGGTGGGGGGAGGAGGGGGAAGTGGGGGTGAGGGGAGGTGGGTGAAGGGGGCGCGAGGGAGGGGGGGTTTGATTTTTTTTTATTTTTTTTTTTTTTAATATAGTTTAGGGGGGGTGGTTTTGATTTTAATTTTTTTTTCATATAGTTTAGTTGGGGGTTGATTTTAATATTTTTTTTAATATGGGTTAGGAGGGTGGGTTTAGGTTATATTTTTTTTTTTAAATTGATTTTTTTTTTAATTTTGATTTATATAGTTTAGGGGGGGGTAGGTTTTAATTTATTTTTTAATTTCGATTTATTTTTTAAAATTTTGTATTATATAGTTTCTGGGGGGTGCGAGGAGGAGGGGCAGGCCAAAAAAAAAAATTGAACCCAAAATTAAAATTCGTGGGATAAGGGGGCAAGCCTTGCCTCGATTAATACTACATGAATTAAAAAAAAATACATTTAAAAAATTATATATATAACTAACCCGAAAAGTGGTAGATGCTTCTCTCTTGAAAGTGCTAGAAGCTCATCTCCACAATCTTCTCGTTCTTCTTGAAAGTTCTTTGTGAAAAATGTAAAAAAAAAAAAAATCAATAAAGCCATAAAATAAACATTGCCAAATTAATAAAGTCATAAAATAACCATTTCCAAATTAACAATAAAACTAACTAATTATAAAAAATAGAAAAAAAACACTAACCTTAAAAGTGTTACTAAATTGTTCCAAATTAAATGATGAATAGTAGGAAATGTAAATGGTTTATATTGCCTAGATTAGGTTGAACATTACTTGTTTTACAAATGTGGGATTAAAAAAATGAAATTAGTTAATGAATTATTATTAAATTTATATAAGATGGGTTTACATGAAATATTACTAATGTTATGAATGTGGTAGTTAAAAAAATGTAAATAGCCATTACTTTATTACGAATTGTATATAAATAATTTTACAAGAAATTTTACTAGACTTATATATCTGGGATAGAAATATGTAATTGGTTAATACATTATTTCAAAGTTTTTTATATCATAAATTCATTTTTTTACTAGTTTTATGAATGTGCAAGAAATGTGCGCTTTAGTTTTGTAGGGAAATTTTGGAGGGAAAATTTTGAACGAAAAATTTTGGAAGGAAGTTTTGGAGGGAAACTTTTGGAGGGAATTTTTTGGAGGGATATTTTCATTCTCATAGCTATAAAATTGTTGGTTGACAGTTGCACCATTCTACTTTTTGGTGAGGACTATGATAAAATTCCATTGTCTTATCTATTAATATTTTTCTATAATTCTATATTTTAGTGAGAATTCATGTACTCGTCTGAATTAAATTCCAATGTCAATGAAGAGTTGTATTGTTCATCTAGCCAAGATACTGTCGGTGCAAGCAATGCAATCAAGCATGTTCTTCAAGAACTTCCTAATTATGAATATTTTGAAGACACTAGTAATGAAGGGCAAGAATGTGATGATGATGAAGATATTCCTCCAAGTGGGGATCCTAAAGATAGTAAGCAAGATGATGACAATTTTCCTCCCAGCGAGGATTTTCAAGGCACCAATGATGATTTTCCTGAAAGCGGGGATTTCGATGGGACTAATGATGCTTTTGTTGAGCATGCATGTATAAATAATGTTGATGGTTTTCTTCATAGCAAGGAATCTAATGGGACGAATGGTGATTTTCCTTCAAGCAAGGATTTTAATGGAACCAATGATAATTTTCCTCCCAGCGAGGATTTTTATGAGACTGATGATGATTTTCCTCCAAGTGAGGATTTTAATGGGACGGATGATGATTTTGGTGAGGAAGAAGACATCAATAATGATGAAGATGATTTTCCTCCAAGCAAGGATTTCAATGGAACCGATGACGAGTTTCCTCCAAGCGAGGATTTATATGGCACTGCTGATGAGTTACCTCCAAGCGAGAATTTCAATGGAACCGATGATGACTTTCCTCCAAGTGAGGCACGGATGATTACTTTCCTCCAAGCGAGGATTTCAATGGCACTGATGATGACTTTCCTCCAAGCGAGGATTTCAATGGAACAAATGATGACTTTCCTCCAAGCGAGGATTTAAATGGCACCGATGATGACTTTCCTCCAAGGGAGGATTTCAGTGGCACCGATGAAGACTTTCCTCCAAGCGAGAATTTCAATAGCATCGATGATGACTTTCCTCCAAGTGAAGATTTCAATGGCACCGATGATTATTTTTCTCCGAGCGAGGATTTTATAATATCCATAGTTAGATATTCTCAATTAACTTGGGAGGAACCCGTAATTTTTGAAATAACCCACATATCCGTAGATATAAAAAATGATATATAAATTGATAAGATAAGATGATGTCTTTTACAAGATAGACTTTCTCGTATTTATAATTGTTTAAAGGGTGTCTAATGCAACTCTTCATAAAGAGTTACACCATTTCACTAATTAATTATATTATTATATTATTCTTGTTTGTTGTTATTATTATTATTATTATTATTATATATATATATATATATGTT
Source organism: Larix kaempferi (assembly GCA_027924585.1). Lineage (NCBI taxonomy): Eukaryota > Viridiplantae > Streptophyta > Pinopsida > Pinales > Pinaceae > Larix > Larix kaempferi. Next base: position 14,840,020 of record BSBM01000444.1, on the reverse strand, counting down.
GATGTTTATTTTATTATTATTTTATTCATAACATTGCCTCTCTCTTAGAAAGGCTTTGTCCTCAAAGCCTTATAACGTTGTCGCACCGTTCCTTGTGACGTCGTAGCTGATGAAACATGTCGATACGAACTTCTAAGTGTAGAACATAAATTCTGATATGTTGACGGATCAATCCAGCCAAAATTGATTTGTTGCCGACTGTTGGGATTCTCTATTGGTCTGTTGTCAAGAGCTTTTAGAACATTAGTACCATTATCTTTTGACAATTCCCACTTTTTAGGATACTGATTTATATGGTTGGGGTGTTGATAGGGAGTTATTGTTGTTTGTTTTTTTACAAGATTGTCTTCTTTCTGAACTGTGACGAGGACTGAATTTGTATTTGATTCTTTTTTCTCAACGTAGATTTTTTAGTCCAAGGGCTTTGATGTCCTCTTTTGAATTTGCTCCAACTTATTGTCTAACGATTCTTTTTCTTTTTTAAGATTTTGGGTCATTTCTTCTTGTGCTTTCTTATCATCTTTAAGCTTCTGAATTTGATCCATTAGATCTTGTTTGTGCTTCTTGAGGTGACCATTTTCGTCAATGTTTTCTAATAGTTTCTTCTGAAGATCTTGATTCTCCTCTTCTAGCTTTTGATTCCGTTGTGCTTTATCCTTCGTCTTTTTTATTTGAAGAAGCAATTTCTGATTATGATCTCTTAAACGAGAGATCTCTTCTCCTTTATCTGTGACGATTTTGTCGAATTCTAACTGCATCTTTTGATTTTCTTGTGAAATGACCATGGCAATATCCTTGAAGCCTTTAGATGCCACGATTTTTTGAATCTAACTTCATTCTAACATCCGGTAGTGTGACTTGCTTCTTCTTATACGAAAACGTTAAAAAAAATTTCTTCATATTTAAGATAATTGTCTCCAATGTTTCCATCCAAGATAAGCCAAGAATGATGTCAACTTCATTTAGATAAATAGTTGTAACATTGAATTGGGATGTGAACTTATATTCATCAATTTCCAGTTGTAAGTCCCTAATTGCATATTTCTTCTTACCCCATTTATCTTTCTTTTCGATTATACTTATTTCTAGGACGAATAATTGATTTGCCAAGCCGACGTTAATATGATTTTCCTCGATGGTTGGGAAAATAGCGATGCTAATAGGCTTTCTTTGAATAATCCCTTCAAGTTTTAGTATGTCAACGGCTGCCTTTGAGTGTGTCTTCTGGAATCTTTCCCTTTTGTAACACTAAGACTCCATTTTTTTTCCAAATAATAATTATTATTATTAAAAGATAATAATTATAATATTATTAATAAATATAATATAACAATTATTATGATAATAATAATATAATAATTTTTTTTGGAGTTGAAGGATAATAAAAAATGGTGTGGATTGAGTGGTTGGGAGGAATGATTGTTACCTTCCCCACCTAGGTTCAAATCTTACTTTTGGTTTGTTCTTAGGGAATAAAACCAAACTCAATTCTCACAAAACCACGTGCACCTTAAAACCATGTGCGGTTTCACTTCTTACTTTTACTTTTTACTTCTACTCACTTCTAAACTTTACTTTTACTTTTTTTTTTTCCTTTTTTCTTCTTCTCACCTTTTTTTTTTTATTTCTATATTCTATTTTATTCTTTTTTACTTGTCTTTCTTTTCTTCTTTTTATTTTCTTTTACTTTTGTCTTTTTCTTTCTTTCTCTTTTTTTCTTTTTTACTTCTTTGGGCCACGGGCTAGTTTTGGACAAGGTCCTAGATTAGTGGCTACAAGCCTGGCTCTGATACCAATGTAATATCCATAGTTGGATATTCTCAATAAGTTAGGGTTGAACCCATGATTTCTAAAATAACCGACATATCCGTAGATATAAAAAATGATATATAAATTGATAAGATAAGATGATGTCTTTTACAAGATAGACTTTCCCGTATTTATAATTGTTTAAAGGGTGTCTAATGCAACTCTTCATAAAGAGTTACACCATTTCACTAATTAATTATATTATTATATTATTCTTGTTTGTTGTTGTTATTATTATTATTATTATTATTATTATATATATATATATATATATGTTGATGTTTATTTTATTATTATTTTATTCATAACAGATTTCAATGGAACCGATGATGATTTTCCTCCCAGCGAGGATTTCAATGGCACCGATGATCATTATGTTGACGATGAAGCTACATAAGATGAAGACAATGATTCTCCTCCAAGTGAGGATGTTACAGGAACCAATGATGAAGACAATGATTCTCCTCCAAGTAAGGATTTTATAGGCACCAATGATGTCAATGTTGAATCTCAAGAGTTCCCTTTCAGTGAAAAATTTAGTGGCACCACTATTGTTGATGGTCACATTGATCTGTCAACAATTAATCAACGTATTAGTGATCATGACAATAATTTTCATATTGAATTTGGTGATGAGATTTTCAATGAGGGGGGTCATATGCATCACAATTAAAACATTCATTCTAATGAGGATGTTGTTGCAGACATAATGGTCCAGGAAATGCAACGACACAATCCAATAATGAGCAAGATAAAGTGTGGGACTAGACCTTTTTATGTCAATCCAAAGCATTCCAGTTATACAAGTTCTAGGAAAGAATTGCTCACAAGTCCAAGTTTCGTTACTCATTTGATTTCGAGTGAGTGTTGCCACAAAAGTTGTTTGAAAGGTATAGGCTACAATTATGCCTTGGAGAAAAGGAAAATGTATTTATCAATAAACAAAAGTATGCAAAATTCATATTTAATGGGGTGCATGATTTCTACAAGGATAGGTTATAATTATCGCATTGAAAAAGTTCTTCTTTGTAGAATGGCATTCAAACAGATTCACTCAATTGGTAATCTTCGATTATCAAGAATCCAAACAAGACTGGAAAAGGATCCTTCATTTTATTCTGATGATTATCAGGGACAAATCACTGGGCCATCAACACACATTGCAATATCATGGATGCATGATTTCTTTTCCAAGCATGGAGAGAGTATACCAAATAGAGAAACAATACACATTCCAGATAATTTCACAAGGCATGAAATCTACAGCTTATACAGGGATTATGTTCAAGGTGGTCAAGGAAATGACAACTTCATCAGATATGCATATTTCATAAGAGTATGGAAAAAAAAGTTCAACAACGTCTGCATTCCAAAGAGGTCAAGGATGGGGGTCTACAGTACATGTGCTTCTCTTAAAGAAAGAAGGGATAGAAAGAGGTATGTTTACAAATTTGTTTTTTTTTAGATAAATGTCAATTATTAAAACTAGTTATCAATATTTTTTTGTTATGTTGTTTGTAGATTCCATAATCAATGCACTATAAGAACATTGCAATCAGCAATCAAATGAACGACAAAAGTTGTACAAACATCGCAAGAAGTGTTATGATGCTCCACATAAGTATATGGGTTTGATAATTGATGGCATGGATCAGAAAAAAAACACTCTTGCCACATTTTGTCCATGTGCCAAAGAATTTAAAGGAGAAAAATTTCATTCAGTTTCACTTGGTTGGGTGTATGGTTTTTAATGGTGAAATGTTTCCAAGGGTTTACTTTACAGCTCCAAATATTCACAATGATGCAAATTTTACCATCACCATTATTCACCATCTCCTTACTCATTGGCCTGGTGATATTCCTGAAGTTCTATATCTACAATTGGACAACAAAAGCCGAGAAAACAAAAGTCAAGTCGTGTTTGGTTATCTAAGCATGCTTGTTGAATTGGGAATTGTTAAAAAGGTAAAAGTTGGTTTCCTTCTTTTTGGGCATACGCATGATCATATTGATCAAATGTTCAGCCATTTTGAAAGGACATTGAGAGGAAAAAAGTTGGGAGCTTACCATCATTGATTGAAATTATAAGAAAAGCATACCATCTAGAGCCTATTTTACAGAAATTGGAAGAAACTGTTGACATGCGAAGATTTATGTTTGGATCGCATGGTGAAGAAAGGTGCAAGTGCATTGAAAAACTTAATCACATTAGCTTTCAGCATCAATTTCGTATAAAAAATATTGATGGAAAAACATTCATGTGGGGCAAGAAGTACTCAACTAGCACAGAATGGGGGCCTTCATCAGGTTTGGTATTTCTGAAATTTGTCCCAGATCGTCAAATGTATGCTTCAAATTTATTGTTATTGCATTCATCTACGGAGATTCATAATGCAAGGTGACATAGTAGAGATGTTGATTCTTCTCAATGCTTGGAAGAAATCAAAAAGTCTATCGAAGATACATATGAGTACTTTGATGTTGTTGATTCTGTTTGGTGCGAGTATTTTTTCATGGAGCAGAGTGACATAATTTCAAACTCTACAAATGGAGATATATATTTGAAGTCTCCATTTGCTTGGCCACAAATTTTATCAAATGAAAATGAGGTAACAAATGTTGAACCTCGAGGTGTTGAGTTTTCTCAAGTAGAGGAAAGAGAAATGTATATTGGCTCTAGAAGATCATCCGAAAAGCATAGAGAGATGGAAGACCCTTACAGGGGCTCAGTACAAGATATCGAGGGTTGCATGATTGCAGTTTTGGATACAGATGTTGCACGTCATTATCCCTTCTGGATTGCAAAAGTTATGAAGGTCAATAAAGAAAATGAACAAGTAATATCAGTAGAAGTACATTGGTATGCAACAGATACACACCCATTTGATGGTGTGTACAACGCAAAGATGGTGGTTGAGAAAAAGGTTTGCAGAAAGAGAAAAAGAAAGGGTCAAAAAATAAATCATCGCCGCATTGACATCTTGAAATTAGAGGAAGTTGATATACTTGTTTATGATTTCAAGTTGACAAAGAAAGACACTCTTTGCTCCAAGACTGGAGATATTATCAAGAGGTCGCTGCCAAAACAAGAAGTTGCAAGATGGGAGTTTGTTAAAACAAGTCGTAGATCCCAAAGGAATATGACATCTGAAATGATGGGAATATATGTAGACTTAGATGGTGCACCCATTGATAATAGAGAAAAATATGGGTCATCTACGTCTTCGTCCAGTCCTTCATCTGCAGAAAATGTAGATTCTGATGGGGTGTCAGAATCCATGGATGAATTTGAATAATTTCACATGAAGCATTTTAGATGTTTTTTATTAGTATGATGTTTGTAATTGAAACTCGAAAGGAATTTTTGAATATTTACATTAATCATTTGTTCTTGTATGGTCTAATATATTTTTTCATTAGGAATCGCCTCATAATTTCTGTGTTTTATATGGTTAGAGTGGTCAAATTATTTATGAATTTTGTTTTTGTTTAATATGCAAGTTTCAAAAAAGTTGTGATTTATCTCTTGAAGAAGAAAAAAAACTTTTTCCAATTTAGGGGTTGATTTTACAGTTTTTGTAAACAACAGTATGGGATGTTTAAGCCATGGCTCTATTTTTTACCCTAAAAAAAACGTGTATACTGGTATCAACACTTTTCTATTTGGGGGGTGTTTTGGTTTTTTTTTTCAAAAAATCATCGTTTTTATGGCTAGAGTTCTCATTCATCGTATTAAGTTCTCGTTCCATAGTATAAGTGGTTCAGTCATAATTAATCCCATATTCTACTTGTTTTATGTGTTCGAAATTGCACTAGATATAAGGGTTACTCAAAATTAAAAATGCTTTTGTGTCACCTTTCCAATGTACATGTGCAGAGTGCAAACTACCAATGATTCAAAGCACAACATTATGTACTTTTTGTAACCGAGAAACACCTGCAACATATGAACATATTTTACAGTGCAAGCTGAAAATGGATCAGGGGATCATTGAATGTACTCTTCGAGAGGCACAACTCAAAGAATAATGCGCACCTGTTGCAGCTATATCATATCAGCAATATTGTAAAATTGTTTCCTCGACCATTCATCACCTACACAAATTCAATCAACAAGGCCTCTACACTTTGGCGATGAACAACAGAATTATCGACTGTAAATAATACTGAGCGGGAGGTCTGCTCAAATACCTTTTCCTTTGCAAATGTTTCAAATTTTTTCAGATATCTTCACTTTCTATTTCATTTTTTTTGTCAAAGTTTACATTTTCCAAATCGATATTTTTGATACTTTATGAAGTTGGGTTTGATGCTTTGGTCATTTCCTTCCATTCATGATTTTGGCTTGCAACATGTTGTATACAGGTTTCCTTTTACCTGAAAACGACATTTTCCATAGACCCCCCCTACTATACAAACAACCACTTTTCCAATTGTCTTGTCTATGTATATGTTTCGTTGTTAGAGCATCCACAATTTATTCTAGCTTCTGTACCTTAACATTTCCTGGACTTTTCTCTTGTAGAAAAACATTTGTGAGCTTTGATGAAACAAAGTTTACATACTAGTCAAATACTCTTCCTCCTATTTTATTCAATTTGAATTTGTACCAACTTCTTGAACAGTCCAACGAAAATGTGTTATTGTTGCTTGTCAACTACACATGAATAATTTCCTGACATATATTGCTTCAAAAAAAACTTTCTACATATTGCAAATATTTTCCTTCAACCCTAGCTATCTCCATGTGAAACTTGTCCATCTCTTATATTGTTTCATATAACATCATTCTATTACAAAATCAATGACTTGCATCTTCTTATTGACATGAAATATTTCAATGTTTTTTTTCTCCAGGGGCTTTCCATTGACGTAGTTGATTTATCTCACACATTCTTCTCCCATGCACATAGTACTATGTTTACCTATAGACGTATTTGCCATGTTTTAAATCACATGCCATTTTTTTCATTGTCAAGTACATAATTGATCAACTACAATGAGTGCATAGTTTACTTACTTTGCGCAGTTAGATTTATCCACTACCTTAAATGAACCTGGATTTTAAAAAAATGTTACATTTTTCCCATATTTCGGGTATTTCTGTTTGACTGCTCATTCATTGGCTTAATTACTTTGTCTTTAATATACATATTAACATTTAGATAATCTTCCCTGGTGCCTTGCAACTGCATTATATATATATATATATATAGTTTGCAGGTGCAGCATGTATATGCAATGTTCCTGGCATTGGAAATATTTGGTCTCTTTACAGGAAAAAAACACTAAATAAATCTGGAATCTTTTACTAAAACTGCAAAATAAAAGAAAAAAAACCACACAGCTTTGGCATACTACAACTAGAAGCTACAACTCTCATATCCATTGACTTCTAACCACAGAGAATGATCCAAATACATGAGAACCTCTACTCTTTTCATTTTTTCATTGTCTAGTGCTATTCATTTTTGTTGATGCTTTGTTTTCTTTTAAGCCATGGAAGCTGATTAGAAATTTGCATGTTTCCCAGGCATAGAATCATGTCACACCCCACACCTTCAGCTTCCTCAACCTGAAGATTAAATGTCCACTACTTTCTCCAAAGCCCTGGAAAAAAAAACAATAATAATGATTACTGTCAAAAACCAGCTCCTTAACAAAAATTATGGAAAAGGATTTCTTGCATTCCTTCTATCAATGAAACAACCTATGTAAATGCACATAGTGTATGCCTTGACAGTTTTTCTATTTTTCGGCTTACATTTGTTTCCATATTCTAACATTTCTTTAATCACATATAGTTAGACTATGAAACGTTTCATTTCTAAGTTTATTGATTACGTTATCTTATCTACCTTTGATGCAAAACATTATCAGCATTGTGCCTTGCACAATCCATTTGTCAAAATACTTTGATTTCTAAGCAGTTATAAGTAACACTGCAGATACTTTATAAAAAAAATCATCCTAACTTGATCTTCAAACAAAGAACATGTTGAAGTAAACTGATTGTTGATTTGCATAACTGGTGGTTGCAGTAGTCCTTTCTTCATACTTATTTAAATTGTTTTGCAATGTTTCATACAAAATAAAAAATGATTGCTAATTCTTTTTTTGCTCCAAATGCAGGGAAAGAAGATCATAACTTATGTTGCAGCATCGATCTTGTCACTTTAAGGTGGAATTTTTCAAATGACTGCGCTTTTTTGGCATCTACAACACTCGAACAGCTGTTGTTGCTGAGTCTTTCTTTAGTTGTCTTTGGCATCTGCTTTCTATCACTTTAGTTGATTTGGAAACAAAGTATACTGAGCCATGTTTTTTTTGTTGATATTATGCCATGTTTGAAAAAAATCTTCATAGATTTGATCAAATACTTAGAAAAAAAAAAGACTCAAGCTTTTGTCTTTAAACTATGCAACATCATTTTCTAAATATGTGCGGACTTCCAATTTTGGGAAATATATAATCATTAACTTACCAAGTTCTTCCTTTGTGCTTACCTCTTTTCCTGTTTTAAAACTAAGTTATTTTCCTCTTTCCATATGGCATAGCTACTTTGCCCATGCAAATGACTATAATTTTCTGCTATTTTCATTATTCTCTAATTATTTACATGTCAAATATAGTTGTTCAGATCTTAATATCTTTAGATGTTCAATATAGTTATTGCATTTTCTTAATCGATCCTTATTTACATTTTAGTTATTTGTTTATATATTAGTTCTCCATTTGCATGTTAATTATTTAGATGTTTTTCATCTCAATTCTTTTTCTTTAAATATTATTTTGTTCAAGATAAGTGGAAACGTAGTGGCAACTACAAGTAATGTTTCTTAATAACAATCCCAAGATCTGTGGAACTTTCTTGCACAAAAGATACTGATGACATAATTCAAATTTGTCTTTAAACTATGCAACTTCAATTTCTAAATATGTACATACTTCCAATTTTGAAAAATATATGGTCATTAACTTACCAAGTTCTTCATTTGTTGCCTACTCACCTCTTTTCCCGTTGTAAAAGTAAGCTTTCTTTCTCTTTCCATATGGTACAGCTACTTTGCCATGCAAATGACTATAATTTACTATTGTTTTCATTGTGCTTTATTTATTTACATGTCAAGCATTATTGTTTAAATCTAAATATGTTTAGATATTCAACAAAAAAATTGCTCATTTTCATTCCATTGGAAAGAGCCTTTTTTCCGGTAATTACATTAATCACGTTGTTTTGCATGTACAATATTTGATAGATATCTTATAATTGCCTCTTACTGAAATAACCATAAAAGACACTTGTCTTTCAAACAGTTGTCTGGTTTTTTTTGCCACTAGATGATTGCTATTATCTTATTCAAATCTACCTTGACACTTGCTTCTGGAATTTTGTAATGCAACTATTCCACGTCATTTTCATTTACGGTGCGTTGAAGATGCTTTTGCATATTTTGCAATGATATTGAGCTTTCTTCAAAATATTCCATATTTGTTCCAAATTATTGATTCAGTTTCCTTCAAAATATTCAATACTTGTCTCACCGTGTTTTCTTCTATTTGCTTCATTTTGCTTCATTTTTCCAAAGACAATAATATGGCCTTGTTTTTATCTCTTCACATGGTTATTGCGATGAATAATTGTCCTCTTGCATTGACTTGTATAGTTACTCATTTTCATTTACGGTGCGTTGAAGATGCTTTTGCATATTTTGCAATGATATTGAGCTTTCTTCAAAATATTCCATATTTGTTCCAAATTATTGATTCAGTTTCCTTCAAAATATTCAATACTTGTCTCACCGTGTTTTCTTCTATTTGCTTCATTTTGCTTCATTTTTCCAAAGACAATAATATGGCCTTGTTTTTATCTCTTCACATGGTTATTGCGATGAATAATTGTCCTCTTGCATTGACTTGTATAGTTACTCACATATTCTTCTTTCACTTGTACATTAAAAAACATTTATCTTTAAATTTCCATCTTTTCCTTTACCATAGTCTAAACACAATGTCCAAATGCAGGTATTTACATATGTGATTATGAAATTAGGCCGCAAAGACAGAAACAATCACTTGTTGATATCGAAATTGATTTTGTAGATTGAAACTTCCAACGATGAATTCCTATTTGTCTCTTGCATTGACATAGTCTACTTGCACTTTTTGGAAGCAGCACATCAATATTTTCCCATTTACTTGACTTCACCAAAACAGTTGATGTTTATAAAACAAGTTATATTGTAATATGATTTTTTCCTTGTGCATTGACATCATGGGGGCTTCAATCAATAAACCGCTATCATAGCACGTTCATTTGTGGCATATGAAACAATACCCGTAATTTCACTAAATATTGGAAAATACCTTCCAAAATCATTTTTTTTTAACCCCCTCCCAATAGCCTTCCCAATTTAAAAAAACCCCTATTTTCACTAGATATTCTATGTATCAATTTTTTCATTGACATTTTTTATACCCCTTCATATTTCTACCTAGTATATTGATATGATACCCCTCTTATGACCCCGCATGCATTCTACAATGCACCTTGCTTCTTTCGATGTATATTGTGGATGCACATTACTTCACCCACAATGCAATTACTCAACCACATATCATTATGATTTGCAATATCTAATAGTCTAATGAAGAGATAGGAGATCACTTCTTGTATGTCACTAGAGCCAATGCACATAGTACAACATCTAGATTGCACGTTGCAGTTCCCCAATCGATGACTAAGCTTGTTGTGGGCTAGGTATCCAAGCCCCCAGGGCCTGTAACAAGCTCTAGGAGGCTGACTAAACCTCCCAAGGCCTGTAATAGGCACGGGTCATTGGGTATTCAAGCCCCCAAGGCCTATCGAGGGCCTATAACAGGCTCTGGAGGCTTAGAGCCTCCCAAGGCTATTGGTAACAACTGGCTGAGTGCTATTGGTAACAATTGGCTGTCAATGACCACTGTCTCTCGACTATGATCAACTGGAAACCCACTTCACCACGAAACCCCTGGCCTCAAGCATGCCTCAAGACGTGATTTCCCTGCGTATTGATAAGCCCAAGCCTTTCCTCAACCCGATTTCTCATTCGGCTGTGATCCCTCCATCTCCATTTGGCGGATATTTGTCAGCTCGCCCATATAAAAAAGACCCCAAAGTATTTTTGTATTGTTACATTAAATAAAAAAACCCTTTGACCCTTAATATACAAGCAATATAATTTTTAGGTTTTCATGAATATTTAATACCACAATATGAATGAACGTGATATTATATTGCCTTCTAGTGAAGCCCCCGTGATTGACATATTTAATTTTTGAATATTCAAAACAATAATCCTATACATGTTTTTTGCACTGGCATTCATATTCTGCAGTTGCCATCTACATTGGCAACATTGCTTATTGTTTTTAAACAAGTTATATTATACTATACTTTTCAGATGTTATTGTATTTGAGCCTATACATACATAGATTTTGCACCAATTTTAAGCCAACAGAAACAATGCATCTTTCATTTTGATTGATTTTCATTTTGTAGTGGATAAATACTTTCTCCTAGACAAAGCTTTCTTTGTATATGGTAATTTGGTTTTTGTTAGCAAACAACTATCATATCAAGACATGAAACTTGAACACAACATTGCATTCTCACGTTTCTACTTTAATTGCATGGCTAGAGACTCTTTGTAAAATTCCAAATTTTTTCAATGTACATTTCCATTTTTCAATCACTTGTTTTGGCCTGCTTCTATCGCCGCATTCTCTTTTGCTCTCAAAAAACTTTGTTGAATTTTATTTAGTCTTCATCACATAAAATCCTACAGTTGAAAGCAAAAAAAAAGGATCATAAACAAATATTGTTCATTGTTTATTGTAAATAATGAATCATTAACAAATATTGTATGTTGTTGTTTTAAACAATATGACCACTTATCAATTCCTAAAATTAATATATGTGGTCAACAAAACTTCATAAATACAATACATATAGCCAACACAACTCCGGCCAATGCAGTGCAATGTCAGAAACATTGCCACCACGTGGCTCTTATTTAGACATTAATTTGGGTCATTCTCGAAATAATGGATTCCACTTCTTACTTACACATTGTTATATATATTTTATATGTTCATAACTTTTTTAAACATGGTTTGGGGAAACAATGTGATGTATTCTATTTAAAGTTTGGAATTTCAAAAACATTTTACTTTAGAAAGAAAAAAAATTATTTTAACAATATATGAAGGTAAATCTGATTTTGCAGTTGATTTAATGACAAATATAATTGATTTTCTAGTAAAGAAGGTAAATCTGTTTATATAAGTTTTTGTTTTGGTAAGCCCTGATTGTAATCTCTTAAAATATTTAAGAGAACACATGGATGAAATATCTTTATGTCATGATTGTAATCTCTGAAAAGAGAACACATGGATGAAATATCTTTATGTTGGAAAAGATTTAAGTTTTTTTTATCTTTTTATGTCCCCGAAGGGGAACATAAATGAATCGTCGGGTGCCTATTATTGTGGGCTATGGAACCTATAAATTTACCCTAGAGCTATAGTTTGGCTATAGTTTGAATATGCTATATTAAATCCAGTTTTTTTAAAATGGCATTTTTTAAAAATATGATTGGTTGTAAAACAATGACGCCAGCCTAGTTTTTCCCATCCCAAGAGGGGGCGGCGGGCTGGCGTCATGGTGGTTTCTGGGTTCCGTGCAAGGAGTTGGAGAGTTCGTATTGGAGAATGGCGTGTAGATTTATTGTTGATAGCGAATACATTTATTGCTTGTGTAACCATATTATAACCCAATGCATTGAGCGTATGGGTGGCGAGTGGTTACATCGCTCAACGCATTACATGGATTATTGACAATCTATGCATGGTATGGCCACCAGTAAGCCGATTCCATATATCGATGCGTTGCATTAATAGTGGACAGAGTTTTCGGTACAGGCTAGAGCCTTATTAATGAGCGGTTTAATTGTTGTTTTATTGTTTATTATTATTGTTAAACAGGTGACGTAAGCCGTCTTGGGCTTTGATATTTTTGATTTTATCGTGCACATAGCGTTTGGTATTAATAGCCAAGGTTTTCATAACAATACAACTCGTAAAATGTGACCGAGGATGTGAGTCACCACCCTCCCGCTGGAGTTCTTAATAAATGTTAATAAATAGTGTTATGATGACAGCGTCAAATCTTTGTACTACCATGACCTTTGGCTGTGCGGAGAGGCTTCATCCTGTTGCATTGTCTGGGAGGCATTAACAGATGAATCGTAGAAATTGTAGCCGATAGTCGTGGAGGAGACAAAGGGCGTGAAAGGTCTCGGCTTGGAGGTCTATCAATTTTTTGTGATGCAGTCGAGTTACAGTGTTGGCAAATAGAGCTTCTAACAGGAGCTAGATCCGTGTCGAAGAAGCGCATGTCATAGCTTTGGGGTTTGGCTGATTGCAGAGGCGTAGCTTCATATCGACATCGAACTGAGACTTTGATTCTTGTTTCTGGTAGGTTTGGTCACAGTAAATCATACACTTAGAATGTTTTTTAGTTACTTATCTATTGATTGATAAAAATTTCCCTGGTTTAACTTATGTGTTGTACGTGACGGCAGGTTGCATCGAGGTTACAAAGGCGCAGCTTCATATCGACGTCAAATTGAGACTTTAATTCTCATTTCTGGTAGGTTTGGTTATAGTGAATCATAGGCTTGAACTTATTTTTGCTTGCTTACCTATTGATTCATAAAAATTTCGCTGGTTTAACTTATGTCTTGTACGCGATGGCAGGTTGCATCGAGGCTACAAAGGCGCAGCTTCGTGCCGACATCGAATTGAGACTTCAATTGTTGTTTCTGGTAGGTTTGGTTACATTGAATCATACACTTAAACCGTTCTTTACTCGCTTACCTATTGATTCATAAAAAATTTCGTCGTTTAACCTATGTCTTGTACGTGATGGCAGGTTGCATCGAGGTGTTCAAACTGCGTAGAAGCACGTGCTGCTCCTCGGGTAAGAAACAAACTGTTTGCTGTAGGTTTTCTACGTTTGTTAGAAATGAAATCAAGAGTGAAAAAGACCCTCAAGTTCTGAGCATCCCACACCAGTTGGTAGCTGCGATCCAACTTGTGCAATTGACAATAGTTCTCTAGGCTCTGAACCTGATTATTTCTGCTTGCTCGTTTGGGTCGTGCAAATGAGTCGTCGTGTAGAGTAGCTAGAAAACGAAAGCTCATAATAAGTGGTGTGGTAGTCTCAATCGTATCATCCTTCCCTGGTAGTAGATGTTGATCACTGCCATTGGTTCGTTGGTAGATGTTCTATCTATCAGCGGTACTAGATGCTCTCCATTCTTAGTTCCTTCCCTCAGATGGTGGTATATTTACTCTGATTGCATTCCAATCCATTGCATTTATTGCATTCTATCCGTTGCTTGTAGGTATAAGTCATTTTATCAGTTTAAAGGATTCCGTCGAAAGGTGGGAAGCATAGATTGCGACGGATGACATTGCGTATAAATAATATGCCCTCCAACGTAGGTTGTTCAGTAGCGCTTCTTTATTTTTGCAATAAAAAATAGATTAAGCCCTCTTCCTGCTAATATCATTGTTTAAAGCACAAGCCCTAAGGAAAGTCCTGCTAGATCATAACCTTCAATTTAGCAAGGCAGGCTTTATAGACCGGCTCACTTAACCTACCCCAATTACGTAATGCCCCAACCTTACAGCGCGTTGGATCGCATGGGAGGTGCAACCTTAAATATGGCAAATAAGCTATTTTGATGGGTCGTGCAAATAAGTCGTCGTGTAGAGTAGTTAGAAAACGAAAGCTCATAATAAGTGGTGTCTTATTATATACGTAATAATAGAAAGGTGATTCTTAAAGAATATAAATGCCGAGCGGATGGTTGGGAGAGGTGTCTGTGGGTCATCATTTCTGTGAGAAAGGGCGCTAAGGGCAATAAATGCACCCATGCCTATGGGCACAATCCCAGCGTCCGTGGCACCTGCAAGCATGATGTCTGCTTCACCTCTACAAATATTGGACTTAAACTGTTCTTTACTTGCTTAGCTATTGATTCATAAAAATTTCGCTGCTTTAACTTATGTCTTGTACGCGATGGCAGGTTGTATCGAGGTTACAAAGGCGGGGCTCCCTACCGACATCGAATTGAGACTTGGATTCTTGCTTCTGGTAGGTTTGCTTACAGTGAATCATACACTTAAACTGTTGTTTACTCAGTTATCTATTGATTCATAAAAATTAGTCGTTTAACTTATGTCTTGTACGTGATGGCAGGCTGGATCAAGGTGTTGAAACTGCGTACAAGCAGGTGCTGCTCCTCGGGTAAGAAACAAACTCTTTACTGTATGTTTTCTACGTTCGTTGGAAATGAACTCAAGAGTGAAAAAGACGCTTGAGTTGTGAGGATGCCACAGCGGTTGGTAGCTGCGGTCCAACTTGTCCAATTGACAATAGTTCTGTAGGCTCTGAACCTGGTTATTTGCCTATTATTCTAGGCTGTTGAACGTAGAAATTTACCCTAGAGCTATAGTTTGGATATAGTTTGAATATGCTATATTAAATGCAGTTTTTTAAAATGGAATTTTTTTAAAATATCGTTGGTTGTAAAACAATGACGCCAGCCTAGTTTTTCCCAGCCCAAGAGGGGGCCGCGGGCTGGCGCCATGCTGGTTTCTGGCTTCTGTGCAAGGAGTTGCAAACTTCGTAATGGAGAAAATCGTTTTCTTTTATCGTTTGATAGCAAATAAATTTATTGTTGATAGCGAATACATTTATTGCTTGTGTAACCACATTATAGCCCAATGCATTGAGCGTATGGGTGGCGAGTCGGCGAGCTTATCCTAGCCCTCACACCATGGGTTTGGAACTTAGTTAAAGCAATTTCGATTGCATACATAGTAACTTGGCATCTTATTATTATTATTACCATATAACTGTACCATATTGATACTAATACCTAACACACAGATGTATATAATCAACGCATTACATAATCAAAGGATTAGACATGAATCGGGCCTGCCGATAATTTTCAATGTCAATTTGTAAAGTATTGGGTACTACAAACCATTGAATGTACTATATATGATTTGATTTGTCTATATTCAATCATTTATAATTATAAACATACTGGTTACCATAAAAGGTTACATGGCTCAACGCATTACATGGATTATTCACAATTTATGCATGGTATGGCCACCAGTAATAATTGAATTGTTGTCGATTCCATATATCGATGCCTTGCATTAATAATGGACAGAGTTATTGGTATAGGTTAGAGCCTTATTAATGAGCGCTTTAATTGTTCTTTATTGTTTATTATTATTGTTAAACAGGTGGCGTAAGTCGTCTTGGGCTTTTATAGTTTGATTTTATCATGCACATTGCATCTGGTAATAGACAAGGTCTTGATAACAATACAGAGTTTAAACTCGTAAAATGTGAGCGAGGATGTGAGTCACCACCCTGCTGCTGGAGTTTTTAATAAATGTTAATAAATAGTGTTATGATGGCAGCGTCAAACCTTTGTACTCCCATGACCTTGGGCTGTGCGAAGGGGCTCTAGCATGTTGTACTATATGTGAGCCGTTAACAGGTGGATGGTAGAAATTGTAAGCGATAGTTATGTGGAAGACAAAGGGCGTGAAAGGGTTTATTCTACGATTTTGTTCTGGTGGATCTGGGGTTGGGGGTCTATGAATTTTTCTCATACAATCGAGTCACAGTCTTAGCAAATAGAGCTTCTAGCACCAGCTAGACGCGGGTTGAAGAAGCCCATGTCATAGCTTTGGGACTTGGCTGATTACAAAGGCATAGCTTCATACCGACATCGATTTGAGACTTCAATTCTTGTTTCTGGTAGGTTTGGTTACAATGAATCATACACTTAAACTGTTCTTTAGTTAGTTACCTATTGATTGATAAAAAATTTCGTGGCTTAACCTATTGAAACATGGAAGTCTCATGTTGACTATAGTCATTTTTTACACAGTACGTGGGGTATGGTATTAACGGAAGTCTTAAATATATAGTTGTGTTTCAACTATTACGGCACCAATTCGTATTGCAGATTGGCCATAGCGTACTAGAGGGTTAAAATCTTAAATAGTTAAATGGACACCTTCTCAAAACTAAAAACTTTCATATGTAGGGTTGACAACTTAACTACACAATAAAAGATCAAATAATGCGAGATCGGGTCTCAAAACTATTAAGCATAACTTATATGAGATAAAAAAAAATACCAAATTGCTTGCAATGCACATGGGATGGAGCTCAAATCATGAAGGGAGGTGCCGAGTGAGTCCATCTAGTAAAGAAATTAATCGAACTCCAAAATTAGTGATATTAATCGTTTCACCTGGATATATTTATAGATATATATTTTAGCATGTAGCGTTAATAGGTGCTTTCATATATGTATTTTTTTGCTATGCGCCATTAAGAGCTGCATATATATATATATATATATATATATATATATATATATATATATATAGCCATTCTCAACTGTGCATGGCAATCTCAGCTTTAAAAAGACCAATTGTGGTTGCCAAGCCATCTGAAAACATCCAAGTGGTAAAGGTGCTCAACATTGCACCTGTGTTTTGACAGGCAAATAAGCGTAAACAGGGGGCTTTTCAACATAGAGTCTCTTCACGGATAAACAGAGAAACCCCTGGTAGAATTTTCATAAGGATGCCAACGGCTGGCAGGCTCGATATCTTGATAAAATTTCATACTTTATTCTTTTTATTTTCGGCGGAATAAAATTTCGAAGGGCTGCCAGACTCAAAACCCTCAGAAATAGTCTATAAAAAATTAACGGAACATCTTATACATTTTAACTTCAGGCTATAAGAAATTCTCTTGGCGATAAACCAAAATTTCCTGATAGCAAGGACAGTTACTCTAGCTCGAATAATATTGAGTGTAATACGAAGATGTTATTGCAATCCCTATAAAGAAAAATATGGTTGAACAGAGAACAATAACGAAGCTTAAGTAAAACTAAATTCTAGGTTTGGGAGGATGTAGTTGTAAACATTTACCTGCGCAGAGGTAAGAATCCATGTACCTGGAGGAAACTGTCGTCTCCTATCGAAGCCACAATCCTCCACAAATTTTCATAGTCGGCGCAATGGATTGTAGTGCTTCGCTCGAGCTCTCAATATAAAAAAAAATTCGAGTGTCTGCGGTCCTCGAGCTTTCTGTATAAACACAATATGTTGAAATAGGGACATGCGCTAGATGAAGTAACGCCGGTACCAAGATTATGTTGTGTCACAACGATTACAAAGAAACAGGTGTCAACAAGATACACCGCGCATACTATCTGCTTACAGGTGCTATATAGGCTAGCAAATTAGCCTCTGCATGCAACACAAGGCTAATTGTTTATAATTTCTTCCTTGTGGGTAGTGTAAATGCATTGGTAGAGTGCGCTCAATATTTTAGACGCTAAATAACAAAGGTGGCTACAACAGCCAAATGTAGCGTATGCATGAAATCATTGTTACTTGATTAATACTATGGCATCGATACACGATCGACACGTGTTTATACGAGTAGAATCTGATTATGTTTAGTCTCTGCAGTCGTATAGCTATCTGTATAAACACAAAATGTTGAAGTAGGGACGTGCGCTACACAGACGAACGCCCGTAGCAAAATTATGTTCTGTCACAACGATTAAAAAGAAACAAGTGTCAAGAAGATATACCGCCCATTCTATCTGCTTACAGCTGCTATATAAGCTGGGAAATTAGCGTCTGCATGCAAGACAAGGCTAATTGTTTATAATTTTTCGCTTGTAGGTACTGTAGATGCATTAGTGAAATGCGCTCAAGATTTTAGGCGCTAAATAACAAAGATGGCTGCAGCAGCCAAATGTAGCATATGCATGGAAGCATTGCTACTTGATTGGTACTATGACATGGATACACGACATGCGTTTATATTAATTGAATCTGATTATATTGAATAGATATATTCATAGCTGTTCAGCTTCTTGAAATATGTATGCTCCTTTTTCTACATCGGTGGATATGATTCAATTCTTAAAAATATATTTAGCAAAAAAAATATACTTTAATCTGGTACGAACATCGATTCACTAATTTTATTTAAATACAACAGGGTTGTGCTGATTCTCTCTATGAAAAATTTCATGTTGATCCCTGGACTTTGAAATGATTAGTGACAAATGATCATAGGATCAATGCCTAGACATTTTCTATGTTGAAGCTAAAACTAACTGCTTGGACCAAGAAGACTCAAGCTAGTGGTGTTAAGGCTTGCTGTACAGACTAGTCCAATAAGCGCTTTAATTTTGACTCTTCCTCTCCAATGAGAGATGATTTCTAGATTGACTCAAACTCCAATAGAGATATGATTTGTGATATTACTCTCAAGTAAGAGGGTTATATTATAAAATAAGGTGATCTAGGCAGGTTGATGCTAGGCTGTCCAGCTGAATCTTACCCACCGAAGCGCGAAAATATGCTTATTGTCGACTCAGCTCTAGAGATAAAAAAGGCTTGATCGCTCCTTGTTCTCCTACGTGGAACAAGCCTTTAAAGACCGAAAGCTTTAAAATGAAAAAGGTGTGGATCGTGTTAAACCTAGTATTTCTGACCAGCTAAGCCCATAGATCGTGAGTAGTCAATGTTAATTGTAATTGCACACAGTAGACTAAAAGAAATATTTTATCTAAGATCTATACATACGCGATACTAGATATATACGTGATACACTGGCATAGGATCAATGCCTAGACATTTTCTATGTTGCTAGGATGAATGCTTATTTTTTTGGTGGCTTCAATGCTACGAACTTTAACATTTCTGTCTTTGTTAAAACCGGAGTTTAAAATTACAGGCAGTGTCATTACTTTTAAGCTCTATTAAACTGCTAAAGTTCTGTTTTCCCCTCCGCATTGCAACAAGCTTGATGCATTGCAAAAAGTTTTTACAAATCAAAACAGTAACTATAAATTAATCCCTTGCTCTATTTTCTTTTAACTAAACTTCAACCAGTTTAAAATCAATAAAATTAGATTCTTCGAACAAGAGATTTAAATGTGACAAAATCCTTAGTTAAAAAATAGAAATTACATTCTTCGAACAACAGACTTGAATACAGCAAATATGCTTAGTTAAAAAGTGAACAAAATGATACTCTGTTGTACAAAACTTTGAATGCAAGAAAAGTATCAAGTCCAATGTGGCTTCCTTTTAAATGACTATAGTTTATTCACATTATACATAAAACGGGTGTACTTATTGGTATTGAGTATTCTGGCCTAGGTTTAAAAATTCACATTTTAATATAAAATTTTAGATGTATAGGCAGAATAAAATTTTAGGTGGAAAGAAACAAAGATTATTTAGATTTGATAGATGAATAAAAATAAGATAAAAAATATATGTTTTGATAATAATAAAAAAATCGCTTCATTATAGAAGTTTATTGCTGGCAAATTTTGCCTTCGAACTTGCTTATAATATGTATATGGGTAGTATCAGTTTCTACTAGTTTGTGGAGATCACGATTTTGTTGTCTACAATTTGTGACTGCTATTCGGATCTGGTTTTTATGCTTATGGGCGATTTTTTTTAATGTCCGATGTTTGATGGCTTGCATTGCTGGTTTTGCCCTTGTATTTTCTTCTGCTGCAGTTTAATAGTCGCTTTGTTCGATATTTTTTACTGTTTTGAAATAGGTTATATTCCTAAATCGAAACGGTTTATATAGACATAGTTTTCAACCTCTGTATTTCGATTTTTAAGCTATTTGATTGTTAGTTTTGTTGCAATGCCATATACTCAAATATGCTTTGATAACATCTTTGACAATTATAAATAAATTTTAATACAAAATTTACAAAGAGATAATGTTGAATACTCTGATCTTGGTTATACTGTCGTCAATTCAACATATGTTTGTTGAGAAAATCCCTTGCCTATGAGGTTGTTGAATTTTGCTTTTGCATTCTTTGCCTTTCTCCTTGCATTTAATTAAACAATTCATTGCTAAATGTGAACAACTTATTAGCAAATTGATTATAATTTATCGCCCAGCCTAGAAGAATTTATGGCGATAGTCAATTGACTGTAGATCGAGTGGTCCGGAGGAATGTTGTTGTCCTCTCCACTTAGGTTCAAAACTCGCTTTGTGGCGCTTGGTCCATGGGACCTAACTTTGACTATGTAATCGAGCTAGTCATAAGTGGACTTCAAGAAAATTCTAGAAATTCCAAAACCCTGAATCTAATCAAGAGTTGAGACATATATAAACACTTAAACTAGCCCTAGATAGTTAGTAGGCTATGTTAAATAGTGCTTCATCATCAGGAGAAGGGGTTCCATTATGATAATCTTATTGTATTGTTTCATGGCTTGCCAACAATAAGGGAGTGTATATTACTTTATTCATCATTTTCTGAAATTAAGCTAACATGATGAATTAAGTTGTCAGATATCTTGTCACAAACTATTGCAATGCAATGTCCATGACAATTTATAGCTCACTTGTTCAAGAATGGTTAAGTGTCCTTACTAAACTAAAGACAAATCGTTGTGCAATATTACTTTAAAATAAAGGTCAATCCCTCTCAATATTTCATCAAGATCCTAGATTTTGAAATTTTGGGAGAAGATGATACAAATCAAGAGAAGGCATAGAAATAATGTATCTAGAAATGATAATATGGGCTGCTTGTGAACATAGCAAACAGGATAATGCATGAGAACCACGATGAGCACACCAAGGCACAAAAGCTGAAATGGAGACCAAGGACACAATGATGAAATACCATAAGAGCTTTGTATCTAAATATCAAAGTTGAGCATAGTTGAATAGAGAAAAATATTTAGGGGCCATGAGCCACCAATCCTTCAAAATGTATTGTTGTTGAGCTCAAACACTAGAAACTTGTTATTGGCTTCTTCCATTTGCAAGGCACCCATGAAAATTGCTTTCCACTCAGAAACTAAATCCATTGTGGCTTCGATTATTGAAGATTGGTGCATGCAACAATAATCCATTGTGGATAAATTTGAATTTTTGGATCAAAAGTATGACACTTTAGGCAAAATTCTTTGGGACATGAAAGTAATACGGAAGGAAAAGAATCAATATAAGCAGATCCTAACTACCCATGTAGACTCTAGATTTGAAGTGGAGGACTAGGTCGATAGGTATTCTAAATCATTCACATATAACTGATTTTTAGTACTTAGTATCATATCATTTGTCTTGTTTGTGCACATAGGAGATTATTTTCAATGCCTTGTTGGTTGCCTAATATTGAAGAGCACTTGAGATCTTATCTACAACCATTTCTATTATTGTACTTAGTTGCTAGTTTTAAGAATCTTGTTCATTCAAATTTTTCTCTCTTTGTTTTCATATTTAGTTCTCTTTATGCAAAGCTATGTAGGCCTATGTTTACTTAGTAAAAATCAATTAAGAAATCTATTTACGGACTTTGATTTTGAACTCCGCTCATGGGTAAGAATCCCTGCATCGTTGGTATTAGTGCAAGTTTCCAATCTAGCTTGAATTTGGATAATACTTTATTCAAATTCAATTTCAACTTTAGGTTTTTTAGGAAGGAATCCTATGATTAATTTGCATAAGTGATTGGTGTTAGATTGATTTAAGTCTACAATTCTATTGTCATCAAGACCTTGGATAGATTTTGATTGATCCAGCTACAAAGCGATCATGTTCACCCCTCATAGCCACATAGGTACATATTGCATTAGCTTGAAATCTAATTTTTACTAGATGTCGAGCCTTTCTCTCATAAGCTATGCATTGTTGCTATTTCCAAATTTTGTAACTTAATAGTGTGATCTACGTTACTTATTCTTAAACATGTAAAATCGCTTGAGACATTAAATCACCATCTCTATTATTGCGCTTAGTTGCTAGTTTCAAGAATCTTGTTCAAATTTTCTGTCTTTGTTTTCATGGTTAGGTTTTCTTCATCTAAAGCTATGTAGCGCTATGTTTACTTAATAAAAAGCAATTAAGAAATTTACTTTCCAGACTTTGATTTCGAACTTTGCTTATGAGTGAGGATCCCTACATCATTGGTATTAGAGCAGGTTTCCAGTCTAGTTTGAATTTGGGTAATATTTTATTCAAATTCAATGTCGAGTTTAGGTTTTTTAGGAACAAATCCTATGATTGGTTTCCATAACTGATTGGTGTTGAATTGATTTAACTGTGCAATTCTATTGTCATCAAAAGCTCGAATAGTTTTGATTCATCCACCTACAAAGCGAATATGTCCACTGCTCATAGCGACACACATACATATTGCATTAGCTCAAAATCTATTTTATATTATATATCAAAGCTTTCTCTAATAACGTGTGTATCGTTTCTATTTCCACATTTTGTAACTTTATAGTGTGATCTATGTTACTTATTCTCAAACATGTGCAATCGCTTTAGACATTAAACCATTATAACAAATTATTGTGGGCTTAGCAAGTTCGTAGCTGCTCCTTGTTCTGGCTATACCAAACAATAGGAATATGGCCATCCACACAAACAAACATCAAATTCTCGTGCCTATTGTATTCAAGCAATGTCAAGTGCCTTTTATGACCCTTCACCAAAATCAGTCTCATCTTTCCTGCAATATAATGGCTTGATTGATGGAATTTCTTCTTTATTTAGATCGGCCTTCATAATCAAATTCAAGTATCTAACATTAAATTGATGTTATCGATCCTTAAAATATAATTCAACACATAATAATGAGTTATTTAATTTTCATTCTATCCATGACTAGAAAAATGAAGGTTGCCAATCCATTCGATATTAAGGACATAGTGTTCCCATTATTGGAATTGATAGTCACAAGCCATGCTACATATTCTTATCTTTTATGCATCCTGCATATTTGATTTTGTTCAGTATGCTCACTTCTTTGTGTTCTGCACATTCAAAATTCATGGCCTAACAATTATTTCATGCTTAATGAGTCTTAAGCATGATTTTTATTTGTTATGTGCCTCAACACCATAATTGGAAATTCATATCATAAATAAAAAAAAATAAAGCAAGATTTCAATATGAAAAGACATAATTACCACAACAATAGATAGTTCTAGACAACAAAATATTATAATAGAAATATCTTTATTAATTAAAGCAATATTCATTTGCCTCTTCAAGGGGAAAACCTCCAAATCAAGCCAATCTACAATTACAAAATACTCCACAAGACATATTGTTTCATTGCTTCTACTTGTAGATATATAGTTCCTAGTGAAGAAACTTTTTACTACGGTGAACCTTCTAATAAGCGTCCTTACTAAAGGAACTTTCTAATAGGTGCACCTTGCAATAAATTTTCTTTCAAATATTGTTTTCATGCTATAGAGACTTCCTAATAGGTGGAAGCTTCTAGTAAACATTTTTACAGATATTGCTTCCACAGTAAATCTACTTTATTGACATGATTTAATATAGATGATCTCAATACATAACAATCTATCTATCAAGACGGTTAGGCCAGGCCACTAGCATTAACTGTTTTTTTTTTTTAATTGGGGTTATGTAACATTTTCCTTCATTTGGACATGATGGAAAATTTGAAAGAGATGTTGATAAGAGGCATTTACTTGTATCATTGAAATTGACTTTGTACGATACACACATAGCGATTTTGGATCTTGATGAGACAATGTTGAATAGCTCTTTTTATATGGGCTCATTTCCTAGCGTTTCATTGGAGCTTCATTGACACTATACACTAAAGATTTTTTGTTCTTATGCATTGATTAACAATCTCCCAAGTTTTAAACTAATTGATGATGATATTCGTTGATATTTGAAGATGTTCTTGAGTCTTCAGCTTTGTTTAGAAGACCCTTGACCTTTTATTTAATAGAGCTTTATAGATATTTGAAAGCTGTTTTGTAATTTTTAATACAGTTTCAAATAAATCAAGTTGCTAATAGTTCTAGTACTGGCCATATCCTCTGGGTATCAATGATGGCTATTATAAGATCGATGGAAATAATGATGTTACACAAAAGAATCATGGAAGTTGCGAACATAATTGCTTTGTTTGAATAGAATGCTAATAATATTTTTATCAAGAATTTATGTCCTCGATGTTAAAAATCCAAGCTTATCATTTATGATGAATCCCATGATTCGAAAGTGCTCCAAAGTTAGATTCTTGACATAGACAGTTGGTTTAACTATAATCTGTTTCTTGGTCTTGAAAAGGTTATGTCCATTAAGTTGAAACTCACAGGGCTTTCTAGGCATGATGTGAATCAAAACTCAATCACGATTTGGACCAAGTTTGTGAAATCCCTTTCTCTCTCCTTTAGTTCTTCCTTCTACAAATAGGGTATGAATATTAAATGGCTTCAGCTCAGTCAAGGATTCAACATTCTTGTATCAGAGTACTTCCATCAATTCAATCAATTGTCCATTCTTCTCAATATCGCTAATGCATTCGATAATCTTATTGTCAAATTTAAAAGTAGATTACAAGAATGTTTGTAGCTATAGCTGACGTACATGGAAATCGCTATTCCTTACGTTGTGTATAATCAAGCACAATTGATTGAAGACAAGTTTTTACATTATTGTAGAATTCAACATCAATAATTCTCCTCAATTGTTTGCATATGTACATTTTCAAAACTTGCACTTCCTACTACTACAAGGTCATTTTGTTTCTCACAATCTGCTTTTTCTTTTCTCCGTCTTCTACTAGGTTTCATAGATATTGTAATAAACAAGGACATGATTAGTGCAAATGTTTCAAATCCAACAAGAAGAAAAGATGGTTTAATAGTCTCCTAATCAAGGAAACCATAATGCTCCCATTGAGGTATTTGATGAAGACAGAAGCTATGAAGAGTTAAGTGCACTCAATAAAGTTAGGATCTAATTACACTTCAATCTTGCTAAATCTTAATATAGTTTGTTTGTCACTGTATTTGACACAAAATATGATCGTTCGCATTCCCTTGCTAGGCCTAGCGAAATCAGTAGTGTCAAAAAGAAAGTTTTAGGTGTGAGTGTTTAATACAAAAGCGTAAATGAAACAATATGATATAAAAGAGAAATTATAAATCATGTGTTAAAATTATACAATGTTTCAAATCCAAGAAGAAGAAAAAATGGTTTGACAGTTTGCTGATCAAGGAAACCACAATGCTGCCATTGAGGTATTTGATCAAGACACAACTTATGAAGAGTAAAGTGCATTCAATAAAGTCACCATCTAATTACACCCCAATCTTGCTAAATCTTGATATAGTTTGTTTGTCACTCTGTTTCACACAAAATATGATCTTTCGCATTCCCTCGCCAGGCTTAGCAAAATCACTAGTGTCAAAAAGAAAGTTTAAGATCTGAGTGTTTAATACAAAAGCGTAAATGAAACAATATGATATAAAACAAAAATTATAAATTATGTGTTAAAATCATAGGTTCATAGCGATTTTGGATCTTGATGAGACAATGTTGAATAGCTCTTTTTATAAGGGCTCATTTCCTAGCGTTTCATTGGAGCTTCATTGACACTATACACTAAAGATTTTTTGTTCTTATGCATTGATTAACAATCTCCCAAGTTTTAATGGTTAACAATCAAGGTACAAACTATAGCATGAGCATACAGCATAGTGGTATATTGAGTTTAAATATCTAAACGTTTCTTAACACACATAGTTATATTTTATTGATATATGAAAGTTTAAAACTATAAATATGTTTAAACATTTGCTAATTCACTTTACCATATTTGTTTATTCTTCTAAATTCTTGGTTTGCAAAATTATAGCTTGCAATATTTTGCTTACCAAAAAATAAAAAAATAATGTCATTTCACCTTTCAAGAAACATTTTAAACTAGGCCTATGCAGTAAGTATACTATGTAAGACAATGCACATGTGCCGTAGCCTATATTTTATCAACCATATGCAAACATGACAAAAAAGCTTTTCCTATTTCGTAGCCGTTTAGAGCCTTGCTTCGCACCATCTTCATCAACGATAAGTAGCAAAGGAAGGCATCAATTTTGTCAGCAATAGGTCTTTTGCTCTTTCCCTATCTTGCTTCAATTCCTTTTAGTGCAAAGCACACATGCTTTTGCTTATGAAATGCAAGCGAATGTAGACATGGATATGGTTAATGAATAGAGTTTTTAAACTTATATCGTTTCTTTTAAGAGCAGTTGGATTTAGTGTTTGATCTTGGCAACTTGACATCATTATATTATTATGAATAAAAGTTTCAAGCTCTAGCTATAGTCATAGATGTTAATGAATATTAGAAGCAAATCCTTATACTAATACATGGGATTGGGCTTATGTTTATGATCATATCTGCTTTAGATATATGTAAAAGGTTATGTACAATGATTCATTGACATTAAATAAGCAATGTAATGCCTTGAGTTTGATTCCCTTTGTTATAGGTCACCAATAAATCTAATATTGCATTGAATCTAATGATTCCCCCTGACTAGAATAAGAAATCAAGTGTGTACTGATGTGTCATGAGAAATATTATATCCATATTTCTTGATAAAGTGACTTTGACCTTTTAACCTTTTAAGTGCCAAAAGCTTTCCCTTTGACCAAAGTCGTGTCTACATAGTTTTGTACAAAAAAACATTTTAGTGGTTATAAGATAACAAACTCAAACATAGCTTCAACAAAAAAAGAAAGACAAAAAACACACACAGAATTTTCTTGTTTGCTAATTGCCATTTTTTTTGTATTGATACCAAATTTTGCATATTTAAGAATTTTAGCTTAGCAATCAACATGCTGGTTTTTTCTATTCTAGTAGCAAGACAAAATACATTTCATTTCAAAATTTCTTTGTTGTGAATATGTTGTTCCCTTTGCTTTGCTTATTTGCAATGGCAACAACAATCTACAATGTTTACAACATCATGGTTTGGAAAAAAAAACCATGCCCTTTGCTTATTTTGTTTTCCTTAGGGTTTGTTTATGTTCACTTGCATGTAGGTTTTCCGATATAAACAACTAGGGACATAGAAAAAACAAGAACAAAAAGCAGGGGAAACATATGCCGTCGCAAATGTGTTTGTAGACAATATGGGAAAAGACAAAAGTAAAGGCGACAATGTTTTAAGAGCAAATGGTCTTGGCATCAAATATTCTAATTGGCAAGAAATTGATGAGGCTTTGGCTACAAGCAATTTGTTTCGACTAGACAATTTCCACTATGAGCCAGGAAATTGCTTGTTTGATGCACTTGCAGTATTATTGCATTTTCGATATACATCAATAGAGATAAGGAAAGAAATTGTTAATCATTTTCGTCTTTGTCTAGATCAAAAAGATCCCTCTGCATTGTTGTCAATGCGCACAGAATTGACAGCTGACTATTTGGTGGAATTTCATAACATAGAAAATGCCAACGAATATCTCAATCGCATGTCGCAGTCTGCTTCGCAGCCAGATAATCAAAATGTGTATGGACTATGGGGTGATATATTTTGCATCAAGTGGTTTTCAAAATGGTTGAATGTTCCAGTCGCTGTTTGGTCATTAACAAAAGGAACAAGATACCTTCACTTCAATTCTGGAAGATCTGAATATTGCTACAATATATTGTTCCATGACCACAGACCAGCTTCTGGCCACTTTGAACCGTTATTGTCATATAAAACAATTCAAGCTGAAAGACAAGCAACGGATATGCTTTGTCAAGGCGCAAATGTAAATCAATGTTTATACAGGGAAGTTGAAATTTCATTTCAGCTTCAAGGCAATTGTCATGACTCCTTGTTCGAATCAATCTCCGAATTGACACTCTTCGCTAATGGACAAAGTGTTAGAAAAGCAATTGCGCAAAGCTTCTATAACTCTATTGCTTCAAACGATATTAGAGCAATACAATGCTTGGACAAATATCTTGATAAAAACACATTAGCAACTACACCTCTTGTTAGTGGATGGGAAACCTATATCGTGCATTTGGCAGAGCCATATATCATTGGCCACATAGAAGGAAATCAATTTGCTCTTCAATGGTTATGTGAGCTACTAGACACTAACATACATTTATGGAGCAATAATTTGCAAGAAAATATTGCGACATTCCATGCAACAAAGAAATCGTCAAAAGTTCTATGCCTGATGCAACATGTAATAGATAAAATGCACTCTCATTTCCAACCATTGTTCCAACAACATTGTGGAAATAAAATGCTCTTTTCGCTCAATTGCAACGAAAATACTTCTATTGCAATTGGAACGGATAATTTTGAAAAGAACAAACAGACAATAGCGAAAGAAAACACTATAGAAAAGAACATTGACAACGGACCATTCAACAAACCAATAGATGCAATTAAAGCAAAGGAACAAAAACAAAAGATAAACATAGGGGAAAAAAAGTCTTGCATTGTTGATCAATTTTCAAAAACCAAAATCAAGACGCGAACATGCATTGATGGCAATATGCCAAAAAACTTGCGCTTGTTGAAACACAATATGCGTAAACAAGGAATGGACATTCTTCAAAAGCAAAAGGGATGTGCAAAAGCAAAAAAAGCAGTTGTTACATACTTAAAAGTTATTCAAGACACACCTATTCATGCATGTTCCGTGTGTAAACAACTGCATTTTAAAAAAGACATTTCTAGTGTAAACAACACAGTTAAATTAGCCTTTCAAACTCTTACAAGTACAGAAGATGTGACATACCCAATGCTACTTGTTCAAATTTGTAGGCCTTGCAAGAAAGCAATCGTTAATGGGAAATTGCCCATGTTTGCATCACCTACACGAATCCGACGCAATAACATATTGCCATCTGTAGCTATACTGACTCCTTTGGAAGAACGATTGGTGTCACCAAGAATAGCCTTTGCACAAATAAGACAACTTGGTTATAAAAGAGCACAAATTGGGCTGACTGGCTCAATTATCAATGTGCCTGCAAATTTGGATAAAGTTCAAATAGCATTGCCTAGAAGTCTAGATGACAATTTGACAGTTGCAGTTATGCTAAAGCGAAAATTGGAATACAAAAATGCATATCTATCTGGAAATATTCGGCCAAAGATCATTATGACTGCGCTAAGTGATTTATGCAAAACCGAACTTTACAAAATTGAAGGCATTGTAATCAATACTAGTTGGGAAAAAATATTTGATGAAATAGCCAAACAAGAATCAAATACTCAAGAAACAACAGAACAAGTAGCTGATGATGAAAATGAAATAAACATAGAACCAATATCAAAAACATTGATACATGGATATGGAGAAACACATCTAATAGATGATCTAGACAACAAAATCATAGAAATTGCACCTTCAGAGAGCTTCCGACCATTGAGCATTTTCCAAGACAAATACTCTGAAGAGCTAAACTTTCCTACACTTTTCTACAGATTCAATCGACCTAATGAAATTTTCAATCACTTCTCTTATCAACAAATATCATAGTGGGAGCTACAACATGAAAGTACAGACTTTGAAACACATGGCACAAACATTTTCTTCAAAGCAATTAAAATCATAATAAAACAAGTACAAAACACTGCTTGGATATCAATCCGCATGGGAGAGTTAAAGGACAAAAAATTATTGGCAAAAGATGTCAAGTCAAAAGAAAAACTTGTAAAAATACTTCAATCTTCGATCGGGTATCGTACATTGAAAGCAATCAGAACATCACCTGATTACTTTGAAAATATGAAAAAAGATCTATTTGCAATGATTCGACAGCTTGGTCCTCCTACGTTCTTTTTAACCTTTACGAGTGCTGAACACCTTTGGGCACCTTTATGCAATGCATTGAAACAAATCGAGGAAAAACATTTGGGAAAGTTAGAAGACAATGCATTGGAAGAAAATATTGACACGTTAATAAGAAGACACCCACTGATTTGTACTCGCTACTATAGACACAAAATAGCAGCACTAAAATCTCTTATATTAAAAAACAACACAATATTTGGAAAAATACAAGATTTTTTCTTTACGACCGAATTTCAACAAAGAGGAAATGAGCATGAACATGGACTGATTTGGATTCAAAATGCACCTGTTTATGGAAAAAATTCAAATGAGGAGATTGTTGCTTTTGTTGATCGCTATATTTCCACAAACTCGTCTTTACTTGATCAAAATCTTATTCAAATTCAAACGCATCGACACACAAAAACATGTAGAAAACATCGGCATTCCACATGCAGATTCAATTTCCCATTGCCTCCTATGGATAGTACCATGATTCTAGAGCCACTAGAAAATGCTTCAGAAGATCTCATTCAAAGAGCAAAAAAAGTGTTCTCTCTTATTGAACATAAAGAATATTCTAGAAACATGTCGTTTGCACAATTGCTTCTAGAGCTAGAACTAAGCAAGGACGAATACATTTTGCTGCTACGGTCTTTGCTTCCTCGTGCTACGTTAATACTAAAAAGAGATCCCGTTGACATTTGGATTAACTCATTTTCAAAAGCAATACCAAAGTTGTGGCAAGCAAATACAGATGCACAATATATCTTAGATGCTTACGCTACAGCAACATATGTAAGCTCTTACATCACCAAATTTGATAGATCCATGACAAATGCTTTCAAAAAGATCAAAGAACAATGTCTCATTGAGAATGATGGAAAGATTGAAACGATACTTAAACTTGGAAATGCGCTTTTGAACATGCAACAAATGTCTATTAGACAAGCAATACATATCATACTCTCGTTACCTCTGCATTCATCCTCCAGGAAGACTATTTTCATCAACACTGCTCCAGAGGACAAAAAAATATTTGTCTTGAAAAAACCATCGCTTTTGGAAAAAGAACCAGATGACTCTAACAACATTATTTGCCCATCAATTTTGGACAAATACATTGCACGTCCTATTGAGCTTGAAAACATCTCTTTGGCAGAATATGCATCTTCCTATTCTTGCATGCACTCAATTACAAGAAAAAGAAATAGACCATGTATCATACGATCTATTCGCTACAACAAACAAAAAGACCCCAAGAATTTTTTTAGAGAAAAGATGATCCTCTTTATGCCACACAGAGACAATTGCAACCTACTAAAGAGCAATTTCAAAACATGGTCTGATGCATATGTCAAATTCAAAGAACAAATAGACATTGTAGAACAAAAGTTCATGGCATCAACAACGACAAAGTGGGGTGACCTTGATAATGCTGCTGAAACAATTGAATTGCAAGACATAGCTATGCCTGCTCTAACAACAGACAAAACAGCAACTGTGTCTGGATTATAACAATATGACATTCAGCATGATCTAATCCGCAAAACTATGTCCAATGCATCAAAACCTGGGATTGTGTGCAACTTGACAGAAAAGCCATTTCTGTTTGACATGCATGAATACCATGCAATACGAAGAAATCTAAATACTGAACAACAATCAATCGTGAAAGAAGTTATTGCAAGGAAAAAGAACAATCCCCTCACTCCAATTCACTTGTTCCTGACAGGAGGAGCAGGAACAGGTAAAACTTACACCGCAAAAGCAATCTATGATGGTCTTCTACATCACTATGACAAAGAAATTGGTAGTGATCCTTTAAAGAAAAAAGGACTTATGGTTGCATTTACTGGAAAAGCAGCATATAATGCAGGTGGCATTACAGTCCACTCTGCTTTCAGACTGCCATTAAGTTCAAATATGCTTCCGCTAAATTCAAACACCCTAGATCTTTTGACAAAAGATTATGAACAACTTCGACTATTGTTGATTGATGAAGTCTCTTTAATAGGGTCTCGAATGCTCTACAACATTGACAAACGACTACGTGAAATCATGCACACACCAACAAAAGCATTTGGAAACCTTGA
This sequence comes from Larix kaempferi, assembly GCA_027924585.1. Lineage (NCBI taxonomy): Eukaryota > Viridiplantae > Streptophyta > Pinopsida > Pinales > Pinaceae > Larix > Larix kaempferi. The sequence continues at coordinate 14,807,301 of BSBM01000444.1, read as the reverse complement.
TGTCATATTCTGTGGTGATTTGTGTCAAGCACAACCCGTACATGATTGTTGGATTTTTGAACAACCAAGATTCCAGCAGCAAACATTTCCTTACACATTTTGGTTCGATGCAATAAAATGCTACGAACTTACAATAGTTGTACGGCAAAGAAATCAAACATTCATATCAATCTTAAATAGAATTAGAACATGCTCACAAACACCGGATGACATAGATTACTTAAACCAACATTGCTATAGACAACCACCAATAGATGCAACGTTACCTTATATTTTCCATAGTAATAAGGATGTTCAAGAACATAACTCAAAAATGTTGTCAGCTATGCAAACAGAAACGTTCACGCTTGTAGCACATGATAGCAAAATTGATTCAATTGAAAAAAATGACCATAGACAAAACACATTGCGACTTCCGTCTATGATAGTAGTGAAAAAGGATATGCTTATTGAACTAGTTGGAGGCAACTACTCAACTGAGGATGGGTTGGTTAATGGTGCAGAAGGTGTGTTTAAACACTATGCACAAACAAACCATGATATTGTTTGGATTGAGTTTACAGATCCAAAAGTTGGAGCCAAGCAACGTGCAACTATGCAACATCTTTATACACCTGTTGTAAAGTCCAATTGGACACCAATCAAAAGAATTGTGATACAAACAACACATGAAAATAAAATGAATACTATGCGAACACAATTCCCAATTTAGTTAGCATGTGCAAGGACAATTCATAGAGCACAAGGATTGACAATGAACAAATTGGCATTTGACCCAAAAGGAATTAAGAGACATGGCCTTGTTTACACTGCGCTGTCACGTGTTAGAAATATTGATTGTCTTTATCTTTTAAATAAGTTAGAACAAAGAAATTTTAAAACTTGTCCAAGAGTCGCTACTGAAATAGATAGATTAAAAACAAATGCAACTTTGCAATTTGAATATGGCCTGCGTTCAATGCCAAATGCAAAGCAATTACTCATTGCAGCATTGAACACACGCAGCTTGCTTTTGCACTATGACGATGTTGTAAATGATCATGAACTTATGCAGGCAGACATTTTATGTTTGCAAGAAACTCACATGCACACACTTACCAAAGAAACGATAATGATAGAAAAATACAATTTCTTCTCAGCATTTTCAATGCATGGAATCCTTACATTGATTAAAAAACACATTGCCATCACCGATTCTAAAAACTATACAAAAAACTCTACCGAAGCAATTTGCGTAGATCTTGAATTTGGCTACAATGTGTTGAAAGTAGTGAACATTTACAATAGACCATGTGCTTTGCTTGATGATCTATTTCATATATTGAGTTGCATTTTGTCAACTTGCACACAAACCACTCAAATCCTAGTAGCTGGTGACCTGAACATTGACATGTTGCAAGAAACAACGTCAAAAAGAAAATTGCAACTGTTTATGGAAATGAAAGGCTTGACACTGAAAACAACAAAGCCAACAACGAACACTGGTTCAATGCTTGACCACTTTTGGACAAATTTGAAACACATAACTATTGTTTTCAATATTTCAGATGCTTATTGGACTGATCACTACTCAACTTTCCTATCAATCTGTGATAACAATGCATAGTCTATTCAATTTTGGATTGTCTAATTTTGTTGTCCCCTTATCTATGGACAGATCCATTGTATCATATTTGCACAAAATCAAAAGCAGGTACTATTCTTCCTCTTGCAACTTGCATCCACTTTAAACTATATCAATTTGGTTTTTTGCTATTTGTAGTGAGGTAAACTTAGATCAGCTTTGGGCATCTGCAACATTGATGTCATAGCTATCAGTTTAAATTCTGTTGAACTTTCTAATATTTTTGTAATCTAATTTGTGATGTAAAATTTTGATTATTTTTTATTCTTGAAAGTTGTTTAGACTTTCATTTGTCCACAATTCAGATTTTAAAAAACTAGCACTTATTGCATAACATATGTAAACACTCTTTACAAAACTATTCACATGCTATTTGCATTTTATAATAATTTAGACGATATATAGCCTACACAAAATGTTTTAATAACAAATTCTTATGTTCAAGATAATTGTAAATGAAAATTTGTTCAATATTTGGCTATAGACAACATACTTTTCAGCAGCTGTTCTGTTCAAATTCCTGCCACTACATAGACTTCATGCTATGCATATGTAAAAAATCTAGTAAAAGAATTGTAGAAATTTGCTTTTTTTCTTTTTTTTCGCTATGATTCTTTGTTTTAATACTATCTATTTGTTTCCATATTTTCCATTTGTTCTAAATCTCTACTAATCTTTACATTAATTAACAATATTAGGTACATTTGACTTGCTTAATACTTCTTGCATGTGCAGCTGTTGAAACTAGAATCCAAAATTCCAAAACAATGGAAAATAGTTCTTTGCTTATGCTCAACACAACAAAAACAACATCAACATCAGACAGCTCAACAATGGAAACAATTTCACCTGTTCAAAGTCCAAAAAGGTGTGCAATTATTTTGGCTCTAATTGCTTTTTACATCATTTTTAACACATGCACCTTCTTCATCTTCTTTTATGATTTCCTAGCACAGAAAACAACAGAATATAACTATTGCATTGACAAATATCTTGTCAATCTTGATCCAAGTTTGAAATTTTCTGCTATGAATTGCTGATAATTCCTTTGTTGGCCTTCTTCTCTAACTATAACAATAGCAGGTTCAAACAAGCAGCTGCAGAAGCAGCCACTATTATAGAGCTATGCACAATAACCCCAAAAATTGTTTTCGAAGGAGACATCTTGGCTGTGTATGGGCCTGCACAAAACAAAATTCAAGGTTCTCCTGTAAAGGCACAAATACTGCATGCAGACTTTGTTGACAGAGATGGGCTGATGACAATCACTGCTGGAATAAGTGACAATTTGATCAAACGTTTTGGCAGCTATTCCTCAACTAGCAAAAGCCTAAGAATCACTCGATTTGGGCTCAAGAAAAAAGGCCAGTATGACAGAGGCGATGCCAAGTATTCAATAGTCATATTTCCACATACAATAATTCAGACAATTGATCAAGTTTGCAAAATGAGAAAGCTAGCTCCAGTTATGACAATTGCTGATCTGTTGTCATCAAACGATTCCTACTCTGTTGGTTCTGTCGCAGCAATTGTCGTTGCATGTGAATACAACAACAAGCAATTCGACTTGTATATCAAAGACGGTGGAACGACAAACGACCATGCAACAGTAAATATGCCATTTGCATGTCTAATGTTCTTTTGGAATTGCTATTTTTTAAAGCTAAATAAAATTTCTGTTGTTTTATATAAACAACAAAGTAGGCGAAAAACAAATACAAATAGCTTTAACGATTTTTAATTGTAGCCTATGCTCATTGACTAGTGTCTTCTACTATTGCAGTTACAAGTCAATGAAGCCTTTCAACAACTGCTCTTGCAAATTCAACAACAACTTGCATCTGATAATCCTCCATTCTATTTGTTTAAAAACATTGTCCGAAATGACACTAAAGGAAGCCACATGCTCCGGACCTGTGCAGCTACTTTTATTGACCCTCTTAATGATGATTATGCAATTCAAAATTTGCTTCCAATCATTGACTCAAAGACACAGGTTCGTTGGAAAATTCCTTCTTTTCCATTTCATCAACAAGGAAAAACAAGAAGAGAATTTACTTTGGTGCAAAGTAGTTTCATTGCTTAACAGCTTCTTCTGTTTTTTTGTCTCTTGTTCATTGTCTGATAGCATTGACTTTGTTATCTGTAGTAGCCTTTAGTTGAACACTTTTTAAAATTGTTGTCATGTCTTCAGAACATTATCATCAAGATTGATATAGATTTTGCAAACAAACTGCTATAGGACTTCCTTTTTGACTATATAGCTACTCACGAATTTATCTTGATTTCATTCTCCACTTCTATCAGACATTTGTTATGCAAATTTTGAAACCCCAACCAACCTTTTCATGCTACAAAAGAAAACCAGTATCTGCTTTAGTCCCCAGTAGTTAAATCTATATAGACTTATTTAAGTAAATATTATTTTAGCCATAACTATGTTAACTTTAAACTTACTTAACTAAATATTATTTTAATCATAAATATGTTAAGTTTTTGATAACATAATCCACTACGGAAAAAGTTTTCGACAGGCTAAATTTTGTTATCGTCAACAGACACAGTTATATATATATATATATATATATATATATATATATATATATATACACAAACAGCTCCAGAGTGAAAAGTTCTTGCAACAACTTCCATGACACCAGAACCTGCCCCTGCCAGAAATAGAAATTATTGAATATAGATATGTGCAAAAAAAAACGGTCTAGCCGTCTCAAGTCTGCATTTTACCCACCCTTGACCTATCAACACTATGACATCATTCCATCATTGCACAGTTGCAACCATGGCTATACAACCTGCCCTTGCCATAAATAGAAACTACTAAATATAAATACGTAGAAAAAACCAGTCTAGCTGTGAAAAAACAAAAATGTAAGAAATATTTAAAATAAAGATAATATCTGGGAGACTGCTATCAAATATAAAAAATTCAAAATTAGTCGCTTCCAACAATAACATCATCTCTCGTATGGATCAAAGCAATCTCATTAGGCTCACTTTTTTACAAGGAGCCCAAACATGTGCTCAAAAACTACATGCGAGCATTGATAAGCATATTGCTAAAAATAACTATTATCATGATTCACTGATCACATTGATCATATGTTGGCTGAAATATGCTCATCTCATCAGCTTGTGATGACGCAAAATATATAAACATCCCTCACATGCAAGCCCAAAATTCTAGCTCCCAAAAAAGCAACTTGCAAAAAATAATAGTTTCTTAAAAACTCATGAACCCAATCGTCAAACAAACTTCAATCACTGTGAAAGTCTAAATGCACTTGTATTACCACCAATGTGATGTACTCTAACTAAATGTTAGCACTTCATTTCTGCAATGAAAAATGGCAGTTAACATTTTCCAAGTACATCCTCCCAATTGGTGGACCCTTTGATATCTCCTCCTTGACTTTTTTTGTGCTCTTTGACTGCATCTTGTCTGAAATATGCTCAACGACATCATGATCTTGTGATCACCAAGAATATTTAAACATCTCAAATACAAACTCCGACAAGCATGCATCTCTTTGCTAAAAATCTAGATGCTATTGAAACCTCCCTTATGCACAAATGCATCATTCAATATCAACCTGCACGTTTTAAACTATAGTGAACTGCATCTATCTGAAGCTAAAAAAATAACACTTTCAGGGATCCTGTCCACTTCTTGCTGTTATGTAGTTCACTGCTATTTTATGTTTGAAGTTTTATTCAATAATGGACTATTAACCTTGATTTAAATTTTTTTATGCTGATATATCTAATTGGCTTTTGTTAAGGTATTATCTCAATGGTGTAGGCTTCAAGCAATTTTGATATGTACAGATTTATGTAAATGGTATTATAGCAATATGCATAAAATCTACTTGATTGCAATTTTAGCAAAGTCTATGTTGATCAAAATGCTTTGGCAGCTTTTAAATGGAACTTTCCCCTGCTTGAATATGAAGTTGCAAGTTTACAAGATTGAATATGCTTTGGCACCTTCTGAATGTAACTTTTCCCTGCTCGTGACAACGTCTTTATCTCAACATGTAATCAATGTCAAGCTCTCTTTGCAAACAAGGCTTCGAAGTACCAAAGCTGCATTCAACCAATTCATTTTACCTACCACACCTAAAATTATTAATGCTAGATAGCACAACAGTGACATAACTAGATTTATGTGATCGGAAGATACATCCACCATGCTTACAGTGCCACGAAATGGGTTTTCCATTTGTTTAACTCATCAAAACTGCATTTGCAATGGCATTCGAGAATTAGATTTTTTGCTTTTTGCAGAAAGTGCATTGAATATTTGTACTTTCAATCTGAGAAACAAAAGTATCAGAATACAATCTTGCATCCCAATTAAATGACAATCGTCTTTGCACATACAATATTTGTTGCATGCTAGGAAAATACAACTTGTTCTCTTTCTACAACTGCTTTAAAACATTGGTTGCATTGCAACAAATTTTACATTCAAGCCCAGAACTTTGTTCACAACACTCTTATTCATCAATTTGCAAAAATTGGTTTTGCAATGTGTCTTTGCTTTTACCCAACTGCTAACAACAATTAGCCAATGGCTACATTGCGCATTCGCATTGTAACTAGTCATAGTGCTTAGAATCTAAGTTTAATTACTATTCAAATAGAAAAGAATATTGGCATAATTCTATTTAAAAACATGCTGATATTATATGCATTTCCTATCGTCATTTGTTCTGAGACTTTGGCAGATACATGGAATACTGAAAGCAAGAAATCCATTTGCACCTCCATATCGATGCCTTTGCGCTCAATGTAAACAACCACTGATTCAAAGCTCTGCGGTCTGTGCATTTTGCAAAAAAGAAATGGAAATTACATATGAACATAATCTGGAATGCAATTTGGACACAAAAGATGCGCTGATAGAATGCACAATGTGCAACCCACAGCTAAAAGAGCATTGTCCAGAAGTAGCAAATATTTCATTTGAACAATACTCAAAAAACATATCATCGACAGTTTTCAATCTGCGAAGGTTTTCCCAGCAAGGGCTATTTACTTTGGCGCTGGATAACAGAATCATCAACGTAAAAAGAAACTGATTTCCAGGTACATAAATCTATTTTCTGTTCTAAAGAGTACAAGTTTCTTATTCAATATTACCGACATCTACAATCTGTGTTTAGACAACAAGGCCCGCAACATCAATAGCATTTTAGGAAATATATTTATGTATTTATCCATCTTAGAAAAATAAAATTGAATATGAAGTATATCCTTAACCTTCTTTGTCAAAAACTTTGATAGTTGACTTTTATTTACATATGCAATATTTTGAATATTGAACTTGTTTTCCTAAAGCAATTTCTCATAGCATTCTATTAGTTGAGGGATTATGAAAAAACCCTGTACTGAGCCAAAAGAGTGAAACTACATATTTTCTATAATATTTTCGACATAGCCAATCAAATTATTGATTCATATCTTACATGTATTTCAGCCTTCTAATATATTTCTTGCAAATAGATAGGATATTGTTTAATATCGAGCATTCCTTCTCGAGTCAATAATAAAACGTGAGCATAAATTTCCTTGCAAACCTAAACTGATATTGTGTTCTTTCCTTGCAAACCTAAACTGATATTGTGAGCATTTCCAGCATTTGCATTTGCTACACCCTCATTCAATGCATATTCAATCAAGGTTGTCATCAGACTCTGATCTTACTTACAATATCTTATTTGGACTTCCCACGATCTTCTTCTTCTTATGCAATTGATATGCAATGGTTTTTTCTTCATCTATTATATTCCCTGAGATATATGCTGCACCATTTGAGATCCGACTTGTACTAAACTATAATATTTACCTGTGACAAAACAACAGATTCTGAGAGCCATTCCAAGCTCATCAAGTAAGACCTGTACAAAGATATTGCAATAGATTGTACCATAGCTCACACAACACCATCAGAGAAGGGATATCCTCCACATCAACTTACATGGCTAGGTCATTTGGGCAGCAAGATATGTCTCAGGTCAAACTCCCCAACATGTCTATATCAATCTAATTGGTAATCTCTCATCATCTTCTCCACTTTCTCCTTAGATGTTAGAAGAGAGGGATTCAACAGTCATTGTGCTGGTTATTTTAGACATAACCTCCTCCTTGCTTTCCTTTTTGGGGATTTTGTCATTGCGTTCTTAGTAGTATGCTTTAGCTTTCCTTTCTGATTTATATATTTTATAAGAGTGACTTGTCCACTCCCATTTGTATCCTGCACTATTGTAATTAGCAATCCCTTTGGCCTATTTGTGGTTAGTACTTGAGCATTAATGAAATTATCTCATCTAATTCTCAAGGCTAAATTTTCATTATTGCATCCTGCTCTCTGTGTCCAAGAACAACAAAAAAATATGTCTATTTATCATGCATATCCCTACATTCATGCTATTTGTATATGTTCAGAACTTTGTTATCCTTGCTAAGAAACTACTAGAATTAAATGGATTCATTGTTAATTCTTTTGAGCTGCCTCATTCCTTTGAGCACATAATTAATCACCATGCTCTGAGATGCCACATAATTCTCCATCAACTAGATTTTGCTCAGGCTTACTGGTTCTTATTTATAGTGTGATGGTTTGCGTATAGAACTATTTACATTATCTAGCTTGCAAACCTATCCATTACTCTTCTTTCTGGCTCAATTGCAGCCTTGAATTTTATGCTCATGTCTCACATATCTTGAGCGTGTGAACCAGAGAACAGAGATGATTCTTCCATTTTGAAAAACACCTTTCACACATCCATCTTTCTTCCTCTATGTCTATAACACTGCATTGGCCACTATTGCACCACATGCCTAACAGCATCTAATTCAGAGATCAATATTCTTGGACATGGCGCACTTGCTTCAAAATTGACTGTCTATCTTTCCATGCTACTCCTGATGCATACATTGTCTTCTTTCTCCTCTCTCGGCTCGTCATTGAAAACTCTGGTTTATTCTTGGACATGACAGAAAACAATTTCCTTTACTACAAACTCTGCAACTCCTTGCACGCAACCCAGAAACCACCATGGCACCCCCTCTTGGAATGGGAAAAACTTGTCTGGCGCCATTGTTTTACAACCAGCTATATTTTTAAAAAACACCAATTTAAAAAATTGGATTTAATGTAGCATATTCAAACTATAGCTCTAGGGAAACAGAAAACCACCTTTTTTCATCACTTTTGCGATCTCAACCATGGCATCTGCATTGTTGGCAATTGACCCAGGATTTATGGGTCCAAACTACTCAATTTCGACAGCATGTGCAACAGCAAATTGCTCTTTATATGCACCTGCAAACCATATTCATAGCGCTGAAGCAAACATCATGCTTAGAGGTGCAACAGACACTGGGATTGTGCACGGCTACATTTAGTGTCCTTAGGGCTCTTTCACAAAGGAATGATGACCCACGGACCCCTCTCCCAACCATCCATTCGGTTTTTTTACATTCTTTAGGAATCAGCTTTTTATTATCAGATATATAATAAGACACCAGTTATAATGACCTTTCATTTTCTAACTACTCTACACCACCACATATTTTCATGACCCAATCGACCAAGCAGAAATAACCAGATGCAGAGGCTACAGAACTATTGTCAATTGGACAGATTGGACCGCAGCTACTAACTGGTGTAACATCCTCAGAACTTAACAGTGTTTTTCACTCTTGGTTTCATTTCTAACCAACGCAGAAAACATATAGCAAACACGAGAAGGAGCACGTGCTTGTACGCAGTCTGAACATCTCAATGCAACCTGCCATCACGTACAAGACATAAGGTAAACCACGAAATTTTTTATGGATCGATAGGTAAGTAAGTGAAGAACAGTTTAAGTGTATGATCCACTGTAACCAAACCTGCGAGAAACAAAAATTGGAGTCTCAATTAGATGTTGCTATGGAGCCCCGCCTTTGTAACTTCGATGCAACCTGCCATCACATAACACTAGGACAATTTGGCCGCTTTTTGTTTTAAACTACAAATACATTGGTTTCATGGTTATGAAGATACTGATAACATTCATATTAGTTTCTGCATATACCTGTCCTTTGGACATCTACAATTGATACACATAATATACATTGGGTTATTCAGAAGGTTGAATCTCATCATTCTCAAAATCTACATCTGTCTTTCAATTTTCCATATCATTGCAATCTGCAACCATTCCCAACTAATGGTTTGACAACTCAATCATTTTATTTGTCAAGTCCTTCTCCTTTAAAACTTGTAATATTCTGTCCATGAGTTTTTTTCCCATATAACCATGTATGAGAAACCGCTGCAGACACCAGCACTGTCAATGGATACTAACCACTGTAAATAGTTGGCATAAACTACAATATGTCTAGCCTGGCAGCGACATTGAATATTGAACTCACCTTTTTTCCAATGTTTCCAGTGATGCTTATGTCTAGCACTATTCATTAATACAATATTTTTATGTTTTCCTCCTTAGAAATTACATGGTTATAACCCAATGCACTGTGTTTTCATCTTCTTGATTGAATTCTCAATTAGTTTTTTTTGCATTTTTATGCATCTCAATGTATTTTAATTATGGCTGATGCATTGCTTGTATATTGGGAGGCACATTCATGCAGGTAAGCATTTAAATTTTACAATTCTACGTGTCTCATTAAATCTAATGAATTCTTATCTGCTCCATCTCTTATGATTTTGTTTAACTCTTGTGTTTAATATCCAGGATATAAAAGATTATTTGCTTATTCTACTTCAGCTTGCATGCCTTTCAACTACTCAACACATAATTTTCGCTGTAATTTTACAATTTGTTCAGCAACCAACACAAGAATTGATTCTATTTTGCCTGTCTGGTTTAACAAATATAGCACTGCAATTGGACTAACATCTTTTTCCTGTTTTTGTATATGGCAGGGCTCAATGATCAGATCTGATGACGACCAACCCTGTGCTGGTTTACTTACTACTGTTTTTTGTATAACTAGCTATAGACACTGATCACTGGTCATTTATTACCATGTTGAAGCTACTATGAAATGTTGTGTATCTTGAGTTTTTTGTTGACTGCTAGCTTTCTTGTTTTGTTTTTGCATTTAAACAAATAAATCATGATGTTGGGCAATTCTAATTGTATTGATGCTTACGTTCCCAATTTGTTTCCAATCTCGAAAAGTCTGCAGTTTTAATACTCTTGATGGTTAAGTTCCCAATTTCTTTTCAATCTCAATATGATGATTTACTACTTGCATGATAAAGGAATTCCATAAATATGTTGAATTTTTTTTGCCATCAGTAAAATTTACTTACAAAATTAATTTGATTTCTAAATAGTTGTCATGTTCTAGGGACATATAGTAATAACTCATTTGTACCCATCAATCTGTTTATACATCTTTCGAATATTTGAAATTACATGTCTAGCTCTGATATAGTTTCAATTTTAATAAACTAGAGTTTATAAAAATAAATAATTTATAGTGATTATCATTAGCTAAGACTATACCTTAGTAATGTTGTCCTTGAGTTTTAAAGTGGCTAAGGCTTTTAAACTTGTATTTTGTATATTGAATGTAGTGTATTTTTACATGCATAGGTTTTAGATAGTTATTGGTATAATTCTTTTCACTTTTGACTCAGGATGGAAATTGGTCTCCACGGATTTTAGATTTTCGAGAAAATGGGACAAGTGTATTGAATGCAGCTTAATCGCCACTGAGTTTAGATTCCATGAGAATGACACAAGTTTACAGTCTAAATTGATTTTATGATCATGGTTAATTTCCATCTCTTCTGTTCAAATCAGTTAGTAAATCTACTGAATATTTTGTGTTTGGATCATTATTTCCCATTGCTTTTGCCAAACAACTCATGGTAGCTGTTTCTACAAGTACAAAATACTTCACAAGACATCTTGTTCCATTGCTTCTACTGTGATATATAGTTTTTAGTGAAGGAACATTTTAGTGGGCTGAACCTACTAACAAGCATTCTTAGTGAAGAAACTCTCTAGTAGGTGCACCCTCTAGTGAATCTTTTTACAAATATAGCTTTCGCACTATAGACACCTTCTAATAGCTATAACCTTCTACTAAGCAGTTTTACAAATATTGCTTTTAGACTAAATCTACCTTATTGACATGATTTAACATAGATGATCTCAATACATAACAACGTATCTATTAAGAGGGTTAGGCCAGACCACTAGGATTGATTGCTTTTTTTTCTTTTTTAATTGCAGTTATCTAACAATCTTCTTCATTTGGACATGATCAAAAATTTGAAAAGGATGCTATTAACAGGAATTTACTTGTATCATTGAAGTTGCCTCTGTGAGAACACATAATGATTTTGGATCTCGATGAGACAATGTTGAATACATTTTTTTTATATGCGCTCATTTTCTAGCGTTTCATTGTGACTTCATTGACATTATACACTAATCATTTTTTCTTGTTATGCATTGCTTAATGATCTCTCGACTTTTTAAGTAGTTGATCGTGATATTCCTTGATATTTGAAAATTTTCTTCAGTCTTGAACTTTGTTTACAACTCTCGACCTTTTATTTAATAGAGATTCATAGATGTCTGAACCTTGCTTTTTTTGCAATTTTTAATACATTTCCGAAAAAAATCAACTTGCTAATAATTGCATTGGTGACCATATCGCCTGCCTATCAATGATGCATCCTATAACATCCATGCAAATAATGATGATATACAAAAGAGTGGTGGAAGTTGCCAACATCATTACTTTGTTTGCATAAAATATTAACAATATTTTTATCAGCAATCTATCTCCTCAATCTTAAAAATGCAAGGTTATCATTTATGATGGAACCCATGTTTCGGACATGCTCCAAAGTTGGATACTTGACATAGACGCTTCATTCAACTACAATCTGTTTCCTGATCTTGAAAAGCTTATGTCCATTAAAATGAAACTGACAAGGCTCTTCAAACATGCTATCAATCAAAACACAATCACCATTCCAACTGCGCTTATGCAATCTCTTTATCTCTCCTTCAGTTCTTCCTTCTACAAATATGATATGAATATTAAATGGCTTCACCTAAGTCAAGCATTCAACATTCCTGCATAGGAGGACTTCCATCAATTCAATTAGTTATGCATTCTTTCCAATATCACTAATGCCTTTGATAATCTTATTCTCAAACTTAGAAGTGGATTCCAAAAATGATTCTACAGTCTCTTAATCAGAGAGACCATAATGCTCCCATTAAGGTATTTGATGAAAAAACAAGTTATAAAAATCCAACTGGACTCAATAAAGTCACCATCCAGTTACACTCCAATCTTGCTAAATCTTGATATAGTTTCTTTATCACTTTCTCTCACACAAAATGTCTTGCAAACATAGAATGTCTGCCTGCATAGATTCATAATCATTCAGAACATCATCATAATGCAAAAGCAAGATGCATGTGTTCAATAACGCAATGAGTGACTGGTTAGCATTTGGCATTCAATGCAGACCATATTCAAATTCCAAACTTGCATGTGTTTTTAATCTAACTATTTCAGCAATGGCTTTTGCACAAGTTTTAAAATTCCTAACACATGAGAACGCAGTGTAAACAAGACCATGTCTCTTAATTCCTTTTAGGTCAAATGCCAATTTGTTCATTGTCAATCCTTCTGCTCTATGCATTGTCCTTGCATATGCTAACTGAATTGCGAATTGTGTTCGCATAACATTCATTTTATTTTCCAGCGTTCTTTGTATCACAATTCTTTTGATTGGTGTCCAATTAGGTTCCAAACTCATGGTGTGAGTGCTAGGATAAGCTCGCAGGCTCGCCACCCATATGCTCAATGCATTGGGCTATAATGTGGTTACACAAGCAATAAATGTATTCGCTATCAAACAATAAAACAAAACGATTTTCTCCATTACGAAGTCTGCAACTCCTTGCACGCAAGCCAAAAACCACCATGGCACCAGCCCGCCGCCCTCTCTTAGGCTGGGAAAAACTAGGCTGGCGTCATTGTTTTACAACCAACCATATTTAAAAAAAATGCCATTTTAAAAAACTGAATTTAATATGTTTTGCTATTATGTGCTACAAGTGTAAATGTTTTTGTTTCCATAATTGATAACATTCTCGACTTATGTTCTTGAACACTCTTATTGCTATGGGAAAGATAAGGAAACATTGCATGTATTGGTGGTTGTTTCTAGCAATGTTGATTTAAGTAATCTATGTCATCCGCTATTTGAAAGCACGTTCTAACTCTACTTAGTATATGAGCATTTTAAATCCAAGATGTGTATGAGCATTATGACTCTCTTGCCTAAAACCACAAATTAGCACATGTTAAAGTTTAATCACAACTAAAAATTGAAATTTTATTTCAATCTCACTTAACATGTCTTCCTAAAGCAATTGCTCTTTCTTTCTTTCACAAGAACAGATGCCAATCTCGGGGACATTGCCACCTCGTGGCTCTTGTTGTTATATGCAAGGCCCACGAACCCAATAAATATGATTTTATAAATTAATGAAATCATTATCTTTTTTCCAAGAAAAAAAAACAACATAAACACATATATTTAATAAAATATATTTTTTATAATTTTTTCATATATAATAAATAAAATATTAATAATAAACATTTTGTCAATAAAATTTAATATTGATATTTGTCATTATTTAAAATTTACAAAAAAAATTACTTTAAATATTAATATTTTCTTTAATTAAATTTGAAAAAGACCATGCTTTTCCTTTTACTTTAAATATTATTACAGTATACTTACACAAAAAAAAACCTGTAATACTCACATTATGTATTTATTAACACACATTGCTTGCTTGCTTTGCTTTTACATTGCCAATACACACCCACACAAGAGTTTCAAGCAGCAATGTCCATGGCATTAGCTTCCAACATAGATGCATGGGCAAGCATAGACATGCAAATGAGAATTGCAAATGCCAATAAAGGCAAGATACCAAGCCAAGTTCTTGTATAACATCATGTGAAATATATGGTTTGCCATTAAATCCTAGCCGAGTTTATTTGCAAATCTCTTTTCCCTTCCAATTGTAATGTTGCATGCACGCCTGTGAAAAATATATATAGACTACACTTGATATGTGCCTAGGGATCGGTTATTTTCATCTTTGCACATTTGCAGACTGTTGTCATGTATACACTGAAGCTTTTGCATTGTGGTTGACTAGAAGCTTCAGCTCCAGTTCGAGCTTATCAAGGAAAAAACCAAGGTTGAGAGGGTCTGGTTTGTTGACCTTAAGAAGAGCTTGGGCGTAAAGAGAAATGAGTCTCCTAATATTTGAGGTTGAGGAAAGAAATCTCATGATAGGGGCCTAGACAAAGAGGGACCTATGATATTAACAATAATTCCTCTGCAGCCTCATGGGTGATCAATTAAGTCCTAAGCGAGTCTCTTTAAATGATTTCATAAATCTAGTGCATGTTGTGCATCAAATGATCAATGCATCACTTAGCAAACTCAAGTTGGATAGAAAAAGGAAGTAATCAATGTAGCCAAGAGGGGATTGGAAGAAGCCTACAAACCTTACCATATCACACGTATAGAGGGAAAGACATCTCTAGTTAGGATAGAATTTGAAAATGGAGAAAAAGCCCCTAAAATCTCAACACAAGAAATAAAATCTACCTTCAATGTCATAAGAGATGGGGCACCTGAGGATGGAATGTTCATTAGATTCAATTTCTCGTAGGTGATAACTAAAAAATCTATTTTGCACATGGGGTCCAACTCAATCCAAAGTTGATAAGAACACATCCTAAAATTCCCAAGTGCAAATCTAAGACCATGTGGCCAGTTGCGCCAAGTGTACTATTTTCAAACAATGAGACCATCACTCAGTGACAAAAAACAATGGGACTAGAAGGTCAACTAATTAGGACCGAGATCCTAGGAAGGGGGGATCCAAGTAACTTGTATGTATCATTGATAAATATCTTCCTTGACTTGCTTGAGAGAGAGGAGGTGACCAAGGGCATTAAGAGAGTCACCAATAGGATCAAGGTGTTCAATACAAATGTCAATGCATTGAAACATGGAAGCTCACACGGCAAGACAACAAAACTACCAGCATTATTAGTAATAGAGTGAGGGAGGCTAATATGAAATATTACATCAAGCAGAGGACTTGCACTCCAAAGCAAGATACAGATTCCCAAATCTTTTGGTGTGAGTGATGTCTTATAAATCACCTTTATCTCACAATAACTATGCATGTAAAAAATTGCTGGATTTTTTTCAGCGTTGCTGCGTAAGCTAGGGTTTCCTGCAAGCGTAAGCTAGGGTTTTCTGCGAGCGCGCTGCTGCGCGTCTCTGCTGAGGATGGGTGCCTCTGAAGGAGGGCACCCCTCTCCTCCTCCGCCGTCCGCCGAGGAAGACGCTTTCGCCCGGTTGATCAACGAGTATGGGAAAAAGACGGAGACCGCCCCACCTCCGAAGTTTGTCAAGAAGATGGAGGCCATACCTGAAATAGAACTGCCACCGGAGAAACCCATTCATCCGGCTGTCTCTCTTGCTGATAGGGCCCTCATAGGGCAGTTTACGGGATTGTGGCCATCTCCTCGCTCCACGGAAACTTGGATCCAAAACAACTGGCGCCCCCTGATATCTCAAGGAGTCACAAGCTATGCGATTGGTAGAGGGTACTTCCTATTTGATTTCGCTTCGAAAGAGGACAGGGACCTGATTTTCAGAAACGGGCCATATTTCATGGGGCCTCAGGGCTTGTACCTGAATAGATGGACTCCAGATTTTGATCCCGCTATGGATGTGCCCAAAGCAGTCCCTGTCTGGGTTCGCTTGCCAAACCTCCCCATGCATTGCTGGAGTGAAGAATCTCTAAGAACCATTGGAAACGGACTGGGGAAATATATTGATAAAGCTGACCCTAAAGGTCAATACTCCTTTGCATGTATCTGTGTGGAAGTCGACCTAGAAGTAGGGCTTCCTGAAGCTGTTAAACTTTCAATCAAAGGATGGAAACATTTCCAGCAACTAGACTATGAGCAGTTACCATTCAAGTGCAGGCATTGCCATGAATACGGCCACTTCCAGAGAAACTGTCCAAAATCCCAAAAATCTGAAACAGAGAAGAACCTGGAAGAAGACTGGCAGCAAGCCAAGAAGCATAAAGCAAACCCAAGAAGAAAAGGCCCCAAGGGGATCCCCCTGAACGGAGCCATGAAGGACCCTTCGACTGCAGACCCGGAGTCCTCAAAAATCCAAGAAAGATCCGGAAATAGCTTCGCCATACTCGAAGACCCGACGCCATCGACAAAACCAAGTGAGCCAGAGGAACCCTCGCCTGCGGTGTCCCCCTCCTCGGTCAGAAGAAAGGAAGCTAGATCCGCTGAACACCTGGAGGTGGAAAAAGAAGTAATAAATCCAGCAAAGGAAGGCATCCCTCCAAATCCTGTAACTGATGAAGGCACAGAAGAAGAAGATACAGACGAAGAGGATCCTGAGACACCAAAGCCTGCTAAAAAAGATCGTAGAGGAAGGAAATCGGAAAGGGAGAGAAGGGAAGTAGCCACATATAAGGATAGGTTAGCAGGAGTCCAGACTACTCTAGAGAAGCATCTCAATCCTAGAAATACCAGACAGCAGGGAAATGCCTCAAAAGGGGCAACCACCACATCCAAAGGTAAGTAATGCAGATTGTCTCCTGGAACTGTAGGGGGTTAGGAAGTAAGTCGAAATCGTTATCAATGAAAGATTTAATCAAAATCTCAAATCCCTATATCCTCCTGATCCAGGAGACTAAAATGGAAGAGCAGGCCTGCCTTCTGGCTGCTCCTTCCTTTTGGAATAAAGCAGAATGCATTGCGGTCAGTTCAAGAGGGGCGTCTGGTGGCATAGCAACGCTCTGGGATCCTTCTAAGATTGAAATTGTAAGTCACGCTAAATCACCCCACTGGGTTTTTACTGAATTTATGTTTAAAGATGATAATCTCCGTTTAAGTCTCTTTAACGTCTATGCTCCTATAAATATCTCTGAGAAGCAATCATGCTGGACTAGTTTGAATGAACATATGACAACTTCCCAGTTAGAAAACTTTGTCATAGCAGGGGATCTTAATCTTACACTCTCCTCAGTGGAAAAAAAAGGAGGTAATATTGTTAGAGACCCTGCCAGGGAATGGGTGGAGGACATTATCTCGGAATGGGACCTTGAAGACATCAAACCAGCCAAAGGGAACTATACTTGGACGAACAAAAGGATAGGACCGGGCCACATTGCAGCCAGACTTGACAGGTTCCTGGTCCAGCATTCTATCCATATCCATGGGTACGACTTGTCCTCCTCCATCCTTCCCTTTTGTGCCTCGGACCATAAACCTATCTCTCTATCCTTTATCAAAGATCAGAACCTTGGACCTATTCCCTTCAGGTTCAATCCAGCCTGGATCCGTTTGGAAGGCTTTGAGGAGATTGTGGCAACTGCCTGGGAAACCAATGTCAAAGGTTCTCCCTGTTTTGTCTGGGAAGCAAAGTTGCGGCTGGTAAAAAAGGCTCTTAAAGGCTGGGCAAAACGTCTGAAATCTTCGAAACAGCAAAGGATTGAAGCAGAAAAAGCCCTGGAGGATCATCTCATAGGGAATGAAGGGAGTCTTTCACAAATTTCTCTGGACAAAGAAACCTACCTTCAAAATAAGCTGCATGAAGCTTGTAGGCTGGAAGAAAACTACTGGAAAATCAAATCAAGAAACACGTGGTTGCGGGAAGGGGACAAAAATACCAAGTTTTTCCACAAGCAAGCCGAGATCAGGAAACATTTCAAGACTGTCACCAAGATTGAGCATTGGGGGAAGCAGCTATCTGAGTTTGACGAAATTAAAAAAGCAGCTCATGAACACTTTCAAGATCTGTACACCGAAAATTCACCAGGGAGGAACTTCAATCATTCTGAACCCCTGAATAATATCCCGCTTCTGGTCTCTGATCAAATGAACCTTCAGCTCCTTCGCCCTATATCTCTTGAAGAAGTCAAAGCAGCTGTTGATGGAATGAGCCCTGACAAAGCCCCTGGTCCGGATGGTTTCACAGCAAGATTCCTCACATCTTGTTGGTCCCTCATCCACCTTGATCTGCTCCGGATGGTAAAGAAATCCCTGTCCTGCCTCAAACTTGGCGGAGGAACTAACTCTTCCTTCCTTGCCCTCATTCCCAAAGAAAAAGGAGCCTCATCCTTTTCTCGCTTCCGACCCATCTCCCTGTGCAATATTGGCTATAAAGTAACCACCAAAGTCATCGCCAACAGACTGAAAGCTGTCCTCCCTTTCATTATTCCTGAGAATCAAGGAGGCTTTATCAAAGGCAGGCAAATCTCTGACAATATCATCTTATTCCAAGAGGCCATCCACTCTAGTGTGACTAGAAAAGAAAAAGGAATGGTTGTTAAACTGGATCTTGCCAACGCCTTCGACAGAGTCTGCCATAGCTTTCTGTTTCAGGTAATGACCAGATTTGGGTTTGCTCCTAAGCTGATTTCTTGGATTAAAGCCTGTATCAGCACCCCATGGATCGCTCCCCTAGTGAATGGGAGAGCTGCTGACTTCTTCCAAGCCTCAAGGGGTCTCAGGAAAGGATGCCCTCTGTCACCTCTTCTCTACGCCATCCAAGCGGCCTCTCTCAGCTACATTCTGGACCACTATAGAACTCATGAAGACCTTCTGGGATTAAAAATTGTGCGTGGGGTTAAGGAAGTCAATCACGCCCAATTTGCGGACGACACTCTCCTCATGAGTGGAGCAAGTCCAACTACTGCTAGAAAGTTTAAAGAGGTACTGGAAATCTATCAAGACGTTTCCGGAAGCAAAATAAATTATACTAAGAGCCAAATTTACAGCTGGAACTGCTCCCCAATTGAGTTGCAAGTTATATCCAGAATTCTCATGATAGAAGGAAAATACCACTGGACGGACTTCAAATACCTTGGAGTTCCAATATTCAAGGATAAGCCAAAAGTCTCCAGCTGGGAACCGTTGATTGAAAAGTTGAATCAGAAAATCAAAGCCTGGGGAGCCTCATGGCTAAATCTTGCAGGGAAATCTGTGCTCATCAAATCCGTTCTTGCTAGTATGCCAGTCTTTCAAAGCTCCTTGCTATTGGCTCCTATAACTGTCCTCAAAAAGATTGAAGTTCTTCTACGGAGATTCCTGTGGAAAGGAGGGAAACAGAATGAAAACAAACTTCCCCTGGTCAAATGGGAAAAAGTCACAGCCTCTTATCATGAGGGTGGATTGCACATGCGGGATCTTAGGGCCCAAAATATTTCCCTGGGGGCTAAGCTATTGTGGAATTTAGTGTCAGGGGACACTTCATGGAGTAAACAGGTGCTATGGAAAAAGTACTTTTCAGGGACTAGGCTCAGATGCTTGGATCAGGGTCCGAAGGTGATAAAAGGTTCTCCTCTATTTGCCCTCTGTTCTAAAGCCTACCCTCTCCTTGCTGAGGATCTTACGTGGATCCCTGGAAACGGAAAGAAAATTAGAATATGGGAAGACTCCATCAACGGCAATCCTCCAATTGGAAACAAAGAAGGGATGGATGGAATTCGGAGGTTTCTATCAAGCATTGGAATCTCCAAACTTTGGGACATATCAAAATGGCAACCGGACGGTCAACAAAGATGGATAGGTTGGGTCATTCCGGAGTGCCCTCCAATCTTAGCTGAGGAAAGAGGTCTCCTTCTTCAGTGCCTGGATGGGAAATCCCCGGTGGCCAAAAGATATAAAGATGTAAGAGGGTGGGGTACAAACTCCGGCCATTACTCTGTCGCCCAAGGTTACAGAAGTGTTAAAGCCATCCCCAATGTTCCCCGAAATCCTGCAGCCTGGAAGTATATCTGGTCAAACAAAACGCTACCCAAAATCGACCACTTTATCTGGACTCTAGCCCATAATAGTGCCCTAACCACTGAAGTCCTGCGAAGGAAAGGATGGGAAGGCCCATCTCGTTGCCCCCTATGCCTCGCTGCTGAAGAGACGTCCCCTCATTTGTTCATCTTTTGTCCTTTCTCCAATCTAGTCTGGAACCTGATGACTCTCCCATGGCATATCTCCCTGAATTTTGAGGATGTCCCTTCCCTTCTTTGCCGATGGCTGTCGTCTTCTCCGGTCAGGACCCAACCGAAGGACCCTCTTGCCATTGCCTGGTCGGCCCTCCCCAAGTTCATCTGCTGGAAGCTTTGGCTTGAACGAAATAATCGAATATTCCGTGGAACCAGATCTTCTCCTCTACAGGTGGTGGTCAAAATTAAAGCCCTGTTAGGGGACTTCATAAGTTCACGAGCCCCCCATTGTCTAAATTCGGCTTTATCGACTGAAGAAGCCAACTGGCTACAGAGTTTTCCTGGTACTGTAGCTAACCTTTCGGTCATAAAATCGGTGCTACACAAGTGGGAAATCAGACTTATGGGGGAGGAGTATGACCAGTGGTGTAAAAACCGTGGCAATATTTTGTACTTCGATGGAGCTTCAAAAGGAAACCCAGGGGAGGCAGGAGGGGGAGGGGTTTTCATTAGCCCCGATGGACAACCGATATTCACTTATTCCTGGAATTTAGGAGTAGAATCCAACAACATGGCGGAAGCCTTGGCCCTTTGGCAAGGTTTAAACCAAGCTATTCTCCATGGAGCACAGCAAGCAACTGTAGTAGGAGACTCCAGGATGATTATCCAATGCATAAACACTATGAACCTACCTGCATCAATGCGACTTCGTCAGGTTCTCCACAGAATTGCCCTGCTCATCCCACTTTTCCAGGACATCGAATTCTTCCATGTTCTTCGGAAGAATAATGGACAGGCCGACAAAGCAGCAAACGAAGCAATTAACTTAAAGAAATGGTTTCTTAAAGTCAATGAAGAAATTAATTGGGTCTCTATCCCGTAGCTCATTGAGCTTGTCTCCAAACATGCATGTTATGGGCATTTGGCATGGGATTATTAAAGCACGTGGCTCGTGCCACCTCTACCGGATGGAATTCATTCGGGAATGCGACGTGTTCTGCCGTGAGGACATCTTCCTCCCCCCCCGCTCTTATTATCTCCCACTCACCTTCGCAAGCTCCTCTTCTGCAAGGGTGACGGCATCTCCGCCAAGGCTGATGATGGTTCGTACCATTCGTAGTACCAAGGATCAAGGTATTCAATGGGAAAAGATCTTCCTGTCTCTATCTTACCACCTGGACGCCTCCATGCGTGGGGGTCTGCTCTTCTCAGCCCAGCTCAGTCAGCATGCCATCGTCACTGGGACGTTCAAAGCCAGGTCTAATTATGGCAACACGCTGGTGCAATATTTTCAGGAGTTTAACGATCTCAGCAGTACGAGTCGTTATTTAAGGAATGGTACGATTATGGGTAAAGGAGCCATCCAGGAAAGGCTGAAGGATTCGACGGCATGCGAGGATTTAAGGGTAATTATGTTTAATTCATTTCATGAAGTGGACATCAGCATCACGAACGGCAACTCCCCCTGCTCCGGCTCTAAAAGATTTACCACCCTGGCTTTAAAAGAGGTCTCTACAGGAAGGCGGAAGCTGTTATTTCTCGTCGTAAATCTGTGTTACACGGTTGGCATCTGGTTCCTGCTTAAAATCATGGCCGATACAGGAGACTCTGCGGCTTCTTCCCCTGACCCATTGCTTGAATTAGAGGCGGAAATTCGGGTGCTCCGTCGCCGAGTCAGAAGGCAGGGAGAATTTATGAACCGCATGGATGCGCAAGGAGGTAGGCGACTGGATAGGCTGGAGGATGAAGCTAGTAGCACCCGCGAAGATTTTGCAGAAGCCCTGGAGACCCTGGAGATGAAAATCATGGCCGCCATCGAGAACCTGGACCAAAGGCTGCAGAATTTGGAACTAGCTATGGAGAACCTCCGAGGAACCGGAAATCCAAGTTCGAGTAAGAATCCCTCTAAGGCATTTTCGTCTGCAGGGACACGCCATCGTTAAACCATAGCTAGGTTTTCTTCTGTTTATCTGTTTATCTGTATGTTCTCAGTTTACCGTTTTTAATTTTGGGAAAGTCCTGATCAGATAAAGGCAATTGTACTTAATGGTAGCATGACTGCTAGACCTGCTTTAATTTTGGCTTGTAAAACAGTGGGTGGCTCTGCCACAGTTTTTTAATATAAACCTTAACCGTTTCTGTCAAAAAAAAAAAAAACTATGCATGTAAAAATATTCACAAGACACATAAAATTAGAGGGAGAGCATTAACGTGGGACAAAATCCCAATCATGGGATATGTCATTGTAGTGGTAAGGCTTGCAATCATTATGGACATCACATAGATAACAACCATAATCCAAAGAGGGCCCACAATTCACAACACTGAAACTATCGACAATGTTAGTTGTAGAGAGAGGGAGGACGCTATCACATCAACCTAGACACTTACACTCCAATGACAACGTCTCGACTATAAAATATTTCGGTGTAGATACTACTTTATTAACCACCTCTATCTGACAAATGTTATGCATGTGGGATTATTCAAAACACACACGGAATTTGAAAGAGAGAGTATTAATGTTGAAAATTGAAATTCCAATCACAGGATATGCCATTGTAATAGGAAGACCTGCAATTACGATGGACATCACATAGATAACAACCATAAGCCAAAAGGGCCCGCAAGGATTGACACCAAAACCATTAATGATATTATTAATAGACTAAGGAAGGATGTTATCACAAATACAATAACCTAGGGACTTACACCCCAAATCCAATCTCCCAATTGGAAAATATTTTAGCATGGGTAATGCCTTGTAAACTACCTCTACTTCACAATTGTCAAGCATGTAGGATTATTCACAAGAATCACAACACACACACAATTAAAATGAGACTATTGAAGTGAAACAAAATCTCAATGATGAGATATGCCACTCTAGTAGTAAGACTTGCAATTATTATGGACCCATATAGATAACAACCATAAGCCAAAGAGGGCCCACAAAGCATAATATTGAAACCATTGGCCATGCTAGTATTGGAGTGAGGGAGGAAGCTATCACATCAACCAAGGGACTTGCACCCCTAGAACCGCACTAAACATGAGCTCTTTCAGTCCAATGGCCAAAATTGATTAAGTATTAATTATTACTAATTAGCTTGGTTTTACTGTGCTTAATGTTTAAGGATGGCATTGTTAACGAATTTACAATGGAAGGAGAATGGCATGGTCAAAAAGTTATAATGAAACACAATGGATCTATCTAATATATTGAAAGAAATTAAATATTCAAATCTAAACAAATAAATAAGTTTATGCAAAGAGAGTCTTTAGGAAGGTACTTCTGAACCCAGTGATTGCAATCATAAAACTTATGCATTACCTTCTTTTTGTTCAGCATAACTAGATTTCAAAGGTTGCTCTTCATCCTGTCAATAGAAACAAGAGCCAATTTATTTACAAATAATCATCGAATGGAGAGCAGATTACTAGTTTCCATTTTAATACTTTTAATATTCAAGAGTTCTTACTACCAAGGCATCACTGCATTGAACATTAATAGCTTCCTCAATTTGTATTATTTATGTCCCTATTGTATTAACCCTCTCAAGGACCTCTAGAGTATTCACAAACCGAACAAACT
Organism: Larix kaempferi; assembly: GCA_027924585.1. Classification (NCBI taxonomy): domain Eukaryota; kingdom Viridiplantae; phylum Streptophyta; class Pinopsida; order Pinales; family Pinaceae; genus Larix; species Larix kaempferi. Next base: position 14,782,985 of record BSBM01000444.1, on the reverse strand, counting down.
TGTAAAATAAGAAAACACTCAATTTACCAAAATTATATGTCCAAGTGATACGAATATGACATCTGTGTACCTACCTACCTAATGGCATGGGAAAATTAAATGTGTTACAGGGAAAGAACAAAAACAAGATTATAGAACAATCTTTAACATATAATGAGGCATTAGTTTATCAATAAGAGATTTCCATTAATTCATCGACATGTGTTGTAGTAAAAGAAACTAGATGAAAGTCTCGATCAAAGAATTAAATGGCCAGGTTTCCAAAATGTTACGAATCCATGATAGCTAAGTTAGCAGATAATACAAAGCATAATTATGGCAAATAGCAGACTAATATCATCTTGGACAGAAAAAACAATCCAACAAAATCATACCTTTCAATTGTTCCTTTTGTAAACCAAGAGACATGTTGGTTAGGTCCAGATGGTGGTTCCAGCCAAATAGAATATCCACCCTTGGCAATCTGTTCTTCAGTTGTCTTGAGATGGGTAAGTAATGGTTTCAGTAACCCTGAAGCGAGCTTCTCAGTCTTGCCTCCAGCTGAAATAACAAGCTCACACCTAAAAAAAGGACTAACGCAATGGGAAAAAGCATGAAGGAAAAAGCATGAAGAGGCTTCCAAATAAAACTAGTCACGCATTTTCTAATAAAATTTCTACACTCTGATCACTCAGGCATTGCGGTTTAGACATATGCATGAAGGAGGAAAAGAAATCTCTTTTTAAGAACAAAACTCTACGCTTGTGATTTTAAAGCACAAGTTATCAGTTCTTATTCAAAAATCATTTATTGTGCCAGTATGTTACCCAATTAGAAAGCAAAAGAAGATCAAACATACATTTGGCAATCATGAACAATGTAAGTTATGCGTTTTACTGGATCCTTACTTGATCCCATATTTTCTATGCTTACTCTTATATAGTAAATATTTTGAAAAACATAATCATATTCATAACTAGAGAACCAAATCCCTATTCTTTTTATTTCAAATCTTGGACAAGACCTAGACAATCCCAATTTGGATTCAGTCTCAATTGAAGCCAATGTTGATGCAATCATTTGTTTCTACATCTATGTTTTCCCAAATTTGTTGTACTTAATCACAATTCTCATCAATACCTATCCTCAAAGAAGAGTATGTTAAATCTTAACATCAATTTGGCGTTCCATATGAATCTTCAAGAGGAATTTTTCCAAGTTGTGAGCAGGAAAAGTCATCACATTTATAATTTTGATTGAGATTTAGTATGTTAAATCTTGAAATTTTGTCATAAATTATATATTCAATGCCCGTCACCAAAAGAACTAATTTTTTTATAATGTGTCGGCACGAGAAGCTATCATGCTCACAAATGGGTTTTGTCTTGTGCATGTCATATAAATTTCAATACCAGTCCAGACCATGTGACTCGGACCCTAAAATACAAAATTATTTGCTTGATAATTTCCATCCTTGTCCTTATCATATTCATCAGTGGCTATGAAAAATCCTTGTTTTTCCTTTACCTTTTTTTATCCTGCCCTTCGATCATATTTATCTTTGAGAACTTATTAAACTGGACTTTTAATAGGACCCCAATACCAAATTTCTTAATTATATGGCCTTCTTGATAGGTAGCAAAGAAACAATGAATGACATTGATAGGGCCCTTCAAACTGAACAGTGTTTATCTTTTCCTCGGGATGTAATATCCTGATTTTGACCCCATTGGATTAAAAATGTAAATGATGTAATATTGCTATGAAATCATGGTGAGAAGCTCAAGGCCAAGGCCCCACCATCAATTTAGTGTTAAAATTGATGCATATGGTTTTTGTGCTATCCAGGCACAATATAAATTGTAAACATGCATTTTAATAAAATACCCATAACTAGCTATGCAATGCAATGCAACAAGAGTATGGGGGCATGATTTTTACAAGGAATAGGGAGGGAAAATATTCAAACCCTTGAGCCAATAGTGTTAAACCAAATGTCAATGGGAGAACCCATGAACCTTCAACTACCCAAGTTGACTTTTGTACCCAATCATTTATTTCTCCCAAGAGTTGGTTGAAATAGTTAATGCTTCGGGATTGGAGAGGTATGGTTGTCCAAATTCGGATATGGGAAAGCCACCATTTTGGGAAAACATGTTTCGGCTTCTTGGGAAAGAGAAGAGACACGAAATTTCTCCCCAAACCATTATTCATCAACCAGTTGGGCTCTCTCATGCAGTTTTAGCTGGTGAGGCATTTTTGCTCCACGTGTTTCCAGTGTTTCCTTGTTTTCTAGGTGTGAAGAGGGCATTTTTTATGTTGCAAAGCGACTGGGAGGAAGGGAGCTCGATTTTGGGGTCCATAGAGGTCATTTTTGGCCATTCGAATGCTCATATGCATGTGGGAAAAAGAAAAAAGAAAAAAATTCTTCCCTGTGTTCGATTTTTTCCTTTCCCCCAATCTGTTTTTGTTTGGCCACAATTTGGGGAAAACCCTTGGACATATTGCTTGCAAATCCCATAGATAAAACCATTTTTTCCTATGCCAAACATATGTGCTTGTTGTGGGTGGGAGAGGATGTTGTGGTTTTGGTTTTGGGTACCCATTGTTTTGGCTTGAGTTTGAGTGCAAGCATCCAGAAATGAAGAGGGTTCAGTTTTGGCTTGAAAAAACCAACTGTGGATTGGCTTGACTTAAGTGTGGTGTTCCTTTTTGTTGTGCATAGGTTTGTAGGTTCTCATTCCTTTTGGAAATAATGCCCAGCTCGGGGGTGGCAACTATGTTGAGAGATTGATGAGCATAGTTGGCCTATAGCTGGGTGGAATGTTGTAGTTGCATAGCTGGTTGCATGGGACAACATTACATCAAGATGAGTATTTTCTTATGTGTTTTACTTATGCAATGTTTTAATTATTTGATGACTATTATTGATATGTTGAATGCATGTGAAATGTGTGTGGATAGTTTAATTCCGATGTGCATGCTTATTTTGATTTGCATCTACACACATGTGTTTTATCTATATGAATCTAATGAATGGGGCTGAGTTTGTTGAAAATCTCAGAATGTTAATCATGTTCCCCTCCTTGTGCCGGATCGATGGGAGGGTACGTGAAATAGGAGCATGATTAACAGATTTATTGATTCAATAGCATTTCCTATTATCATTAGAAACTTAGAAAGTGTTTGAACATGATGCACTACACCTAGCAAGACTTCAAACTAATGGAAAAAACTATTCATGCCCCTAAAGGTTGTAACCCATTTGAAGATGCAGAATTTTCAAGGTAGTTTATTTTTTTCCATGTTTCTTGGTTTCAGATTTCCTAACTCAATAACAATTTCTGTTATGAACAGCAGCTGTCAAAAACATGATTAGTTACATTCTAAGCATCCCTTCAAGCTGACAAGGATACCTATTGATAAATCCTTGAGACCGACTCATGAATAGGTTGTCCCGGGAATTCAGGGCCAGTTAGATTTTATCAAGATAGTGGTAAGAGATATCTATACAAGTTCATCTTGCCCCATGAAGCCATTAGGCTGAGATAAGGTGAGATACATAATATAATTTTATCAATGTCCAACAATTGACCATGAAACTAGGTTAACGGGGCTAAAATGTACACCCAATGTGAATACAATAGAGGACTATAAGAGTACATAGCCCTGTCAAGTGCTACATCAAAAACCCCATAGGATGGATGAGTACATGAAAATTATGGAAAAAATATGACTCGAGGAAAAGAACACACTGTTGCAATGACTCCCTGACTAGTATTGCTTAGTGCTAGAAAAATAAACAAACTCCACAAATTAGCGAGTAGTGTAACAGAAATCATGAAATGGAAAAATAACACTGGTATCAAACTAACAGCCATTTATAACTATTCGTATGCTCAGACGGTATTTCACAATTTTAACTCTCCAAAAAACCAGATCACATATTTGGGTGGCCATAATTCAGCAGTGTAAATCAACAATTTTCACAAATGGGAATTAATTTTAAGCATGCAATTTTACATCATAAAAACCTAAAAAAAAATGGGTACTGATCATTCCTGATGAAATTACTCTAAGGAACACTAGAAAATTAAAAAGGATCCAAAACCCCAAAGTTTAGCAGGATGATTTTGACCTAGTCCGAGTGGGGGTGAGATAGAAGACCGCAGAATTAAGTTGGGTTTCTCCCTTTATCTTTGCTGCAAAATGCATACACTGGCTCTCTCTCTCTCTCTATCTATATGTACATGATATCTATCTCACATCCTTCATCTCTCCCTCTCCCTAGAGGAATAAAATGTAGCCTTGCTTCCTTCCTTCCACTAATGTACAACCCAAATTGTAGCGTGGAACTTATGTTGACCCTTATTCAACCCCAGGACTTACGATCTGTAGCAACAAAGACGTTCAAAGCAACACCAAGTTGTTGTTGCGTGCAGGAGAGGCAATAATCCAGCTAAAGAAGAAGATGGTAATAGTAAAATTAATGCACACATATACCCCACAGAGAATGACCCAACGCCGATTTTGAAGAACCCTTGTTAGGTCTAACAAAGCAATCAGTGGGAGCCCTCCCCTCCCTCAACAGCTAAGCTAATCAATCCAATCCATCCCACTAATATCGATTCATGTTTGATCCCTTTTAAATCCAATACGAAACAACAACCACCAGTGGGCCTTCTCATTCTTCACCTGAATGAGCATCGGTTTGGGAGGAAAATCAAAGAAATGAATGCAATTTGCAGGGTCGATCCATCTAAATACATGAACATAACTAGACCAGTGGGGAACTCTGAGAGGATGGATAAGAAATAAATAAGAATAATAAGTTCTGAATTGAAATTGCAATCGAACAAGAGTAAAACATTTAAGATGCAGTTGCTTCAAAAGTACCCGAGGGATCTCATGTGTCAGGTGTCAGTGGACATGTGGTAATCGAAATCCCCTGCTACAAAAATCGAGACTGACATTTATGGACATCTGCCAATCAAAAATTACTTTTATAAAATTTGATTCAAATTAAAATTTAAAACTTACTAATTCTAAAGTCCATGAAAAATCTAGCTAATGTGCGGGCCAACTAATATATGCAAAATGGTTGCAATAGGTCATGGACATAATAATTAACACCTTTACTAAAAGGCACCTTATTGCATATATGCTTTGATTGTTGCAATAATTTAAGCATATAAACCTTGTGACTTTGTTAGTGTGGAAATGCCTTCCTTTTTTGTATGTAAACAAATTACGTTTATTTTTAATTTTTTAAATGTTATATTTTAAATCAATTTAATTGAAAATTGTTACTTTATTTTTAAATAAAATATTATTAAAATTTTATGTAAGTTAGTGAATCCATCTTTTAGGTTAGCGACGAGCCGCTAGGGTTTCCATGGCCTGAGCGTCGTTGCTTCACGCTTGGGCCTCCATGGCCTCTCCTCCTTTGGATCCTCCCCCGGAGGAGCTTCGACGTCGTCTGGATCTCGCCTTCCAGGCCCTAGTCACTTCCACCCCTCGCCCCCCTGCAACGGACCCCCCTTCCTCTGCCTTTGTTAAGTGCGTTGTTGCACCCAGAATCCAGATCACGTCTACATCTTCATGGATGAAAGCTCTTGCCTTGAGTGAAAGAGGTCTCATAGGACAATTTTCTAGGATCTGGCCCTCACCGAAATCCTCACCGAAATCCATGGAGATTTGGATCACTAAGAACGGGATGCCTCTCATTGTTGGAGGACTGCAACATTGCTTCTGTGAAAAAGGTTTTTTTACCTTTTTATTTGAAAATAAGGAAGATAGAGATCTCATTTTTAGAAGCGCTCCCTATTTCATGGGGTCGAGAGGGTTATACTTCAATCGATGGAACTTATGCTTCGTTCCAGATAAACACATTCCCTCTGCAGTCTCGGTCTGGGTCCACCTTCTGCATTTACCCCTTCACTACTGGAACGATGAAGCTCTTCAGGCTATTGGAAACTCCTTGAGAAAATTCATTAACAAAGCTGAACCAAAAGGCCCTCTCTTCTCTTGTGCCCAGATTTGTGTAGAATTTGATCTAGAGAAAGGATTACCAGAAGGAATTAATCTCTCCATGGACGGATGGGAATTTTTTCAGAAGGTAGATTATGAACAACTTCCTTTCAGATGCAGAAAATGCCATGCGTACGACCATTTTGTAAAGAATTTCCCTAAATCTACCCAAGAAGACATGGAAAAAAATTAAGAAGAAGGATGGCAACAAATTAAGAGGGGGAAAAAATCGAATCCTACTCCTGCTAGCAATAATCTTGGAAATCGGAAAGAAAAAAATAAGGAAAAATCCATAGAACATAAGGAAGCTTCCACTAGCAATCAATATGAAGCCCTACTCACCAAAGAAGGAGAAATCCTAGATCAGGAAAACACTACAATGGAAGACAGACCGGAAGCCAACAAGATCCCCCCCTCTGGGATCCGCTTGCCTGCAGTTGTGGAAGAGATCGTTGAAAAGGCCCCTGATGAATCTACCTCCCCTGGAGGAACCTGGGCAGAAATGGTAAAGAACAACATAATCAATCCAATGTCCATAATTCCAGGTCATTCGTCATCACAAGATACTCAGGAAATAGCAGATTTAGGTCCATATTTGTCTACGCGGGGAAGAAAATCATAAAGACATCATCGAGATCAAGAGACAGACAGAGAAATAGAACTTGGAAGGCAATTAAGCAAAGAGGATACAAATCTTCTTCAGAATGTCAAATCTACTAGATTTAAAGAAATCAGATGCCAAGCAGGATCTCATGCATCCAAGAAATAATGAAAACAGTCTCTTGGAATTGCAGAGGTTTGGGAGGCTCTATTAAGGTAGAAGCCTTGAAAAATATATTAAAAACTGAGAAACCGGACATCCTGCTTATTCAAGAGACTAAGATGATGAAAGAAGAGGTAATAAACCTTTCTTACCTCTTCTGTAAAAATAGTACTGGAAAGGCCATTAGTTCTAGAGGTGATTCAGGTGGAATTGCAACTTTCTTTAGATCGGACAAATACAAAATTAGATTAGTAAAATAAAATACTCATTGGCTTTTACTCGAACTTCAAAATGATAGCAATCAAGACTCAATCTTCATTTGTAATGTGTATGGACCTACACACTACAAAGATAAACTGGCCTTCTGGGACACCCTATCCACTTTAGATTCTGAGTTGCATGGGAAAGACGTTATTACAACAGGGGACTTCAACACCATGAAATCTAGCTCAAAAAAAAGAGGAGGATCGATTATCAGGAATCCTTTTGGCGAAATACTCGAAGACCTGATGCCTGATATAGATCTCTTTGACCCCATCCCCAAAAATGGGAAATACTCTTGGAACAACAAGTGGACTGGACCCAGGCACATCGCTGCTAGACTCGACTGTTTTCTGGTAAGTTCCTCTATCCTTCAAAAAGACCTGCTTCTTATTTCTTCCATAAGCTCTTCAGCCACTTCTGATCATAAACATATCTCCCTTCTCCTATCCCCCCCACTGATTTGGGACCTATTCCCTTCAAGTTCAATCCTATTTGGATCCATAACGTTAAGACCCTCGATATTATTCATTTGTCCTGGAGCTCTACCTTCCCTGGCTCTCCTCGCTTAATCTGGGAATCAAAACTCAGGGCAGTTCGCTTTGCGTTGAAATATTGGGTATCCTCCTCTTTTATTGAACCTTCCTCCATTAAAAAGGATCTTCAAGCTGGACTTGCTACCCTCCACTCTAAAATGGAATTCGAGGAGGTCACTAGTGACTCCATTGCCCATGAAAAAGTCCTGAACCTAGAAATCTTAAAAGCAGTCAGGCATGAAGAAGAGATGTGGAGAATAAAATCTAGACAACTATGGTTAAAAGGTGGAGACAGAAATACTGAATATTTCCATAAACAAGCAAAGATAAGAATGAGCTTCAACCACATCAAGGAACTGAAGGATAGTAATGACCAAAGAATCACAGGACAGGATGCCATCAAAAAGTTGGCCTTCCATCATTTCCATCAACTTTATTCTGACAGTGGAGAAACGGACCCAACCTCACAAGCTGATCTTCTCTCAGGTATTCACTCTTCTATCTAACGAGGAACTGGAGAAAACAATCTCAGAGCAAGAGATTATTGAATCAATCTGAACCCTTCATCCTGACAAATCCCCAGGACCTGATGGCTTCACAATCAATTTCTATCGTGTTGCGTGGGACATCATCAAAGACAACTTAAGAAGGATGCTAAATTGGACCAGGAAAAAAGACAAAATTGGTGGAGCAACAAACTCCACTTTTTTGGCTTTGATTCCTAAAGAAAAAAATCCACTTTCGATAGAAATATTCTGGCCTATCTCTCTATGCAACACCTCCTACAAAATTCTCACCAAAATTCTCACCACCAGAATGAAAAATATTATGGCTCATATAATCTCGGACACGCAAGGTGGATTCATAGCTGGCAGAAAAATCATGGATAATATTATCATTGTCCAAGAAGCCATTCATTCTAGCCTGGAACGCAAACAACAAGGTATGGCAATTAAGCTGGATATGGAAAATGCCTTTGATGGGGTTAACCACTTCTTTATGTTTGAGATAATGCTAAGATTAGGTTTCTCTAAAAAATTTACTAGATGGATTAAAGCTTGCATCAGCCGTCCTTGGATTGCTCCTCTTGTTAATGGTAGATCTATAGGCTTTTTCCAAGCCTCCCGAGGACTCCGACAAGGCTGTCCTTTATCTCCTTTCCTGTATCTTATTGTAGCAGAATCATTGAGTAGGAAATTACAATCCCTTCAATACAGTGGTGACCTCAAAGGTCTAAAGATTACCAGAGGAGTCAAAGCTGCAAATCATGCACAATTCACAGATGATACTATCCTCCTTGGGGGCAGCTCAGTAATTATAGCAAATCGATTCAAGGAAACCCTCTCTATTTTTCCCAAAGCTTCAGATGGAAAAGTAAATGCCTCAAAAACAAAAATCTATGGATGGAACTACCCTGACAAAACAATGATTAGGATCGCAAGGACCCTAGGCTATGAAGGCAAAACAATCTAGAACTCCTTCAATTACCTTGGTGATCCTATTCACAAGGAAAAGAAGAAAGCTTCAGACTGGCAAGGTTTGGTCGAAAATATTTTAAAAAAAATCTCCTCCTGGGGAGAAAAATGGCTCAACCCTGCTGGAAAAATCATTCTCATTAATTTTATTCTTGTTGCTTTCCCTATTTACTCATGTTCGATCTCCTTAGCTCCAAAAATGATAATCTGGGACGTCGCAAAGGAACTCATAAACTTCTTTTGGCAAGGAGGAAAGTCCAATTGTACTAAGAAGTTTCACTTAGTTAACTGGGAAACTGTCTGCACCCCAAAATGTTGTGGAGGAGCTGGAATTCGAGACTTGGGAATGATGAACCTTGCTCTAGGAGCTAAAATCCTATGGAGAATTGTATCAGGGGATAAATCATGGTGGAAGGACATCTTAAGGAAAAAATACTTGAAAGGAAAAAGAAAACGTTGCTTAGACAACCTCCCTGTAACTGAAAATGACTCTCCAATCTGGATATTATGCAAAAAAGCCGCTCATATCATCCAAAATAGCTTGCGTTAGTCTCCTGGCAATGGTAAACAGATTCGAATATGGGAAGATAATATTGGACACTCCTCCCCTTCGCTCCATTTATAAGGTTTTATAGATCTCGAACTTTAGATGACAATCAAAACATCTCCACTATCTATGATATCTCTAATTGGTATAATAATGGTAGATGGGAAGGATGGAAAAGCTTAGATGTTCTAGAACATCTGATCATGGATTATTCAGTGTTACAGACAATCCTTCAAGGCTCAACTCAGGTTCATCATAATTTAGCTGATTCCAGAAGTTGGGGGAACTCGGGTGTCTACTCGGTCAAGGCTGGTTACAATATCATCAAAAACAACAATAGAAAAGAAGTTATTTGGACAAATGTTTGGTGCAAGGATGACCTGACCAAAATCAACTCCTTTTGTTGGATCTTAGCACATCATAAAACCCTCATAGCTGAGAATCTAAAAAAAAGGGGGATTGAAGGACCATCAAGATGCATCCTCTGTAAAGACTCGGAAGAAACTCTGGAACATCTTTTTCTGGAATGTCCCTTTTCTAAGGAGGTGTGGCATATAGCCCTTAAATATCTTCATGTTAATCTCAACTTCCCAACAAACTGGAAAGATCTCTTCGCCTGCTGGAAAGATTATTATCAAGGATCTCTACACAAAAAACATGATTTTTCTAGAGCTTTGGTTGCCCTTCCAAAGTATATTTGTTGGAAAATCTAGACAACCAGAAATAAAGGAATCTTTGAAAATTTGCTCCTCCATCCAAGAAGAGTCTCTTCCTCAGCAAAATCTCTTTGGACTGAAGCCCTACTTTCCAAAGGTTTAAGACACTTGCATCTCGAACCCATGATAATTGAAGAAAAAACTTGGACCTATGACTTCCTCTACTTCTTCAACTCTCTTTCTGGACTTCCCCCCTCAAACAAACCAAACTCTTTACGTTGGCAAATTCGAATGAGCCTAGAAGATTTCAACAATTGGTGGGATAAGTTAGGATGTCACTCCCCTTTCTTTGATGGTGCTTCAAAAGGAAACCCTGGGTTGGTAGGTGCGGGAGGGTTCATTTTTTACCTTGGGGGAAACAGATAGAAAGACTTTGCTTGGGGATTAGGGAAGACTACGAACAATCAGGCGGAATGGCTCGCCTTAATCAAGGGATTGGAGACTGCAAACATTCTCAGAATTAAAGATCTGGTTGTTTTTGGTGATTCTCTCTTGGTCATAAGAGAGTCCCGAAAACTCATCATGAATTTTAAAACTCTCGCTCTAAAGCTGCATCACATTTTCAAAAATCTCACCAATGACTTCAATGCTCTCAAATTCTTCCATATTCTCCGAACTAACAGATCCTTTGAGGATCAAATGGCGAACAAAGGGGCTCAAATTGATTATGGATATATTATTTATAATGAATAAAATCCCGAACATTGCTGGGTTCCATGATCCACTGTGGACGCCTCGTAGAGGCACTTCTCCATCTACCTTCAGCCACTTATCACTTCTTGAATTAAACTACCGTTTGAGTCTTCCCAAGCTCTAAAAACGTGGCAACAACTCCATGTTTTTCTAGATCTTTCTCGTGCATTGAATCAATGCCTGGAAGCGTACAGCTAGGTTCTCTCGGTCTTGGCATCAGGTTTGCACGATTTTTTTAATGCCTTCAGGTGGATTCATTCAGAGCCCTCGTCCTATTTCATGTCCTGCCCTGTTATCCTCTCTTATTTCCATTTGGCATTCTATGAAAGCTCTATGCCGTAATGTAATGGGTGATCGCCTCTTGTCTCTCATGTAGCATCCACTGTGGGTGCTGGGACCTTAATATCTGAACCTGACCTGCACTTCCCCCATAAGTGCCTGCTCTGCAAAAAAACGCTTTCTCTCCCACAGGAGAACGATTCCTATGGAAATACTCTACGCTCTCCCCTGCCTGTCCAACTTGGCGCTCCCAACCAACTCGCCGCCCTCTTTTTCCCACTTCCTCCCCAACCCTAAATCAGCTTCAAATCCCATCACCCTACTGGAAACTATGGAAGAACAAATCCATTTGATCAGGGCTGAAAACTCTGAGATGAAAAGGGCAATTTCTAGAATGTACACTCTGGTCCAAGCTACCAATGTTGAAATTCGGAACAACAACGATCTGTTGAACGGGAGAATCTCCAACCTCTACGACACTCTGGATTATGTTGCTAATACCATCTCAAATGTTGATTCAAAAACGGATGACAATATCCGGAATATCATGGACGTAGAAGGGAAAATCGAAAGGCTCAGAGAAGACATTAGTCATTGCATTCCAGGTATTCATGATAGCAAAGGCTCGGGCATCGACGTTCAGCAAGATCATTCTCTGGAAAGCATCCCAGGTCCTTCGGCTCAGTTTCGTCGCTAACTTGTTTCTTTCTTTGAAATACTGGTTTTCATCCTACAGTCTCCCCTTTATTTTTGCACATTATGACAGTATATCCATCCTCTATATTTTCTAGAACAGGAGCAATTTTGAATCCCATGAAGACTCTGTTAAACTTTTGGGCTTTAGATCAGCAGTTATCTCTTTTTATATATGTTTTGTTTTTGTATCCTGATACTTGGACAATTTGTAAGGAGGTATAGTTGTCGTGGGTCTTTTTGAATCCACCTCCATTTTGTAAAAGAAGCACAGGATGTACTGGATATAGATGCTCTCTGGAAGCAATCTACAAGCATAATTTTTTAATTACTGCTCTCTTTTTTTAATATAATGCTACTCAACCGTTCTTGATAATAATAAAAAAATTGTATGTAAGTTAGTTGGAATAATATATATTAATTTATTTTTAAATCGTGATTTTTTTTTAAATTCCAAAACTTTAATCTATTAATGTACAACAAAAAATACAATCAAGAGAGTCTCAAAAGTATCAAGGTGGTCGAAGAGAAGAAAGTCCTCATTCAAGTCCAAAACAGTAATAAACTAACAATAAAATCCTGCCCATGCAAGGGAAACCAGGCACTCAAAAACTGTGTTTAGAAGCCTCCCCATAAATGGGAAACTAGGCTTATAGTAGCCAAAATAATACTTGGAGTTTGACGGCCTAACAACGACTATGAACAAAATTCTAGCTAAGCTATCTACTAGATGGTTGTAAGTGAAAACTAAAACCACAAAAGAAGAAACTAGGCCGACCTGAATTTACTTGAGAGGGTGACTCGAGGCATGTTCCTCTGGTTTTTCATTGATAGTTGGACAACAATGAGCTTTTGAACTAGGGTAGTTGTCCTTATTTTCCTTGGTGGGAAGGCCAGAGATCTTGCAAAATGAGGGAGGTCCTTCAGGTCACGGCACTCAATGTGCTTCCTTTTGTAAAAACTAGTATTCCCAATTCCAACAATGTCTTGAGCTTTCTGGTGAGTCGTTCCTTGTTGCATGTCTTGGAGCTTTGGGGGCTCAAGAGCATGAAAAGATCCCTCCGAAGAAGAGGTGTGAGTAGAAGGAGAAGAAGCTGGAGAGGAGTTTCTCTCCATCAAGGTGCCTATGGAACGCAATAAAACTTGGGCAAGCATGTTCTTCACTGTCCAATAATGCTTCCTGCGAGTCTGAGCCCGTTGTCCAACTAGTTGTTGCATCACAGTTTCTTCTTCCCAATCATCCAACATGTTCCTCAAATTCCTTGGAACTGAGCTATCATAACCTTATGTCGTTGTTCCTCTAAGTCCAGAATGAACAGAGCGACCACGACCAATTCTTCCATGACGGGGGGTAGCACATAATATTCTAAGCATTGTCACGTCAGGAGACGGATAGCCAGAGATTCTCTCTGAATGCACAGATCTATAAGGAGAGTGTAGCCTCCCTTGGTTGGGCTCAATGCAAAGAATTTGCAACCCACAGATCCAGAAGACAAAAACCACCCAGGAGAATTTACCACACAGTGATGCGGAAGAGGAGTGCAGCATCGAGTCCAGACAGGGTAAGTCCACCATCGAAAACTTCCAAAGCAAGAATGATTGTTTCCCTCCTCCGGAGGAGCCCATATCCAACACAAAATCGGCATGATTTCTATCATACAGGTAGGAATCCAGAGCAAAGTTTGGAGAGCAATGAAATTAAATGTCCTCGTCCTCATATTGCAAGGGGATTAATTCGCATGAAGTGTGACAGGAGGGGGATCCATGTGGTGTGGAGCTGGCCTCCTCACCTCAGCTCCCACACATGTGCTTAGGTTCCTTTTGTCACCCACATCCAGGGTAAATTGTGATTAATTTGTATAAGTGATTTTTAAATTTTAAATTAGGGTAAGAATGAAATTATTAAAATGTATTGTCTTTTAAATTTTTAAATAATATTGATACATAAAAAAAATTGTATATGATATAAAAATGCATTAAAAATAATACATGCATTAGTTATACTAAATTATCATTGATATAGGGCTAAAACAAGAACCTACCTATAAATTGTCGAATAATCCCTTAGTTTTTAGCAAAAGTAGGATTGGAACTCCTATCATGCATTGTTTTGTAGAATCCTAAGTAAGACTTATATATGAATGCGCTGCAAACTATACATGATGTAAGAATACACCAAATTATTTCCACAAGCTAGTCACACTAAAATTCCATTGATCTATCACTTGAACACAAATATACCTATGAATTATCGGGTAGCCTCTTAATTAAGGATCACCATGTAAAGAAGAGTATTAATGGGCCACCACCCATCATATAAATTATTTAATGATCTCTTATGTTTTTGTTGGATTAGAATTGAAACTCCCGGGTATGTGTTGCTTTGGGATTCTAAACAAAAACCATACAAAAATGCAATTAAAAGTGTGCATATGCTAGTTAGCAAATTCTAAGTGATTCATTGTTGAACCACAATCCATTACCTTTTACTTGATAATTGTTATTTAAAGAAAAGTATTAATTGCACTAAGAGTAGCGAGGTGCTCTACAACCCGGTATTGTGGATATGTTGTCACATATATAACGTGCGTGATAACAAAAAATAATAATTAAAGCTATTTGACTCCATATGTTGGTTCAATTTTAAATTTTACAAAAAAACTATAAAAAAAATAATACCATCATAGATCCATCTTAAACCCGAATCTATCAAGCATTGAGAGGGATCAAATTTCTTGAGGTGTAAGTTTGTTTATTTAAAAAAAATTACACATCAAGACTATACTAAAAGTTCATACATAGGCTAGTTATAAAAAACTCCAATCGATGTACCACTATACCATGACCCATTAGCTCTTAGCTAAGGATTACCATTAAAGAGGAGTATGAATGTGGAAGTAAATCTCAACATGAATTCAATAAAGATCATAAGCAAGCTAGTTATAGTAAACTCACAATGATGTATTGTTGGACCATGACCCATTACCTCTCATGTGAAGATTACCATTTACAAAGAGGTATTAATGTGGAATGAAATTTGAATTTGAATGTCTCGAAAATCATAATTGTAACAAACTATCATCGATGCATTGCTAGACCATGACATATTATCTCTTAACTGATTGAGGATTACCAATTGTAAAGTAGTATTAACATGGAATGAAATCACAGCATAAGGATAAGTCAATGTCACAAGATATCATCCCAAAAGGTGAGAGTAACGAAATCTTTGTTGATGTTAATTAGAGCGAAGAAAGACATTATTACATCAACATGAAGACTTAAACCCCAAAACTAATTATCAAATTGACAAATCTTTTTATGAGAGTAATGCCTTTAAACCATCTCCATGTCACAATTGTTAAAATGAAAACCCCTTAAATTGAAAAAAAAAAAAAAAAATCCATCACAAGTCAACACTATCAACTATATTCCAATAGTAAAAAAATAACATTCAATAAAATAATAAATCTTTATAATTATGTGTAGCATCCATATTTCCCTACTGAGCCATTTGTTTTTTAATAAAATACCTCCATATTACAAGGTTTTATTTTAATTTTTTTATATACACACAAAAATATACTATCACAAACATTTTTTAATTAAATACCTCCATGTTACAAGGTTTTATTTTAATTTTTTTATATACACAAAAAAAAATACTAACACCGATAATGTTTGTGAAACCATTTTTAATAATTTCATATCATGAATGCCATTTGTTTTTCAATAAGATACCTCCTTTTAAGAAGGTTTTGTGTAAAAAAATTTCTAAAGGTTTTTGTGTAAAAAAATAGTATTTTATTGGACATAGACAATAAAAATTAACAACAATGTTTCTGAAACCATTTTTAATATTAAAAAAAAAAATCATAGAGATTCCTCTCAATCTAATTTTTTAAATAAGTAAACAATGGTATCTTAGTCAAAAGTATCATTGGCGGTTAACTCCCACATAAAACGACAAGGAAAACATGGCACCTCAATCTAATTTTTTAAATAAGTAAATAATGGTATCTTAGTCAAAAGTATCATTGCGGTTAACTCCCACATAAAACGACAAGGAAAACATGGGACCAACTGTCACATCAAAATAAAAATAAAGAATCTTTAGAGCTTCCAAATAATTTAGACTATTTTTGTGATCAATTTTGATTTTCTTAGGTGGTAGTTGTATGGTCTAAGGAGATAATGACATTAATGGTATGGAAGTCAAAGATGGTATGAAAAATGTACTTACATTTTATAGATGTGTATGCAATTGTATGATTATAAGTGAAATTACGTGGATTTGTATGAATCAGTTTTTTAATATATAGATTATTGAATTTTGATGCTATTGGAGTATATCGGCTCATTTTTATTAGTCCATGTTGTAGGTATAGAATATATGTTTCGCCTTTTAGTATTAATTTGTTTTGTACAAAAATATTTCTAAAACTTTTCTATAGTTTATCCAATGTTGAAATAATTTACGCATTTATTTGTATTTATTTAATAAAATATTTTAATAGGTGTGTAAGTATGATTGGTGGAAAGTGCTTGACAAGACAATTTTTATCATTGGTAAGGATTAAGTAAAAATGAAAATAGAAAGACTTTGAACTTGCAAATGTTAACATCTAAATATTTCGTTTATAGTGGATAGCTTGCAGTTGTACAACATGCACATCGTGTAATATTTTTTTGTCAAATTTATCATCCAAATTGTGTCGAGGAAGCTGAGGCTATTCCATTTCTCAAACCAAGCCAAATCGCACCAGGTCTGTTCTCCAAAAATATGTCCCAAGCAGTTAACTGTTTCAACAAAATGAAATTGCAACACTAATTACAGGTATGAATTGCTTTCTTGTGTTGTGCTTCATGGGGCTATAGGAACTTAGATGTAGGAGCTTAGAGGCGGGTTAATTAAATGAACTCAAGGGTAATTTTTCTGTTCATCTCTGCACTTAATTTTCATGTGTTAATGAAGCATCTAAAGAGCCGTGCTCTTGTCCATATATAAATATTTGTGCAGGGTTTAGGAGTTGAGGATGGTCGTGAAGAGAGGAAATTCTTTCAAGCTTACTCTCGTTCCTCTTGTGTAAGTACTCTAGAAACAGCTCAAACTGTGAAGAAGTTACGTGTGGCCAAGGCTAAGAGCTATCTTGAGGATGTGCTTGCCCACAAGCAACCAATACCTTTCCGCGGCTTTTGTGGGGGTGTAGGACGCACTGCCCAAGCAAAGTCTCGCCATTTGAATGGCCAGGGTCGCTGGCCTATCAAGTCTGCTCAGTTTTTGTTACAATTGCTCAAGAATGCGGAAAGCAATGCAGAGGTTTTAATCACACAACATATCAATAAAGATTTCATTTTTGTTTGTCAGGGTAATAGCTGATTGTAAATGTTTAAATTGTTAAATCATTATAATCTTTATTATTTTGATAGGTGAAGGGACTTGACGTGGATGCGCTATACATTTCTCACATTCAATCGTGCCCATGGAAGAATCAATCGTATGCTCGAATTTCCTCCCATATGTTCAATTCCATGTGCTTTTTTGAATAGTGGGACAGTGTCCATGTTCTATATGCTAGTTTCTCATTTAATCTGTATATATTTGCCCCTACTATTATATATCATTTTTTAGTGGAATTCTGGAGTGGTGATTTCCTTTTTATTTGTTTTGGCTTTTTGCAGCTTACATGTCATCGCCATGTCATATTGAGTTGATATTGTCTGAGAAAGAAGCACCTGTTAAAAAAAGGTATGCTCTTTGTTTACTCATGAGCTTATCCATAAGCCGTAGTTGAAGTAGATCATTTTCATAGGCGCCAGTTGCATTCTTTTCTGAGGCTAGTAAATCAAAATGATGGATAGATTATAGAGCATTAAGCTTAAGATTGTTTAAAGGTCATGATTCTCACCTGTTTGCGAGGCAGGAATCCACATGTCTGCTTATCTGTGTTCTCAATTGACTTCCTTTATAGTGTCCAGGGAAACCTTATTATAGCTTCAATGTTATATTATTGCTAGAGACCTAATTGTAATCTGATAGTTGAAAGCAGCCCTTCGCATATGATTGTTGTAGAGTACCAAAAATTCTACAGTTGAGATTGAATCATCTCTGGTCTAGTCCAACTGCCTGTGCTGCTTCAGAGTACTCAGTAAATTTTACTAACTAGAAATGTTTTCGTTAAAGTACTATAATAGACCATCAAAATGTGCAAGATTTAGCCAAACTTTAATTGACTTAACGGAAAACCCTAACAGACAGCACTCTGAAATGGCATGATTCTGATAAAGAACATAATTTATGAAGCAGTCAAAAGCCACCCCAAATATGCCTAAATATTGCAGAGTTTTTTTTTTGCTCTCATAAGAGTAATTTTCGAAGTTAGCTAACATAGGAGTGTGGTCTAGCAGTAAACAGTGAGGTGATCCAGCTTGTATTAACATTGAGACTTAGCTTCAAAACCCCCAATTGACTTGGGTGCAGATGAGGTGTAAGTTTAGGGTGACTTTGATGGCATAGAACGCCCAGCAACTTAGCCAAAGGAATTCTATTAGAAATATTTCCAAAAATAAATCAAAGTTAGACATACTATGGAAATTTACTTTGATTCAAAAGTACATCAAGTGGCCGCATAAAGGTCCTAACACCAGTAAAGACTTCGACTCCTATATCAGGTTTAAAATTTCAAATAAATTTAAGTTTGGCAGACGTTTATGATGTTTCGCCCTTTCTTAAGAACGGCTACAGCCACGGTTTTTAAGTTTTGTTTACTCGAATGAAGTTTTGCTTACTCGAATGTGTGCAGTGAATAACGCATTTACTTTGATGATATTTATTTTCATTTAGCGAGCATCGTAAATTAATACTCAAAGTTCTTTGGTATTTCACATTTCCCACGGTTGTCTATTTATATTGAAAAATTAATTCCAATTTCATATATTAATGTCCAGCAGGTGAAACGGCAGAGCGCAAATGCAAATTGGAGATGTTAAATGACATATAGACAGAATATTTGGTTTTTCAATAATTTCCACCGTTAATATATTTTTATTGGCAATTTACAATTTAACTGAGTTTAATTTCAGTTTTTTATATATCAATAACTGGAAGGTGAAACATCATAACAGATTCACGTAAGAGTATTAAAGTACAATAAGACTCGAATCTCTTTGTTTTTTCACAATTTCCACAGCTAATCTATTTCTACTAAAAATTTGATTTAATATAATTATATACTAATCTGCAGATCAATAATAAAAAAATCAATGTAATTATAATTTTATCGTATATAAAATATTAGTAATTGAAACGGCAGTAAAGTTAGGGACATAAAGACTCGAATATTTGTGTCTTTTCACAATTCCTGCCGTTAACTCGATTTCTATTGAGTCTCGGTATTGGTATTACTGTGTAGTTTGTTTGCCTTTGTAGCCCTTTAACTTTACTTTTAATACAGTTTGATTATTGGGGTCTTTTAGTTATCGCTTTGTATTGAATCTGCTCATTGGGATCCTTTGTTTTTAGAAAACTTTTGTTCAATTTCCATCTTCCATATGTGCTACTGTACCATTTCAAAGATTGGGTTTTTGCAGCGTTTTTTTAAATTCCTTCGTCTCATTGGATAATTTGGCGCTGGTGTTTATCCACACAACTATTTATCTACAATTATATTTATTTTGACCCTTTATCTTTGCTTGTAGTGCATGCATTTGAAAAGTTGGGTTTTTGTTTTTATGGTTTAGATCTTCTGTATGTGTTTGTGGAGGTTGGTAGAACACACCTACCTGCAGCATTCTTGTCCATCTATAGACTTTACCTTTGAATTTGTTGTGCCTCTCCTGACCTAATACTAATATAGCTAGTCAATCGGCTTACTCTTCTGAAAGGCATTCTTCCAGCAATACTGCAACAAACTAGACTTCCCAGCAAAACAAACTATTTGAGAATGCCTTATCTATTTATGACAAGGACACTCCTGACCGTTGGCATAATGTGGCTTCTAAATTGGCTCTGGAATGCTCTTTGAGGAACCGGAGAAATCATAATAATAGGAGGGAACCTTTACACTATCTTACCTGCCCGAAGCAAACCCAGCCAAAGCCCGCTCACAAAAGTAAGCCCAGATCAAAGCCCAATTCGCCCTAATAGCTAACAAGCTTCCTCAACTCTTTTCAACTAACCAGACAAACTTTGGTTTCACTAGAAGACTCCCTCCTTCCATTCTTATTCTGCCACCACTTTCGCAGATTCTGCTAACAGTCAGAAGCAATGATAGGCGTGCTGGGATCTCTACATCTGCTCAGTGAATCATGACTCATGCAGGTACGTTTCATCTAATATTAAAGATTTCTACAGCTTAATGAAGGATTATCCTCATTCGGATGCATTGAATATTGTATCCATAGCACAGCTCTCAAGCAAATGGCCTCTCGGTAGTTGCACATAAAGTTTAGAAGGTCCCCATTGTTTATATTGGTGTGGAGATTTTTAATTGGGGAGTAATATTGCACAATATAATCTCAGGAAGAGTCAGGAAGACCATCTCGATGATTTTGACATATAAAGATAAGTACGGTGCATAGGATCAAAATCTCAATTTGTTGTTTTCTAACAGAAATCCTACGTCATTTGAGGAGTTGACGTGATAGCATCAGCGTGAATCTTGTTTATTTAACCTTGAAAAAATCTGTGTAAGGAAATCGATAATCCCATGTGGCATTAACTTCAATTGCATGGCAAATTGTTGTCATCTTTTTAAATGACCTGCTCTTCTTTATTCCACATAAGCGATGCAATTCATTTCATGGTTATAAGAGGGATCCTTGACTATTGAGCCTGCACACCAAAAGTACGAGACATTTTTAAAATAAACGTAGGCTCTTTGGTATTCCTGAGTATCTGAGACTGAAGTTTGATCCATAAAAGGTTAGGCTCCTCCTTCAATTGTCTACGAACTACCAGTCGACAAACAAACGACGAGCTTTTAGTGCATTTTTAAATTGCTTGATGGCACGCTGAATGGTCCAGTCCAGTGATTGATATTCCTTATCTATTTTGAGTGGCATGTGACTGTATTTTGATAAGTTGTTTTGGTTCGAACTCTACTGAGCAGGAGGCAGAGGGTATTTCTATGACCCTGCCAATGCCTAGCCATTTTGTGACAGTAGATGAACTATCAAATGTTAGGAACGACTGTATGCATCTTAAAGATTTGATTCATAGTCATGATGTCATTTTCTTGCTGACTGATTCAAGAGAAATTCGATGGCTTCCAACACTTCTATGTGCTAAGGTGAGATGAAATTGATTCAGAATATCTACTTCAAAACATTTGGTATATTTTTTTCTAGTTCAGGTCATGGCAAACCTTATGCTTTCTGATTGTCTCTGATAGTAGATTGCCATATTGTATACATAATACAACCCATATTATTTGTAGGTGAAATGAAACTAGAGGTGTTTTCAAGGCCTGTATTGTGAGTCGAGTAAAACAGCGTTAGAAGCTTTCTATAAGTTTAGGCTGCAGCATTCTTTTTAGTGAATATAGGAAACAAACACTGCACTGTTGCAATGACCTGATATAAGCACATTGTGAAGGCTATGGTGATGTGGCTCTTATATAAGTTGAACTGGATAAATCTGTAGATGCCATAACTGCAATGATAACCCACCTGTATATGTTTGTTTTGCTACGGACTCATAATATCCCTTAGGGACTCATAACCTTTGTATTTTATCAGCATGTGTGTTACTTGTAGATGTAAAGTATATAATGCATTCACCATTTTTCCAATCCTGTATTGATGTTCCTATTTTTCCCTTTGATGTAAACAAACATTGATCCTTGCAATCAGCAGCTTTCTTCTCCATGACAGTATTTTCGTTGGATGTATAGTGCATTCATGCATGCTTGTGTATGCGTGTGTATGAGAGAGAAACGTGAACATTGGCATTTGTTACTTTCAGGAGTTGCACGACTACCAGGTTTCCATGTCTATGTTGGGAGTGGAGGAGAGAGGCAACTCCCAAAGTGGTATGCTGAGAAAGGTACAACTGTACAAGTCTCCATCCTTTTCTATTAGTTTTGTGCGATTTGAGCTTCTAGGTTATGTGCACCTTGAAGAAATGGAAAACATTGGTTTGGTAGAAACTTTTATATCTCTCATGTTTTAAGTGTGTACTAGTTCAGGGTCCACCTCTAATCAATGTTATTGCAAATGAATTTAATTTCTTTACACATTGGGACCATGATTGTAGTTGCTCTATCTTTATGATAATAGATTTTTTTACTCTATAGTTCATCTATTGTTACAAGCATAGAGCTCATTCTTAGCAGTGAAGTGGTCAAGGCTGAAATTGCCACCAAAACTCTAACTAGCGCAGTAGGGAGAACTTTCAAATAATATGGCACTTTGATCATTGCAACTACTGCCTAATTACCTAAGATGACTACATTTGAAAATTGAAATAACCCTGATGCAATGATCCTCGAAAAGGAAAGAAATGGATTAGCATTTTCATTACTTAGATGCTATAACTTTGAACATTTTAAAATTCACCATGCGTTTGAATTGTGCAAATTTGGATGTATAATATCAATAATTGTGTTTAATTGGACATATGCATGTCTACAATATTGACTTCATATTGAACAAAGTATGACGTGGTTTGTAATGAATCCTTGACCTTGTCATCTTTGGTGGAAGTGAGCATCTCCATTCAGAAACACATTGGATGTGCTTTGTAATGAATCCTTGACCTTGTCATCTTTGGTGGAAGTGAGCATCTCCATTCAAAAACACATTGGATGTGAATAATGATCTTGTGGCAATGAATGTGTCTTACAACTTCAGTTATCACACTAATCCTAAATAGTTTTCATAGAGATGCTTTTCATGTATTAGTTTATTTTGTTTTTAATGTTTCTAAGAGTGGGTTCCTCGGGATTGTGAACGAATGGCTACAGGGTTTGCAGAGGCCAGGAGAGCGTGTTGTGGGATGGGAGTTATTGAAACGGTTCTATTGTGCAACCCTAGGTCAATAGGGACGTGTGCCAATGCTTTCCAATATGTGTTCTGGGACAGTTTCCAAGTCTGTCACCTTAATATCTTTCTCTTTCTCTGTAAATAAATCAATATTTAATTCCAATTCTTCACCGACATGTAGCCTATATCCTTAATTCCAATTCTTCATCGACATCTAGCCTATATACTGACTCAATGAACTACTCAGATGAATGACTGGAAAAGGATGCTTGCAATTTTGACTGGTTTGAAAACGAGACTGAGACTGAAAATTAGCATGAAGTCATAGAAAAGTGAAGCGATCATGTTGGGTAAGATAGTGAAGCGATCATGGAAAAGATATCTAATTACTGGTTGTGATCACATTATTTTGACGAGATGAGTGTAGCAAAGCGAGTGACGAAAATGGTGTGAATGGAAGGCCGTCTAAAATCTATATTCAACGCTCGCTCTCAATGGAAATATTTACGACTCCGCCATCTTCACCAACTGCAGCCTCTTCGTGTGAGTCATTCCCAAGTGAATGTTTTGACCTATTTTTCTCTGCCTTATTAGCTTTCTTTCATATGCATCCATGAATGCATTATTTTTTTTTAAGTTTGTTACATTAATGGATAGAAATAAGATGAAATCATATGGCGAAGCGTCTTTTTTTTTAAGTAGGTATATGAATAAATTGTACAGCTACTCCACGAGATGATGAGAACATATGGAGAAGCGTCTTCAATCCAGGAGTAACCTCCATACCAAGTTTAATTCTATTGGATCTCAAAAATTCGACAAAGTATGTTATTTTTCTATGGTGGTGGTTAAAGATTTGCTTTAGGTTTTATTCTTTCCCCAAAACATGTTTAAAATGCCTTAATGTCTCTTTTAAACAACATAGGGAACTCACTAGAAACTGATGCACAAGGCATGCTTTACCTTTCATGACAATTTACAATTAATTTAGGGATATACACTGTCATTTGAACCATTTCATAAAATATATATATCAATGTATATATCTTAGGTAATAAAAAAAGAGCATCTCTCTTGCTTACATTGGTACATTACAATGGAGAATTGCAACCCTATAAATAAAGTTCATTACATGCAAATACCATTTAGATCCTTGCTCATTCTCTTAACCCTAACAATAAGCTCATCAATGTAAAATACTTGTTATTTATTTACATTGAAAGCTTAATTTGAAAACTAGTATATATGTTTTAGTGGGTATTAAAGTTATAATAATTCAAGTTTATATTATTTGAAATGAGGAAAGATGTCCCAAAAAAAATTAAGAAAAAATTATATATAATAATAATATTTATTTTTAAACATTTTAAAGTTTTGATTTATAAATTTATTTCTTTGTAAATTTTAAAAAGTACTAGTATATTTTCTTATTATTATTTAATATTTTTTAATTAATAATGTTTATTATTTTTAAGTAAATAATTTGTATTATTTTGTAAATAATTTATAATTTGATTTTTTAATTTAAAATTATAATGTTTAGAAAAGATAACTTGTTTATCATTTGGAAAAATATATATAAATAGAATGTGTATTTTTTTATTATTTTAAATATTTTTTAAGATAAATAAATTATTCAAAGATATAACAAAGTTAAATACTTTAAATGCATGAAATATTTTCATAAAGAACTTCCTCCACTTGACACTGTTTGTTTCAAAAAAGACATCCTCCATTTGACATTGTATGTATGGTCTTTTCATACACTTGCTTTGAAAAGAACTTTGTCAACTTTCCATTGTATGTATAGTCCAGTGTATGTATAGTCTTTTAAGTCAATGTAATGTTTCAAAAGGGACTTCCTCCACTTGACATTATATCTATGCTCTTCTAAGATATTGTATTATTTCAAAAAATAACCTCCTCCACTTGATAGTGTATCTATGGTCTTCTAAGACATTGTATTGTTTCAAAAAGGACTTCCTCCACTTTACATTTTATGTATGGTCTTCTAATAGATAAATACAAAAAATTCAGTAGAAAAACTATGAAAGATCAAATCATTTATTTATCAAGATACATTACTACATACAAAAACCTTTACCCAGAAGAAAAAAAAGAGTCTATTTAAACTTTTTTCATGACTTTAGATAAATAAACTTATAGTACATGAGTAGTTATTGAACAAAAAAAAAAATACAACAATGATATTTAAAGAGTATTATAAATCATGTATGGAGATAGTAGAAGTTCTAACATGGAATTTGATCAGGATTAATTGACCTTTTGCAATGAATTGTCATGTCTTTGAAAGGGAATCAACCACTGTATTATGTTCCTTAATATATGAGAAAATGAAATGAAATCAAACTGGAGTTTATCCCTTTTAAATTATTTTCCAATTCAATCCTACCAACATTGTGTTAGTCAATGGTGGACATTATAGCAACACCAATTGCTTTGCATCATATAATGAAATA
Organism: Larix kaempferi; assembly: GCA_027924585.1. Taxonomy (NCBI): domain Eukaryota; kingdom Viridiplantae; phylum Streptophyta; class Pinopsida; order Pinales; family Pinaceae; genus Larix; species Larix kaempferi. The sequence continues at coordinate 14,757,550 of BSBM01000444.1, read as the reverse complement.
AAATGGACCGATACCCTCTCAGAATTTAAGTTCTTTGATTCATGGCTCAACTTCCCCTTCCTAAAGGTGTTGTCACGAGGATGATTAGATAGAAGGGGTGTTTTCCCTTGAATCATAGTAGTGTTAGTGATTGTACCACACTTCTCATAAGATGTGGGAAGGGCTTCAACATACATTGCAGATTCAGTGGCTTGTGTAAACTTTGTTATTTGCACCCAATCATGAGTCCGTAATGAGTCTTTCCTTGGGGAGGGCTCACTATTCTCCCACTTTTTACTTGATGATTCCTTGTCTTTAAAGGAAAAAGTGTAACTTGCCCATGTTGAACACAAATTTTGAAATGGAACGCACTATGTTCATAATTCGATAATTAAATATTATCATGAAATTATTTACCGAAATCAAAAAAAATGTAAATCAAGGTGTAACATATTGATATTCTTACTAAAAATCAAAACCTTTATTCATGATTCTATAGTTGAATATATTTGCAATATCAACCTAATATATCTATGAGTCATGATAGATTACAAAGAAAATTACCTAGAAGTCATTATCAATAATTAAGAGAGATTTAGAATGCTGATATGATATTTGAGAGAAAAGCTTATAATTTTACTAAACATTGAGACCAATATCATAGTTGAATACATTTACAATGTCACCGTAATATATATATCATATATCGCAAACACACAAAGATAAAATCATTCTTGATTCACTTCAGCATTGGTAGATTTAAGCTGAGTGATATATTTTTCATTAGTAAAATATGTACATGTCATAGTTATTGTACCCATCTCATTAGCAATAATGTCAGTAAGTGATACATCCAAAATATGCACATTTAAGTCAATGTTCTCTCTTTCCACATATGATATACGACCCGACAATAAAACTCTTTGAGTTTTTAGATTTAGGGTTAATGAGGATCAAATATAGATAGTAGTGAAAAGACTCGTATACTCTTACTTAAACATTTTTACAACTTATAAGCTACATGCTTTACTTTTTCTATGGAATATATTCTTTCTACAAAAGTAGTACAATGCATTTATTTTGTAGTATTTTGAAATGAGTAACATAATCTCTTTTTGGTGGGGATTGTGATTTATTTGTAGGTTCTTAAATTTGAAATTAATGTAAATGAAGCTTAAAACAATAGTGGAAATCTCTCACCTAAATGTTTGGTTGTATCCTTTTAAGGGCTATCTTGCACAACCTAATAAATTAAAGGATGCTTTAGTAGTCACCTCTATTAAGATAAAGTCTATTAGACTTTGACAAAATTGAAAAAATAAAACAATCTGCAATCTCTTAAATGAAAGATATTCTAGAGAACAACATACTCTAAGATCTCTACGATCTATGTCACATTATTATCCATTGCCAAATGTCAAAGGTATTGTCTTGATTATTTATTAATTCACCTCAATCTAGATCCTTTTTTTAATAACTTGGATTTCCAATAATCAAAATGGTGATAAATATTATACTCTAGAGAATGCTTCCTTTAATGCTATGGCAATATTATCATTAACACTATGGCTAAGAACTATATACATTACCATATTTGGCCTTTTTTATGTAGCTTCTCAACATAATGCAAAAATAGTATAGTAGGAGAGAGACCATTTTCATATGTTCAATCAATGTTGAAATTTGATGGTCACCATTTCTTGTCAAATACAAAATTCAAAACGACCAAATATTTTCACTTCCGTTTAATTTATGTTCAAACAAATTTAAATAATGTTGACCATAAAACGTTGAAAATAAATGGGTATTTACCTCTAAGCTACCAAAAACTAAAGCTTAGAAAGAGATGCACTAACCCTAGATGTTGAATTTTTTTTTCAAGATGATTCTTGGGCTCTCAATATTCTAATTTATTTTTCCTACCCACTTAGTGTATTGAAAATTAAGTAAACTGACTTTATTCGAGCCAATTACCAAGGTTCACTTTCCCCTTTATGATGTGGAGTTGGATGAGTCTTATACTCAAGTGATAATAACTTTTTTAGATTGAAGGTTGGGCTAGGATGGGGAACAAATAATTTGGCTAAGTTATTTGTTTTAAAATTATTACTTATGCTTGCTATAGGGATATCATCTTGGTTTTTCTATCTTGTTCATAACGATGGATAACAATAATTTAAAAAATGGGTTTCTCAATACTACGTAATAGTTTTGTTAGATTGATCATTTAATATGATTTATTGAACATTAATTCTTTTTCAAATTCCCAAATTAATGAAATTTGGCGTGCATATTCTAATGTTAATGGGATTGATTAACTTGCCTTTTTTAATTCTTTATAATTTTTTAAACCTAAAAGGCAGGGACTAAGCTGCACGCAGCTCTTGTTGTAATTTATTTAATGTATTTGAGAAATGATAAAAATATATATGATAAGTTGAATCACGATAAGATGATTATAATTATGAGTGATTTTGGTTTTATAGGTTTTATGGTGACATTTTGCATCGTGTCTTTATTCAATGCATTTTTTAATAATTATATTAGTATCCTAAGTTGTATAGTTTATGTATATATTATCAATTATGTTTATTTAATATACATAACACCAAGTTGGATCCCTTCATCTCAATCTAATTCAATAGAATTTTAGCTGAAGATATTGTTATACGCCAAGGCTCCAATGCAAATGTCATTTTCAATGGTTTCTAGAGAAGTATCAATTAGTCTTGTATTGCATTGACGAGTTGTTTTTTCTACATGGGTGATGAGTATCCAAAATTAATTCGAGGTATTTTTTAAAGTTTCTTGTTTGTGAAGAGTTTGATAATAAAAAAATGCGAAAGAAAAGCAATATCAAACATAATCTAAAATACTAGAAATAGCAATGGCTCACACACATAGTACATAGAGATTTACTCTAAAAACCCTTAATGAATAAAACCAACTTAACTAAGAGTTGCTCCACTCTCTACCTCATTGTATTATCTTTACTATTTATAATAGAATATTATAGAATCTAAAACCCTAATCCATTAACCCATATCAGATTACAACCCTAATTCTTTAACTTGAATTAATTTACAGTGAGTTGAAATCGTTGGCCAAAATGATACAATATAACAGAATATAAAATTTTGTGTTTGGGCCTTCGCCCCCAAAACCCTAAATGGGGGACCCACTAGCCCCACATGCCCCACAAGACTTTTTCATTCGAGAGCTAGCCTCTGAATCCATTGGGATGTAACTAAGTCTACCTATAAAGTATACAACACATATCCAATAGTTCAAATTATTTGTTTCAAATGTAAACACAACTTCCAAGTTGTAAAACTAGAGAGGAATGGCTATGAAGTTTTGTTTGACCAACTTTCACTCAAAGATGAATACAGTAGCATCAACATGGTTGGTCGAAGGTAAAATTGGTACACAAAGCTCAGAATGTTGATTCACAATCCCTAGTCATGTGGAAAGAGGAATGTGTAAGACCACATTAAACCATCAATGTTACACAACTTTTCTATGCATAAATTGAACCCATTTATTGTTTACCCTTATGATTAATAGTAGCAAGTGAATATGCTACAAAGTGGTCAGTCCATGCTAAAGATAAATATTGAGAAAGTAAATAAGTCATCGGTTGAATATAGAAATTGAGAAAGCAAGAACATAATAAGCTAATAGAACTTGTCACATCAATTAAGTATTTGTCATCATACAAATATATATATATATATATATATATATATATATATATATATATATATATATATATATATATTAGAGAGAGAGAGAGAGAGAGAATTTGTCACATCAAAATCAAAACATCATATGGGGAAGTGACAACAATTTTTTTAATTTGTTTTTTAGTACACAAAGGTCAACAATGGCGTGTCAAAGTTGTCACGTGACACTCTTATAAAATTTCATATTATATGTTTTTTATTTATTTATTGTGTTTTAAAAATTAAGTTACACTCATGGATTTATGTCTCATCAATAACCTCTTTGATCAATGAGAAAATGGAATGAGTAAAATTAAAAAATTCTGAAATTTATTTTTAATTACATCGAGAGTAGGGAGGTGTTGTTGATGCCTGGAAAAATCATTGCGTCGATGATGCCTGTGTTCTCCCAAATGAAAGGTCCTAATTAGACCCTTCATTGTTTAGAATAGGCAACCTGTCCGGTCTACGGTCTGGCTACTATTCAATATAGTCTTGGAATGAATTTGCCAGTTGTGGCTTGACCCACCATTTAAGATTTTAATTAATGTTAAAAGATATGCAATATATTAAACCTAAATGCAAAATTTTATGCTAACAAGACGCACTAGTTTAACCGATAGAGAGAAGCCTCACAAAGTGATGCCCAGGTTCTCACCTCTTGTCTTATCACTTCTCTTACTCTCGGTCAAACAAGTGGATGCCCTAATTAAATGCATTTTGTATTAAACTAAACTATCCTTGCAAGGAGCTATATTGAAAGGGATAAATGTAAGGCAACTGCATAATGCACTTCTATAGGAGATAACCACTGGATATGAAACATATTTAACATCTAAAAGATAGAATTAACACATTATATAGCTTGAGTATTAATATCCATCACATCCACTGCTCATAACAAGCAAAGAAAATTGTGCTTATTTGTATATACAGCAAATACTTCAGAAACCATTAGAATAATCGAACAGAAATAAGAACAAAGGCTTACTGCATTTTAATAGACAAAATGAGGAAATCAATTCCATGCATTCATCCACACATTTTGACACAATTTCCACTGCAAGCTTCCACCCAGAAAATTGCCTTGTTCATTATCAGAAATAGTTCTTACATATGAGTTCAGCAAAAACATTCTCAAAAGCAAAAGCCCCTTCGCTTTCCTCATTCTTCTCCTTTATCCTTTCTACCCAGTGTCCCTAGGTGACTTTTCAGTTCACCTCCATTCAATTGCAACTTTTCATCTTCTAATATCCTTATCATATTTTCAATTACAATTCAAATAAGGGGACAAAATACAAAAAATAAAATAAAATTATTACATTATAAGGGTGGAGCACCTTCCTGAGTTTGTATGTATTCATTCCAAAGGCCACTTTCATAAGATATAACATTTAATTGTTGTGGCTCTAACAACCGTAAAGCCACTTCATGAAAAGATAAGTATTTGACTAGTGAATTAAGGCCTTTGGTTGTTGTACTATGCTCGTTAGCTAAGTGTTGAGTTTTCAATGTTGCTTCTCCAATACGTTCATGTAGGTCTTGTGAGGTGACACTTTCCAGATTACGAATGGTAGCAATATCTTCATCCTTGATAGTTCTTAATTCAATCAACCTTTGTTCTTTTGGCATTGGGTTCTCAAACGGGCCGGGAGAAGGAAAATGGCACTTGAGTCGAAAGATTTAACTATATTTTGATGTATCCCTTCACATTTTAAAATAGAAGCTACTACCTCACTTTGCAACTTCCGTTAGGCCTTTTGGAAACTATCCAGAGTTGCGAAATCCAATCTTAATTCATCAGTAGACCTCTTAGGCAGCTGAGGGGGGGTTTCCTTCTCTTTCTTCCTCCAGGAAGTCAGCTTCTTCATTTTATCGTGAACATCTGCTAACTTATGACGAGTGGTAGTGGCTATTTCATATTTTTTCCTAAGTTTGGTCGTTATTCCTTGTACTTCAAATATCTGCTCTGTGAGCAGTTACTACGAATGAAACAATTGTTCCTGGAACGTAGATGCACAATCATAAAATGGTGTCAAATCTTGTCTCTATTCTTGGGCAGTGTTTAATGCGACTGTCAATGAATCCTTTTCTCACTGAAGCTCTGCTACTTGAGCCTACAAGGCTCCCTTTTCAATAGTAAGAGCTTCTATCTGTTGATCCCATTGGCTTTCTTTTGTTTGTATTTCTCCCAATTGGGACTTCAAGTTTGCCTTTTCTCCTTCCAAGATTACTATCTAAACATTGAGTGAATGTCTCTATGACTCAAGACTTTGAATGGTGCTTATGGATTCTCTCTTTTGAATCTCAAGGGTGTTCCATTGGCGCATTAGTTCAATCCCTTCGCTTCTTGCCTACACCAGATTGTCTTTAAGCTTGACTACTTTAGCTTTGTTGATTTCCACATTTTCTATCAATTTCTGGACATTATCTTCATTATCTAGGGCTGCAACTACGCCAACAGATGTAGTTAATCTTGGGTCTTTATGAGTACCTTCGACCACCGGGACTTCTTGTATTGTAACCACATCAGGTTGCGAGGCGATTTTAAGCCTCTTCTCCATTCGTTTCATAACAGTTTTTCTCTTTGAATCATAAACAATGGTCTCTAACTTAGCTACAACATGTTGTTTAGAGGGGGTGAAAGGGGTGAGGCCTAATTCTATGAAAGGGAGATGCCCTCTAATGAGTGGGACTTACTTGCTGGTGTTTTCCATAATATCAATGTCCATGTCTTGGCATTCATTGCCTAGTTCTTCGCCTTCTTGTTGAATTTTATCTTCCACGGCTTTCTTGAGAAATTCTTCTTCATCTTTCTTCTTTCAGAGTTCTTCTTGTTGAGTTGATTCATGTCTAGCTTATTCTTCTCTTTTGTGAGTCTCTTCTTGTTGTTGTATTAACTCAACCCTTCTTCTTTCTTGGGCTGCAGCGAGCTTATCTATTTTCTCTTTTTATATCCTCCTTTGCCGTTCTTTTGCTTCCTCTTTTTCCTTTATTTCCTTTGCAGCCTTCCTAGATTTCTCTTCTTCTTGCAATCTCTTACTTGTTTCATCCAGGAAGGCCTCTTCTACAACTTTATTTCTAGTGCCTTCTTCCACTGTTTCTAGTGTTGAGGTGTTTGCTAGTTTGTTTGAGCTTTCCTCCTTGGCACCTTTTCTTTTGTTAATCCTTCTTTCTAATTCCACCAAGTTCGAAACTCGTCCATACACTTCTTCCTTCAGGAATTGGCCTACATATTCGTAATGTATTTTACAAATCCACAATGTAGAGCCACCTTTTGATGACTACCATTCCTTGCGAAGGTCTTCTCACTGAAGTGAAAGGTGTTCAAATCATTTATCCAATCTGAGGTGTCCTTGAACTTGTTCCTTCTATATAACCTGACTGTCAAAGGAACTAGGGGCCAAGAATATTTCTTGTTGGTACATAGGAAATGGCCAATGCCATTTACAAAGGTTTGCCTCACAATTTCCTTCATAATCATACAATCTGTTACATACTTGGGCAACAAATATGGAGCCTTTAATCCCCCATAAATACGCAAATATATGCCTTCATGGGTCAGGTATAAATCCCCTAACTCGGTGACAATTGTAAGAACGTCTTCAAACATACAATCCGACACTTTTTCATATATCAACTTAAAGCAGGGAACCGCGAACTCTTCGCAAATCTGCTTGTAATAGCTTGCATGTTTATGTGCCCACAAAATTTGATAATCCACATAAATGGGAGATTCATTAGGATTCCATTTGCATCCTAGACTGGGGAAAGGATGTAAAGTCATGATGCAATCCACTAAATATGATGACATATGAAATCCTGCTTTCTTAGCTTTAAGGCCTTGCTGAGCATCTTTGATTGCTTGTACCATATTTTTAGAGATAATGTCCGCCCAATTGAATATAGTGCCATGCATGATAATGTGATATACTAAGGGCACCCAACTGAGCTTATAATGGGTTGAGCTAGGCATCCCATAGAGTCTGCATATAAGAGTAGCAACAATCCTAAAAGGAGACTTCAAAAATTTTGTTTCATACTCCTCACTTTCCCTTTGGCGCAATTGCTTCCCTGGTAGCAACATCTTCTTAGCACATTCAGCATAATCGAGTTTCAGGATTGTGAGCCATTCTTCTATCAGAAATACCCTCGGAGCTGGAAGTCTATATGCTTTCCCGATGTGCGCAAGATGGAATGAAATGAAACCTTTTCCTATAGTGTTCATAATGATATGAGACTGAGTATCACTATAGGGAAGGACCCACCCTATTACTCCAGCACAACGAAATAGTTCAGGCATTGTTGCAGCCTTCTGAATGCATGACTTTTTGATATTCTGATAGATCAAGTCTTCTTCAATGGTAGCTTCTGGGACATTCTGGTCTCTGATCAAATGATATATCTCACCCCATTTGAATTCAGGAGCAATGCCTGTGATGTGATGTATATCATTGAAATGAGCCTCCAAGGATACTTCCTGAATTGGTTCATTGTCTAATGTTACCTCAAGTACAGTCTTGGATGAGCGTTTAGAGCCCCTTTTCGACATTTTGGACTCTTGTATGATAGTGGAAACATCATTATATTGGGAAGAATCCATTGAAAACATGAAATGGGATACAAATACAGTAAAAACAAGCAAACAAATACAAGTATTTGTAAGAAATAATTAAATTATTTTCATGCAAATAAACTAGATTGTTCATCAAGGTTAATCTAGAAATTCCCCAGTTCATTCACTAGGGTTTGAATCGGGGTGTTTGCTAGCGCACAAAGGGGAAAATGTAGCGACCTTTGTGCATTCGATACAGGTTTAGAAGAGGTCGACGAGTTCTCAGAGCTGGGGTTTAAGGTTAGGCTATAATGGGAGTGAGAGAGAGCCCCAAAAGATTATTTATTTGGGAAAAAGAGGCACAGGAAAAACTCTAGGGCACGAGATACTCAATGCAAGTTTGGTGACTCGAAACCCTTGGGCTCAAAGAAACAAAATCAACCAATGGAACTTATAGAAGGGAGAAAAACGATCAAGAATGAGACCAATAGTATCAAAACACAAATTATGGGTCATTTTCGTCCAACCACAAAATGCCAAGTGGAGACCAACAAGCTTGAGACCACCAAACTAGGGCAAAAGGGTACTTACCTAGAGAATAGATGACAGGTGTACAAGACTGATTGGTATTTGATGATAAGTGTACCGAGCGAAGAATCTTGTCCAAGTGGCATGGGCTTGAACAGATTCACGTGGCAACAAAGATAGGGCAAAATGACATTTTCTCCTATTAAAAAGATCTTCAAAAAATCGAAACCACCAAACCCTAAGCCTTTATCGGCTCGTTTCGACAAACAAAGGCAAGTTGCCCCGATGTGTTTCGGCGCCAAATTTTCAATTTGTGTGATATTGTGTTTCGGCAAGAGATGCCAAGTCAGTGCGATCGTATCAGCGGCAAATTACAAGTCCCACCGATACGATTCGACACGAAGTCAACAATTCTACCGAAGTTGCGTATCAGCACTAAAAACTGAATTAGATCGGAGAGAAATCGAAAAATACGTCCATGCATTTCGGAGATCATTCGGAAATTTCAAAGAAACGTCGGCGAAAAAGATGTTTCGGTGGTCTCGGGGAAAGAGTTCCGACTTTTCGATGGACTTTCGAAATTTTTCCAAATTTCAGCGGCGAAGGTTGAGTTACGTCAATGTTTCGGTGAAAAATTGGAAGCTTCACCAATGTTTCGACAAGAAACCAAAAAAATTTCTGTCGTTTCGGCGAAATATCCGAAACTCTTTCGTCGTTTCGACGAACTCACGAAAACTCGCCGAAACACTAAACTCAGATAAAAAGTCTGATCAAGGAAAGCCGGAAATTGGCTAAGTGTTTTCTCCTTTTGTGAACAAGCCAACCTTGTGCATTGCTTGACTTAGTTTAAGAGGGATCCATATGCTCTAAACAAGTATAGGCGAAAATCAAGGAGGGGCCCCAATCTTTTCAAAAGAAAATAATGGGGAGGGTGGTTGCAACTGCAACAGGTGCTTACAACCCACTATGGAGGAGATGTTGTCACATTTTTTACGTTAGTCACGTTACGTAATGTAACATTCTCATGTCGGCTTGTAAATTATCAAAAATAAAAAGTAATTAAAAAATTCCATGGTGGCTCATAATAAAAAAAAATAGCATAGATCCATCTTAAACCAAGATCTATTAAACACCGAGAGGGATCCAATTTCTTGAGGGGTAATTTTTTTCTTAATGTGTAAAAAAATTAAGATAAAAAAAATTACACCTCAAGAAATTGGATCCCTCTTGGTGCTTAATAGATCCGGGTTTAAGATGGATCTATGTTGGTTTAAAAAATTCAAATTAATAAATTGCACTTTATAAACATTGAAAAACTTTATAAAAAAAATTAATATGAAATTGAACTAATACTAAGTCAAAACACTTACCTACAAGAGGTAGAGCAATTGGTAATGAATAATTGAAATGAAAAGTTGTAAATAAAAAATCACAAATTCAAATCCTTATAGGTACCTACTTAAAAAAAAATCAAAACACTTTAACTTAAAAATTAAAAATATAATAATGCTTTAGCATGAACTAATCATTTTTAACACAATAAAAATCTCTCAAATTACTCTTTAATTTTCCTCATATTAAACTTTCACATTACTACTCCCTTTTTCCAATGACAAACTCTTGCTTTCAAAGAGCCTCTTATCCTAGGGACATTTTTAATTGTAAAATATCTTCAATAAATCTATCTTTCACAAAATAGGACTATGCCTTTATCTCCTTGACACATATATGCTTGGATGATAAGAACAATGAATCGCATTTACCATAAATTTGGAATTATTAAAAAAAATACTTTTTCTCTCTAATAAATTATTAATTCTAATTAAACTATACTTACACATAACACAACTTATCATTTTATGTCACATTTGTTATTATTCCATGCTTCCCATGTACAAACAAAAGGTGCATTAATAAGCCTGACTCTATGCCACTAACACACATTGCTTCTTATTGTCCTTATAATTAGGACCTTTATTCCATGACACCATGCTTTGTACAAACAAAAGGTGCATCAGTAACCCTGACTCTAAGGAGCTGTATTCCATGACACAGTGCTTTGTACAAACAGAAGGTGGATCAGTAACCCTACCTCTATGACACTGACACACAATGCATTATTGCTATCCTTGTAATGTAATGTGCACCTTTATTGAAGTACACCATGCTTTGATTGCCATTCCATGTGCTTTATTGCATTTATCTAAGCATATAAAACTTTTGTATTCTCTACGGTGTTGGTTTTCACCTTTTCCTTTGATAGTTCCCGTTGTGCAAAAGCGCGATGCCCAATTTGGTGGGCTTAAAAAGCACCTTCAACTTAATTTGGTGGGACTTAAAAAGTGCCTTTAACCTTTGGTTTCTTTGTAATATTTTAAGTTAAGGGTTTTGTTGTATTTTTAAGTATTGATTTTTTTAATTATTTTATTTTATTGTTAAAATAAATTTATTATGTAAATTAATTGTTAAATCATGATCAATTTATAATTTATTACATGGTCTTTCACTTTTAAGTTAAATTGTTAAATCATGATCAATTTATAAATTATTAAATGGTCTTTTACTTTTAAGTTAAAGCAGGATTGAAACTATTGAGATGTATTGTTATGTGAATTTTCAAATAATATTTTATACATATATATTTAAATTCGTATATTATATGATATAATAATGTATTATAAATAAACCTACTTACATTACTAAATAAACCTACTTACATTACATTTTTATTCAGTTTGAGTTAGAAAATAAACCTACTTATAAATGACTAAATAATCTTTTAGTTTTCAACCAGAGTAGAATTGAAACTCTTATAATATATTGTTTTGTGAATTTTGAATTAAAACTCATATATGAAAGTATTGAAAATTGTATACGATATTAGAATTCATCAAAATTTGTACATAAGCTAGTTAAAATAAAATTTCATGGACTCTTATAATGCATTGTTTTGTGAATTTTGAATTAAAACTCATACATGAAAGTAAGTATTGAAAATTGTATACGATATTAGAATTCATCAAAATTTGTACATAAGCTAGTTAAAATAAAATTTCATGGATCTATCACTAAACCATAAATCTATCTAAAAATGATTGAGTAGCCTCATAGTTTTAGGGCAAAGTGGGATTGAAACTCTTAAGATGTGTTGTTATGTCGATTCCCTAGTAAAACCCATATATGAATGCATTGAAAATTGCACATGCTTAGTTGTAGCAAACTCTTGTTGATGTACGAGTATACCATGACTGAAATTACAAATTATTACGTGGCCTTTTAATTTTTGGTAGGAGTAGATTTGAAACATTTAGGATGTGTTGTTTCTAGGATTCCTAAGTAAAGCCAATATAAGAATGCAATAAAAAATATACTTGGTCTAGTTGTAGTAAACTCCCATCAATGTGTTACTAAATCATGACCCAACCTATGAATTATTAAGTGGCCTCTTAATTTGTGTGGATTCCTATGTAAAACCCATACATGCATGCATTGAAAATTATGTTTGTGCTGCTTATACTAAACTTTTGATTTATAGTTAAACCACAACCCAACCTATAAATTTTTGAGTGCCCTCTTAATTAAGCATCACCATCTAAGGATAAGTATTAAAGGAACACCACCCAACATTTAAAAATTTAATGATCTCTCAATTTTTGGATTCTAATCAAAACTCTTGCAATGTGTTGCTTCATAGATTCCCAAGTAAACCCATACAAAAAATGCAATGAAAATTGTACATAGGCTAGCTAGCAACAACCAATTGCTATACTGTTAGACCACTACCCATTACCTCTTAGTTGAGGATTCTCATTTAAAGAGGAGTACTAATGTGGAACTAAATCCCAACATGAATGCACTGAAAATCATGCATAGACTAGTTAGAACAAACTGTCATCAATGCACTAATAGACCACGACCCATTACCTCTTAGTTAAAGATTGTCATTAAAGAGGATTCCTAATGTTGAACTAAATGCCAACATGAATTCACTGAAGATTGTACACATGCCAATTATAGCAAACTCTCATTTGATGTACTGCTAGACCATGACCCATTATCTCTTAGTTGAGGATTACCATTTGAAAAGAGGTATTAATGTGAAATGAAATATAAAACTAAATGCCATAAATTTCATAATTGTAACAAACTCCCACTGACGCATAACTAGACCATGACCTATTACCTCTTAATTGATTGAGGATTAACATCTAAAAGGGAGTATTAAGATGGAACAAAATCCCAACATAAGGATAAGCCAACATGGCAAGATATTGACCCACAAGATGGTAATATCAAGATTGTTGTCGTTGCACACCAAAACATTTTGTCTTTTAGCCATGGGAATTTGTAACTTGTCAAGATTACTTGGCCAAGGCCCAAGTTCAAAGCCGGCGATTAGCACTATAAACCCAAACCACATATACTAATAACTTGTAGCTTAGCAAGGGTTGAGGCATCCCACTGGGGGTATCTACCCTTCTAACCGTATCACAACAAGCCAATGTTTCATTGGGAATTTCAACCTAGATGGTGAGAATTTGGAACCTACATCCACACCATTTAAGTTATTATGCCTCAACTACACACCAAAACTAATTACCAAATTGACTAATAATATCTTATAAACCATCTCCATTCACAATTATTGCGATAAAAATATTTTATATTAATTAAAAAGCTATCACAAAACAACACAATCCACCAACCACATGTCAATTAAAAAAAATCAACTAAAAAACATAACTATCATTAAATATTAAATCTCTTTTTTCCCATGAATATTTTCCCACATATATAAAACAAAGAAAGGACAAAGCGACCTAGCCTATCCAAATTGTTCTAGTTTAAGTTTGGGATGGCATTATTTAATCAAAATGTGTAGAGTTGACTTAAGATCAAGAATCATTGGAGTTCATGTTCCCATTGATTAATTAATAAGGACAATTTTAACTGGATCGACATACACTCTATATCACATTCATGGATCGACATACACTCACAGTCACATTCATAGACCTCTTAAGTTTATTTGACTCAAACAACATCCACCAATATACTTAATTGTGCAATTAACCCATGCGTTGGGATCTTATTTGTTAAATTAAAGGACCTTTTCTTATTATGTGTTAATTAAGATATAAATTTGTTCATAATTATAGTGTATAAATATTTTGTTTTCTAATTTTTTATTATCATGTGTAAATTAAGATTTATTAATTTTTTATTATCATGTGTAAACTAAGATTTAAATTCGTTTATAATTATAGGGTACAAAGTAAGAAAATAATGTAATAATTATAATAATTTAATTTTTAGGATTACTATTTAGTTAAACATCAAATTGATATATGAAATTTCTTTGTTTATTATATAACAGATTTTCTCTATGTAATGACGACTACTTGAGTTTATAAAAATATACATATAATTTTCAATGATAATGGTTTCATGTGAATATCAGTTGAAGTAGTTTAAATGGTAATGTGTAATGGCAAAGAAGTTGAAGAGGTTCAATTATTATTGAATCAATTACTTTGTGAAGATTGTTTGCCCTTTTGAGTTTCGATGATTCAATTTTCAACCTTGTGTATAATTCGTAGTGTTCAAAAGGTGAGGACGCTTTTGGGCCTTTTTTGGATTGTAGTTGTAGAAGGCCCTCGACCAAGAATGGAGAAATGTTGACTAAAGGCTACAATTGTATCATGTATTGATGCTAAATGTATGTTCCATTGTAAGAATTGTTTATACAAAGATTTTTTTTATGATCTATGTGTTAGCAAATTCATGATTTTTTTTTTTTTTGTGTGTGTGTGAGAGAGAGAGAGCAGGTTTTTCCACAGTTCATTATCATAGTAATAGTGTGTTTTTTAGTATAATCTATGTTAATGATCAAAGGAAATAGCTTTAGTAAATAAAATGATTTTCTCTTTTATGTTTATCTAAGCTATTTTCCATGATGATGGGTGGAGTATCCACTCAAAACATTAGGGCCGATTCAAATCATTAACACAGATTATACTCCAAAAGACATTGCTAATATTACACACACACACACATTGCAAGTTTCCACATTTCATTATCATAGTTGTTGTGTGTTTTGGAGTATAATTTGTGTTGTTGATTTGAAATGCTCCCAACATTTCAAATGGACACTCCACTCATGACCAGGGGAAATAGCTTTGGTAAATAGAATGGATTTGTTTTTTCTATTTACCGGAGATGTTTCCCTAGATGATGGGTGGAGTGTTCACTCGAAACATTGGGAACAATTCAAATCATTAACACATATTATATTCCAAAATGCACTACTACTATATATATGATGTTAGAAATTCTATATATGAGAGAGACTCCTCGAATTGTTGTATACATGAGAAGGGTTACTGTGAGATAAAGAATGTACCATTTGGATGTTTGTCTAAATGTTTTTTATTTAATGCTAATGAGATGAAATTTTCTGTGAAGGATGAATTCTATTATGATGTTTCTCTTATGGATATGGTTAGCGTGAATTGTTGTGAAATCATATGTTATTCGAGAGTTTAGAAAACATTTCAGCATTTTGAGATTCCTTGTATGAATGGTTGATAACCTAACTCTTGCACACAATTTTACTGATGATGAGAATATAAAGAGAGATACTTAACAAAATCTTTTGTCACGAATTTGAAGATACCAACGGAAGGTTAGTTGTATGTGGTTATGGACTATGTGATGCCAGGGAATACATCCTCTCTACATCAAAAAGCATGGGTTGTTGATCAAGCCATGAGGGTTGCAAGATCAAGGCTAGTGAATAGTGAAAGCAATACCAAAAGACTATCTCACCTCATTTATAAGAAGAAAATAAGAAAGCCTTTATAGAAAAACCTAAAGAAATTATCAAATTTTTAAACAATTGACTCATAAACATTACACGAACCCTTCTTATCAAAATGACAATAATAATAACAATAACTCTTCACATTGAAATCTTTCCCTCTTCCTAATCTTTTTCATATTTAAGATAACCGAAATACTCTTAAATTTTTTTAAACTAATAATTGTCTTTTTACAAACTTTTACATCACTACTCCTTTCTTGTAAGTGACATGATGCTCTTGTTGAGCCCATATTGTAATGATTGTATTTCAAGCTTTCCTTGATTCCTTCGGAATAGCAAGAAAGTGAATTTTTCCACTGAAAAAAAAAACCCAACTCAATAATTTCTTTAAAATCTAGGAACTTTTTCAAACAATACAACATCTCTCAATAAATGGGTACCATGCCTTCAACTTTATCTAAATCTCTCAATAAATGGGTACCATGCTTTCAACTTTTTCAACTTTATCTAGATAATAAGTACCATGCCTTCAACTTTATCTAAATATATGAACCTAGAGACTTTTACAAACCATACAACATCTCTCAATGAATGAGGACCATGCCTTAACTTTATTTACATATTATATGATAAGAGCTTCCCCGTCTGACGTACAATTTATTATTTTAAATTACTACTCCCTTCTTCCCCTAACCAACTCAATTTCTTTAATAACCTTACTTTTTCAAACCATAGAGCATCTCTTAATAAATGGGGACCATGCCTTCAACTTTATCTAAATATTATATGATAAGAGCTTCCCCATCTGACGTCCAATTTATTCTTAAATTACTCCAAAGACAATCAATTGTGATAATTGAAACTCAAAAGAACATGCTTTCCCTTTTGCCTTTGAATTCTAAACTCATACATGACACACCACTTATCCCTTTATATGGTTATTCTATGCTTCACATGCACACCTTTAGAGGACTCATGGGCTTTGTTGTTTCCAGGATTTGCAAGTAAAGTCAATATAATAATGCATTAAAAAATGTATATGGTATAGGAATTAAACCACGATTTACTGTGGGAATTATTAAGTGGTTTTTTTAGTTTGGGTGGGTTCTTAAATAAAACTCAACTCATACATAAAGGTGAAATTTTTATTTTTTTTTTAATTTGTACTCATTTTTAATTTATTGTTAAATTAAGATTTAATATATTTGTATAGATTTATCTAACTTCAGTTCTATAAAGCGTTGAGAGAGATCAAATCTATAAACATTTCATCAAAACTACAACATACATTCCTCACACCACTATGTTATGGTACACTAATGTATGCATTCTTTTTCTTTTTCTTTTTTTATGGGACAGATGGACACATACCCCCCACTTGGGCTCCACTATGCTACAGCACACTAATGCATGCATTATTATTATTATTATTTTATGAGACAGACAAACACTTCCCCTCCACCTAGGCTGTAGAAATGCGCCTTCTCGGCGCAACAAATTATTAAGTGATCCCTTAATTAAACATTACCATCTAAAATTAAGTATTAATGAACCACCACCCATCATTAAAATTACTTAATAACCTCTCAATTTTTTGTCAGATTAGAATTCAAACTCCTACAATGTGTTGCTCTGGGGATTCCCTATTAAACCCATGCAAAAAATGCATTGAAAATTGCACATAAGCTAGCTAGCAAATGCCCACTAATTTACTGCTAGACTATGACCCATTATCTATTAGTTAAGGATTACCATTTAAAGAGGAGTATAATGTGGAACAAAATCTCAACATGAATGCACTAAAAATCATACAAAGACTAGTTAGAACAAACTCTCATGGATGTACTATTAGACCAAGACTCATTACCTCTTAGTTAAGGATTACCATTAAAGATGAGTGTTAATGTGGAACTAAATGACAACATCAATTCACCAAAGAGCATGAACATGCCATTGACAACAAACTCTCATTGATGTATTGCTAGGCCATGACCCACTACCTCATAGTTAAGGATTATCATTTAAAGAGGGGTTTCAATGTGGAATGAAATCTGAACTTGAATACTTGAAAATCGTAATTTTAACAAATTCTCACCAATGCATTGCTAGATTATGACCTATTACCTCTTAATTGATTGAGGATTACCATCTAAATATGAGTATTATTGTGGAACAAAATCCCAACCAAGGATAAGCCAACGTCACAAGATATCAACTCAGAAGGTGTTAGTATCAAAATTGTTGTTGATGTTAGTATTAAAGTGAAAGAGGATATTATCACATCAACCTCAAAACCTACATATAAAAAATAATTACCAAATTGACAAATCTTTTTGTGCAAATAATGCCTTATAAAACATCTCCATGGTTGTCATTGTGAATGGCGAGAGAGACAGTCATCTCACAATTATTAAGATGAAAATCCCTTGTATTAACCCAAAAATATTTATCATTAGTCAACATTGTTAACCATATATAAATTAAAGAAAAAATAACTTTAAAAATATTGGAGTGGTGTATTTATTCTACGTTTGTACTTTCCAGTGGGTTTTGGTCGGAATCCGACAATTTGTTTTTAGTAAAATCCAAATATGGAAGTTTTCAAATTGTGTTTTTCAATTCATAAATAGATTCATCACCCTTAAATACTGATGCAGTAGCAAGCCCTGTGGCAAGACTAAAAGCTACATAGCTATGCACTTCCCTCAGAGTACAAAACGAAAAAATCATAAATTTAGACACCAATAGGAATTCAAAGAATTTTTATCCAATACTGGAATGGAGAAAACTCATTACAGTCAATGAAATACTAGTTGCGGCAAACCCCTGTTTTTACACCAATGGTAGATTATTAACATCTACCTGTGGTTGAGGTCTTTGGTTTGTCTTCAATGCTAGATTAGTTTATGTTCTGGAATAAGTCGTAGCTTCCCTTCTCAAACTAGTGATCAGACCTTAGCCTCTTCAACGTTGTTCAATCCTGAAAGCTTCCTCTAATGCCCGGCTGAAGGCCCACTTGCGACCTCTACGACCAACCTACCACCAGCTTGTGACCAACTGCAACCAACTCGATCACCCCTTTCAACCAACACTTTCTCCATCGTCCTCCTTGTCTTTTAATCCAACCATATTCTATCTTCTCGATTTCCAGACATGAGAAAGAAACAGTCGTGGTGGCTCAACTGCCCACCGTTTCTTCCAATTCGCCTTCCTTTTCCTCCAACACACTTGCCACATGGTAGGAAATCATTATGAGACATGTGGATGAGTGATGGGGCAGGGAAAATGTGAAATTGCAGCATAATTCCCATGGCATGGAGTTGTAGTAGCACACAATTGCTATAGCATGGAGTTGTAGTAGCAAGAAATTCATGTAGTGTAAAGTTGTAGTAACACGTTGTAGTAGCACAGTCTTTTGGGATAAGGAGTAACAACATGAGCTATAAAATAGAGTTGCATCCCTCCTTATTCCCCTAAAATATACTTGCACATAAATGGATTTTTTTTTTCTTTTGGTGATGCGGATTGCTTGATACCAAGGATGCTCCTGCATCAGACACCCTTGGTAAGAAAACTTTGAGCATCTTGCTCAAAGGATTTTTTTGAAGATATTTCCCACTTCTTCCTCCTTTTCCATAACTTGTCTGCAAACCCAACAGGGCTTACACTCTGCAAAAAATCATTCTCCAAAAGGCTTATTGCCCTCAAAAATCCATGCCAAATAGGGCATACTACCTCCCCATCCTCCCATTGTAATAGGATCAACAATGCACGTTGTCCATCCTCTACATTCTGCTCCCAGAATGCAACACTTCTGTTGGTAGCATAAGGATCGTCATCCTCAGGGAATTAATTATGTGTGTCCCAACTCAAGGTGTCAACGATGTACACTAACTCCACATCAAAATCATACTTCTCAATACGATATGCTCCTAACTTCAACACTTCATTTCGTTGTCTAGAAGTAACAACCTCCACTTGTTCATTTTCATCTGTGCATTCTCATGTACCGAACAACAGGTTAGATACCACCTCAACAAAACATAAGGTCCATTTTTCCATCAAAAAAAATCCTCTCATGTCATCCGTAGCCTTCCATTTTGCTACACATCTTCCAATATGTCTACAATCATTCCTCAAAATCATATTTCTTCCACAAATCTTGTCATCAATCCTATCCTCCACTTGCATGACATATTCTACTACACTGGAAACAAGGTGCAAATTTTCCATTCCCATGGATTCTTGGGAAACAATTCTCAAGGATTCAACATCCTTCACACCTTCAATCTTCCAGTCTTTCTTTCATTACTCTCATTGAGTAAAATCCCCATGACTTGCTTGTTACTATCACTAGACCTCAATTGCACAACCACTACACAAGATTTCTCTTGAAGACAAGATTCTTTAGCCATATCTCCTTTCAATAAATTTCTTGCACACAATTTCCCATTATGCATAAATCTCATAAATAGAAACTCATCAATTTGTAACATGCTTACCATTGCAATTCTAGAAATGTCCATATGCTTCTTAGCCATTATTTGTTTCATGTTCACTAATACATGTCTTTCCAACATGGTGTTCATGTTTCTCACACAAGCTTTCATCCAAACAGACAAATTCAAGACATTCACCCATAGAGGTATTCTTCTTTCATCTTCTTTTATGGAAAATTCACAATGTCGTTCTTTAACACCCTTGATGCAGTACATGAATGCTCTCAAGACCTCACAACAAAATCCTTTCACCACAATCCCAAAGGAGTTGCAGTAATCAATGGAGTTGCAGCTCCATGTTACAACACACCCAAATTGACCTTTTCTTGCCATAATCAATTTGTCTTATTGCCAAATCTCTTCATTTATTTTGTTCATCCACACCTCGTGATCCTTCACGAATTCTGAAATATTCAACTTCAAACAAGTCCTTTTCCTTTCCTTGAGATCTTCATTATTTCGATATTCAACATTTTGATATGTTTATTTTCTTTATGTAATAGATATGTTCCTTCCATCTTGTGCTTCCATCAAGAGATGTGAATCTTGCCACCATCATCTCCAGCCTCTTCTTGACCATGAATTTCACTGAAATCTTCACTTCCCATGTGTACCCTCACATGATTTCGATGTACCTACAAACATAACATCAAATACGTTAAGGAAAACAATAGTCTCTTCTCCAATGGCACGCTACAACCATCTATGACCAACTTCGCTGGTGTAATTATCTTTTTCTTAGGTTGACTCTTCTTCAACCTTTCCTCCATCATATGATATCTGCCTTTTCTTGTTGCACTAGCAATTTATTCACATTGATTCCATCTCAAAAGAATTATCATCCACTAAAAAATGAAAGTTGCTACTACATCCTTCTCACCAAAATCAATGATGCTACACTCATACCTTCCATGTATATGCTCTGTCCTCTCGGGACACTTCTGTCTCCTTTTCTTTCTGCTCCAAGTTCTCATCTCTTTGTCTCCTTGGATACCCCATTCCAACATGGGTTCATTTCCTTGTGAGCTCAATGATCTCACAATCTATTGCAATTGTTTACTTACTATCCTCAATTCAACAACCAAGTGTTCTTCACATGCAAAATTTCTCTCCAATATTTCATCCTTTGTCCTATATTCAGCATTGAACAATTCTTTCCATGCAACATTCATTTTCTCTTCATTAGATGTTATCAAATCAAACAATGCCACTTGTGGCATACCTTTAATAACAATCGTCCTTGTACAAACATTTCTTTGAACAATGTTTTCAAATCTGAACATGCTTTTGTCTTCATCATATTCTATGTGCTTCAATCCTTATTGCGCCCTTCCATTCCAATGTTGAAATTGGTGTTTTGTTGTCTCTTCCTCCCGGATAGTTTCTACTATTCAATCATCCACGGGATCTTTAGGGCCATTGTCAACATCATTTTCAGAACTCAGAATCCAACCCAAACTCGCTTGCCTATATTCTGCAGCAAATTCATTCTCTATTTCTTCTTGGCTTCAATAAATTCGAGCTCAACCTCTTCACTTGGGCATTCTTGGACAATCATCTTCTCCTTGTCATATGAATCTTCACAACCTCTGAGTTGATTTTATGCAACATCCTCTTGAGTGTCTTCATACCTTCTAAAATCCAAGGTCTCAGTTCTCACATTTCCATCTTCAATTATAGTATCATCAACAACTACATGACTTACAAGGTCATCCTCTCCATTGCTTCCTTTTACACCTGCAAAAACAACAATGTCATCACATGATTCAGGGGAACCTTGAGTTCTCCCAAGAACTTCTAGTTTTGATGTATCTCTATTTGTTTCACTGAGCACCTCTAGTACACATCCCTCATCATAGTCTTCTTCAGGCCAGCATATGATCACAGGCTCTTGAATTCTATTTATGTCATCCTTATTAATACCCAAGCCAGGGCTTCTTTCATTCTTCTCGACCTATTCCATCCTAGGAGGTCTCATGGACAAATCTGTCTCCTTTATTATTAGTGCATAATGTGTCCTTTCCATTTGGCACTTTACTCATCCTTCCCAATCCTTTTCCACATGCTTATTGCTCTGCTTTCCCTCAAGAACATTCAACCGTTCTTTTAATGCTTGGATCAATCAATCTTCATACTTTATGTCTTTTACAAACCTATTCTTCTGAGAAGCCTTCTCCAATGATACCATAATTTCAAACGTCATTCTGACCTCAACTTATGTCTAGTCAACATTTCTTTTCTTTGCTCCCATACTGCCGCAACAGAGGCAATATCCTTTCTCTACAAAATTTTCCTTTTGCAGGCTTCTCTTCACTCGCTCTTTCTAAAAAATCACCTCTATTAAATTTAGAGATGTTTATTCCTCAGACACAAGTCTTGGCCACTCAAAATTACCAAACCCTCATTTTTCCTCCTACAGAACCTTTGTGCCATAAAAAATCTTGCTTGTTTAATTCGCATGGTTCACTGATTCCCCAATTCCGTTGGTTCCCCATGTCTTCTTGGGTCGTTCCTCTTCGTGTATGTCTCCACACAGCTCACCTTGTAGTCCTCAAATGACTACCCATTACAGAACTACCTCACCGACATTGTCTCCCATGAGAACCACCTTCAGCAATCACACTTGCCGAAACACCTTCTCTCAGGTATCATGCAACAACAATCTCTACCAGGAAAAAATATCTAGAACCAATTTTACAGGCACTAAATAGCTCTTAGGTATATATGCAATTCTTCTCCATCCAAATATAAAACTTCGTTCTTCTATCTCTCTAGTCTTCACAACCTAGATCTGAAATTAGCTATGATACCACTTGATGCAGTAGCAAGCCCTGCAGCAAGACTAACAGCTACAAAGCTATGCATTTCCCTTAGAGTACACAACGAAAATCATAAATTTAGACACTAATAGGAATTCAAAGACTTTTTATTCAATAATGGAATGGAGAAGACTCATTACAATCAATGAAATACTAGCTGCGACAAAGACCTGTTGTTACATCAAAGGCATATTATTAACATCTACCCGTGGTCGAGGTCTTTGGTCTATCTTTGATGTTGAATTAGTTTACGCTCTAGAATAAGTCATAGCTTTCCTTCTCAAACTAGTGATCAGACCCAAGCCTCCTCAACACTGTTCAATCCCAAAATCTTCCTCTAATCCCTGGTTGAAGGCCCACTTGCGACCTTTGCGACCAACCTACCACCAGCTTGCGACCAACTACAACCAACTCGATTAACCCTTTCGACCAACCCCTTCTCCATCGTCCTCCTTGTCTTTTAAGCCGTCCTTCTTCTATATTCTCACTTTCCAGGCATGAGAAACAAACAATCATGGTAGCTCAGCTGCCCACCTTTTCTTCCAATTTGCCTTCCTTTTCCTCCAAAGCACTTGCCATATGATAGGCAATCATTATGAGACATGTGGATGAGTGATGTGGCAGGGAAAATGTGAAATTGCAGCATAATTCACATAGCGTGGAGTTGTAGCAGCACACAATTGTTATAGCGTGGAGTTGTAGCAGCACAAAATTCCTATAGTGTAAATTTGTAGCAGCACGTTGTAGTAACACAATCATTTGGGACAAGGAGTAACAACGCGAGCTGTAAAATAGAGTTGCAGCCCTCCTTATTCCCCTAAAATCTACTTGCACATAAATGAAATTTTTTTTTGGTGATGTGGATTGCTCGAGACCAAGGATGCTCTTGCATCAAATACCCCCATGGCACCTAGATTATGCACTTTCCATTACTAATATATCTTATTCTAAGATTTTTTACAAATTTCCAACCATACTCGAAACAAAACAAGATTAAAAATATACTCAAAAAAAGTTGAAAACGTAAAATATTTAAACTACATCAAAAATAATTATCATCAATGTGATATGGATATTTCCCTAGATGCAACCAATAAAAAGGTTTTATGTATTTCCTTCATTTGTTTTAATATTATTTTTGTGTTAATACAAGTCTTAACAATAATAATATCAAGAATGTTTGTGAAACCATTTTTTTAATAATTTCACTCAACCACATAGAAACAAAAAAGTGAGGTGTCAACTTTTTATTTAGTATAACTTCAACAAAGATTCCTATAATGTTATAGCCAAAAGACAAAGCCACCTATCTTATCCAAATTACAAGTTTAGGATCAAAATGTAGGGGAATCTTTGCAAGGCATGTTCTCATTAATTAATTGAGGAGGTCAATTTTAACTCTATCAAAATACAATCACTATCACACCAATAAAATTAGCCCATGTTCTAATCACGTGCAAATTAAGAACTTTCAATGGGAATGACTCCAGGGATAAGTTGAAGTGGGTCAAATGGTAACTTGTAACAGTAAATAAGTTGAAGAGGTTTGACTCTCGAGAGGCATCCACTGGATAGTATCAAATTATCTCAATACCATTTATTTTTCAGTATTTTTGACTTATCTTCCATTGTGTGTGGATAGTAAGTGGTAGTTATGTGGTATATCTCAATTGTTGCCTCTAAACCTGATGAATCAATTACTCTATAGAAATATGCTCTTTTAACTTCCAATAATTCAATTTTCAATATTGTATTGTGTATTATTTACGGTGATCAAAAGGAGAAGATGCTTTTGGGCATGTTCTTGGTGGTAGTTGTAGAAGGTCTTGGTCATGAATGGAGAAATCTGGATTTTAGGTTATAATTTTATGAATGTGTATTGATGTTAAATGTATGTTCCACTTTAAGAATTATTGGAAATAATGTAACTTCGGAATTATTCTTATTGTATTTTTATTGTACCTTTTAGATTATTGTTGTACCTCCTTTCGGATAAATTATTGATGTAATTGATCATGTAAAATATCATGAAAGAATCAATGTAAACCTTGGGTTAGAATTACCCAAAGGAAATAAATAATAAATGTAATTTATATTCCTCCATGACAAGTCATCCCAGTGGGTAAACTGCCCCAAACAATGGGCAGAACTGCCCCAGTCATATCGGCCCAGTTAAGAAAAGTCAGGTCGACCCAGTTAAGGAAAAAGTCATTTTTTACTAGTATAAATAGAGAGGTCGCACCTCTCATTTGTTCACTCACTCAACACAAGCAAGTCGCTCTAGAAGAGAGAGAAATTCACTACTGCATATGGAGAAGGGTTTCTTGGGGCTACTACACTTGAAGAAGTTTATCTTTCTCTCTCTTGTTATTGATATCTGGATGTACACTGATCTCTAAACTAATTATCTCTATACGAAGGTTGCTGGGTTTTCTCCCTGTTGGGTTTCCCAGGATAAAAAAATTTGTCTATTGTTTCTGTGCTTGGATATTCTTTTAGTGATCATGTTTTATCATCTACAAATAATTATACTGCTAGAATTTGTACAAACTCCAACATGGTATCAGAGCAGTGCTAAAAGAAGCCATTGCCGGAAACTAGGGTTTCATATTTCGAAGCCTTCCCGCCTTAGTTTGGCTTGAAAAGAGCATTGGAATTTCACCCTAGGGAAGGTGCATCTTTCCGTGAAAGAAAATTCCAGTTCTGAGAATTTTCAAATTTTGACCTAATTCTATAGTTGTTGCAGAAATTAGGGTTTCAAATTGTAACCCTTTTGTCCACAGATTTGGCTCGTTTTTACCTTTCCTCAACTCACCTTGGTAGGGCACAACTATCTGTGGAAGCAAATTTTAGATCCGAAAATTTTGATTTTTTACCTATTCTCTGCCGGAATTGGGAAACTAGGGTTTCCATTTTTGAGTTGTTCTGTCCATAGATCTAAGATAAAAGAAGGAGTATTCAACTCGCCTTGATAGGGCGCATCTTCCTGTGGAATCAATTTTGACTGGCTCCTACTAGGGTTTTTGGTTCAACATTACAGTCAAGATGATTAGTATGAATGTTGAAGATAGACGTGCCTGGGGCTTCCAACTTCAACTCTTAGAATTCTAGAGTCCTTCTTATCTTAGAATAAAATGAGCTCTTGAAGTTCGTCAATGAGAAGGTTCCAGAACCAGAAGCGGAAGATGACAAGACTCAATGGAGAAAGAATGATGCCAAAGCAAGAAGAATCTTGGTAGATTCAATAAAAGATCATTTGGTTCCTCAGATCTCTCAAAAGAAGACAACCAGAAAGATGTTCAAAACCTTGAAGGAGCTATTTGAACATAGTAGCATCAATCGTACTCTTGCATTGAGGAATAAACTATCAAATATCAAGATGTCAAAGTCTAAATCAATTGCTTCTTACTTCATGAGGATCTCTGAACTAAGAGATAAGCTAAGCACTAGTGGAGAACCTCTTGAAGATAGAGAACTTGTTATAACAAATCTTAATGGTCTCCCTCCCTCTTGGGAACCATTTATTCAAAGTCTAAGTGGACAAACTAAGTTGCCCAAATTTGATCGATTATGGGCATATTGCATTCAAGAAGAAACAAGAATTGCAACTTGGAATAAACTACATGGTACTCAGACTGAAGAAAATCAAGCTTTTACATCTCATGCCAAGAAAGGCAAAGGAAAAGGAAGAAAGTTCCATAACGATAAGAACAAAGATAGAGGATCAAGCCCACCACCAGATCATAAGAAGAAGAAAGATCTCTCTCATATTCAATGCTTCAAATGTAACAAGTATGGCTACTATGCTAGATATTGTCGAAGTTCAAATAAAAGGAAGCATGAAGCCTCAACTGCAGACATTGATGAAGATACTTCTCACAAGAAGTCAAGGAATGATGATCGTACAAATTTCTTCTTCTAATGCTCCCCATGTTGAGGTGATGATATGAAGATCCAGACTGCGATGGAATCCCAACAAGAAAAAATGAAGAACATAGGACTCTCATTCCCACAAGGAGGTAATGGGAGCCCACCCAAAAACTAAATAAAAGATAAGTATTTGGATTTATTGCTCACATAGATCTATTTGGTCTTATATGTTTTCATAACAAATTGTATGCAGATCTACTAGGAAATTTGTTGAGCATTTGATATAGTTCACTTATTGATGTACGGTAGGAACTTGTTGTACTTGTTATGCATATGAGCTGCACAACATTCCATGAACACCTGTTGTAGCTGTTTTAGATGATATCTTCTTCTTACATGCGTAGGGTAGTGCACACTCTTGATGGCATGCTAGTGGAGATAACATACATCTAGATAGTTACCATATGTGTTTGGGACACATGTTTATGATTGTTGTGTTGAAGCATTATCTAAGATGCCTACATACTTGTGTAAACCATTTCCATTTCATTGAAATGGAAATTGGTTAAATTTGATTATGCAATGTGGCTAATCATCTAGCAGGATTTGACTTGTAGGGAAAAGACCATATGATATGGTCTACAGGAGAAGGATGATGAGACTTGTTCCGATGAACAAGTGATGGAAACATGAATCCCATTGATGTTTAGATTAATCAAAAGCAGGAATCTTATAGGAGCATGACTCTGGACCTAGAAGGATGACTCCTAGACAAAGCAGTTAGATGGAAGTCACGACTATACAGCAACAAACAAACGAGGACCTAATACATCCAACTATTTGATACATGACCCACAGACCAAGAGGATCTCATATAGAGATGGTGTTTACGGATCCAATGGATGTCACTATCTCTCTACTATAGATGTTCGATTCTTCAATGATTAAGGAAAGCAATTGGTTTCCAGTTAGAGTCGTGATAGAAGGATTAGAGTATGTTAGTCCCGAAGGACGAGAGTTACTTAGTTGATTTCTGAGGAGTTGCACATATTTTTAGTTAGAATTGTGCCTCAAGATTCAAAGCATATTGCTGACAATGATTCCTTGTTCGTGATTTTGTATACTAATGATCTATTTCTCACCAAGATAGAGGGAGTTAGCCCTTGAGATGAGGTCTTGGCAT
Source organism: Larix kaempferi (assembly GCA_027924585.1). Lineage (NCBI taxonomy): Eukaryota > Viridiplantae > Streptophyta > Pinopsida > Pinales > Pinaceae > Larix > Larix kaempferi. The sequence goes on along the minus strand of BSBM01000444.1, from coordinate 14,729,569 downwards.
ATTGATGGTATGGTAGAAACCTAGTGAGATATTCCAGGTTAAGGAAGAACACAATTGAGATCTTGAGAAGATCCAGCATGATGACTGTGAGTACCTGGCTACACTGATGGCATTGTTGGTTGATTCAGATAGACAGTTGAAGAGGATCCCTAATGTACCTGGTCATCACCAAGTTGAATACTTACATCTTAGTAAGGAACTATGCTCGTTTGCTCTGTGAAAGTTGGTGCTTAGATTGGAACCCAAAGTGATAGGCTGATGGATCTACTTATGGATAGCTCCATAGAGGGAGCAGGATACTCAGTTGCAGAGGGAGCAGGACGCTCCAGCACAAAGGGAGATGTGATGAGCATGATTGCAATAGCGGACAAGTATTAACCATATGTATTGCCTAAGCGTGAGTGGTCCGATGGTAGTACCACATCTTCTCCCAGACACCCTGTGATAGGATGGGGAGACTATTTTATTGATACTCTCCCATGCAAGTGCATAAATTCAGTTATGTGATTTGTTATTATTTCATTTATTTGCATTTCATGACTATAATAGGGTAGGATGGAAATGTCTACCCCAGTATAATCAATGCCTCTGTTAGTTGATATGTGTGCAGGCATCTTCTCCCGATCACTCCGAGAGGGAGTGTGGATATTGGTCCTATGATTGACTCCCTCGGTATGAGGGAAATATGACTTTACTCCCTAACACTCTGTGATGGAGTGGGGATATTGGTTCCATGATTATATCCCTTGCTAAGAGGGAAGGACGATGATACAGAGACCAATCACTCTCCCGATCACTTTGAAAGGAGTGAGGAGATCTCTCAGACATCCTGAGATAGGATGGAGAGGCCGCTACATTCTCCTGATCACTCTGAGATGGAGTGAGGAGATCTCTCAGACATCTTGAGATGGGATGGAGAGGCCACTGCATTCTCCCGATAACTCCAAGATGGAGTGAGGATATCTCTCAAACATCTTGAAAAGGATGGAGAGGCCAGTGCACACTCCCGATCACTCCAAAAGGAGTGAGGATATCTCTCATGGAGAGATTCAGTGCATTCTCCCAATCACTCTAAAAGAGTGAGGAGATATCTCAGACATCCTAAGATGGGATGGAGAGGCTGGAGCACACCGGCGCACACTGGTACTCTTGTATGGACCCACCGATGGACTGGTTGAGTTGTTGGATGTTCCTCGATGGACTGGATTGAGTTGATGCATGATGGACTCACCGATGGACTGGTTGAGTTGGTGCATGTTCCTTGATGGATTGGGTTGAGCCGATGCATGATGGAATCTCCGATGGACTGTGCAGAGTTGTTGAGATGATGTACGAATCCACCGATGGACTGAGTGGAGTAGATGCATGATGACACTTCTCGTCGAAATGAGACTGTGTTGAATACATTCTGTATGTATAGAGATGTTCGAGACAGATGTGATGTACAATTGAGATCCAGATGATCGTGTCCAGTGATGTTGATGATGACCGTGTTCGAAGAATACCTTCCTTCTTAAGAGGGAGTGTTGGAAATAATGTAACTTCGGAAGTTATTCTTATTGTATAGATTGTAATAGGGCCTCAGTTGATGCGGTTGGTTAGGCTCCATAATCAGATCTGGTGGGTTGCCCCATAAAGGATGGGCTTCCCCATGTTCTTTGGATTTCAGGGGGGTTTTCCATGGATGTAGCGAACACCGATATCCGATGCTATGAACCACATAATATCTATATATATATATATATATACACAGAGAGAGAGAGAGGGAGAGAGAGAGGGGGGGAGAGAATTTCCATGCATACATATATAGATAGATTCATCTCTCATGTATGGAATTTCTAACATTATTCATATGTATGTGTGAGACATGTAATAAATTCCATATATGAGAGAGACTCCTTGAATTGTTGTTGTTGTATTTGGTTTTCTTCTTCTTCTTCATGAAATATACATCTCGGGGAAACCCACTTGGCACTACCTCCCATTTTCGAGGATGGTACCTAGGGAAAATCAGATTATGTATAAGTGTGTGGCTTTGTCAACATAGGGCTCAAGGACATTACAACAATATACTTATCAAGATATTTACATGTGTGGGAATTGAGCCTAGGTGGGGAGGATAACACTCCTCCACTCAACCACCTAGGCTAAACCCAATATGGAAAGCCTCCTTGAATTATTGTACGCTTGAGAAAGTTTATTGTGAGTTGAGGAATGTACCATTTGAATGGTTATCTAAACATTGTTTTATTTAATGAAAATGAGATAAAAATTACCATGAAGGATGACTTATATTCTTGTGTCTCTATTATGGATATGGATAGTGTGATATTGTTACAAAATTGTAGAATCTTTTCGAAGGAAAAAATGCTATTCTCATTCAAGTAGAATAAAAATTACAATCCAAAGGTGCCCTAGACACTATCCAATATATCCTTTAGAGGAAGCCAAAAAAGTGTCCAAAAAGTAACCTTACTTAGTACTCAACAGAGTTCCAAAAAGTATCCCACTATCATCCATAACTAGCATATTACATAACCAAATTATGCAACATCAAAATACACTGGAAACTATTTAAATACCACTAGCACAACAAATAACCTAATCTAAAAAGTATCAATCATCGCCTACCTCAGAATTGCAGATTGTCCATCCAAATATTCGGTAAGGACAAAATGTTGTTCATTAAGGTCTAATCCATCTTTTGAGAACTTATCAACTACCTAATTTTGTTTTCTAAATATGTGAGTGAACCTTATGATTTGAAGATGACCAATAGTAAGCTTAAGCTGCTATGCTACAACATATAGTTCAATATTCTTAATTTCATACTACCCATTCATCCACTTGATGACTAATAAAGAGTCACCAAATACCTGTAGGGAGAGTATTCATTTACCCAACACAAATTATAACAAATTATAAAGAGACAAATTTTAACCCAAATTATTAGTACCTTGGTCCAACTTTGCCTTGAAATGAAAATAATGAGTATCTAAGAAATGTAATGTGAACCCAAGACCAACAGTCTAATCTTCCCCCTAACAAGCTCCATTAAAATAACCCCAGGGAATAGATTTATCCACTTGCAAAGCCCTAGAACTTTTGGGAACAATGAACTTAGGAGTCTCTTTATAGAAAGGGACAAGTCCCAACACTTACGTTGAAACTTTGAAAGTGGGAAATTGAGTGTCCTCAAACAAAGAGGCAATCCTTGCAATTCATATGTCCCAACGCACTAGGTATGGTACTGCTCGATAAGTCTCCAATTCCTTCCTCGTAAACCACAGATGAAAGCAAGATTCAATATCTTGACCCTCCCACAAACATGAAGCCCCAAAGAGACTTCAATGTCCTTCCAAACTTGTGTAGAGAATGGACAATTCTTAAACATGTGTAAATTATTTTCCTCCCGACTCTTACAAAGAGAGCATCGATTGGGGCCTTCGCTACCTCTCTGTTGTAAGTGATGCCATGTCAAAACCCTGTTTGAGAAAGCTAGTCACGTTAGCAATTTTGATTTAGCAAATGCCCTTTCCTTCCATAATGCTTTCCACCACCAACAAAAGACATCATTGCCACCATAAATTATTGCCTGATATCCAAACCTAACTGTATATTTGCCACCATCCTTTTTGTAACTCCATATAATTTCATATAGCTTCTCAGCTAATTGAATGTGAGCACGATGCAAATAAGAGATAAACATATCCTAGTATTGAGCAAATTCACCATTCAATTCCAAATCAATTGAACTCAACCAACCCTACATCCACAACGATGTTTCTATTGGCTTATTAATAAGCTTAAGAGTCCCTTTCCCCACATCCTATAAATGAAGAACCATGTCTTATGGAAGAAAAATTAGCGTTATTACAACCCATAATGGCATCTGCCCCAACCCTCACTTGTTCCCTATCACCCACTCGCCAATCCAAGTGCAGGTCGATGACATAAATGAAAGTATTAGATCCTTCCATTGGTTTGTAACATTCTGGATAGATTAGTGTTCCTTTCTTACCTAAACAACCCATGTGCTTGGTGAAATGTACTTATGGACTGATATTATACTCTATAAACTATCATTTGTAAGAGCATACCATAAGGATTTGGTGGCTAGAGCAAGTCCAAATTGGTGTATATTCTTCAAACCCCACCCCCCAAGGGATTTGGGTGTAGCCGGTTTCTTCCATCTAACCCAATGAACTCCTTTGTATTCATTGCCTCCCTGCCATACAAAATTATAGCAAAGCTTCCTAATATTCTCCAATATTCCTTTTGGAATATGGGCCAGAGTATGCCAATAAACATGTATGGCTTCTAATACCTACTTAACTAGAACCAGTCTCCCCCTGAAAGACAACCACAAATTACACCAGTGATTTATTTGTTTTTCAATTTTTGTGACCAACCACCACTAGTCCTCCTTCCCATAAGAATTTGGTTTTAGATTAAATCCTAAATATTTAAGCCCCTCATTAAAATGAAAAGGAAAATGCCTACCAAAATCATAAGCCAATTCCTTCAAACCAGAAGTGAGAAGAGCTAATTTGGTTGTGCTCACCTCCATTCTAGTAGCCCAGTTATATAATTGAAGAATCCCCTTTATCGGTATGTCTTTCCTTCGAGATCGAAATAAAAATAAAAGCACAACATCTACAAAGAGTATATGTGACAAAGTTTCTCGACCAATCCAGATACCACAAACCATGAGCCTCCTAGCTTCCAAAATGGATCTACTCAATCCATCTTCCACTAATAGGAAGATATATGGTGATAATGAACTGTGAAATTCTAAGTCACAACAGATCATAGAGCTGAGAATACCTCACGGTGAAAGAATGAGCAGAGAAGGTGAATCACAGTTAAAATTGTAGAGAAAAGAGCAGTAAAATTAATCATGCATTGGAAATCAGATGGAAGCAGAAATGTGTAACATTGTCCATTAATCAGTATAGTTCACAAATATGTTACAATAGAGAGAATTCGAATATCCTAGGAGAATTCAAGTCTTGGTCTGTTTAGCATAGGAATTGTAACCACTGGAGTGCTCTGGAAGTACCAAACTCAACTCAACTGAACCAAAACTTGGTTAAATGAAGACACAGTCAGTTAACTGACCAAGGAGGGTGCATTAGTGATTTCTACATGCAACTACTAGGAAAAAGAAAATAATGCTAAGTAGGACAAGTATGGAGTATTAATTATCCTAACACCCCCCCTTAATCCAAACTTGGACATCCTTGGCCCTGGTTACTTAGACCAAAGGTCACCCATAAAAGCAAATAAATGATAAGAGAAATATATGTTCATGAAAAAACTAAGGAAATGGGGGAAAACCTCATGGGAAAAATACCCCCCTCAAAAATGAATAGCAGGGAACTCAAGCAGCTTTCACATGTGTAAAAACTTGGTAAAAATGTATGCAGTCCGCTCCTGTGTAGGACAGTAATATAGTGTGTCGGTCCTGTTGTGCACTAGTTCCCTGATGTAGTGCATGTGAACCTTAGTCTGCCATCTTGGATCGTGGCAAGTCTCTTTGAAGGATTGTAGATCATACCGCATTATCATGTAGCATCTCTCTGAGAGAAGTGGATCTGTATGACATAGTGCAAGATTTGCATCTCGATACTGATTTTTTGTTCTTCTGTGGTCAGATGGATCCCCAGCTATGTTCCCAGCAGCTTCAAGGACTTTGTGAGCCCATATTGGCCTTGGCCATGGATTGGGAGTAGGTGATGGATCTAGATCTGGATCTGCTTGAACTCCATACTCAACATCAAGATCTTGGTCCTCATCTTTAGAATCTGAAACTGGATCAACAGAAGAGACATCATTATGATCTTCATCAAATGCAAATGGAGTAGGCAGAGAGTATGGCAAAAAGTGAGAGAATTCATATGCCTTTGAGGCATGGTTTGCAACCCCTTTTGCTATTAAATTCCCAGATGAGATCTCTGCAATGTCAATTGTGTCAGGTCTAAGAATAACTTTCTTCGGTGAACTTGTGTGTCATTTGATAAACAGATAACAAGTTTGCTATCAAAGAAGGCACATACAAAAAAAAAAAATTAACATCCCATGCTCCAGTTGTATTGTTCCCTTCCCTTCAGCAGAGATCTTTGAATTATCTCCCATGTGAATACTAGGACCATCATTGAGATCCAGAGAAGAAAATGATTCTCTGGAGGCAACCATGTGGTTGGAGGCTCCAAAATACATGAGGCGTTGGGTATGTGTTATATTCTTTGCATGTGTGTGGCGGGGGATGATGCGCTTGTAAGTGGCACGCTCGATGATCCCTCCACACCTTTGGTTGTTTTCGGCTTTTTGGGGAATTGTCTACAAATATGTAATTTAATCCATGTTTAGGTATTGGGGTCTATTTTCTAATCTGGGTGAACAGATTAGGGTATTGGATGTTGCGGAATACCTATATTGTATTGTGAGTGATTCATAATGAGGATGAAAAGAAAAAAAGAGGTGCGGCTCTAAGTTTTGTTGGTTTTCTCGGTTAAGGGTTTCCAGGGTAAATCTCTGGGTATTATGTGTGAATGTTGTGGTGTAATCTCTGTTTTGCTTAAAAGAATTTGTTTGCTTTGCTTCTTTGTAGAAGTTTAAAACTTACACGTGGTATCAGAGATCGATTATTTGGTTTCAGGGGGACGCCTTTGTTGCTGAGGGTTCAACGTGGTTGATAGATATTGGGTCTATGATAAAATTGGGTTCAATGGGAACTTCGCAGCTTTGATTTGTGCATTGAAAGAGAATGGCGAACAGTTCAAGAATTGAGATCGAGAAATTTAACGGCCATAACTTTGAGCTATGGAAGCTCAAAATGTAGGATCTTCTTGTAGATCAGGGAATAGTGGAATGTTGTGGATCTAGGTACACCACCCACTAGAATGTCGAAAGAATATTGGGAGAAATTAGATAGAAGAGCGAGGAGTACAATCCGACTATGCTTATCGGACTCTATGTTGTTGAACATATATGGAGAAGAGACTCTGGTAAATCTTTGGGTGAAACTAGGGAGTTTGTATCAATCAAAATCCCTTGTAAACAAATTGTTTCTACAAAAGAAACTGTATCACCTCAGAATGGATGATAATGACACAATGACAAAGCATCTGAATGTCTACAATACTCTGGTAAGTCAAATAACCTCTATTGGCATTAAAATGGCTGAAGAAGATAAATAAATTACATTATTGTATTCTTTGACAGATTCCTGAGACAACCTAATTGTAGCAATAGGGAGTGTTAATCAAGCGACTTTAAAATTTGATGAAATAGTATCATCCCTCCTATCAGCAGAGATGAGGCGGAAAACCATGGATACTCATAGCATGGATACCTTGTGTGTGAGAGGTCACCCCCAGGAAAGAAACAAAAATAAAGTATCTGGGGGGAGGGGGGAGATCTAAATCTAAGCGTAGATCTAAATCCCCAGGAAAATTTATAAGGAAGTGTTGGAAATGCAATAAAGCTGGGCACTATAAAAAGGATTGCAAATCTAAGAATGTTGAGAAAGGAAAGGGATACGAGGATACCTCTACCACAGAGATGAAGACTTCCTCAGAAGAAGGAGGGGATGTGTACCTAGCTTCCAATGGTTATAATAATTTAGAACGTGATATATGGTTGATTGATTCGGGTGCATCATGTCATATGACTCCTCATAGGGAGTGGTTCTGTGAATATGAAAAGTACAATGGAGGCGATGTGTTCTTGGGAGATGATTCACCAACTAGTATCATTGGGCGTGGTAGATTCAAGTTGAAACTCAAGGATGAAAGGATTAAAACTCTCCCTGGAGTACTACACATTCCAAATCTAGTGAGAAACTTGATATCTGTCGGAAATATGGATATTGAAGGTGTAAATGATGTGTGTGTGTGGAGATGGTGGTTGCAAAATGGTTGGAGGATCGATGTATTGACGAGGGAAGTTCGGTATGGAACTCTGTACAAACTAATGGGAAGAACCATCATTGGTGAATGTAACAGTTTTGTTGTGCCTGAGGGGGGAGATACAAAAGACAGAACCCTGACTGCATCAGGAGGAAAGACAATGCTATGGAATCAAATATTGGGGCATATCGGAGAAAAGGGCCTTTGAGCATTACAAGGTAAAAGTATGGTTGAAGGTATGACTGATTGCAGTCTAGATTTTGATTTCTATGAACATTGCGTATATGGAAAACATAATCGAGTAAGATTTGCATTTGGTGCTGCAAAAGCAAAGGGAATTTTAGAGTTAATACTCGGTGATGTGTTTGGACCTATGCATGTTCCATCACTAGGTAGATTTGTGTATTATGTTCCATTAATAGATGATTTCTCAAGGAACACATGGATTTATTTCCTTCGAAAGAAATCTAAAGTATTTGCTAAGTTTAAAGAATTTAAGGCTCTTGTAGAGAATTAGACAGGAAATAAAATAAAGGTGTTGAGGACAAATAACGGTGGAGAGTTCTGCGGGAATGAATTCGAGGAATTCTATAAGAAGTGTGGTATAGCGAGGCAAAAGACTGCTCCATACACACCTCAATAGAATGGATTTGTTGAAAGGATGAATAGGACGTTGATGGAAAAGGCAAGGAGCATGCTAAGCAGTGTCGGGATGGACAAGAATTATGGGTAGAGGTAGTGGAGACAACATGTTACTTGGTAAATCGATCACCCACATCAGCATTGGTTGACAAAACTCCACAAGAGGTATGGACTGGTAAGAAACCCTCTATTAAACATCTGAAAGTATTTGGCTGTGATGCTTATGTACATGTTCCAAAGGAGAAAAGGAGTAAGCTGGACAATAAAGTTGAAAAATGTGTCTTTATTGGTTATAAAGATGGTATGAAAGGTTATAATCTTTGTAATACTATAACTAAGTAGATTGTTTACAATCAAGCTGTTGTGTTTAGAGAGGTCAAAGAACTTCCCAGACAAGAAGTGACTCCAATGGAAAAGGAACCAGAGAAGATAGAGTTTGAGTTAGAAGATGAAGAATCTGAGTCAATGGAAGAAGCTGAATCAGAAGAAGGAGAACCTCATACCCCTGTTTTGAGGAGATCATCTTGAGAAAGAAGACAACCAGAAAGGTATTCCCCTCCTGATTTTCGGTCTAGTTTTTCTTTATACATAACTGAGGATGATCCTATAAATGTGAAGGAAGTTGTTAATTCATAGGATAGTGATCTCTGTAAGAGGGCCATGCTTGAAGAAATGGATGCCTTGGATAAAAATGAGGTGTGGGATTTAGTTCAGTTACCTGCTGGAAGAAAATCCGTTGGCAGCAAATGGTTGTTTAAAAGGGAAGTTAAATCCAAAAGGTAAAGTGGAGAAGTACAAAGCCCACTTGGTAGGAAACGGATATTCTCAGGTAGAGGAAATTTATTTTGGTGAAATATTTTCTCCAGTTGCAAAATTAACTTCTATTAGATTTCTTATTTCTACTGTTGTTGCGTTTGATCTTGAAGTAGAGCAGATGGATGTGAAGACAACGTTCTTCAATGGGGATCTAGAAGAAGAAATATACATGAAACAACCAGAAGGGTTCACATTAAAGGGAAAGAAAGAGCTGGTATGTAAACTAAAGAAGTCCCTTTATGGTCTAAAGCAATCTCCAAGGATGTGGTACCAAAATTTTGACACATACATACTTGGATTGAGGTTTGTGAGAAGCAAGGTCGATCATTATGTATACTCCAAACTAGTTGGTGATCACTTCATTAACATAGTACTATATGTTGATGACATGTTGCTAATTGGAAACAACAAAGATGTCATAAAGGAGGTGAAGTCTCAGCTATCCTCCAAATTTGACATGAAGGATCTCGGTGCTGCAAAATTCATACTAGGAATGGAGATTAAAAGAGATCGTGCAAACAGGAGGATCTGGTTAAATCAAAGAAAATATGTTGAGACAATACTACAAAGATTTAACATGCAGGAAAGTAACTCGGTTAAGGTCCCTATACCTGTAGGTGTAAAGTTATATGTAGATTAGTGTCGCAAGACACATGAAGCGGAAGAAGATATGGCACAAGTTTCATATGCTAGTGTGGTTGGTAGTTTGATGTATGCAATGGTCTGTACTAGACTGGACATTGCTTTTCTCATGCAGTGGGAGTATTGAGCAGATATATGTCAAAACCAAGGAAAGAGCACTGGACAACTATAAAGAGGGTCTTCAAATATTTGTGTAGCACTACAGATTATGCAATCTGCTACCAAGGAAGACCTAGACCAGACAGAGTAATAAATGTACATGGATTTGTTGATGCATACTGGGATGGAGATCTTGATCAGATAAGATCTACAAGTGGGTACGTGTTTAACCTTTTTGGAGGAGCTATCAGTTGGATGAGCAAGAGACAGGTTGTAGTTGAAATCTCAACTACAAAAGCTAAATATATGGCAGCCACTCATGCAAGTAAATAAGTTGTATGGTTGTAGATATTATGTTCAGGTGTTGGGTTTGTACAAAAAGTTGTAAGGTTAGATTGTGACAGCTAAAGTGAAATCTTCCTGGCAAAGAACCATGCTTATCATGCTAAGACAAAGCATATTGATGTGCATTATCACTTTGTGAGAGATATGGTTGAAGACAAGAAGGTGTTGCTGGAAAAGGTTGACACCTTGAAGAATGTTGCAGACTCATTAATCAAGTCTGTCAGTACAGAGAATTTCTCTTAGTGTAGAGAATATATGGGCATTGATGCCCTGAACCTGTGACTTTATGAGTACATGACTCATTGTTATGCAGAGAAAACAACAAGTGGGAGAATGTTGGGTATGTGTTATATTCTTTGCATGTGTGTGGTGGGGGATGATGCACCTGTCAGCGGCGCGCTTGACGATCCCTCCAGCGCCTTCGGCTATTTTTGGCTATTTTTGGGAATTGTCTAAAAATATGTAATTTAATCCCTGTTAAGGGATTGGGGTCTATTTTCTAATCAGGGTTAACAGATTAGAGTATTGGATGTTGCGGAATACCTATATTGTACTGTCAGTGATTCATAATGAGGATGAAAAAAATGAGAGGTGTGACTCTAAGTTTTGTTGGTTTTCCCAGTTAAGGGTTTCCAGGGTAAATCTATGTGTATTATGTGTGAATGTTGTGGTGTAATCTCTGTTTTTCTTAAAATAATTTGTATGCTTTGCTTCTCTGTACACGTTTAAAACTTACATGAGGAAGGCTTGTGATTGTGAGAATCCAGCCTTCAGTGCATGGCATCTCTCATGATCATCTATCTCACTTCCAGAATCAGTCTCCCTTGCACCTTCTAGGAGATCAATGTTTTGTTGTTCAAGAAAGTTTGGTCATTTGATATATCTTTTTCTTCATGCACGATCCCTTTTGATGGTTTCCTTTCTTGAAATAGGAACACTTGGTCTTCTCAAACCCCTTTTGCTTATACTTCTTAGAGCTGGAGGCTCCTTCTGATGGATTAGGATTCTCATATGGTTTGGATTCAACTTGCTTCTTCTCCCTTCCTTTCTGCTTCCCTTTACCATTCACACTTTTTGAATCTCCAGCCATAAGAGCTTGATTTTTGGAGGCCTTCAAGGCGCCCATCTAAATCAATTTATCTTGTTCTTGGATGAGAGATTTGGTGAATGCATCTAAAGAAGGCATTTTCCAGTTGGGGATTGACAATCTCCCTTGATGGAAGGTAGAAACAAATATAGAAAACTCTGGACCAAGTTTGCTTATAATGGATAGAATCAACTGCTCATCCGTCTTCTCAATGCCACATTGTTTGCATTGCATGACCAAGTATTTGAATTTAGAGAAGAAGTGTTGTATGGTTTCGAAACTGTTGGGTTGAAAAGCAATTAACTCATTCTCCAGAATATGGCCCCTCAACTCATCTTGCTTTCTGAAGAGGGTCTCAAGATTCAACCAAACCTCTCTTTGAGTCTTCAATCCATCAAGGTGGAACATCAAATCTCTGAAAATATGAATACACATGAAACCAAATGCTTCATCTAATCTATTTAGATACTTGGCCTTCTCAACAGTTGCCTGAGGTTCGACCTCCTTGCCCATTGTGACCCTATACATACTTTTGTTGCACAACACCATTTGCATATCATCCCTCCATTCAAGATAATTGAAGGGTGTTAGGATTCTTGGAGACAAGGGAGCATTTGAATTCTCCATTGAAACTGCAGGAGCGAATACAAACAGAAAATTGCTACTATTGTTGCACTGAAAACCTTCAATATCCTGCAAAAAACTCTCAATTTTGGAGATAAAATACTACTGAGCACTGCTTTAGGACAATAGGCACATTTTTCTGGATCCTTCACACCTGGATAGACCTCAAAGGATTTCTCAAATGAATCCAATGCAATGGCACCGGGATTTGTTGTGGAAATCCAGAGGCTTCTAGTGCACTACTGAAAGTAGTTGATCAACCTACGCTCTTTGATATCTGATACCATGTGAAATTCTAAGTCACAACAAATCATAGAGTTAAGAATACCTCACAGTGAAAGAATGAGCAGAGAGGGTGAATTACAGTGAAAATTGCAAAGAAAAGAGCAGTAAAATTAATCATGCATTCGAACTCAGATGGAAGCATAAATGTGTAACATTATCCATTAATCAATATAGTTCACAAATATGTTACAATAGAGAGAATTTGAATATCCTAGGAGAATTCGAGTCTTAGTCTGTCTAGCATAGGAATTGTCACCACTGGAGTGCTCCGGAAGTCCTAAACTCAACTCAGCTGAACCAAAACTCAGTTAACTGGCCAAGGAGGGCGCATTAGTGAGTTCTGCATGCAACTACTAGGAAAAAGAAAATAATGCTAAGTAGGACAAGGATGGATTATTAATTATCCTAACATGGACATCCCTAACATAGCCTATATGAGGACCTGAAGAAGCCGTATGATGCTCTATTAATCAAGACAACAAATGTAGGGGTAGTACCACAACACATTATCCCATTAACCAGACAAACATAAAATCCAAGATGAATAAGAGATAAGTGAAGATACATCCAATAGACCTTATCATATGTGTTATGAAGGTCGATTTTAATCATTGTAACATGCAATCTAGTCGGTTTAATCAAATGTAGCCCCTCCTATGTTGTGCCTATGGCCTCGTGTATTTTCCTCCAATGGAGGAAGCCAAATTGTTCCACAGAGATGTATTATGAAAGTATTAGTTTTAATCTAATACCAAGCACCTTAGAGGTACTTTTATAAAGACAATTACACAAAGCGATCGACCAAAACCCATCAAAATATACTAGACCATCCAATTTTGGAACTAAGGAAATAAATATGGTGTTCATACACTTTGACATTCTACCTATGGTTCTTACCTCCTCCACCACATGCAATAGATGCTTGCCCAAGAATTCAAAGAATTCCAAATAAAACTCCACTGATCAACTGTCTAGTCCAGGGATTTTATTCTTTCCAAAAGTCTGAAGAACCGCCAATAACTCTTCCTTCATCACCGGTATGAGCAAATCCTCATTTTGTTCCTCATTTATCATCCTAGGAAAATACGAGATGAATTTTATGGTCTCGGCCAAATTCACTCTCTATGGATCCTTGAAAAGTCCCTTAAAGTGCTTGACTCCAAGATCTACCAATGCTTTAGATCCTCTTTGAACCCTCGTGATCTTGAAGTTCCCAAATAGTATTTATGTTTCATTGGTGATTAGCATAAGAGTGAAAAAATGGTATTATTATCCCCAATATCAATCCATGTGGCTTGGCTCTCCATGCACCAGTCTTTGTCTTGTTCAAGGAATGTATTAGCCCTTATTAACTCTAATTCCTTGAGTTTTTGTAGCAAATCATTCTCAAAATCCCACTCCCCAAGACCATTTGTCACCTCAGTAATAGCCTTTTCAACTTAAAAAATTTTGACATCCCTGTTCTGGCCCACTTAGAAACAACCTCCTTAATAGTCTTTAGAACCTCCACAAACCATTCCCTTGCTGAAAGGTCGAAGGAGGGATCAATTCCTCACCACTTATCCTTGACCATCTTTACAAAGGTCTCCTCCTTCACCCAACTAGGATTAAACTTGAAAGGTGTGCTTGGCTTGACCTCATCTAAGTCAAATTCCAAGAAGATTGGAAAGTGGTATAATCATCTACTAAAATCGACCCACAATATATATCAAGGCACCTTCATCGGTAGTGTACTTTGCACCACAAATCTATCTAACCTCTTTAGAATCTTGTCCCTCGCAAATTTGTTGTTAGACCACGTGGGAACAATTTTAATTGGACCCACGTCAACCGCTCCACAAAACTCCACCCGATTTGTGAAATAGTTTGCTAATCGATCATTCCTCACACTTCCCCCCAGACTTCTCTTTAGGACAAGGTAAAGGTCATATCCCCTCCAATTATCAGAGTGTCATTTTTGAGCCATTGAGAATTAAACACTCGATCCCAATAGGGGATTCGATCTTCATATGACCCATTAATATTAACCATTGTAAGTTCCATTCCCAACATTTTACAGTATATTTTAGTGCACAAGCCCGAGGTAAATGCAAAAGAGTTCATTAGAGAAATATTTTGATTCGAGCTAGTAACCAGTCCCCCTAACATACCATCAAAATCCATTGCTAAAAATGACCAACTGTCTGAAACCTTCTTAACCTATCAATTCACAATATTCCCCCTACCAATCGTCTCTTGCAGCAAAATCAAATCAGGTCAATTTAATTCCACCAATCTCCCAATGGCCAATTTCTTGGTTTAGCTCCCTGACCCTCGGATGTTTATTGGGAGAATCTTCATGGGAAAATTGGGTAGGAGGCTCAGTTTGCTCTAAGGACACCAATGATCAATTTTTGTTACCTTGATTTATTTTGGAAATGGCTCTTTCTTAAGCCATATTTAAGGTAGACTTCCTACCTACTGAAGAGTGCCCCAACTCTTTAACGCGTCATAGCTTAGACCATCGAAAGGAGAGGGATCCACTGATATGTACTTCTTCAAGGGACAAAGATGATAGTGAACCACCATGAGATAAAAAGGAGGAGGAATAAAAAAAAGTTGTCCTGCGAGATCCAACCCTAAAAGAAGGAGGGTCAAAATCCTACGATAGATTGATAGTGGCCACTGAAAGGTTTGTTGTTTTTTTCATGGGAGAGGAAACATTCCCCCCCAAAGGGGATGTATGTTCACTACCCATCTTATCCCCATCCAAATCCCTAGATAAACAATTTGACAAAGTAAGATTGAAAATCTTATCCGAGTTATCTCCATGAATACTGCCACAACCATATAGATTCTAGGTACCGATAGGTTCACATGACGAAAAGAATCACCCCCTTGTTGTCCAAGCATCCTTGGACCCACAGTGTGGTTTGACCTAGCTTAACCACCTTCAATAGTTGAGATAGAAATATCGCCCACCATTAAATGTTTCAGACTTCTCATAATGAGGGAATTCTTCACCACTTCATCACAGTTAGCGATCAAGTAGACACTTGGTAAAAAAAAATCGAGGTATTTGGGTGCAAGATAGAGATGTTTACTCCACCATCATCCTTGTACCTCCCTTCCTTTTTCCTTCACAACCGATTTACCATACCTTTATCACAATCTCTGTACACATGCCCGATCTCACGGCGTCGTGCGCACTTAAAAGGAATGTTCGTGTGACCAAGTATTTGGGTATGCCTCTTATCCTTCCATACCAAGTCCAGAGATTCATATAATCCTTTGTTGACATCATGTCACGTCCCCTTTTGTCAATCTGACCAACAGATAGGTACATGAACAAACTACGGGCTTCTAAATTTCGCCCCGTAGCCGTAATATGAATTCATAACATTGAATATATGTGTGCATATGCATAAATAATAATACACCGTGAAATAAACTCTATCCACACACATCTAGCATGCATATACCAACATAATCACAACAGGAATTAAATAAAAACATTGCATACTCAAATACAAAATAATACTTATATTTAAACAAAGAATATCCAAGCAATTGGCTATGTAAGAGAAATTTTCCACCCAACCATAGGCACTCTATCCAGCATATACTCTTTCTATTGAGAGGCCACCCCCAAGTTGGGCTATGAGGCCACCAGGGCGAAGGAAACACGTACAAGCTTTTCTCTCTCAACCCACAACTCATTTTTTTCTCTATGCTTAGCCACATGCTCATACATAGCTCTATAGGGATCTCACTCAGCCATCATAGCCTTGGCCCCAACAACACCCGCCCCACACAAACACCTGTATAGGCTTAGGAATCCCCTTCACCAATACACGGTTCTCTTGGGTGATCCATCTTGCCATTTGCTTCCCGTGTGTGCATAAAAAGGAGTCCAAACTGATATGTGTTATTATAGAACCACCTGTAGCCTTAATGCATGGCTTCTCAAGCATATGTGAGTAACAAAACTTAGTGGGTAATGGTTCCTAGGTTGCCCAATCTTTGTGCTCACCTACAACCATCTATTTTCCCTTCAAATATGTCATTTTGTCTCTAAATTTGAATTTCTAGGTTTTACACAGATTGATATTGGTCATCCACAGCCACAGGGAGCTTTACGTAGTGTAGACCTACATGAGAGAATGCTAGAATGGGTGTTGAATCCACAGGATATGAGATAATGGTGAAAAGACAACTAACACAGCTTATGACCATAGAATAAAGGACTCTTGACATTTGCAAGCTGACTTTTGACATTTGACAAAGCTGTCACAAAAGTGCGTTCAGTCCCATGCTTCAATAACTGCATGAGGTGACTTTCCCCACCAACCTCACATAGGCATTCAATGATTGTAAACAATCAAAAGAATGTTATTGGCTCACTCAAAGCACATGGCAGAATTTGGATGAGTTCTAAAGTTGACACTTGGCAGCAAAGGATTTAGTCTCCCATAGGCCTCGTTTCCTCTTCCCCTCTGATGGAATCATAGCCCCTTTGGTGCTCTTTAAATAACCATCTTGGAAAATTTAATTATTTTCCATCATAATATTTACATGTATTTCGAGTTAGCATGACAAGCCAACCATACGGTCCAAATAAAAATATTGACATCGCACATGCCTAACCATTCACTAGTAGGGCCTTGGCCTTGAGCTCCGCACTAGGAACCCATACTAGCGTAGTTACACCATTTACATAATTTTGATTAAATACATTCCAATTCAAAGTTGGAGATATTACACATCAATATCAACTGACACCTTCACTATTGAGTAATGCGCCAATTGCAGAAAGCCATTGTCCACCATCAAAGTTTTACCCAACAAATCCCTTATAGCTCGAATCGTCGACTCAGACCATTTTTCCATCGATAAGTTCGGTAGCTTCACACAAACATGTGTGCTACTGCAAAAATAATGAAGTAGATCAAACAAGGACGTCCATGGCTTAACAAATAGAATGGCATTATCCAAAAACAAATGCTTCTTCATTACATAATTCGCATCTTTGACTGAGTGGAAAATAAATCCTATCCATCCTCTAGTAAAAACGCAATAGGTAGGTCCACACCAAAGAAATGGAGCCCAGTTCTTGTTAACCCACTTCTGAAGCAACTCCACCCCCACTCTTCCCCCTTGAAATTTTCCAACTAACATCTTACCTCCAAGATCCAAGATTTGATCCACCTTAACTCCGTCACGGATGACCAATGAGACCCCGACCTACAGTTCTTCACCACTCTACATTTTTTCCCGACCCCAACTGATTCATGAGTGGGATCACCTCCTCCTTGTAGTGAAGCTGATCCAAAATACTACTTATGAGACCCTCGACTGCAACCCTTGGCCTGGATTCACCCAACTGTGGCTCGAAATCCAAACTATCATCCCTCAAATCATTAAGGATGGAATTTCCAAAATAAAATTAGTTCGATAAAGGAAGTGAAGGGTGTCGTCCCCGATGACAATAACTTTGTTAGCATAATGCACCTGGTTCGACACATGCAAGGGAGAGGAAGAAATCCCATAGGCCTTAACTTCACCAGACTTCCTATGGTCCAAATTCAAAACCCTAGATGTCGACCCAATTGAATGCGGATCATTTTTGGTGCAACAACTTAGATTAGGGTTGACAGATATGCCCTTGTGTTTAGCACAATCTCCAAAAGAAACCTTGACCACCTCATCTTAAAACACAAACCAAATGACCGGACCTTTGGAGAACGTACACATATTAGGTCTTCATATAGCAAGTCATTCGAATGCAATGAGTTGTACTGTGTCTTCCATCGGAATTTCATTAGACTACTTTAACTTCCGGAAAGGTCACAATCCTGCCTGAATACACTGAAACCGTAGCCGCATTGCCAAAAACCCCCACACATCACAAAATTGTAGAATACTTGAGAGCATAAAACAATTTGTTGTCTTGAGATTCCTTGTATGAATGGTTTATAAACTAACACTTAGACATAGGTTTATTGATTATGAGAATATCAAGAGAGTTATCAAACAAAAATTGTTGTCATGAATTTGAGGATACAAGTGGAAGTTTAGTTGTATGTTGTATATTTTGTGTTGCAGAGGGAATATGGGGCCTCTCTACATCAAAAAGCATGGGTCTTGATTAAGCGATGAAGGTATCGGGATTAAGACCAATGATTGACGAAGGCAATACCAAAATACTATCCTACCCCGTTTATAAGAAGTAAAGTATAAATTCCTTATAAAAAACCCTAAAAAAATTAATATACCTTTTAACAATCAATACATAAACATTATACAACAATTTCTTATCCAAATAACAATGACAATAACAATAACTCTCCACATGATAAATTTCTTTCCCTCTCCCCGCCATTAGGCCTTTCTTACCTATCAAAAATCATCTTAAATTGTCCTCAAAACAATGATTCTTTTGTTGCCATCCTTGAATTTGTATATCATTGCTTCTTTCTTCCCATGACAAACTAATATTCTCTAAAAGCCTATCATTTGGAGAACTTTTTCAACCATACAATATCTCTGAATAAATCCATAGATGGGGACCATGCCTTCAACTTTATCCGAATATCACATGATTAGAGCTTTCCCATCTATTGTACAATTTGTTCTTGGATTGCTCCTACAACAATGTATCTCTATTGCAATACTTAAAACTCAAAAGACCATGCTTTCCCTTTTGCCTTGGATTCTAAACTTACATCGACACACCGCGTATTACTTTATGTCACACATATTATTATTATTCTATGCTTCCAATGCGCACATTTAGAGGAGGAATATGTGACTCATTTATGCATTTATTTCCCACTAACACACGGTCACATTCTTACTTTCTTCATGCGTCGAGGATGCATATTACGCACCCATAACTCATATAATCAGCACCTTTCATTGAGGGCATGTATGCTTTGATTTTTGTTTAAATGTTGTTTTAATATTTATAGAAAGAAATGTATTTATGTGGAGATTACTAATCATTGAGCAACTTAATATTAAATACTACGTGGGGTGGTGGTATATATATTATTGGATTTGAATTGTTTTAAAGTCAATGACATAAACTCATTTATAGAACTATTAATGATGTGTTGACCGTTGGATAATGTTTGCCTTTATATCATAGCAATTCAAAGCATTTGAGAATGTAAATTTTAGGTTTACAATTTTGTTTGTATTTTTTTGATTCATCTTTTCTTTTGATATTTCCTAGTTGTATAAAAATATAACGTCCAATTCAAAAAGCTCGAATTGCTTTTAATATCTTGTTTATGTTGGATTTTTTTAAAACTAATTATTTTTTATTAAAATCAAAATTGAAACTCTTAAATTGTATTCCTTTGTGAATTTTTAAATAAAATTATAACACATTATTGAGTTAGTTTTTGGCCGAAGTAAAATTGAAACTTTTAAAATATGTTGCGCTGTGGAATTTTAAGTAAAATTAATATGAGAATGTATTGAAAATAATACACAGGTTAGTAAATTTCTATTGGTTTAACGGTAAACCACAACTCAACTTTTATATTGAGTGGTTTTTTAATGTTTTGGTTGGAGTAGCACTAACACTCATACGATGTGTTGTTTTGTGGATTGGTAAGTAAAATCCATACAAAAATGTCTCGAAAAATCACATAAATGCTAGTTGTAGTAAACATCCATTGATCTACCGCTAAACCATGACCCCAGTTTTGAATTATTGAGTAACCACTTAATTTTTTGTTGGATCATGATTGAAACCCCTAAGATGTATTATGTTGTGGATTCTCAAGTACAACCCATCCAACAATTCACTATAAATAGTAGATGAACAAATTAACACCCATCAATCCACTGCTAGGCCATGTCCTGACCTACAAACTATTGAGTGGCCTTTTAATTTTAATTAAAGTAGGAATGAAACTCCTAATATTCGTTGCTTTTTGGATTCCTAAGTAAAACCTATACAAAAACACATTGAAAATTATAGATAAGGTAGTTTTAGTGTATATCCATTGATAAACAACTTAATTGTGACCCGATTTATCACTAATTGAGCGGCCTCTTAATTTTTGATTGAAGTATAATTGAAACTCCTAGAATGTGTTGCTTCTGGGGTTACTAAGTAAAACCCACATAAGAATGCTACATGGTCTACTTCTAATAAAATCGATAAATGTGTCCTAGATTAGGACCCAACCTATACATTATTAAGCGATCTCTTGTTTTTTGGTGGATTCATAATAAAACGCATACATGAATGCATTGAAAAAATGGCCCACCCAGATTCTATTCCAACACCAAGCTCCTTTTGAGGTTTGCTCCTTTACCCTAGGTGCCATTTTTTTATAGTTTAGTCTTCACACATTTAAACGACAATGCCTCCCCACCGTGACTCTTCTTCAAAGGATGTTGAATCTCCTCTTTCTAGCTCACTGCATGAAGATGCTCTCTCTTTCAAGGAGGCCATGGGCATGCAACCTTGGGATTCCTACATGGGCTAGTTAAAATAAACTCTCATCTACTGCTAGGCCATGACCCAATCTACAAATCATTGAGTAGCCTCTTAATTAAGGATTACCATATAAAGAGAAGTATTAATAAATCACCACACAACCTACACATTATTGATTAACTTCTTAATTTTTGGTCAAGTAGAATTAGAAGTAAAACTCTTAGGATGTGTTGCTTTAGGGATTCCTAAGAAAAAATGTACAAAAATGCATTGAAAGTCATACCTAGGCAAGGTATAGCAAACCTAATTGATCCATGTTAGACTATGACTCACAAGGATTACTATTTAAAAAATGAGTATTAATGTGAAACACAAGTTTTACATCGATGCATTTAAAAATATAAACAGACCGTTTACAACGACTCCCATCGATGTATTTCTAGATTACAAACCATTACCTTTTAGCTGAGGAAAATCATTTAAAAAGTAGCATTAATGTGTTGGAAATAAATCCCTAACATGAATGCATTGAAAACCTTACATGAGCTAGTTATAACAAACTCTCATTGATGTGTTGTTAGACTATGACCCATTATGTCTTAGTGGGGGATCACAATTTAAAGAGGAGTAATAATGTGAAACAAATCCCAACCTAAGGATAAGAAACCATAAGTCAAAGATGTGTCACAAGGCATGAATACTAAAATCGTTAGTTATATTAGTACGGAAGTGAAGAGTAAGCTAATCTTGTAATAAATAGACCATATTTTTGGTCACAGATTTGATAAGAATCCGACATAAATTCTAGGCATGTGTAGAGTTTTCCCATGTCAATTCAAGATTTGTGCATGGTGGAACAATGTCCTTAGTGGTTTTGCCCAATTTTAAATTGATCTATATTATAAAAAATTCCAAGTTTTGGATTGATGGGAACACTAGCTTTGTCTATCATTAGATTCTAGGAACTGAATAATTAGAAAAAAAATTGTTATCAAATTAAACAATAACTTTACATGAAAAATGATGTTTTTACATTAACATAAGAATTTGCACCCTAAAACCAACTACCAAATCAACAACAATTTTAACATAAATAAATGATTCGTAAACTGTAGGCTCATAGCTTGATAGTCTTACCAACACAGATACTCTTGCGGAAATAAAATTAAATTCTTTCTTTGCAATCATAATTAGGTTGATAAGTTAATGAAAACCACAATTAACTAATTTACCATAACGTTTTTATTCATCTTCAAGTTGTTTAATACGAACAAAAAACATTTTATTCATCTTTGGGTTGTTTAATATGCACACAAAATATTTTATTCATCTTTGAGTTGTTTAATATGCATCCCATAATAAGATGAATGTGCCCGACACTAATTAAAAATGCCCAGGCATCTATAAATTCACCCCAACACTTGGAAATTTGTCGTAGGCAAGGAAATAAATACCCCAGGCATTGCAAATTCGCCCCATACAATGTAAATGTGCCCTATGCAATAAAATAAATACCCCAGACACTACAAATTTTCCCCAGGCAATGAAATAAACACCATGGGTATTGCAAATTCGCCTGAGGCAATGTAAATTCGCCCCAACAGTGATGGATTTCACCAAACATGAAGTTAATTTTGCCGAGTGGTACATTCAGATGTCACCACGATTTAATAACAATAATTAAACAAAGTATGGTATGTGCATGATTAAACCACCATAGTATTGAACAACGATGTAATTAATGCAATGACAAAAATGGTGGAAACAAAGACATTAACATTGAGATTTTACCCTAGAAACCCAAATGGGAAAACCAACATTCATGAGGATTTATAACTGGTTGGGAATTCATTACAAGGGTGACATATGCACTCTTAGACGAGATTTTAATGCATTGTTACTCACTAGCAATATTACAGGTGCCATGGCTTAGACAACCTTATGCTCATGAGTGGAAATGCACAATAACTCCTCCGTCCATTGATTTTTGAGCAGGTTGTCTCTTGGAGCCCTTTTTTGTGTCAGTTCCCTTCTTCTTCCCAAGCTTCAATTATCCTCTGGTTGGCTTCTCATTGTTTATCAAGCCACCACTCTTTAAGGGAGATACCTGGAATGCTAACCATCAAGGTGATTTGTTTCACCTTCTCAAGGCCTTTCTGGCCTTCTATATTCAAGCTCGAGGCTGAAATGAATTTTACCAAAATTAAATTTTGATTACAAAGTTTTAATAGGATCCGTTTTAGATCACACCTCCCCTTTCACAAGAGCTTTTGGTCCCCAAAAGCTAAAGGAGACTAGTCTGGATCAATATATTTTATGTCTACTTCCTTGGAATGTGGCGTTGACTTTGGCTCTTTGCTATAGCTTTAACTCTCATTCTGGCTACTAGCTCTGGTCATGGCTATGATTTGGCTCTGGTTTTGGCTCACATGTTCCACTTCCCATAATGCAAAAAATTGCTCATTGACTCTCAACTTTGAGCAATATTCATTTAGAGATGGTGCACGCTGTGTTCTTTCTAACACACTCTAAACTGGCTGCTTGGCACTTCAATCCAAGAGGAATTGACATGCATGGGCTACACTTATTCCCAAGTGTCTTCACTTACATATTCCAGAGCTTTGGATGGTTTGTAGCACTTTTGGAATTGTCTTCAGGACCATGGGTGAATAGTGGCCAGCTCTTCACCTATTCAATCTTTAGATAGTCCTCTTAAAAAGTTTAGAGAGGAGTTTTCCTAGCTCACTATAATCTTGACAAGTTAAGAGGTTAGAAAGGTTTTTATTATAGCAAATACTATGAAAGTGAGATCTAATGTGGGTGTAAGAGAAAATGATTTTCATCCTCAACGCCCAAGACTCACAAAGATAGCAAATCCTTTCTGCCCAGGGTGTTTTAGGAACTGACCAACAACCTGTTTCGCTATAGAGTTCATGAGTTCATTCTTATTTTGGCTATATTAATTTTCTTCTTTGAGTTAACTAAAACTGAGAGATACTTCTGAACTTTTAAATTAGGGTTAATGACCTCTTTATAGTATCTTAATTTTATTTTCATCTCTAATTATTTCTCGCACCACATTTTCTCTAATTGTGAGATAAAGGTGGTTTATTGATCCTAAATAGATTTTATTAAAAATTTGTAAACCAAATTTAATTTTGGTAAAATTAAGTTCAGCCTTGAGCTTGAAGACAGAAGGCCAAAATGCCTCAAGAAGGTGAAACGAATCAACTTAATGGTTGGCATTCCAGACAGCTCTATTAAAGAGTGATGGCTTAATGAACAAGGGTAAGCCAACGAGAGGGAGAATTGAAGCTTGGCAAGAAGAAGGGCATTGACAGAGAAGAGGGCTCAAAGAGGCAACCTACTCAAAAATTGATGGACGAAGGAGTTATTGTGCTTGTCCACACATGAGCACAACGTTGTCTGAGCTATGGCAGTGACTGGCACCTACAATACTACTAGTGAGTAACAATGCATAAAAATCTTGTCTAAGACTGCATAGTTCACCCTTGTAATAAATTCCCAAGCAAATATAAATCCCCATGAATGTTGGTTTTTTCCATTTGTGTTTCTAGGGTAAAATCCCAATGTCAATGTCTTTGTTTCCGCCATTTTTATCATTGCATTGCATTGTTGTTCAATACTATGGTGGTTTAATCATGCACATGCCATACTTTGTTTAATTGTTGTCATTAAATCGTGGTGACATTTGAATGTACCACTCGGCAAAATTAACTTCATGTTTGGTGAAATCCATCTATGTTGGGACAAATTTACATTGCCTGGGGCGAATTTGTAGTACCCAAGGTGTTTATTTAATTGCCTAGGGTGAATTTACATTGCCTGGGGTGAATTTACACTGCCCAGGGTATTTATTTCATTGCCTAGGGCGAAATTACATTGCTTGGGGTGAATTTACAGTGCCTGGGATATTTATTTCATTGCCTAGGGCGAATTTACAAGTGTTGAGGTTAATTTATAGATGCCTGGGCGTTTTTAATCAGTGTTGGACACATTCATCTTGTTATGGGGTGCATATTAAATAGCTCAAAGATGAATAATACGTTTTATGTGCATATTAAATAGCCCAGAGATGAATAAAATGTTTTATGTTCATATTAAACAGTTCGGAGATGAATAAAAACGGTTTTATGGTAAATTAGTTGATTGCGGTTTTCATTAACTTATCAGCCTAATTTTGATTGCAAAAAAAGCATTTAATTTCATTTCCGTAAAAGTATTTGTGTTGGTAAGATTGTTAGGTTATGAGCCTACAGCTTATGAATCACATCGTATCAGAGTCGGTTGAATCCAGGAGTTGTAGCACTTTAAGGAGGAATCAAAGATGGAGCAGCAATGACATCAGAGGACTATCTAAAGATTGAATAGGTGAAGAAAAGAACATGATTTGGTTGGTGTTTGTAGAACACTATTATATGATTCGACTGTTGAATCTCGTGCATCATTGTACTATTTGATTCTAATTTGAATATCAATAGTAGTTTTTTTTCTCTGAAAAAAGATCCGATAGATCAAGTTTAATTTCAAGAACGTTAATCATCAACATCATCATCATTATATATAAACCACCTTTATCTCATAATTATTATTATTATATATATAAGATTATTCATAACACATAACTCGACCCTACCATGAAAATTCTAAATCACATAAATTGTCCCTAGCAAATGGGTTAACACGATGAATTCGGTCAACACAATCCACCACACGGTAATGAACCCGGTCAACACTATCTAAACACGGAAATTGAATAGTAAAACAAACTAAAGAAAAAACTTTATAATTAAGATCAACTTGGTCATTATAAAAGCCAATTTGCCTTGGAACTTTCGAGAGGGGGAGGCCATTAGAAAAATTAGAAGCCTAAGTCTGGGAACTTTCGCGAGATAGAGTGAGATGGACTATTAAAAGATTGTTCAAGGTTTTTCATTCCTCGATCATAATCTTCGTGGCACCCCAGCTATAATTAAGATTATTATCATTAATTTTTTGCTCACAGAGGTATCGCTGTCCCAGAAGAGGAAGCCTCGTTAACTTATTTTGCTCTTGGGTTTTCATTCATTTTCGATACCGCGGGGAAATCCTCGGATCGAATTTCTGAAAGCGCAACGGTAATGGCTGAGGATCTTGTGAGGCAGGCTGTCGAGGCCTTCAAGGAAGATGAATTCGAGCAGGCCGTCGGTTTTTACACGCAGGCCATAGGCTTTGACCCTTCCAATGCTGGGTTGTACGTTGACAGGGCCTGGGCGAACATTAAGCTCGAGAATTTCACAGGTAGACTCGAAACCGCGGTCCTCTGGTGCATGCCCTCAATGCGGCCCGTGCCTTTTTAATTTTTTTTCAGTCGCCCTAGGGTTTTAAGCCCGATCCCAAAGTCCCGAGGAAACTATTCATTTATCTGTCTTAAAGTAATTTGTTTGGGTTTTTTATAAATTGCTTTTCAGTTGGCTTGTCTTTTCTGTTTTTAAAACTGGAGATCAAATTCTAAGATGAAAACATATAATGTTTGTCTGTGTTTCAAGAAATTCTACATTATGCTTTTAAGCAGTTTATTTGATTTGGTTATGAGTTCAAATCCTACCGAGTGACCGTTAATTTCAATCTGTTCGAGGAATGTAGGGTTTTACACCTACGTTAAAGATTTATCTATGTTGTACAATAGTCTTAAATTGCTTTACACTGTTATCTATGTTAGTCTAGGTTTTACATTAGTTTAAAATTGCTTGATTTTTCTCCGGGAGGGCTTAGCCTTCTTTTTTAATTGCCAGAGTGAGTATAGGCTGAGGATGTATTACAGCTTGGATTAAATCACGATTTTAGTGCATGGAGCTGTTAAATTGGATGTTGGCACATTGAAATTTTGAATCAGTTTGAACATAATAGGTGATTTAAAAAGCGATTTGAATTGCATCTTTTTGAAAATACTTTTGCAGGCAGCGTCCGGACATTAAAAGGAATAATTTTAATTCAGTTGATTTTGTTTAAAATTAGGAAATTGATGCACTTTTCCGTTGCTTGGCAGTTGTTTTTTCCATTTCCCCCCCTTTTTCATGTTTCCACGCTCCCACCCTCTAGACCATAGGTGAGAATGAGTTTCCCGGTACCTTGGCAACCCCAGTAAACAGTTAGGTCACGAGAGCTCCCAATCAGCAATTCCCTCATGGAGAGCAAATAGGTTACAACTGGGATTTGAACCCAGGTGGGGAGGAGAACAACTTCTCCTCTCTACCATTAGAGGTGGACCCAGTTGTCCTTTTGTGTGATTTTTTATTTCTCAGACCCTTTCTCAATATTTTCCCAGTTGTATATGATTATACGATGTCTGCAACTTTGGTGTAGTCCAGGACAGCTTATCTGAGGTTTTATTTTTGGAGTATCTAAGCTGTGATGGCAGCCTCGGCAGTTTGAACTTTGAACCAAATCATAGTTTTATATTAGGCTCTTGAGAAAGAATTTAGGTTAATTTGTTCAGAATTTTGTTTTGCTTGGAATCAAAACATCTCGACGCAGCAATGACTTATTGGTTCTTGTTTTTTGAAGCAAAAAACATCTCGATGCAGCAATGATTTATTGGTTCTTGTTATTTGTCACGATATGGTGACTGGTTTGTTTTGCGAAGAGTGATTGTGGAAACTCGCATGGGTCATGTTTTGTGATATCTTTTACAGACAAGAATTTGCATTTCACTAAATGAAGCCCTCTATTTAGTGCTAACTGTAGACTGACATTTGAATCTCGAAAATTTCTAGTCGACCAATAGATGAACACTTTCATATTAGTGCTAGCTGTAGACTGAAGAGACTGGAATTGGTACTAGCTGTAGACTGACATTTGAATCTTGAGAAATTTCATTTTTCACTTTTTATAGGCATATCGTTCAAACTGATTGTCTCTAGAGACTGCACTGATTGTAAACCTCTAGGGACTGCACTGATTGTTTCTAGAGACTGTCAACCTGAAGGAGGAAACTGGATTTACTGGTAGCTGTAGACTGATATTTAAATCTGGAGAAATTTCATTTTTCACTTTTTATAGGTATATCGCTTATACTGATTGTCTCTAGAGATTGACCTCCAGAGACTGTCAGTTTTTTGTGCCCCTCTTTAGAATTTGACTAGAGTAGGAAAAATATAAGATGATTCAAGCTTTCGCAGTTATCTAAATCCTCCATCATCTTTTGGATTTTTACAACTAACGGTCACTTTTCTTTTTCAACATTATAAATCTATCTATTTTCTCTGCATTGGAGCTTAATTCTCCAATTCTCTCATGGTGTCTTCTTCGTAGTCTTTCTGCAGATGAGCAGGGTTTCTGCCTGGAATGTCGGTTTCAAATTCACAACACAGTAAAAATCCAAAAGATCATGGAGGAAAAATATAGCTAGCTCAGACCAAGTGGACACAACTCTCGATCGTTCCTTTTAAATGGCATTTGAATTATGCCTTAATTTTGTGCCTGGCTGGGAAACCTTTACGGGATAATAATTGTCAATGGTAGTCTCTGCTGGAATTCCTTAAAAATTAAACTTACCAACAATTTCAAATAATGAACCTAATTTCATAGTTTTAAAAACCGGTCAACTTGGAACCGGAACTGGCCTAGTTGACCGGTTTAATCCTCAGCAACCTTAATCCGTGACAATACTTCTGCCTGGAGGCTGGTTTAGTACTAAACTGTCCGAGTCAGACCTTGACTCGGTTGGTTTGGTACCAAACCGGCCTCGAACCGTCCGTTTCTGCATTAACTTGGCTGAGTTAAGCCAAATCTGCTCAGGATGTTTGAGAGTGGTTCCGATCTCATCTGACTTCAAATGCAAAAAGTAGAATTTTAGATCCCAATTAGAATTCAACAGACATAATAGTTTTCAGGATTTCAGGATTGCAATGCTTCCACTGGATTCTATCATGTATGAGGGTAAGGGATTGGAATTTAATCAAGCACATCGAACTC
Organism: Larix kaempferi; assembly: GCA_027924585.1. Lineage (NCBI taxonomy): Eukaryota > Viridiplantae > Streptophyta > Pinopsida > Pinales > Pinaceae > Larix > Larix kaempferi. The sequence goes on along the minus strand of BSBM01000444.1, from coordinate 14,700,702 downwards.
TCTATGTACCTTGATATTGGTGGTCCTGAAGGCTGATTGCAGAAGTTATTGAACTCCTCTGTCATGACTCATGATCTTACAAAAAATGTACCATTCAGTCAAGCAAAATTACTTATTAAGCATGGGAAGCTTTTTCTACCTTATTTTAATGTTTGGAATAGGAAGTTTCATCAAAATTGTAGGATGTTGAGTAATGTCCTTGGAGAATCAACTTCTAGATTTGAGTTAGAAGCAAGGTATAGAGCCTAGAGGAGGGGGGGAACAGGGTGGTATTGATGAATAGGATCCCAATATAGGCAATGATTTTGATGATTATGTAATTTCAATTTTGATTCAGATATGTATCGCACTTGGTGCCATTTTGATACTCACCCTTTTATGGTATATAGTTATACATGAGTAGACTTTGCATATTGTGTTTCTAATGGTTTGGAATCATAGCTTGGAATCTTTAATATATATTTTTCATTAAAATTGTAAAATTTTATGTATTTTTGAATAGTTTGAGTCATTGAAACTAACCACTCCGGTTCATTGCCGGTTCTGGTTCTGGTCCTAGTTGACCCTCGACCGGTTCAACTCCTGGTTCCGAGTTTCAAAACATTGCCTAATTTGGCTCTAGAGTGGTAATGACCTTTTAAGTAAAGGTTACCTAAGAATAATAGAATTTGACCTTACTGACTAAAACTTAGGTTAGTTAATTATACAATATGATGATCAATTTGTTGACGTGAACATACTGTATGTAAAGTCATCAAATCTAATATATTGGAAATTGGATGCAAGTTTAGAGAAACAATCCCGTGGAGGAATGCAATTATATAGAAATTAGCCTGGAATGATCAAAGCTGATTTCTGAACACTTGAAAACCACTGCAAACCAATCTGAGAAGCGAACAGCCATGAATCCTGAAATGCTATAAAAATAGGAAATTTATTAAAGTTTCCCTCTGAAATGATATGGCAATAACTAAAGTGGAAGTGAATGTTACAGACAAAACAGAAAATATACAAGAGTCAATTTCGAATACAAGAGTCAATTTCGAATTTTCATAGTTTTTCATGAAATGCCTAATGTGTTTTGAAGCTATTAATTGCCCTCACGATAGGAACAATGCTTGGTGAGAGACCCTGTTGGTGATGTGGCTGTGCCTGATCATATTGTGTTTTCAGAAAAAAATAAGCTATAGCTAAAATCACATCTTAGCAAATTGGGAAATGAGAAAACACCATTGAGATAGAATTCTGTAAAAGACTTAGAAGTTTCTGGAGAGAGTAACATTTGTGTGTACTTTTTTTAGTTGAAAACATAAATCTTAAGAGAAAATAAAGATAGAAGAGTTTGTATTATAAAGGGATTTTCTATTACAAAAACTCTATGTCTTTTCAACGTTTGGCATGTTGTTTTTGAAAAACTGTTTTTTTATAGTGTTTATGCTGGGCATATTATCTTATTGTGAGTTCTGGAAATTGAGCTTTTCATATTCATGAAATTGTTAAGGTTTCTCTAATGGACTGCCAACATTTAAAATCACCAGTGGTACTCATAATGTGCTCACTTTACAGTGTTCTCATTAAATTGGATGCTTGGTTCAAAAAATGGCGACGATTCCATGTTTGTTGAATTTACAATGTCAACGAGGATTTTATGTATATCAAACATAACATGATACTGAGCTTTTATTTATTTGATGTCTCTGTGTTTAATAGATGCTGTTGCTGATGCAAACCGGGCAATTGAATTGGATTCATCTCTGGCAAAGGCATACCTGCGTAAGGGGTAAGTATTTTGTTTTGTGTTTAGCATTTTGAGTCTGGACAGTCTTCTCTTTCAGGTTTTTGGTGTTGTGAAAATCCAATCATTGGTTGCCTATCTGCACATGACTAGTTGAAATGCACATGACTAGTTGAAATGTGGGTTAACATAAATTTTTCTTGCAGAGTTAGTATTTATATTCATTGTCATTTTAATATAACTTATTTTGTTACCTTACAGTATTGCTTGCTTCAATCTGGAAGAATATCAAACAGCTATGGCTGCTTTTAAGGCAGGATCTGATCTTGATGCCAACAACTCAAAGTTGAATGATTGGATTGATAAATGCAATGCAAAACTAGCTGGTAAATTGGCTCTACCATAACTACCTTAAATCTTGTGTTATCAAATTGATTTGGTTAAAGAATTGGGATAAACGATCAATACACAAAATATATGGGCCCTACACCTGCAGAAATGCAGAATTTGTGCAAATCCACCTGAGCAAAGAACTTGCTATCTACTCTCATTGAAGGCAGGATTGAATCAATTTAAGTGATGATGTTCCCTGCTCGAGATTTGCCTTTGCCGATCTTTAAAAGGGATGGTCTTTCTTAGTTTCTTAATAATCATCTTTGCTTTCTCGTTCTTAAGCATTTCATCTCTAAAGGATTGTAACTATTGATTCCAATAAAACAAACTTCTGTTTCTGGAAGGACATTTTTGTCTTTTGTGTTTGCCAGGAAATTTCAGAAAGGAAAATGAGCTTCAGTGAACAAATAACCTCAACGTCTGTGTCATGATGTGTCTTCTTTGCAGCCTTCATTGGGTTCAGAAATTTGTTTTGTGTCTGTGATGTTTGGAAAAACTGTCTGGGCATCCATGTCTACCGCAAGTCTAAATTGTGTGAATATTTTTCCTCAGTACATCTTCTGTTCTCACAGTCAATTTTGATACGTGTCTTCTTTATGTCTAATAAAATTTGAGTGTATTTCTGCCTAGTCTTTTCTTTGTCTGAAGTTTAACTTGTAAACTTAAAAAAAAATATTGAGCCTTGACCTGCTGTATTCACTAATATCTTCACAGGTCATTGTCTAAATAATAAACCAGCATAGATCCAGTTTAACCGTTTTGTGCCTTGGCATTCAACAGATCTGGGGTTAACATGGTTCTCTGCTAGTTCCATTAAAGAAGTCCGTGATTCTGTAGACAAGCAGTGACATGCCTGAGATTCAACAGATCTCTCTGTTTCTAAGGAATCAAAGATGGGCTGATGTAAATTCTTGATCCCAGGAACAAATTTCCTTGGACACAAGTGGGATCACTTATGATCGCATATTTAAGAGGTTCCCAAACAGATAATACCATATTGAGGGTGTCATTCAAAATGCTAAAAGATTATTTTTCTGTAGAATACCACTTCTTGCAATTTAGTATTCAAATCAGAGATAAATCAAATTAGAATCAATTACATCATTTATTCTAGTCTATTTTCCAGTTCTGGATTTAGTGTACCAAAATGGAGGGAGCTACATTTAGAATTGTTGTTCATTTGTTGATGTATTATCCTCTGTTTCTTTTGTGCTTTTTCAATGAAAAGAATTCATTTGTTGATGTATTATCCTCCCTTTCTTTTGTGTATTTTGATGAGAAGAGTATTATGAAATATGATGCTAGTTTCAGGGTCTTCTGACACTAGAATATATGATGGTTAATGAGACCTTTGTATAAGTGTACTTGGTGTGGTTTTTGATGTGTTTTTGACCTATCTATCTTTGTGTTCATCTGAAAACGTACAGAGGAAGCTGCATTAGACGGAAAAGGATCAGAGTCTGTTTCTCCTGCAGCAAACAATGGATCTATTGCCTCTATATTGGATCCATCAGATAATGGTCTTGCAATCACAGGGTCAGAACAATCAACTTCCACAGATAATAATAATCTCGGTGAACCTTTGGAACAAGCTAAACCTAAATACAGGTAAAAATTATGGATGTGTATATAATGTTCTATTATCAAGCATTAGATATTGAAACATTTGTTGTCTTCCTGTTGAAGGATAGTAAATCAGAGGGTCCTTATTGGCACGTACCTATTGAGCTCTTCCTGTTTGTTGAATAACCATTTTTTTTAATTGAATGAGGCTTATAGATGTTGCATTTCAGACAGTGCAAAGGATACACAGCTTCTGTCTTTGCATGACTCCTTTAAATGTACTGCTTTTCTGATGGTTTGAACATTTTCATTGTTTTCTGTGCAGACATGAACATTATCAAAAACTAAATGAAGTAGTTGTTACTGTGTTTGCAAAGGGACAGTGTAAAGACAGTGTTCTTGTTGAGTTTGGTGAACAGTTTGTATGTTTCTTCTCCAGAGGATGATTGCTTCCTTTTAGCTCATGTTGTATTTTTATTGGGGTTAAGCACGAGTTGGATTTTTTTTTGGTTTATATTGTTGGCATAATATTCACTCAGTAAGGAGGTGGTTTGGTTTATTGTGATTTCAGTTGAGCATTATTATTGATATTCCAGGAGAAGACAATTATGTCCTTCAGAAGCGTTTATTTTCTAAGGTAACATTTGCACTTCTTGATGGTATTTTTGGTGTGTTGTTTTAAGTTGTCTATATGTTTGGTTTGAATGTGCAATACTTGTTTGATACTGCTGCTTCTATGGTTACTGTGTGATTTTAAAATTAAATTACTGGAACTTGTCTGGCTACCTTTTACTTTTATTGCCCAACTGTCTCTTGTATCTGCTGCATTATGTAGAAATGAAATCTGGTTAATGCTATTTCCACCCAATATGGTATCTCACAATTGACAATTCTTTATAGGAAGACAGATTTAAAATGCTATTGTTTGAACCTTCCAGGCAATAGAAATATTTAGGTACTTTTGCTTTTGCAAGTTACTATTTATTTCCTAGTCCTAGTTCGATGTATTGCATGTAGCTAGGACCTCTTCTGAGAATTAAAGTGTCTATCAGCTAGGATGCCAGCTTGTTAGCCAGGTGTATACTAGCATAGATCCATCTTAACACTGATTCTTTCAAAACGAGATGTTCACACTTGTTTTTAATCCCTCGGTGCTTAAGAGATCCAGGGTTAAGATGGTTCTCTTTTAGTATTAAAATGCTAAATTGCACTGAAACGGATATGGATATGGTGGGGGACATGAAATATTGCAGAGTATATGCTATAACACTACCTTGGACACCAATGAATTCTCTTGGATATGTTGTGTACTTTTTATTGTTTAAACTGATAAAAATGTAAGAAATCATATTAAAATATCACATGTACATCATATAGAATTTGCCAAACATGGTATCATCATAAATTCCTTCACAACATGATGACAAGGGCATGAGAATGGACTAGCAATGCTGTAAATTAGGTCACAGGTCAAGAGTTCATACTAGTTCAAAAAAGGAAAAGGAAAACACCGACGCATGCTGCAAGATCATTGGAAATAAGTGCTGGTCCATGTAGCCCTTCATAAATGCAGTCTATTGTTTTGTATGGCTGAAACTACCACCATACCAATTTTGATATGCAAGTTGTTTATCACATATGCAAGTCTATGGGGTTTATAATTTTTTTGCAACAAAACTAAGAAATTGGTACAAGAGATGAAAAAGAAGACAATAAAGCACAGTCATTGTACTTCTACACTAGATTGTGACATCAAAACTACAGTAGACAAGCGTTTGATGCAATAGATGCCTGACAATAAATTGTGTTTTCAACCAAATGTAAGCCTCGATCATATTTGAAAAAATACAATGAGAAAAACCCACGAGACATAAAAATTCAGATTACTATTCTTCAATTTAGGGTTACGGTTTTGATCTGAATTTATAAGCTTTGGCCTTTGGGGCCTTAACTCTAAATTTTGAGCCCTAATTTAGGGCTAGGGTTATTTATTTGTGTTCTATCATGTTAAAAATCATTTTTTGGCTGGAAACTTGCCCTGTAGCAACTGAAATGTTTTAGAAAAATATGAAACGTTTCAGGAAACAACTCGAAAGGGCTTGGAAGTGTTTCAGTTTTTTGGATACGGTTTGGAAACGTCTCAGGAAATGGCTGGAAATGGCTTTGGAAATTTTCAAGAAATGGCTGGAATCGGCTTGGGAACGTTTTAGTTTTTCGTATACGGCTTGGAAATGTTTCAGTGCCATTTCCAAGGCATATCCCCTCTGTTTCAGTTTCTGAAATGGGGAATGAGGTATCCCCAGTTTTCCTAGGCGTTTCTGGTAATTTAGCTAAATGTAATCGAAATCATTATTGTTATAGGCTATAGCTTCTCAAGAGCCTCTTGTATGATTTTGGGCATTCTTGTGGAGTGTTCTCATCACCTAGACCCAAACTTTTGTAATTGTTTTATTATCTTTAGGCATGCAGGGATTAGATCCATACTTTTGCATTTTTTTAATCTTTTCCATTCAGGGATTAGGTTCCTTCTTGCAATAATAATAGTTTAACATGTTTAGTCATTTTGCTATGTTGACTTTGGAATGTTTCTGCATGTATCATGATAAAGGTTTTTTGACAACATTATGCATTCCTTGCAATGACTTTGTTTTCAACGGCATGATATTATCAAAGCACAAATTTCTCGAGATGTAATTTTTCTACCTTAACTTTTTACACAAAAAAATACACTTAAACGAAATTTGACTCATCTTAGTGCTTGATAGATTTGGGTTTAAGATGGATCTATGCTGGTTATAGGATAGTCGTTTTAGCTAACATGTGTGGTATAGTGGCAAGCTGTGAGGTGATTCGGCTTGTCTTAATTGTGGAGACTTGTGTTCAAAAACTATTGAGTTAGTGTGGATGAGGCTAGGCACAAGTCCTGGGTGGGTTTTGACAGTGTAGATATGCCCCTCATAGCATGCCAGCTTAGGCAAAGTCACAGCTAAGTGGTGCTTTACTTTGTCTCAATAGTGTACTGTGCCCATTCACTTTATCGTGTTGATGCACTTTACCTTGACCTGCCTAATATTTTTGTGGCCAAGGCGCTGTACCTGCAATTGTTTCTGCTCTCTGTTCTTTGATTGGATGCTAATACAATTGATTAGGTTGGTTGTGGAGGCATATATCTCTACATACTTTCAAATCATTTTCTATAACAATTTCCTTCATTCATTTGAAATCCATTTTTGAAATTATTTTTCTATTGTTTTTTTCTTATTTCTTTTTTCAAAGAAATCTTTTCATGCGGCAATCTCCCCCCTTGTATTCAATAGTTGTTCTCAGTGATTCAAGCTGCACTTCAACAATTTACCTATGCGACTGGATTCTTCCTTCAAACATTTTTTTCCACTCATTTGTACACAATACTGCCTCTCTTATTTGGATAGGAATATATTTCCCTAGAATTGAAATTCAAGTTTTGCTGCAAACCAAAGCTATTTTGAATTTTGGTCAAACTGCATTGACTACATAAGAAGAGATTATAACACATATATGCATTGGAGAGTACTTAGTAAGTGAAATTCTAGATATTATATGCATTGGAGAGTACTGAGTAAGTGAAATTCTAGATATTATTGTTTTGGACATTGATTTGCTTAAGTATGATTAATTTAATTGTATCTTAATAACTCAGGCATGTTAAACATGTAATTAAAATACATCTTTCATAACATTGGTATTCTCGCCTGAAGTCTTTATTTTGGTATCGATCGTCCCTTCTTAAATTTGACAGTTGTCCTCAGATAAGGTCTAAAGCTTAGGAGCAAGATTTGAATACGAATATGTATTGAAATACAATTTGTATGGGCTCTTGTGGTGTAGATCAGTTGGTGATAGGGTGCACTGTTAAGGTATTTTTTGTGATGTAGTGGGTTCAAACTTTAAGTGAGCCCTGTGTGCTGTGTGTGGGGCAGTGATGATATGCCTAAGGGTATAGTGGTAGGCTGGTAGCAGATCAGTATTTACCCTATGTCATGCAATTATGAGCTTGGCCCCAATTACCCATTCTCCTGTTTTTGTTTTGGAAAAAATACACATTGAAAAAATCCAATATGACTTCAATACCGAAGTATATATCTCTTAGATATAAGAATATGTATTTTCTTCAACATTTTAGAAGAATTTCAGCCTTGAACGCAATAAATCAGAAAAAATAATCCATTCCTTGTAAATTTGGTAATGTAGTTTATATTTTAATTTAATATTTATAGTTTTTAGAATTAATTAATTTTTTTTTTTTGCGGTATTTGTGTTGTACTTTTTTGGTTTATGGGTTTACAGGTACAAAACACAAGGTACATTATTAAAGACACTCATAAGTAGGTTGACCATACTGTATCCGTACAATACGGAAAATTTGCTGAGTTTTTGTATTACTGCCGATTTCTTGAACAACTGCCAATATGGCCCAATCTTGCTACTATGGTTTGAAGGGAAGACTAAATAAAATCCAAGTAAATAAATTCCTGCTTGTGGCGAATGATTGGGGTGACGCTTTCATTTTAGAATCCATGCTTATTGCATCAGTTATTGTTTCTGAACCTGGCATTTAGCTTTATATTTCTTTTATTTTTTGTAGTATGTATTTCCATTAAACGATACTCTGCTTACCCTCTAGTGTTACACGCTTACATCTTGATGAAACAAAATAGAATTTTGTTTTCTCGGTTCTTATATAATCAGTATTGTTTATGGAATTAACTTTCTAGCACTGGGAGTTGAAAATGGCTCTTTTGTATTTTTTAATGACAGATAATACCAGCTCAATGTAAGTATAGCATATTCTCAACTAAAATAGAGGTGCGTTTGGCTAAGGCCGAGCCAATCAACTGGACATCTTTGGAATATGACAAAAAGCAGGTTGTACCACAGAAATCAAATATTTCTTCAGGTTAGCCTATAATTTTACAGGTTATTCCATGCTGTATTGTTTTCATTGCTTGCAAGGTTTACTAGAATAGAGTGTAGAGGTGCTTGTTATTCATCTCACCTTAGTGAAGTAGGCTAAGGCTAAGGCTAATGTTACTTTTTTTTCTTTCAAATTTTTCACTTCGGAACTTAATTTTCCAAGACTACCTTGTTTATCCTGGTGACGGTGGTATTATTTTTTATTTTAAGAATTTTCACATCATTAACAAAGACATTTTATTTTTCCAAGAGTTGTTTCCAGTCTTTTTTTGTCTGTCTAGCAATTTGCTTCTGTCCACCACTTTGCCTAGCAATTAGACACTGTTCCTGATTTGACCCTGCGGTAATTGCACACAGTCCTGCTGTAATCTCACAGCCTGTTGTAAAACTGTGATCTACCGACAACTTCTTGGATCTGCCCAAGGATGATATGAACAGTTGTTGTTCACCGACTTTCACCCAGAACACGAGTAATCCACTGATCGGCTAATTTTTTATTATGGCCCGGCATGATCGCATTTATGCTGATCTGGTGACATATGGCTCTGCTAATCACATGTATGCATGGTCATGCTGTTAACTTTGAGAACTGCAAAACATTACGTTTGCTTGTTGTTCCATTCCATGTTGGATGTTCTGCACTCGTGGCTGACTGTCATTTGTTCTTTTTCAGCCTGCTTTGAAATGAAACTGATGCCGTATTTTTAGCCTGCTCTGAACTACCTAAGCTTAAACCGTGATGCCACAATGCAATATAAGCTGTCATTCTGCAAGACCATATACATTGCTGTCTGACAAGATGTCACATCGCCATCTGGCATTATTTTATATGCCATTAATCTGCCATCCTTTGCTGGCTACTACCAAACTGTCTCTTGTGGATGATTAAGATCAAATTATATAATTTTGTTTGTTTCTGCCACCTTTAATATACATACAAAAGTTGTATAACTAAGCACATTTGGAATTCCAAAAGTTGTATAATTAGGCACTCCATATAGAAAAATGCCATGAACTATGGCTTGAAGTTGTGAACAAAATGAACATCAACAAACTATCCAATGTTAAATATGAGAAATCATATGTGACGTAATACAAAGCTCCAAGACTTCCGTAGGTCTTATTGCATTGAGAGGAGTGAGGTGTTCTACAGCCTAGTATGGGGGAGATGTTGTAACGTTCCTATCTAACAAAATACTAACAAAATAATTAGAAAAAGTTCATGTTGACTCATAAAATAAAAAATTATGGAAAGTGTTTAAAAAAAACCATGTTGGCTCATAAAATAAAAAATTATGAAAAGTAATTAAAAAAATTGATGTTAGCTATAAAATAAAAACTTAAAATCTAAACCCTGATCTATCAACCAAGAGAGATCAAATTTCTTGAGTTTAAATTTAAAAAAATTACACTTCAAGAAATTGAATCCCTTTTGGTGCTTGATAGATCCGGGTTTAAGATGGATCTTTGCTGGTTGTGCAAAAATGCCATAAACCACTTTGCACAAAATCTTGCTCCAAAGCACGGTTGCTCAAAAATGAAAATCTGAGGGGGTGATAATCATTTTAGGCGAAAGCTAAGCATCGAGCTGCAGAGCATTAAATGTAGCAGCTCAATGCTTAGAGTTCGTTAGATCTGGAGAGTCGGGTCTAGTTTGACAACTCACCCCAAGTCAAACAATGACCCTTCTATAAAATGATGGTGAAAGCGAAGCATCGATCTGCCCAGCATTAAATGCAGCGGCTCAATGCTGACCCTAAGCATTGAGCCACCGCATTTAATGCTTGGCAGATCGATGCTTAGCTTTCACCATCATTTTATAGAAGGGTCATTGTTTGACTTGGGTTGAGTTGTCAAACTAGACCCGACCCTTTTATACTCCCATGTTTTGATTTATAGGGGTCATTGTTTGACTTGGGTTGAGTTGTCAAACTAGACCCCACCCTTTTATACTCCATGTTTTGATTTTGTATTTCTTCTTCATCTTAAAAAGTATTGTATCACAATGCATAAGTAGGACAAAAGTTTTGATTTTGTATTTCTTCTTCATCTTAAAAAGTATTGTATCACAATGCATAAGCAGGACAAAAGATGAGAATGGATGGAGAGTGCCTTTTGGATCATTGAGCCTTGATGGGGGATGGTAGACTTCTATTAATACATGCATAAGAAATAGAGAAATGAGAATGGATGGGGAGTGCCTTTTGGATCATTGAGCCTTGATGGGGATGGTAGTCTTCTAATAATACATGCATAAGAAATATTTATTTATTTTTGCTTTTGGAGGAAAATGACCTGCTGTAGTGGGGTTTTGGTAGCATTGTTATTACTTCGTCGTTTTTCATCTAGCCTCCGCGAGGCACATGTCTGGCCATTAATATCACAACGTGAGACTTTATGTAATCGATCCCTACAGTTATTGATAATTATCCACTGTATTTTATGATTTGAGAGAAGCGTCATTTCGTCTGGTTGCTTGGGCTACTATCTTAACTGAATTTGTATTTGTAAGATAAATTCAAATTGGACATAAAAAAAACTTTAAACAAGTATTCTTTCAAATTTCTTATACTCGGATTTTGATTCTGCAATTCTTGTCATTAGAATTTCACACCAAATTTGTCCGTGCACGATGGATGTTAGGTTCAGTTCTTTACTTCTGAGGTTGATTTGGACACTAAGTGACGGATCGGTTTACTTGTGGTTTGTTCACTGGTTAACATGAACACAACGTATATGCCGTGTTATCTTTGCTATATACATTTAATTCTTTCAGTTTTTGGATTAATTAATATCATTGAGTTGGATTGCAGGTACCGAAATTCAGAGACCCACATACCCATCGTCAAACACAAAAGTCCGTACAGATTGGGATAAACTTGAAGCGGAAGTGAAGAAAGAGGTCTGAATATCCTAAATGATCTCTTTTGTCGCTTTTTCAGATTTATCAGGAACTTTGCTTTTAGAAAGTTGTAGATATTTACAGAGTACACTGATTCGTCGGCAGGAAAAAGATGAGAAATTGGAAGGTGATGCAGCTCTGAATAAACTTTTCCGGGACATTTACCAGGATGCAGACGAAGATACAAGGAGGGCTATGCAGAAATCCTTCGTAAGAGCTCTCGTTCCAAGTGAAAACTAACATTGGAAAACTGTAAATAATTTCGTACCTTGTTAACTAATTCTGACGTGTTGTCTTCGGCAGATAGAGTCCAATGGCACTGTTCTCTCCACAAATTGGAAAGAAGTAGGTGCTAAGCATGTTGATGGCAGCCCGCCCCAGGGCATGGAAATCAAGAAGTGGGAAATTTAACAATTGCATTTAAGTTTTAATCACTGTATCATGAAATCTGTTCAAATTTCTGCTTTGCTCTAATTTTGTAGTGTGGTATATAGGTGAAATGTGGGTAGTCATATTTGTCAGTACCGAGTGGCTAGTCCAAAGCTCGGCGAGGGAAAAGATTATCATTATTCATTGAACGTCTCCTGAAGTATTCGAGATGTGGGCTTGCCTTTATTTGAAAACTTTGCTGTTTTGCTGTTAACATTATCCTTGTCATTCCACGGGGGTTCTCTCTTATGACAGCAATCGTACACTCGGACAAGATTGCGAATTCTGTAATGCAAATGTATCTGTAAGATTTTCTTTGGAAAATACGAATCTTAGATTCTTACCGCGCTGATATTTCATTTAAACTCTGTAACATAAGGGGCCTCCTTTAGCCAAGCCATGTTATGACCTTTCATATCTTTATTAAGTTATTCCCTTGTAAGGTTCAGTGGTATGTTTCCTAGCTTAACATAATTGTAACACAAAACTCAAGTGTACTGTAATCCTAGTCAGTCAATATTTGAAATCCAGAGCACTGCGGTATTGTGACAGTTATTGTTTTTCATTTAAATTCCAATTCTAGCTTGTTCCATACCGATCAATGTCTTGATTATTAATATCAGTTCGGATGATGTATTATTGTACCGAGTGGAACGAGGTGCTTTACAGTTCAGTATGGGGGAGATGTTGTAACATGTATCTATCGTTACATGTAGCATTACATCTAATAAAATGTAAAAAGTAATTTTTTTAATTAAAAAAAATTAAAAAAATTAATGTCGGCTCATAAAATAAAAAATTATGGAAAGTATTTAAAAAAATCCATGTTTGTTCATAAGATAAAATATTATGAAAAGTAATCAAAAAATAATTTATTGAGTTTAAATTTAAAAAAAGAAATACACCTCAAGAAATTGGATCCCTCATGGTGCTTGATGGATACGTGTTTAAGATGGATCTATGCTGGTTATTATCATTATTATGTATTGATCCTTATCTGTTGCGTTTGAGAATCTCCTTGCCTTTAAAAAACAATGCTCTATATTTTTTTGAGCCGATGTTGTTTATTGGGTTCAATGATAAGGCAGCTGTGTTTCACATATATGAAGTCACTACTGGACCTTGGAAAATATACTTTAACCAGGCAGCACTATTTGGGACAAATATTATGTTCCGCAAAAATTTGAAATACGGCAAATCAGCTGTGAAGTTTATTTATTTTGTATTTTTTTGGTTGCATTATATGGTGTTTTATTATTATTATTATTCTCAAGTAAGAGAAGGAACATCCATAAATATTAAGATATCAGCTTTAAAAGTGGGATAGTTAAACTTTCTTTCATTGTACTTCCAAATATTGAGCACAATTACAAGAAGTGCTGCGCGGGGCTCAGTACGGCTTGGTTCTTTGGATTAGCATCGTGAAGTTACGTGTAATTAGATGCCAAAATTAATGCACGCAGAAAGAACCACCTATTCACTACATCCCAAAACTTTTAGCACCTACCACCTATTCACTACATCCCAAAACTTTTAGCACCCCACCTATAGGTCACTAGCGTCACTAGCCTTGTGTTACGCGTTGAATTGATACCAATTTTTGTATATGCCGAGTCGCCGACTCGCCGAGTACAATGGGTAAATGGTGCCAAAGTTAAATGTTGACCCAAATAATAGTGTCACATTATCAACCGTTCCCTCGACTGGAAACATTTGCCTTTTATTGTAGCTGAAGTTGTAGTTGACAAATCTACTGTAAGATCTTTTATAGGAGCTGAAATGGCAGTTAACAAATTACTTTAATCCCTACGTTAACCATCTCTGTCCTGATGGCCACCATAGTGTCACATTATCAATCGTTCCCTCGACTGGAAACATTTTCTTTTATTGTAGCTGAAGTTGTAGTTGGCAAATCTACTGTAAGATCTTTTATAGGAGCTGAAGTGGCAGTTAACAAATTACTTTAATCTCCACATTAACCACCTCTATCCGGATGGCCACCATGCAAGAACCAACCTGGAAACCACCTGATTGCCATTGATTTTCGAAGTACTCTTTGAAAGATTTGTCCAAAAATTCCATGCACAGCCCTCTGGAATAGACTCACATTCATCCTGATCTTTGTTGTTGCTATCTGAATCTGAATCATCTGCAGCTTTTGTTTGCATTTATATCAAGCCTTTATGTTCTGTACATTGGACCATGTCTTCTCTGTAAAGGGTTATCAGATTGCATTGCTTTAACTTTCCAAAAACAAATCCTGCCAACCCGCATACATTTTTTTCCAAACAGCTTAAAGATGTCAATTTACAAATTTGTCCATAAACCTCAGTAGACCCCAAATTGCAGTTCGCGTCTGAACCAACATGCTTTACATCCACTGATGCTTTGCATCCAACTGAGCCATCTGAGAAGTTGGATACATTGCTACTATATTAATTGAAATATACATTTCCCATCCAGGTGCTTGTGAACTATAACAGCTCAAAGAGAAGGCAACGGTTAAGATACCAGTGCACACAAATTTTTGTAGTGTGGGCTATCTTAGGCCTTGTAGATGGGCTGGATTATCACTACAGCAAGAAGTATGTATGTAAGCTTGTGTGTGGAAATGCATAGCTAAGTTTAATGATAGTATGGTATTTAAGCACATAAATATGGTTGATAGCGAAGATATATTCTACTCATATAAATGCATGTCAATATAGTAGTCAAGCTATATGCCAACATAAAAGCTACATATAGAAGTTCTGCTCATCTTTGCAGGACCATGTTCGTAGTTCTGTTTGTCTTTGCAGACCATGTTCGTAAACCTGATGCAATAGATACAAGCAAATGGAGAAAAGTTTACACCATTTAAATTTCTCTGGCGATCTGACTACATAGACTGTTGACATCCCTACGAAATTCAGCCATAATTGCATATTGGATTAAATAAAAACGAGGGAATAGAAACAAGCTAAATTAGAGCAATAAAGGAAATAGTAAATATGCTAATCTCGTGTTGCCTATGTTTAGTGTTTATGATCCAACTTAAAGTAAGCGTGTCATAATAGAATGGGCATTTGTTTTTGCTTAACCTTCTTCCATTCCTTGCATTTTTAAATGTTTTTCTCTTGATATAATATCGTCTATGTTGTGTTGTTGAGGATGCACAAATGACTGTGTTGACTGAACATGACATCATTATTGAGATACATTTCATGGTTAGAGATGTATTCGATGTGGTAATTGAATTGTTTCATAGATACAAGGCAAGAACATGGTGATAGGACCAGGGCAACAGATACAATAACTGTGTGTTTTCAACTTTTCTGCATACAACATGAATTATCTTCATCTGTTTTGATTGAACACCCTAGGGCAAAATGATGTTTGACATCTTTGCGCAAAAATCCTTGCGCCCTGGTCGTGTTAGTAGATGCTTTTCCTCACGGTTGTAGTGCAAGAAAACCAACCATGTTGCGTTGAACGCTCTGTGCAAATACACTGCATGCTTTGGAGGAGCTTCTGTGTTGCTGCCTTCAGCTGTTCCTGCACCAGATGCCATTCTGTTTGCTAACATGGTCATAATTGATAACTTCGAATCTACAACGAAAAAACGCTTGTACGAAAAAGCAATGGAAAACAAAAACTCGAAAGAAAAACATGAGGGCGAGAAACCTTGGTTCCTCAACTTGAGCAAGCAAAGCTATAGGGTGACCAACACCCCAGTCCGCCCTACTGCATGATTAGAGCTACTGAAACTTTTGACTTAACCACATTAAGGCCATCTAACGATTCGAAGATAGTTACGAGGAAACTTCTGACATAGCCACATTAAGGCCATCTGCCGACTGGAAGATAGTTAGGAGGAAAACAGATGCAAACAGGACATGGCGGGGCAAATCATACCTACAGGGGTGGTAAGTCGGAGTGAAGATTTGAGGACGCAAATCATACATAGGGGTGGCAAGTCAGAGTGAAGATCAATCTTGTGGGTAGCAGCACATATTCATCGGCAAATATGAATTTAAGCATAAGGAGAACATATGAATATGTACTACATGAAGATATTTTATTTGAATATGGGGAGAATAAATTTAAGAAAGAATAGAAATAACAGAAAGAACATATATATTACATAATCTTCATGGAGATATTTTATTTGAAAATGGCAAAATACATGATCTAATAATAATAATAATAATAATCTGTTTTTAAAGTCACATCCTAACTAGATATCAAGTTTATTTATGGAACTCCTTTTTTGTGGTGCAATACCTCCCTCTCAACACTAATTTGATTAGTAAAGTACATGGAACTGTACATACCCTAACTTTGTTTGCATTTGAACCTATAACCTCTTAGGAAGAAACACTTATTTTAAACCATTAACTCATGAAGATACTGAGAAAATAAATGCTAATAACATTTTATTAAGAAGTGTCCACATTCTAAGTACACAATGAAATCATGATCGGTTTAGTTATAATGCAACAATGAAGGAACCAAGAGTATAGTAGCTGAGTACACAAACAATGAAATCATGATCGGTTTAGTTATAATACAACAATGAAGGAACCAAGAGTATAGTAGCTGAGTACACAATGAAATCATGATCGGTTTAGTTATGCAACAATGAAGGAACCAAGAGTATAGTAGCCGGGGTTAGGTTACAATGTGTAGATTTGGTGCCATTATAGAATTGATTGCAAGGACAAGGTAAAAGAGTTGTGGGGATGATGGTGTTAGAATTGATGATAAAGATTATGATAGGGGTGTGGGTAGGTGAAGAGACCAAGAGTTGCCTGGAGATACCCTTGTTCAAGGACGTGGTGTAGGGGAATCAAGAAAAACTAAAGCAATGGAAGTGCAACAAAATGAAACTTGGTGTTGTTGTTGATACCACCAAATCAATAGGATCTCGAAGTTAAGTCTTCAACTCTAAATATATTAAGAAATCACTAGAACACTTGGATATTTAGCTAATGTGAGAATTTGTGTCTACATGATTTCCTTATGTTCTATATCAGAATCCATTAGCATAAACTTCCCTCAAATAACTGTTCTAAAACACATACCCTAACTTTGTTTGCATTTGAACCTATAACCTCTTAGGAAGAAACACTTATTTTTAACCATTAACCTATATAATGTTCATGAAGACACTGAGAAAATAAATGCTAATAACATTTTATTAAGAAGTGTCCACATTCTAAGTACACAATGAAATCATGATCGGTTTAGTTATAATGCAACAATGAAGGAACCAAGAGTATAGTAGCTGAGTACACAAACAATGAAATCATGATCGGTTTAGTTATAATGCAACAATGAAGGAACCAAGAGTATAGTAGCTGAGTACACAATGAAATCATGATCGGTTTAGTTATGCAACAATGAAGGAACCAAGAGTATAGTAGCTGGGGTTAGGTTACGATGTGTAGATTTGGTGCCATTATAGAATTGATTGCAAGGACCAAGGTAAAAGAGTTGTGGGGATGATGGTGTTAGAATTGATGGTAAAGATTATGATAGGGGTGTGGGTAGGTGAAGAGACCAAGAGTTGCCCGGAGATACCCTTGTTCAAGGACGTGTTGTAGGGGAATCAAGAAAAACTAAGGCAATGGGAGTGCAACAAAATGAAACTTGGTGGTGTTGTTGATACCATCAAATCAATAGGATCTTGAAGTTAAGTCTTCAACTCTAAATATATCAAGAAATCACTCGAACACTTGGATATTAGAATTTGTGTCTACATGAATGCCTTATGTTATATATCAGAATCCATTAGCATAAACTTCCCTCAAATAATTGTTCTAAAACACCTGAGGAAGGAGTCAACAAAGATGGCTCTATGAAGGTCTCAAGTGAATATAAGTTGAAAAAACACCCAAGCCAAGCATCACTGAATAATATTGCTAAAATTGCTAATAGTTTTTAGTGTTTAGTGTTTAGGAGAGCCACATGAATCCATAGAGATTAAAGCAAGGGAGGGGACATCAACAACTAAGGGAAAAAGCCATCAATAACAAACTTGGGGTAGACAAAAAGAAGAGAAAAGCTTCAATCACAACTAATAAAGGGAGAAATCAAAAGCAATATACATTTAAAAATGAGAGAAGAAGAGACAGACAAAAAGGGAAAACTAAGATAGGTTGAACTAACCAAAATCAAGGATCTTCAAGTTTGGGAATTATAATAGTCTATCTCAAACCACAAAAAAAGGAGCTAAGGGAAGAAATAAAAAAGAGGCAAAAATCTTAGGAAGCCAAAAAAAAGGAGGGTGCTTGGTTATCACTTTTTGGATAAGTGTCAACCTAGTGGGATAAGTTCTTTGTATCTCAACCCAAGGTTTAACCATGAAAATCACATCCTATAATTTTAGAGGGGCTAATGATAAACGCAAGCAAAGGATTCTCAAGAGCATGATCTTGAAAGCCAAACCCTCAAGAATTTGGAAAGGGTGACTCATTAGCTATCATGCAGATGAATTATTAGAAGGCCAGGTTATGTTGTGAAACTCAACTTTGATAGTTTTAGACAAATTTGTAATAACAAATCATACTATTTTTGTAAGCTTCAAGGAGATTGGTCCATCAATGCATGAATACTTACTAATATTAATGGGCCAAATGTGTTATATTGAAAGTTAGATTTTTTGAAGACAATTCAAAATATAGTAGAGGTAATAGGGTAGAATCATTGGCTCACCGCAGGGGATTTTAACATGATAACCTTGTTGAGCGAAAAGTGAAGATACGTAAGGTGCTTGAGGGGGACAATGCCAACCTCCAATGATTGCCACACTTGGAACAATAAAAGAGGCAACAATCCCTAGATTGTAGTCAAGTAGATCATTTCTTAATATCAAAGTCCCTCATCCAATCAGGTGTTGCTTTTGAAGCTGAGATATTATCGAGAGCAAGATATGATCATTGGCTCATTTATTTGATTTGGGAAACCGTAGGACCACCTAAATGTAGGCTTTTTAGATTTGAAAAATTCTAGCTTGATTATCTTGACAATGGTGGAAGGAGGTAGATTTGTTGAAGGGTTTGTCGATGTATTAACTACAACACAAGCTTCAAAATTTAAAATCTACACTATAGTTTTCGAACATAAAAGTTTTTGTTTATATTTTTTAGGGGCAACGAGTCTTGAAATCTTGAATGGAATAGGTTCACGTAGTGATAATTAATTAAGGTAGGATTGACGATCTTGTGATCAAGAACCAATCAAAAGCACTAAAATAAGTGTCTTTACAAAGTACCAATGGAGAAAAGATGGGAAACTGTAACATCCCTACCATGCAAAGTTGCTTAAATTCACCCAATTTGGAACCTAGGAATGTTATACACAAACTGTTCCAAAAGCTTCCAAATGTTTTCGAATTGTGTAAGGAGGGACTTGGGAGGACATAGGACACTCTAATACAACCTTTAGACACCCAAACATCTGCTATAAACATTCATGGTCTACAATTTTCAAGGAGGGAAGAATTGGAACAAAACTAGTCAATTGCATTGGTGTAAATCCCCCCTAGGTTAGCTACTATTTGACCTTCCAAACACTGTACGTACTTTCCTAATATTTAATCTGAGACTTGGCTCTGTTAGAGAACATCAAGGACAACATTTGTGCAGTATCAGGTTTTAGGGTCGGATAGGTCTTCCAAAAGACAACGGCTTATAGGGCATACAATTTATGAAAAAAAGGGTAGACAAGGGACCATGAATTTATGTCACAAACTATAGTAAGAATTTAGGGGTCTAAATACAACATTTTGGCCTTCCATTTAACTCCATGTGAAGCTCAAATCATAAGCACTACCTCAATAAAAGTATGATATCAAATTGATACAAATCACTCTAAAATCACCATGAGAATACAATGAGGGAAATATCTCGAATCTCAATGTTACTTGGAAATATTACACAAAGTGCTTGGTGTTTTGAGCTATGGCTCTCATGATCTACCCATTACAGAGTTTTGCAACAATTAACATGTCTATAAGGTCGAAATAATAGTCTTCCATTAACTATATGCAACAAAAGTGCATTATCACACTTATACATGAATATTGAGAGAGATAAGAGAATGAGAGTAGAGAAGGAAGAGTGAACATGGACTCGAACTTAGAGGGGGATTGAACCTGCATCAAAACATCTCCATGAAGCTCCATCAAAACATAAAAAATTGGATAGGAATCTTGCACCCACGAAATTGGTTCTAAGGCAGGGAGGATGAACATCCACCGTGTAAGGACAAGCTAAGCTCTTGAAAAGTGCCAAATGAGAAATGATAAAAAAATGCTCTCCTTCATCCTCCTCTTTTATTAAACTCCAATGGCCTCCATAGCTCGAATTCCCTCCAAGAGTCTTCTCCCAACTCGAGTTAGGGATAGATTCTCATAAATGACACTTGTCCCTCTCTTTCTTGCATTCCTCTTCCATCAATTTGAATGGGGGAATCTTGGTTGACCATAACTCCCCTTGTGCGCACTCTTGGTGGCTATTTTTAGCCCTGACATGTGATGTGTCATATGCTAGCAATTAGGTCTGCGTTTGTCATATTTGTCATAGATTCTCCATCATTGTTGTCATAGAGACTAGGGAATCTAGCTCCAAGTGTCACAATTATTCTATGATGCCTCTTCCTCTTCCACTCTAATTCGAACTTCCGAGATTCATGCCATGAATAATGCCTCTCCAACTCCTCCAAGAACGTTATACTCCACCTTGGATTCGAATGGGTGAGAGAACAATGCCATGTGGAATGTGTTGATTAAGTTGTCATTGATGCCAACAGTGCCTGGCCATTGATGCCAACAATTGCGTCTTGGTGCCCCTTGTGGAGCCCCTGAGGGTTAGTGTTTGGTTTGTGGTTGTCTGTGTCAAGAGGAGACCTTTTGACTTTGTCCAAGCCCAAGCTTGAAGCCCTTGGAGGCCTTGGGACAATGGCAAAATCCCTGGCTACCCTTGACTTGGTTAAGAGCCCTTAAGTTGTATCTTGGTCCCATTTAAATCCATTGTTGAGTCTGGTTGTCTTCAGGTCGATGATCTCTGAGTCCATTGTACTTGTAGTGGTATTCTTGTTTGTTTTTGGATGGGTGATGTAGTAGCATAGCCCTTGTTTCCCATACGCAAATGGTTTGTGCTTTGGAGCATTTGGTGGAACCCTACACTTATTTGGGTCATGGAACCCACACACATATTGGCTTGATGTTGGAGTTGACAATGGTCCATGTTCCCATTTGATGATGTGCTTGAAGACCATGATGGAGCCCTTTGTACTTTGATGATGAGGTCATGGATCCCTTTGTACTTTGATGATGTTCATCAAAATAATGATGCTCTTAAACCCTCGGGCCCTCATATTGTCCATAAGCCCATAAGTTTGTTGAAAAATTTCATAACCTTAATGATGGTGTTATTGTGCAATTGGAACCCACATCGCCATGTGAAGAAGCCCTTGATGCCCTTGGTGGAGTTTTGAACCCCTCTTGCTACAACGATGCGTGTCCTTACTTGCTGATTATTGTAGAAGCTCTTAGTGCCATGAACAAGGTCAAGAAACCCATAATAATGATACCCTTGTACTTGTGGAGCCTTGCACTTATGATGGTGTCCTTTGCTCATGATGATAAAACACTTGGAACCCTTCTCCTTGGGGTCATTGATACCCTTGGTTATCAAAGACATGGTATATGAAGCCCTTATGGTCATAGTGGTGATGAAGTCCTTTTGTTCTTCATGAGGAAGCCCTCGCTCCTCTTAAAGAAATTCATGAAAGCCCTTGCTATGATGATCATAACTAACGAGTCATTTGAAAAATGAGGATGTGGAACTTGTTTGAATAAACACCTTGCAAATAAAACTAATGATGAAGTCGGCCCACTCAAATTTTGGTTCAAAATAATATTAAAAACCCCAAGCAAGTCGGCTCTCATTTTTGTGAAATTATAAAAGATTAATTTAAAATAACTTTTGCAAAGTCGGCTCAGTAAATATATATAAAAAAAATGGTGTATAAAATATATTTATATACATAGCAGGTCAGCCCAGTAAAACTCCACGTTGAACACTATATATATATAACTTTTTCAAATGCAAGTTAATTGGATAAGCTCTGAAATTTCTTCTACTGTAGCAGCCGCAGTAGTATTTTGAAGTTTTTTTATTTAAGCTTTGAATTTCGGGTTATAATGCACTGAAGAAGCAGCAGGGGTAAAAGAAAAGGAAAGGGAAGTTTTTAAGTCTGATTTCAGCTCTGAAAATTCAGGGAAACTAATGAGGAATCTGCAGGTTACAGTCTGATTTTTTTTCCTGAGGCATCCGTAGGTTACAGTTTGGTTTTTTCTGAGGCATTTGCAGGTTACAGTAGAAGTATCCGCAGGTTACAGTAGAAGATTTATTTTGGTATCTACAACACCAAATTATTTGATCTCTTGGGAATCCGAGCAGCAGGTTGACTTCTTACCTCTGTACACAAAATTTGAACCAATGAAGGCAGTCTGAGAAGATCTAGGAAGTTTGCAGCATTAATCATGCTGTAGAATAGTGTGATCTTTTGAAATCAAGCTCATACAAGAAGCACACAGAGCAATTGGGTTTTCTACAGGAGTCATTCTGTACAATCAATGCTTGGGAAAGTTTCTTTAATCTCTTCTATCAGACAATGCCCTACAGTCATCTAGTAAGAATTTCCTTTGTTTGGTTTGTGTGGTTTGTAAACTGTCCTTGTTTGTACTTATTGTTTTACCTCTTAGTGAAAGAATTGATTCAGTTTGACAATGATCTTTTGATCTAGTGATTTACAAGTTGTCTGTACATATTGAGAGATTGTTAGTATTGAGTGAAGGTCTGCATTGATTGAGTTTGACATTTTAACTTTGTATGATTGGACAAGTTGCAAGTATTCTTTGGCAAGTATGCTTTGACAAGTTGACTATATTTACTAAGAGACTGATAGTATTGATTGAGGTTGACAAGTTGACTGTAAGTAAGAGATTGTATTGATAGTATTCTTTGAGAAGTCGATAGAGTTCCTTGACAATGTTTGACAAGTTGTGTTGATCTAGTATGATTGGATGAGTTGACTGTAAATGAGAAATTTGACAAATCTTGACAATGTTGACAGTGTTCTGATAGAGAGTGGTTGAATCTATTTGGTCTAATTGTCTACTTGGTTAATCCTTAGTCTGTGGTATTGTGTTGAATTTGACAATGAAGCCTTATGGTTGAGTTGTTGAGTTGAGTCTTGTGTTTTGCTTGAGGTCTGCTTGTGTGAGAGTCATACTTGATGAGGTAGTCCCAAATTGAAAGGGAATGAATAACTTCCAAAGCAGATGATCAGATTAGCACAAGTTCTTTGATTAGATTGACATGGGTACAGGTTGGTTTAGTTGAGCAGGAGTAGCACAGGTTGCTATATGTGCAGTTTGTCTAAGTTAAGTTGGCTGAGTTGTATGAGTAGTTGGTTTGACCTAGGTGGTCTGGTACACAGTTGGTTGAACTCAGATTGATTGATTCAAATGATGTGGACAACAGATTGACTTCTGCAGACAGATTGATTGGTATAGCTAAGAATGATTGGTACAACTAGATTGGACAAATTGATTGTACAGGTTGATGAACAATGTGGCACAGTTGTGATGAGCAGTGACAATGGTTGTGCAGTGTGGTACAGGTGTTGGATAGCAGGTCCGCAGGATCAGTGCAGTTTGTGGTTCAGTAGTTCAGTTTCTATCTTCATATTAGGGTGGCAGGATGGGGCAAGGAAATTAGGGAGCTAAGGCTTCCTTCAGGTTGTAGCCTGTAAACCAGGGGGTTGTAGCCTCCTTCCAGTTGTAGCTGGAGAATTGAAGTCTTTGTAACAAAGGGGGTTGTTACCTCCTTCCAGTTGTTGCTGGTAAATTATTATTATAAAGGCTTCCGTGGTTTTTCCCCTAGGACTTGGGTTTCCACGTAAAAATCTTGTGTACTGTGTTTTTCTATGCTTCCTATGTGATGATGATATGATGAGCTGTAATTGTTAATAATGCTGATGATATAATGATAATGTGATAATGCATTAATGAATGATGTATTGAATAAGCTGCTGATGATTGTTAAAGTTGAAAAAGTAATAAAAAGCTATACACACAGTTCACCCCCCCTCTTAGTGTGCTCGGTGTGTCCAACAGAATGAAGAATCTTTCCATGTGTGGGTCCCACACCACCTATGTGCCCTCATGACCAAATGCCACCTTATTTTTTTCTTTATTATTATTTATTTAGCCCCTTTAATGTGGATTTTCCAATCTAAGGTTCATTTGGGGTATTGTAGCTCCCTTATTCCAAGTTTAAATGTTTCTACCCCAAACTAGGGAACTAGTAGATTGGTGGAGATTTTCCTTCATGGAATTTATTTGGATGGGGACATTATAGTCCTCCCCACCCAAGATTGCTTGTCCCCAAGCAATTCCAAATTTGGACACTGCAAAATTTGTTCCTCTCCCCATGTGGCATCCTCACTTGACAAATCTTTCCATTGTACCAAATATTCTCTTATGGTTTTGCTTCTTAATTTCCTCCCCCTTACTTTGAATTTTATTTATTTATTTATATTTAATTAAATTAATTAATTAATTAATTATTTTTTATTTTTTTGGAATGAGTATGAGTTGTCCTTCATCATCTAATGGAGGAAGTGTTTTTGAAATAGAAATTTGCTTCCCAATCACCTTCTTAAGGCATGAGACATGAAACACATTATGGATTTTACTTCCTTCGGAATTTCAACTTAATAAGCTACCTCCCCAACCTTTCGAATTATCTTGTATGGACCATAAAACCTTAGCTTAAGCATTTATGATCCTCTTCCTTTTAAGGTGGTTTGTTTGTAGGTTTGCAGCCTCAAATAAACCAAATCATTCACTTGAAAAGTTCTTTCTTTCCTATGTTGATCCGCATATTGTTTTTGCTAATTTTGGGAAACCCAAATGTAGCCACCATTTAACCCATGCTTTTTGCTTCCCACCAACATAGTTCTTCAAGTATCCCGCCAACCATTGGTTCACCCTTTCTGTTTGACCATCAGTTTGTGGATGATATCTTGTGCTAGGAATCAATTGTGTTCCCACCAACTTGAAGAGTTCTTGCCAAAAAGCACTCTTAAATCTGCTATCCCTATCACTAACAATGTTTTTGGGAAGTCCATGCAATCTGAAAACATCTATAAAGAATAGCTTAGCTAATTGTGCATCAATAAAAGATGAGGAAATAAAAAATAAATGAGCAAATTTGGTGACTCTATCCACCACAACAAAAATACAATCCTTACCAAGATCCTTGGGCAAACTTGTGATGAAATCCATGGAGAAGATTTCCCACTTTTGTTGTGGAATAGGCAATGGTTGTAAGAGACCAGCAGGATGGGTGTGCTCAATTTTGTTTTGCTGACATATCTTGCATTCATTCACATACTTTAAAACATCTTCCTTCAAACATTTCCAAAAGAACCTTTGTCTTAGCTTCCTATATGTTTTAAAGAAACCATGATGGCCTGCTGAAGGAGAATCATGAGCTGCATTTAATATTTTTTGCTTAAAATTCAAACCATGAACCAAGTAGATTCAGTCTTTATAGTAGATTAGGCCATTCAATACTTTATACCTATCATCTCCCTTGGCCCCATCTAACAATTCACAAGCAAATCTATCTTTGGCATACTCTAGTATTAGCACATATTTCCAATCTTTTGAAATGTCCATAAGAGAAAGTGATGGTCTTCTAGACAATGCATCTGCTACAAAATTATTCTTCCCTTTAACATATTCAATGTCAAAATCAAAGGCTTGAATCTTACTTACCCATTGAGATCTTTTTGTGTAAGGAAATGCTTTAAACTATTATGATCAATTTTGACCACAAATTTGTTCCCCACCAGATATTGTCTAAACTTGGCCAAGACATTCATGATGGCCAACATTTCCTTGTCATATATGGAGTAGAGCCTCTCATGCGGTTCTAATTTTCAGCTTTCAAAAGCTATGGGATGTTGATTTTGCTTTAGTACTGCTCTTATGCCTTCCCCGGATGCATCACATTCCAAGACAAATGGTTTAGAAAAAATATGGTAATGCAAACACATGACAACTACTCATTACCTCTTTCATTTTTTGGAAAGCCTTTTCAGCATCTTCATCCCATTAGAAAGCATCCTTCTTGGTCAAATCAGTGAGATGAGCAGTCAATTTGGAAAATCCCTTCACAAACTTTCTATAGTAAGTGCAGTTCCCAATAAAGCCCCTTAATTTAGTGATGTTCTTGGGTGATGGCCAACCTAGAATAGCCCTTATTTTCTCCAAGTGCACCTTCACCCCATCTTTCCCAATGATGTGCCCAAGATACAAAATTGATCTCAACCCATACTCACACTTGGAAAACTTAGCAAACAAAGATCGTTCATGCAAGATTTTCCACACAACTTCTAACTGATGCAAATGCTCCTCCCATGTCTTACTGTAAATCAAAATATCATAAAAAAAACCAAAACAAACTTACGGATCTGCTTGCAAAATATTTTTTTCATGCATGATTGGAAGGTTGTTGGAGCATTGGTCAAACCAAAAGGAATGACAAGAAATTCGAAATAACCATAGTGACATTTGAAAGCAATTTTCTGCACATCTTCTTCCTCCTTCATTCGAATCTGATGGTAACCATATCTAAGATCAATTTTGGAAAAGAACTTTGCTCCAAATAGCTCATCGATGAGATCTTCTATCCGAGCGATGAGATATATTTTCTTCACTGTATTTTTGTTTAAAGATTTGAAATCAATGCACATCCTTAAGGCTCCATCTTTTTTCTTCACTAAGACAACTGAAGAAGCATAGGGAATTAAGCTTGGCCTGATGAGTCCTAACTCCAAGAGTTCTTTAATAGCCTTCTCAATCTCATCTCTGAACCTTTTTGGTTGTCTATATGGTGGTATTTGGATAGGTGAAGTACCTACCTCCAATACAATGGTATGTTCAATTCCTCTGTTAGGTGGCCTTCCAGGGGGAAGGTCTCCAAAAACCATCTCATACTTGTGTAATAGCTACCTTATCTCCCTTGGATGTTCTACAACTTTTATGCTCGGTTTGGGGAAAGTGATTAAACATTCTACAACCCATTCAATGTCCCCATGTCTCAATATGGACCTCATACTGTGGGAAGACACCATTTGGTTAGGATAGGTGTGCATTCCCCTCACTAATATTGGCTTTCCTTCCAAATATTTAAATTTCATTTCAGGTATTTGGTAATTCATTGTATGTTCTCCTATCTATTACAACCATTGGACTCCCAAAACCACATTTGTATCAACAACATTCACCACATAGAAGCTACCAGTAAAGGTGTAATTTCCTATGGTAAGTTGTAGCTTTGGAATCCATGTGTTACGGTCCATAGAATGGTTACCTGGAATGATGATTGTGAACCCTTCGAATGTTTCCGTAGGAAAATTTCTCCTCTCCACCAAGGCCGCATCAATGAGTTGCTCCTCCATCCACTAATACCGAAACCATATGCCCTTGTACAACTCATTTGCATCAGAGGGTGTGAAAACGAGGCACTCCTAATAGTACTGCCATGTTCCCTGTTTCAGGTGGTGGATGATCTTATTCTGTTGTGTCATATCCCTCCTCTTGGGCTGAATGTTGTGCTTCTTCCTCCATGTCCTCCTCATTATCAGAAAATACTTCAATGAAGTGTGCTCCCCCCTTAGCACATTTATGCCTTGGCACCCATGGTTGATGACATGTGAAACATAGTTTCTTTATTTTGATTTATTCCTTACTTGGTCCTTTTTTATCCCTCCCATATGAATCTTTTTGCCATGGTCTCTTTTCATCTCTTAAGTTGGAAGGAAAATTGGTCTTGGGAGGATACTTTGTCTTGGGTAGCACATTTTGCAGATCTCTTGTCAAGTTCATGGCATATTTCAATGTAGTTAGCTTGTGAGATTTAACCAAACCTTTCAAAGGTTCATCCAACCCTTTAGTAAAGAGAAATACCAAGCGAACCATAGAGATATCAACAACCATAACTGACAATTTTTGGAATTCCCACATGTACTCCTCATGGGTTCCAGTTTGCTTCAACTGCGCTAGTTCATTGAAAGGCATTTCAGGGACTTTTCGATCAAACCTTTCCACCAACCTATTAGCAAACTCTTAATATGACATGATTTGATCATGTCCTAAGGTTTTAAGTCCATGGAACCACCAATCATTTGCTTCTCCCTCAAGACGTAGAATAGCCATTTTCAAAGCATCCTCTTCGACCATTGGATTCAACTGAAAATACATATCTAAATTTTGTACCCAAGTATTAACAAAACTTTGTGGCAAGCCATCAAAGGTGGGAAGGGGCACCTTGCATATAGTAGACTTCAATTCTTGATTTTGGAAAGGGATTCTACTACCTCCTCTAATTCTGAGCTTGTTTGAGACAATGAAGAATTGTTCAAATTGTAAGGTCCTCCTACACTCTTCACTCAACTGCTGCCATTCCTCTATAGCTTCCTTCATCCCATATTGAGTGTTAGGATCCTCTTTGGACTCAAGAAAATTGGGTGTGGTGGATCTTGGTGAGCTATGGAAATCATTAGGTCGATTGTGAGGCCCGGTCCTTGAGAAAATGTTTTCACTAACTATCTTTTTTTCCTCGGAATGAGAACTACTACTGCCTCCTGTTGCCAATTTTCTCCCAGTTTGACTAGCCATTAATTCGAACCCTTGAACTATTTGCCTTGTCATGTTCTCAAAAAACAGTTTCATGAATTTCCTAAATTCCTCTTTCTCCTCCATCTCTGAGGTTTCTTTGTCATACCTAGGCATGGTTTCAATAGAATGTACCTCATCTCCTACTTCTTCCTCTTCATTAAAGGTACTTTCAGTTTCAATTTCTAGGGGTGGGGGATGAATTCTTGACCTCATCAATGGTCATCCAAATTAGGTGCAAGGACCATGCTATGACACCACTGTAACATCCCTACTATGCAAAGTTGCTCAAATTTACCCAATTTCGAACCTAGGAATGTTATACAAAAACTGTTCCAAAATCTTCCAAATGTTTTCGAATTGTGTAAGGAGGGACTTGGGAGGACATAGGACACTCTAATACAACCTTTAGACACCCAAACATCTTCTATAAACATTCATGGTTTTCAATTTTCA
Organism: Larix kaempferi; assembly: GCA_027924585.1. Taxonomy (NCBI): domain Eukaryota; kingdom Viridiplantae; phylum Streptophyta; class Pinopsida; order Pinales; family Pinaceae; genus Larix; species Larix kaempferi. The sequence goes on along the minus strand of BSBM01000444.1, from coordinate 14,671,530 downwards.
AGGAGGGAAGAATTGGAACAAAACTAGTCAATTGCATTGGTGGAAATCCCCCCAAGTCAGCTACTATTTGACCTTCCAAACACTGTACGACCTTACCTAATATTTAATCTGATACTTGGCTCTATTAGAGGACATCAAGGACAACATTTTTGCAACAATATATTAGGTTTTAGGGTCAGATAGTTCTTTCAAAAGACAACAACTTATAGAGCATACAACTTATGAAAAAAAGGGTAGACAATGGACCATGAATTTATGTCACAAACTATAGTAAGAATTTAGGGGTATGCATAATTTTTTTTTGCCATCCATTTAACTCCATATGAAGCTCAAATAATAATCACTACCTCAATAAAATTTTGATATCAAACTGATACAAATCACTCTAAAATCACCATGAGAATACAATGAGGGAAATAACTCGAATCTTAATGTTACTTGGAAATATTACATGAAGTGCTTGGTGTTTCGAGTTGTGGCTCTAATGATATATCCATTGCAGAGTTATGCTGTAATTAACATGTCCATAAGGTTGAAATAACAATCTTCCATTAACTATATGCAACAAGGAGTGCGCTATCTCACTTGTACATGAATATTGAGAGAAGGAAGAGTGGACATGGACTCGAAATCAGAGGGGGATTGAACCTGCATCAAAACATCTCCATGAAGCTCTGTTGATAGGTCTGAATGGCCTCTCCATCAACCAACTTGGATAGCAATCTTGCACCCACGGAATTGGTTCTAAGGCAGGGAGGATGAACATCCACTGTGTAAGGACAAGCTAAGCTCTCTAAAAGTGCCAAATGAGAAATGATCAAAATATGCTCTCATTCATCCTCCTCCTCTTTTATTAACCTCCAATGGCATCCATATCTCTAATTCCCTCCAAGAGTCTTCTCCCAACTCGAGTTAGGGAGAGATTCTCATAACTGACACTTGTCCCTCTCTTTCTTGCATTCCTCTTCCATCAATTGAAATGGGGGAATCTTGGCTGACCATAACTCCCCTTGTGCTCCATATTGGTGGCTATTTTTAGACCTGACATGTCATATGTCAGCAATTGGGTCTGAATTTTTCATATTTGTCATAGATTCTCCATCATTGTTGTCATAGAGACTAGGGAATCTAGCTTCAAGTGTCACAATTATTCTATGATGCCTCTTCCTCTTCCATGGGAGTTACTCTTCCACTACAATTCGACCTCTCCAACTCCTCCAAGAACGTTATACTCCACCTTGGATTCGAATGGGCAAGAGAATGATGCCATGTGGAATGGAGAATCTTTCCATGTGTGGGTCGCACACCACCTATGCATCCTCATGACCAAATGCCACCTTAATTTCCTTTATTATTATTTATTTAGCTCCTTTAATGGGGATTTTCCAATCTAAGGTTCATTTGGGGTCTTGTAGCTCCCTTATTCCAAGTTTAAATGTTTTCACCCCAACCTAGGGAACTAGTAGATTGGTGGAGATTTTCCTTCATGAAATTTACTTGGATGGGGACATTACCACAAGAACATTGAAAATGTGGTTAGCGACTATTACTTACATCTACTCATGGAGATAAGGGTAGATCGACAACATGCCATAACCTCCATATTAACCTTTATCCCAAGGCTTATTTCCCTTGAGAAAAATGCAAGAATTATGAGGGATATTACTTTGGAAGAAGTTGAGAGCACAATCATGAAACAGTAGTTGGAAATTCAACATGACTTGCTAGTCAGTTCTCGCAGCAAATGTTTGGAGAGTGGTGGAAAATTAAAGAGATTCACAAGAAATCCTAAAGGTGTTCATTTCTACTTTATTCATTCTTATATGCAAGGAAAACAATGCTAAGTCTCTACACAAATTCTAATCGATTTTGCTTTGTAATGTGATCTAAAAAATTATATCTAATGCGAAAGCCAATAGAAAATTCGATTATGACCAATATTACTTCTTAGGATTAGGGAGGATCTATAAAAGGTTTCAAACTTTGCAATCAAGGAAGATAATTTGAGGACATATATAGAAATAAGAATTGAAGCATGAGGAAACTTTGTGGAGGAAAAATCTGAGAATTAGATGGCTAAAAGGAGATTGAAACTCCAGTTTCTTCCACAATACACCGATCAATCACAAACACCAAAATAAAAGTGTCCTTGTAAAGTACCCGTTGTCGCCGGATTTCACACGTGGTTAATGCAACATAAATCCCACTACTGTTCAGTGTGCCCTTGGGGGCAAGTCTCGAGTCAGGTCTGTCACCTGATCCTGACATGCTTCCCAGAGAAATATACTTCCATCTTGCATCATTTTTGAAACTTTTAAGGCCCTTGGATCTAGATCTATAAGGACCAAAGGCATCCACCTTCTTATTGCAAAATAATTAGTAAGGGCAGGGGGGATACTTTAGTTCCCACACCCCATCCCCCCGGGGGGGATCTCGTAGGCTCTTTTTTGTGATTTTGCAATTTTTTCTAACTTTTTCTTTATTTTATTTTATCTTCACATGCACACAATCAACCCCAATAGGGATGTATAGTTAGTTTTTTATTTACTACTACAAATTTTATTTTATAGTTTTGTACATTATTAACAAATAAATCTAAGGATGTGTATTCCTGAAGTAAACTGAAAGGGTTTATCCTCGGTAGGTGAAAAGAGATTCTCAGCCACATAATAAAACTTTATTTTTGCTTAATAAAATTGACCAATGCTTAAAGTTATTTACTATTCTCTTGATCTCTGCAGCTTAGTCTGATTAGTTGGTCAATCATAAAGGGACTTGAGTGACTAGTCCCTTTATGATTGACCAATGCTTAAAGTTATTTACTATTCTCTTGATCTCTGCAGCTTAGTCTGATTAGTTGGTCAATCATAAAGGGACTTGAGTGACTAGTTTAATAGGGAAATACAACGAAAAATTTATCATTAGAAATCGGGAGGTCGTGTGAGACTAACTACATAGTTAGTGGGATACTTTAAGCAGGTTATGCCTTGCCCAGTTGGACCCTTAGTTTATTTATCACTATGCTCAGTTCGAAGGATTTAGTTGGAATTGAGCCAAAGCAAGAACTAATCCACTCCTTAATCCACACATTATAATAAAACATTTAAAACTAACCAACAAGACTTGCAACACTTTCACAACACAACAACACTTCAATAATCTCATATGACTCCATTTGGCACTGGTCTAATCTGCAACAATCAAACATTTTAAGTGAATCAATGTGTTAGATGGATTTACCTTTATCATGCCATTGTTCTAATTCATAGTTGCTTTCTCTAGTTCAATATTTACTTGTATTTCAAACTCCTAGATTCATTTTTCTCTAACTTAGCTTAAAGGCCATAGTTTTTTTTCATAGGGACCACCCCACTTGGCTTCGCTAGGAGTTGGCCTAGATAAAGAAGTTGAGTGTTACAGTGTCTTGACTCTTTTCTTTCCCCCAAGGACGCACCTAGTCGCTTGAATATTTCTGCCATACTAACCCCCTTTCCCTCGAGGTGTGTATCCAACAACAACAGTACCATTGGATAAAAGTTGGGAAACCATAAGAACATTGAAAATGAGGTCAGAGACAATTATTTCCAGCTATTCACGGAGATAAGGGTGGATCGACAACATGCCATAAAATCCACCTTAACCCATATCCTGATGTTAATTCCTCTTGAGCAAAATTTAGGACTTATGTGGGTAATTAATTTGAAAGAAGTTGAGAGCATGGCCATGGAAATGGTACTTGGAAAGTAACTAGGCCCAAATGGGTTCACCATAAATTTGTTTCAAACTTGCTAGACGGTTGTAGGAGAAGATGTTTGTAGATTGGTGGAAGCTTCAAGAAATTCACAAGAAATTCTAAAGGTGTTCAATCCCAATTCTCTAGATAAATTTTGATCCCTTTTTCTTTGTAATGTGTTATACAAAATTATATCCAAGGTCATAGCCAATAGGCTAAAGTTGATTATGACCTATATTACTTCTCAGTAATAGGTATGTATATAAAATATTGATAGCTTCTTGATGGCATCATAATTTCTAATGAAGTCATTTACTCCCTTAAAACAAACAAAAATTGGGTATGCTCTTGCTTTATGCTTTAGGCTTTTGTCCATCTTTTGTCAACTGAGTTAAAATCTTGTCTTTGTTTTTCTGTCATATCCCCAAAATTTTACTATGACCACTCTATTGGACTAGGGCGATGCATGGCCTAAGTCACTTGGTAAAGTTCATGAGAAATTATTAATATGGTAATATGGGTCATGAATTTGTAAAGTGTGATGTCCAAGATTTGTAAATAATGCAAAATTAAATAAATTGGACAAGAACGCTGCATAGGAGAGTGAATTGGGCCTCACATGAGGTGTAACTCCCCCATCCAAGGTGGAAGAAGGCTTATAATGAAGGCATATTATGAAATGTAAATCCTCGGGATAATAATAGCAAAGGAAGGGCACACTTGTGGAGGAGTAACTCCCAAAAGTCTCATGAATGTTGACCTAGGTTAAAAATAGCTAGTAAGGGTACAGTTGTCAAAGTGTAACTCCCAAAAGGAATCTTATGATAGATTATGACAAGAATCAGGTCCCATGACAATTTATGACAACTTATGACATTTTGAAGGTCCTAAATTTAGCCAAGGAGGGTGCTGGAGGATAGAGTGGGCCCACATGATAGTGTAACTCCCCAAAATCAAGCTAAGCCTCTCTAATTCAAATTGCTAAGGAAGATGAAGGTATTATTTGGTAAAATAACATTAAAGAGAAAGTAAATGAGTTCCAAGGTATCATTCTCTCATGAAAATAACAATTATTAATATTTTATTAATATTTTGTGAGAGAATTCTAGAATGAGGGGGAAAGAGCTCAATGGAGTCTATAAAAAGGATGCAGGCTTCTTGGGAAAGGAATTTTTGGACTTTTTTTTTTTGAATAGAATAGATCTGGTGGCTTTTCAATATTGGGAGATGTGCCCCTTGCAAATGTAAATTGGTTTCGGTGGTGAAATATTCCACCCTAGCTGGTAGAGAGGAGGAGATCATCTAGATCTCTTCACTAAGCTTGAACTGATTATTGAGAGGAGAAGTCACCTTTAGATTTATCTACATAGTTTATTGTATATGTTCATGTCCATGTTTAGTAGCTGATTCGAGTTCATGTTCGTGTGTTTGAGTTCCAGTTAATAGCAGTGTGGATTTGTGGTGTTTCCAAAAGTGCATTGTTTGTTGTGGTTTCTGCTTGAGGAGGGCGCACCTGTGGCTATCAAAATATCACGAAGATTGATCTAATGGATGCATATCACTCATATTATTTGATGGAGGGTGCATTATAGGTGGAATATCTACAATTCGGGGTCAAAATATTGCTCGTGGAGGACGCAACAGTGGAAGGAAATCATTCATTTGGAGCAATAACTCTCCCTCTTTTCTCTGAGGTTCTGTAGCAACCATATCTACTCTCTTTGTAGAAGATATTTCTCTATATTTTGAGTTGCTGTAGAATCCATTGATGTACTCTTTTATAATGTTCCACTTATAATAAAAATATCAATGTTTTTCTCCATATATTGTTCAATATTCAAGCACTGATTGATCTATGAGTAAATGGTTAATCTATGAGAAGATCTGTAAATGTAATGATGTAATCTTAATGTCCTTTGTGTAAATATTTCATAAGAGTCCTTGGTGTTTGATAATAATTCATTTGGATTTATTTGAGTGTGTTTGATAGCATTTAGGATGTGTTTGGAAATTCTACAGTTGTGGGTGCTCTCAATCTTGTACCTGTGTTAAGGGGGTTGAAAGTAATCTTATGGTTCGACTATTTCTGAGTGTTTTTGGGGGTTTATACCTATTCAATTGCATCGCGAGTATTATTTTTATTAGAAACATTTTTTATTTCATTGAAAAAGGTTTTCGTATGCCAAAGTTATGATTATTTTATTGGTCAGTTAAGCTGCACATTTATGCTTGTGCACCCTCAGTTAGAAATGTCTATGTAGTCTGAGTTATAGGGTTCAAAGCTTCCATAAAATTCCTCTGAAGTATGCTAGTGGTAATATTGTGAGTGTTTGGGTCCATCTGAAGCTGTATGGGTCAAATTCAAGTCTATTAGGAGGTGTCTGAGAAGAGTTGCAAATCCAATATTATGTGTGGTCAGATTTGAACAAGTGCTCCCAGTTTTGAATCCGGTGATTCTATGGGGTTGCATTTGGGTTGATAGCTGTGATTTTGGATTGGGAATATTAAAGTGGTGATATATCAGACCTAATTTTCCACCTTACAATGGGTTGAAAGTATACATCGTGGGCTGCACCATATTATTCATATTATAGTGAACATATAAAACCGTTGTTGTTGAAGAAATTTGAGAGTCAATTTACTCTCTATTGAAAAGTGGGAGTTAATGTGCCTAAAGTTTTAATTGGGTACATTACATTTTCTCCATTCTGGTTAATGGATCACCTGATCCCCCCTTCAACTCTTATCGTGGCATCAAATACATAGACCCTCTCTTTCTCCCTCTCTTTAATATTATGATTGAGGGATTCAGAAGGAGCCTCTATGATGGCATTGTTTTGGGTAATTTAAAGGTTCTCTTTTTCCACGGTGAAGCTAATTTCCTCTCCCACCTTCAATGCATTTATGATACAATGCTCATGGGCCATCCCTCCCCAAATAAGGAAACCTCCCTGAATGCAATTTCGGATTCCTTTTTGTTAGACTCAAGTACCCTAATCAACTTGGATAAATACCTCATCTTCTTATTTAATTCTCCATTATTTACCCAATGCAATATTGTCCACATCCTTGGATTCAAGAAGGGGACCTTCCCTTAAAATATATCGATGTTCCTCTCATTGAGAACAGGACAAGGAATGTTTCTAGGGAAGGTCTCCTCTCCAGGATTGACCATAAGCTCTCATCTTGGACCTTCCACTCTTAATATCCATAGCAGATTAACTTTGCTTAAATCGATCCTTTAGTGTATGCCCCTCAACCTCTTCTTTGTTTTGGCTACTCATTCAAAGATTCTCAAAGCCATTGAAATCCTTCATAGATCCTTTCTCTAGGGAGGTCCTAAAAAAGAAAGAAAATGAACTCTTTTGGTATGGGATAGAGTTTGTCTCCCAAAAGATTCAGGGGGCCTAGGACTTAGGGACCTTGTGACTCTCAACAACTTAGGTCTTGGTAGGGAAAATTTGGTGGTTGTGGCTCAATAGTAAGGGAGAGTTGTGAGGTAAAGTATGATGCCAAAAGTATGCAAGATATATTGAAGAGAAGGACCTTATAAGGATGGAGGGGCACTGATCGAGGTATTTGATATGGAATAATACTTAACAAAAATTTGGTTAAAAAATAGTCCTTTTGGAAAATTAAAGATGAAAATATTATTCTCTTTTGAGATGATTCGTGGCAACAACAAGAACAACTGTGTAGCGAAAGATCGTCTTTCGGACTTTAAAAACATATTCCACACCTTGCAATGGTAGTTTGTTAGTCAATATTGGGAGGAAAGGAAACGCACAAATGGCATGGAATGGAGATCTTGGAAACCAAACGAGATATGGTCTCCTACAATTACTCAAGAGGGTGTAACGTAATTGGAAGCATAATCAAGGAGAAACCTTCTTAATTAAATAAGCATATAGAATGGAAGCTAGGCATAATCAACAAGAAAATAACAAGATTTGGAAATAAGTTTGGAAAACAATGACATGTCCAAAAGTCTCTACATTCCTTTGGTTGTTGGCTATACGAAAGTTCTTACCTAGGATGAACTGCAAAAGAGGGATTTTGAAGGACCATCTTTATGTCATGAGCATGTAAGAAGTGGAAGCAACTGAACCCTTATTCAATCAATTTACACATGTAGATTTCTTAAGGGATAGATGTGCAGTGAATTTTAGAAAAAATAATAGAAGAATACTTAACATATTGGAAACCATAAAGGAATGACATTAATTACAATTTGTAAACCAGATTTGAAATGAAATTTGGTAACTAATGCTAGGATTTTTCATGTGGATGCTATCGAAGAAACATAATGAGCACTATTCAAACGAGAACAAAGAGATGCAGAGGAGCCGTGGGAAAATTTTCACAGAACATAAAAGAAACCATCCACACAATGTCATGGGCCATTAATACTAAAAAATGTTTAGACAAGGAGCAAAGAATCCTCTCCCTTTGTGGTATTAAATCTCAGAAGCTATTAGAGAATGCTAAAGTATCCACTCCTCAACTTAAATCCCTGAAAAACATAGGCTCACTCTCCCTTGGTATTCATTAAACTCAACTTTTATGGAGCCTTAAAAGGTGATCTTGGCCCAACGTGAATTAGGGGAGTCTTTAGAAACTCCTCAAGCCTTATCCTTGGGATTTATGTAGGGTTGTGGGGACTATTGAAAACAACATAGTGGAATTAACAGCTTCAAAAAAGGGTCTCCTTAGTGCAATCAAGCACTAATTTAGCAAATCATTGAAGGAGACTCTCTCATACTATTAAATGATCTCAAATGATTATTAAATGGGACCCCAATGGACAAGTTGACTCATAGATAGAGGGTATCCTTAGCTGGGAAGGGGTACTTTCCAATTGCATTCCTCATATCCTAGTTCTCACTCCATTTCATGTGAAATGCAAGGCAACTAATTTGGTGAATATGCTATCACTCATGATCTAGGCACCAGCTGGGATAACATGGAAATAAACTTCCTAAAGGAATACTGCTTTATCATCACAATTCAGACAAAATTACCTTGTATAAGATGTTAGGGATGAAAATTAAGGGCATGTAGGAGGCCTTTCCCCTGAAATCCTAGGTGGCAAGGCTAGCACATTATGACAACCTGTGTGAGGTTTATGGGAAGGACAATCATTTGCTTTTCTAGTCCATCAATTAGTATCACATTTACTCTCCTCCTTGTCATGATAACTCAATGTTGATTGTTGAAGGTGATTTTTATCTCTATTTGTGTTGGTTCCATGATGAATTATTTACATGGAAGGGATGATTTGGGCTCCAGGGTTTGTGGTTAATGTTTCTTTCGATTGCTATCATAGATAATGGCAGAGGTGGTGTTAGTAAAGTATATAAAAAACAGAAGCAACCAACAATAACAATAGAACACAAGATTTACATGGAAACCTTGCTATACGCAGGTAAAACCATGAGGCAATGGAATCTTCAATATTTTATTATTACTCAGCAAAAGACTTATAGTGCTTTCTTCTAACTCTCTTGTGTTACAATGTCGAGGGTCACTCCCCTTATATACAAAGCATATGAAGGTTCCATAAGGAACCAAAATATACTAGAAGATTCTTGAAATTTTTTCCTCAGGGGTTCTTCCCTCAAACCCTTGGAGAGTGGGGGCCCACCCCCTACCCCCAGAGGGGGGCCCTAGAACCCCCCCCTCTAACACCCCCACACACTCGACGCATATGTGCAGCCCATGGGCTAGTCAATAGGTCTATAGGAATGATATTGGAGATATAGATATTGGCTTCATCTCCTAATGTGTGGTTCACACTTGAGTGTTTTAGTTTGTAGGACCTTAAAAACCTCACTCTAGGGATGTTGAGACTCTAAGAAAGAGTGAGACAAGGTTAGAAATTTGATTCCAGTGTGCATAGGGATAGGGAAAGTAAGGGATTTATTGGGAAAATGAGGTGAACCCCTTACCCCTAGGCATGAGGTTTACAATGAACATTGGGAGATTAGCTTTGTAGGTTTTGAAGGTGAGATTTTTGATCCTTCCCAATTCTGTGCTCTATCGATGAGGAGGGAGAAAATCCAATGTTTAAATATGGATAGGAAGGTGACTGAGGTAGAAAATACAACTAGGATAATGATGAGAGGTGAGCCTCAATCTTGCAAAAATTATAGCAATGGTTCCTCCTCTTAGCGAAAACACAAGGCAGAGAAGGAAGACAAAGAGGTGGAAATTCACTACCACCAGAGATTCCCTCCATAAATCAAAGGTCAAGATTGAAATAATTGAGCAAAAGGTTAGAAAGAATGAGCCAACACATCATCGAAGGCTATTGGTGTTGAATCAATGGATTGGGTACCAAATACTAGATTGACTTGTAGTAATGATATTGAATACTTTAGGCAAATTGATATCCATTGGAACTCTAAATCGATCATTTCCCAAGTGATATAAGAGTAGGGAATTCAACATAAATTCATGTTGGACACTTTGAACATGCAACACAAAGCTACAATGGTTAAATTGAACTGCTTGAACAAGAAGTATGAGGCCTTGGTCAATCTCCCTTGGGATATGGAACTATTGACCAAGTAATGGAGGATGTATACACAATCCAAAGCATTAGGTATTGATAAATCCTCCTCTCATCTGCGTGAAATCAACGTCTATGTATGAGGATTAGGTGCCTTTCTATTTTTTCCTAGTTTTATTTTAATTTTATGTCTTGTCAACATTTAGATTAGTAATTACCTTGATATAGGCTATATAACAAAGCATTGGTCTACTAAGAACCATTGTATGTAAATTTTGTATAAGCATATCCATAACTCTTAGAATAATAGTCTTTATGGATTATATGAACATCTTTGAAAAATTTGATTGCATCAAGAGTAGCAAGGTGCTCTCAACCCAGTATGGGGGAGATGTTGTAACGTAACGTAACTTTACCAAAAATAAAAAGTAATTAAAATAATTCATGTAAGCTCATATAATAAAAAATTAAAAACAAATAAAAAGTAATTAAAAAATCAATGTGGGATGTGTAAATTTTTTATATTGAAGTGTACATTTTTTTGGACTTGTAAAAAATTTAAAATTAAAAAAAATTACACCTCAAGAAATGAGATGTCTTTTGGTGCTTGATAGATCCAGATTTAAAATGGATCTATGTTGGTATCTATCACAACCTGGTTCTACGTAAGCCTAGGAAAAATGCGATTTTTGTTTATAACTATTAATATATGAGTCGCTAACTTTACAAAAAAACCACCTTACCAAGAAACATTGAACACATAAATATATTTTTAATACATGAAGGCATATAAACGAGGCAAACTTGAGAACAATTGAATATAGAGTAATGTAGTAGTAATGAATAACTAAAATTAAATATTAAATATCTGGATGATATAAAAAGTAATAAAGAGTAGTGTAGTAGTAATGAATAAATAAAATTAAATATTAGTAATGGATGAGATAAAAACTAATAAATGTGTATGAACAAAATGTAGTATATGAGAGTATTAACAAATCCTACTAAGAGTTTCTTTCAATTAGTTATGAATTTATTTTTATTGACCAATCATTACTCAATCATAAGAAAGTACTAAAGAACCTACTTGTATTTTGATGCATATTTGAAATGAGCTTCTCTTTATGTCTCTTCAAATCATTGTGCTCAAGCTACCGTAAATGCATGCAAAGAAAAGCCATAATGATTTGCAAATAATAATGTTAACATACAAGATGTAGCAGTACAAGGATCAACCCCTCAACTTCTTACTTTGCATGTTCCTATTTTATGTATTTGGACTCCTATTGGAACCAATTTGCAAAGACATGCATTTATTGCATTTTTGTTAATATAACATATGTGAAATATTAAAAAATTGGGGATAAGAGAAAATTGCCTAGTTGTAGTTGTAAGGACAAAAGCAACAAAAACATGTTTGATTGATCAATGACATCTCCTTTATAACAACATGCATACAATATAACTTGACATGCCCCCAAATGAAATGCACCTCACGAAAATTCTTGAGTACTTCCCCATGATCCATGGATGGTAAATGAGGTGAACTACCATCCCTAATTACAGAGATTAGCCTCAAGAAGATCAAGAGAATTGAACTAGTAACCTCCCTATATTTGTGGAGTGAGATATCATGTGTGGCTCATAACCACTTGATTTAACTCTAGGAGTTAAATATATAGCTAGACATATTACAACCATTATTATATTTAATTGTTACAATTTTTTTTCAACATATTGATAAAATTTATACACCATGTAATAATTCACTATCTCATTATTATAATTTTCACTTCCTAACTCATATTTATTTGGTTTCACTAAATTATCCACATCTTATAATTATATTTCATAACATATAATTTCTTTTTATAATTAATTTCTAAATCTTTAATATTTATAAACTTTTAAGCTTTTGATAATTAATCATATCCCAAACAAAAACATTTTTTTAACCCTTTATCATATAGGCTAGCATCTCTACGAGTACATAAACATTTTCATGCTTCCTAAAGTCAATACACCCTTTTTTCACTATGATTGATAAGGCGGACTCCACCGTTTATAACTTCTGCCAAAACTTATGACAGGGTTTTACATTATTTTTTTATGTCATGATGAAGTATGTGTGGATATCTTTTTGTTTACAGTACTCAAATGGTTTTGACTTGTATTCAATGCCATTGTCTAATCTCAAGGTCTTAAGCTTTTTGTTATTGCATTTATCTATCTATTTCAACTTTTGATTTTAGAAAACTAAAGCATTAAAACTTTCAATTAAGTAAACAATTCTTGTTTACTCACCATTTCACATAAATCCATTTTTACAATTCAACATAGTGTTAGCATGATTGCAAGTTTTGTTTGAGTTAAGAATGCACACTTCATAAAAATTAAAAGACTTTTTTTAAACCATATTCAATTTATATAATTCATGCAAATTTTGATCCTTTATCATATAGGCTAGCATCTCTACGAGTACATAAACATTTTCATGCTTCCTAAAGTCAATACACCCTTTTTTCACTATGATTGATACGGTGGACTCCACCGTTTATAACTTCTGCCAAAACTTATGACAGGGTTTTACATTATTTTGTTATGTCATGGTGAAGTATGTGTGGATATCTTTTTGTTTACAGTACTCAAATGGTTTGACTTGTATTCAATGCCATTGTCTAATCTCAAGGTCTTAAGCTTTTTGTTATTGCATTTATCTATCTATTTCAACTTTTGATTTTAGAAAACTAAAGCATTAAAACTTTCAATTAAGTAAGCAATTCTTGTTTACTCACCATTTCACATAAATCCATTTGTACAATTCAACATAGTGTTAGCATGATTGCAAGTTTTGTTTGAGTTAAGAATGCACACTTCATAAAAATTAAAAGACTTTTTTAAAACCGTATTCAATTTATATAATTCATGCAAATTTTGATAGTATAAATGTCCACACTTTAAGTGCAATGATTTGTTTTTATCAACTAAATCGTCGTGGTGTATTCTATCTCACCCTTAGCATCAAAATAGTATAAGCCATCTTCAAAATAGCCCTATGCAACATCTTTAAGCCCTTTGACAACTTATTTTCATGTCATTTCATCTTTTCACTTTTCATTGAAATCATCCCATGTGTAACTTGATTTGATAAAGTTGTACTTGGACTCATCATGCATTAGATCATTGTACTCATCTAATAACTTTTTCACTTTTGCAAGGATATTATTCTCATGCTTTATTGTCTTATTGCTCTCAAGCACACTCCTAGGCACAATTACATAGCATTGTTTCTTTCACTAGTTATGAGACCTTCCTTGTAAACCACAATAAGACATTTGTAGGTTCCTCTTCTTCCATTGGTAGAAATTAAATCTCATCCCATCCTTTGTGACAATGTAGGTATTCTTCCCATCATGCACTTGAAACCTATCCTATTACCATGGTCTCTTCCAGAACAAAAAAACAAGCATCCTTGGGAATGATTTCACATAGAATTTCATCTCTATACTCTCCAATATTAAATGGTAGGTCATTCATTGATCTGTCACCATTACCTCATATCCACATTGAAACTAGAGAAATATATATGAATGTGGGTTCTATTGATGAGCTAATTTCAAATTCTCAATCATTAATATAATAGCCACATTTTCGTGTGCTACCAATGTCTATAATCACTTTACAACAATTACCTCTAGATTTGTATTTAATCATGAATATATTATTCCTTAGCCATTTATTTTCTTTTGGAATTTGTTGTTCATTTTATGGAGTGACCATTCCACCATTCCTCTATGCATCATTATTTTTTCTTCGTGTTCGACAAAAATTTTCTATGAGTTCTTCAATGTCTTTCCCTATGCTCATTGGTTTCTTTGCTAATTTTGATGCATGGTACACTTAAATGAATTTCTCCCTTCATCTCCACTTGTATAAACATATATTTGGTACATATAACCACCAAATTCTCTTCCCCAACCTATAAATTCTCAATGCCAACTAATACACATCTTCAATATATAGCATCTCGTGCAAACTTATTTAATCTTGAACAATAAATTTTAAACTATTCATATACCTTCATATTTGTTGACCTTTTCCTTTCTTGTGATGAACTCTAATTGAAAGTTCATAAAATTCACCTGTGTACTCCTAAAAACTTTACTCTTCCTATTTAAGGTCTTGCACCTATTTTAGCAATTCTTACTTGCAATCTAGATGCGGAAATTTCTTTTGGAGCTTTGCAACCATCTTGCTCCAATTATTAATTTTCTCATTAGTACCCTTGTGAATTCACACTTATTACACTAAATCACATTGTATTGTAGCACATCCCTTCAATTTGCTAGTATCAACTTCTATCCTCTAAGGATAATCCATTATTTCAAATTCAAATCATTACCCTATTTCCTTGAACTAGTTTATTAGTTTACCCACCATTAATATTCCAACACAATATAAAAAAATGTACTTTTGATCCCCCCTTGTTCTTCAAAAACCTTATCAATTGCACTAAAACATCCTCACATTCAAATTTACTTAATTCTTCACCTTTTAATTTGGATTTACTCACAATGCTCTCTCAATATTGTTGTATACTCTCTAATTCCTCTCCTCCTTCTCAGCCTTTATATTTTGTTTTCACAATTGTTCTTCCTCCTCTTCTTGCCATTTTACCCTAAACTTCTTTCCATCCCAACCTTTTGTTCTCTTCTCTATGCCTTTCTCTGATTCAATTCACTCTCCCATAGCTTCCAACCTACTTTGATACTAAATGGCATAGTAGGGGACACGATGGAACTAGAATCAACCACACCACTAATTTCATTGAATTTGAATACTCTGTTTATAGGCTACAACAAAATGTACATTATAATCATTTGAATTCTACACACATTATAGGAATTCAAATGATTACATTCAAAAACAAGTATGTAGATACATGTACAAAATTATTAGATGTGTTCCTCAATGCTCTCCTCTAGATACTTATCCAAATTCTACACACATGCATTCTATAAGGACTTTGCAACTAGATGGTAATGGTTTCCATATAATTCATTTTGTGATTGAATGTTTCGACTTCCACAAACTCTCCAACTACCTTGATAATTACCAATTCCAATTATTGATCTTCCTTAGGTTTCATAGTTGATCTTATTATCTTGTATTTGCCACTTTATCTTCCACTTTCAACTCTTCAATTTTCCTTATTGCACTCATTATTAGTTTCATTTCTCTTTATTCATAGCCTCTTATTGTGCTTATGGAAACACCATCTGCTTGAGCTTCCTGTTCTTTCTATATGCCATCCTTGGCAACATCATAGCCTCTTATTGTGCTTATGGAAACACCATCCTTGGCTTGCGTCCTCTAACTTACCTTGATGGTTTAGGAAATGGATGCATCTTGGTGAGATGAGATAATCATACACATGAGATGTCCCCATTTGAGTCTTTCCCTATTTGAAGGTAAGTATGGGGGCTAAGTGTAGAAGGGAAATATGAGGGATCAACTAGTCAATACCAAAGAAACAAGTAAGAATCATATATATGAAACCATATATTTCTTCCTATATAAAAAGAAACAAGTGAGTATGCATATAATAATCAATAGTCCCCTACCCAAGATTATGCATTGAGGTGGTGGCATAGGAAATGGCCATCCCTTGTTTGTTCATCTCATGCGCTTCAACTTGTTATGTACTTCTTTCCCATGGGCCTAAATTTTGCATAGTGATTCCACTCCATTATGCTTGTACAATGGATTGTTTGACCTTCTAATCACAACCAACCACCTTTCATACCACCCTAGATAAAGGACCATAGAACCTTTTTCTAATTTGAAAATAAATGTGCTCCCTTTTTAGATTTGAGTTGGAATAGAAAGTCACATGCTAAGCTCCAGAACAAAATATTTTCCATCATAAAACTTTGCAAGTCACAACAAAACACACTTACTCTGCAACTTAGATATGAATAAAGGCATGCTAGCTCTTTTCCTTAAGCAAACCACTTCACCAAAATTGGAATATTCATCATACAAGAATATTGTTGCACCAATATGTAGAAAAAATATTGCAAAATTGTTCAACACAATACAATGGTGGTATGATAGGAAAATTGCCAAAATTAATATGTTGTATGAATTTGGCCAACACAATACTATTACTACTCCAATGGCTCCCACAAATTTGCTTGGATCATAGGTTGACTTGCAATCTCATGGTCACAATAATATTTTTATAGATTTTTATGGCTCACATATCTCTCATACATGTTATTACTACTAGATCAATAATTCATTATCTTAGTTGCTCATTAGCCTTCAATTATGCATGGCACTACATTTATACATTTGGGGGAGATAATAGTTGACTAGGTTTCCATGAACTTCCCTTAAATTAGGTGGGTTTAAACTATCTAGTAATCAAGTTTAATTGAGTTAATAATCAAATTTAACAAAAATATTCAACATGCCTTATTCCTAGACTAGCATATTACATGCTAACACATCAATGTTTATCTTAAAACACACATTCTAATAAAAATGACAATTTTGCACAAAAGTATACACAACTATGCTCACACTTCTCCTACACATTTCTTCTTTATACTTTAAGGTAGTCACAATTTGTGCTGATTAAATTTTCATAACAATTCTAACAAAAAACAACTAACTTCACATGAAATACCTTTTAATACACAATAAACGCAAATGCAACTTATTCTTAATGACCATAAATATATACCAATAAAATATATTACTATCTTGTCACAAAAGCGTTGCACTGCCTACTACTACATTTAGATAGAATTATCAATAAAAATTTAAAGAGGTAGAAAAAGAGACATCATTAAACAACATAATATACAATCAATAGTGACCACAATCCTATTGTTTTTAATATCATTGAAATAGTCATGCGTTTCTCTTCTCCAATGATGATGTTGTTAAGCACATTCATTGAATGCTCTCACAATTGCTTTTAAAGGAACCAAATAACTACATGTTGTTGACTAATAATTATCTGATGGTTGTCTCAACAAAAGTCTAGGTTCAAATCCCTATAGGGTTGGGGGAGGAGCGGGGGAAAGTATACTTTGTTCTTAAAGACTTCGTACGACTGCAATGGTGACTGTACTCTCGCTAGAAGCCCTGTCCAACATGCAAGTTGGCCCCGACCTTTGAGGTTTGTCTTCTAAGTGGCATAGTTAATAATACTTGCTGAATGGTGTGAAAGGGTTCCTCCCAGTTAAAACAAAAGCAACTACATGTTGACTATGTGATGGGCCAATGTATCAATTGTCTAATAAAATTGACATACTTAGACAAACAACCTCATAGCAAGAAAATAATTATTTTGAACTTTTCATTCCCACACTTAAGTTATTTGGGTAGCTATGTATTATTTTATTATACTTTTTATTATTTTGACCTTGTCTAATTCACATTGTTATTGTAATATTTTATTTATTTCTATTTTTCAAGATGAGAACTTTCTTGTCAAATGGTGTTTTGAGTGTGATTAGTTTAGATCTTCTAATCAACATTGTAAGGTCTTATCTTTTGATGTTTGTGAGATCCATTTATATATCTTATTTGATAATTGTTTTTTTAAATAAGTAAATAACCTATATAATTTAATATGAATATTTATTTATTTGCAAAATAAAAATATTATTCACTAGAAATGTGATGCATCTTATTGTAATTTCAACTCCCAATTCATATATATAACATCATTTAATAAGTGTTAATTACTTTTTGTCAGAAATTGCATTATGTATAAATTTATATATTATATTATAATTAGAATTGTATTGTAAATATACTTTATATACTAAAACACGATAATCAAAATTCACAAATGAAGAAATTTAATAATATATGATGGCATTAAGCTGATATTACATTAACACATGATAGTATAAACACATATAATGAATAAACATGGACTTAATATGAAAGACAACCAATCTAATACATATAACTAAAATTAGTATTAATTATGTTCATCACATGTCACCCCTCTTTAAGATGCTTTGCTATCCAAGCTGAATCAATGATTACCATTAGTAATAGATGTTGACCATAAGTCAACAACATACCATACTCTTGGTTTGGTACATTAATAAAACCTCTATTTGTCATAAAGATAAGTGATTGAATCCCTAAGCAATTAGGAGAAGGTTATGCATAGGACATGGATTGGAGACTTTAAGAGTAAGTAGAAGATAATGTAGAAACAATAATGTGACAATAATCTCAATCTTGGTATTCTACTAATGATAGAGGGTGTCCAATGAACATTGTCTTGATCTCTTGAGAATTGTGATAGACAGAAAATGGAATGATCAAGACTTCCACCATGTTTATTGATTATTGTTGTAATGTAATTGTTTGAACTTTGACTTATTGTCATTTCGGGCCTCCAAAAGGTCTATTCGATCCTTTGGAAATTGGCCTTAGTTTGAGACGAAGAGAACGATCTTTACTAATGGATGTAACATTGGTCAAATTATCTTCTAAAGAAATGGTTTAAACTTTAGTTTCATCAACAACTTTATTGAATTCATTTATATGGAAAATAAGTTGAACTTGCTTCTTATTATTGATGTTATTTTTTGTTTTATTAAGATACGCTTTAATGTCTTATAGTGATGCAAATGCATATTTCAGAATTTTGACTCTTATTTTCTTGTTCTTTGAAGTTTATAATTTTTGTGAAAAAATTTGAAATAAACAACAAAAAATTTATGAACAATCCTCTAGTATTTTTATTGAATCACATAAACCAATCACATGCAAGACATTTTAGATACCTTGAGGCTATTGAGATTCATTTTATGTTCATTTGGTGGATACATTCCAAAATAATTTTTGATTACTTCGACATAGAGTTTGCTCTATCTTTTTGGTCATCTAGCACTGATATTCTTGTGATTGGTGCCATGGTTACTGCAAGACTAGTTTTAATGGTACCCTACATTGATAAACTTGACATTAACTATAAAACAAGCGAGAGGGTCCCATTAGTGATAACAATGACACCCTTGTGACTTTCATCAGCACCCCTTTTATTTATTGTCAATTATGATTTTTTTAAGGGAAACCTTATGGGATCCCTCCATCTTCCCTAGAATATCAAGGTAAAGGGTAGTTCAACCACTAGAAACAATAAATATTGGTAACTCGACGAGATTCAACCAGAATTGAACCACAACAAAATTAGAACGAAAGGATTCACATTGAACTCCACCTTGAAATAATGTGTTCGAACCAATTCAGCTAACCCATTGGGATTCACTTAAATATTATTAATTTTTAATGTATGTAATGCATTTCATTTTATTCCCATTGATACTATTTATTTGACTTATGCGATTCCAAAATGTCAAAATAGTAGACTTGTGATTGTTCAAGGAATTCACACAATTCCCAAGTATGCTAAATGGTAACATTGATTCTTTTATAACAAAGACAATTTTACATGATTATGCCACAAGTTACCTTGTAGTATAACAATGACAACTGTGATGGTTCATGAAGTTCCTAGTAGTACCTATCATAATCTTGGGTGGTTTTCAAAGGGAACTTCCAATCCATTTGCATTTTAAATTTATCTCTTGGTAACGATGAAATTCCTATTGCAACCACAATTGTTGGGAAATATAACAACATACCCAATACCTTTTTGTTTTGTTAGTGCTCACCTGAATGTGACTTGAACTATTTTCAAATGGGGTTGTGAATATGCACACACGCACACAGTTACCACACACACACACACAATGGGGAAACCCAAAGGGTGCTTCCCCACATTCTTGGATGCCATCCCTAGTAAAATCGTTGGTGTAGACTAGTGTGTGTCACCCAAGGCGATTGAAATTGGGATCCTACTAGCATAGAGTTGGTTGAGCTAACCGTTTGGGATATGTGTGTGAGTGTGTGTAGGCATGTACAATGACAATTAAGTTCCAAAAATAATTTTTTTTCTACATGTTTTAGGAACTACAAAAATATACACGTTTGTCTGAAGTTAGAACTTTGTTGACCTTGGCATTTGACCTTTACAATTTTCTTTTGTAAGTTATCAACAATTTAACATTGGATTCCTTTTATAATCACTCTTTCCATTATGCCAATTATTCTACCATTGTATTTTATGTACAACAAGATAATCCTTTCTTCACGCGTGCGTGCGCACACACACACACACACATGTGGGAGAGGGTTACTCACAACTCTTGTTGTGAGTAGCATTGGTAATTAGCCGCTATAATTTAAAAGAAAACACATATTTATATTCCTATTACCTTATGGATGAGTTGAAGTCCATTTGAGATTGTTGAAGACCACTACATAGAGTAAATTAACCATCCCATTGGTCATTGGAGCATAATTCAACCACTTGCATATTCACTATGCTAAGTTTTGTGCACCTATAGAGCAGTCTATATAGAGACATGGAAGGTGTTGTGGTTGGACAATGGTAGCATTCAAATAGAGGAGCTTGTAGTCATTTAAACTTAGAGAGATTTGGTTAGTAATTTCCTTCGCACTACAAAGATAACAATACAAAACAAAAACAAGCTTGGAAACCAAGAAGCATGGTCAATCCACACATGTGTGCCTTCCTGGTGATAGACAACAAAGAAACCAACTCAAAGGCCTTCTTACTATTGGAATTATCAATTGGTTTATTATGTGTAGATTACACCCAAGAATTGGACATATAACCAATCCCAAGAAGAGATTGTACGAACAAACACTTTTCTATAGAGGATCCTTGTTGGTGAAGCAAGTGGACTACAAGTCTCTCATTTATGGATCTTTTTTTGAGTGGTCCATGAACAATTAATGGATGATGTTTTCAACAAGCTTGACATGTTTCTTATTCGTTCGTAGGTGGATGGTAGTCATGCATTCAATGCTAATCAAAAGGATCTTCCAATTGGATAATTATCAATGGACATGTTCTAGGAGGATACGGAGATGGAGGTTGTCAGATACCCATTCACCAACATATCAACCCTAGATAAGAAAACATTGGGTTTGCAAGGAGTTGAATTTATCCACAGATGCCTCATACTTTTATAATTTAAAGGAACAAAATATCTAGTATCTGTATAGGTTTATGGACTAAGAGTCTTATAAAGCACACTTAAAAACATTTTGAGTGCATGTCTTGATACTTCTTTGGTTTTAAAAAGAAAAGCATTCAAGTATCCATCATAGAGACATCATGTTACTCTTAGACATGAAAAAATTTAGGGGTAAAAATGAGCCCATGGGCTAATTTTTGACCTTTTTTTTTCCCAACAAAAGATTTGCCAATTTCCATTTTTTCTAAATTGATTCGCCCAAATTCTATGGGATAATTTTTTTTACTCTAAATATCGCTGAAATTTTATAGAAACCATATAAACTCATAAATTTGAATATTTTTACGAAAATATTGCACAACAATTTATGGTTGGAAATTTAAGAATTTACAAGATTCGCAAATGTTTCTACACTTCAAGAAAATTATCGATCCTTGTAATTTTCCTTGCTCTTAGATCTCATAGTTGGTTTCAAGGTTGCTAGGAGTGGGAAGTGAGAGCGGGAGCGGGAAGCACAATTTTCAAAAGATTTCCGGACTAAGAGATTTTTTATATAATAGATATTTTAATATTTTTGATGCACATACATTAAGCAAACATATAGAATGTCGAGCTGCCGAAACCATGAAAAATTAGATCTAAGTATTGGATTAGTGATGACGATTAAATAATCAACCATTTAGTACACATATAACATCAATCATCTAGCATATATAAATTATAACATTATCATCAAATGATCAATCATTAGCTAAAACATTGACCTTCCAGTTTCAACATATAACATTTGCCATCAGCAAACTCTAACAGATAACATCAACCATGAAATGAAACAAAGCATTATATTCATTACCAAAGAGTTGTACGGTGCAATTAAAAATTTAAACTACAAAGGTAGGTTCAAATTTCAAAGTTCAAAGTTCAAATTGACCATCAAGATCATACCTAATATGTGCCCAAAATTGACCATCAAGAACAATGTCGTCCACCTCTTGAAATTCGTGTCTATCATATGCAAATGCAACCCTATCTTTCAAACCCTACCATGAATCACTTGAGGCCATACTAGCTAATGCCTCTTTAATCTTGAAAAGGTGCTTTAAGGTGAGGTAGTAGCTAGCAGATCTGGACTTTGTAAACTTAAGTAGCTTCAACCTATAGTGTTTGTGAAAAATGTGGTGGGCCATGCTATGATTGGTAATAGATTTTATCATTTTATTCCCTCTCTTGTACAATGCACCATTTCATTTATAAATAGGGTCCGTCATCTTAATGATATCATGCATTAAAAGGTTCAGGGTGTGAATCAAACACCCTCACCAAAATATGTTAGGGTACACATCCTTAATGATTGCTCCCATTTCCTTACAATTACCAACATTATCAATGGTGATTTGAATGACATTGTATGACCCAATCTCTTTAATGGTTTTAATTAAATATTATTCAGTATTAATACCAGTCTTGTAATGTAGTAGTCATGGGTTGAAAGGAAGGCCTCATCTCTAGTAGACACACCAAGATTATTTATCAATGGCCTACCTTTAACGAAGTAAGTCCAATCATCATATACAATGTGAATGGATACTCCATATTCATTCCAATCATTTGTAAAATGTCTTAGAGCATTATGTATTTTGGCTCTTTCCCTATCAAGTCCCATGGTTTTGGATTTGTCATACTAGGGGCTCATGTATCCTTTAGGGGTACCATAGGAGGTTTACGAAGAGCTTGTAGTTCCAACACCGCCCCCCTAAGCTCAGGTTGGATAAAAGAACAAATTACATAACATCCCCCCTTAATTTGTTATGAATTGAAAATGTTGATCAATCAGGGTACAATAATGTTTTCCAAAGAAAAATATGAACAACTGCTACATCAAACCGATTAAAACTTAGGTACAATAATACTCCTATAAGAAGTTTGAAAGCAATTTTGAAAACACTATCACCTTCAATCATCTAATCCATTAAATAAGTTTACAAATTGCTATCCAAAACAGTCCCAATCAATTAATCGACTAGACAACAAGACAATATATTACAGTAGTCTCTGTCCATGTCTATCCATCAATCAATCAATGATCATTAACAGTGAGCAAATCAACCTCAAAGCAACCCAACAGATAACTCAATCAAGCTCAACATCAACCGAAGAATTGAGTTGGGTTCACATAGCATCAATTCCTCTCTCCCTTAAACACATCTGAGGGAAAAATAACACCAAACAAATATATCAGTCAAAACTCAGTCAATTGATATTTCTGGTCAATCCTCAGTCAACCACTCCAATGGATCAACAAAAGGAAATAAGAGCAATGTACTATTGTATAGTCAAATAAATACATATGTTAGAAGTCCTCAAACATTGATTCAAATAATTCCATGACTATTCATCAATCCAACCATAATCAATCTTGGTAGTTGGTACGGGTTCATGATTTTGTATTTCATGTCTCTTCTATTGGAACATTTAAAAACCCATTCCATACTTAGGATATATTTGATTAGTCATCTAGATTAATTTTCCTAAGTGATGACTATGTAGTTGGCCTAGATTTTGTCTTTTATGACTCCATATGCCATCTTGAGTCACTAGGGAGAATTTGGATAGATTCTAGATAAGATTCTGATTGATTCTATTCTATTCCTGGATTAGAAAGGCACCTTCCTGCTTTAGACAACTTTATCTTGCTTTTTTTGCATTCTAGTGGATAAGGTAAAGCTAGTTTGACTAGGGAACTACCTCTACTTGGCCAATTCGACCTCCACCCCTTTCTTCTCTCCAAACGTCATAATCACATTCCATTTTCATCACACATTAGCTTCCATACCATATTTATCTAATTTGTGAGCCTTTAGACTGGTTTGGAAAGTGTTTTTGCCACCTAAAGGTTTTTTATGCTTTTAGTAAGCCTTCCTTTTTTATGCTTTACAACTTGCCTTCAAGGCATTCTATTTTCTCTCCCGAGATGTATTATACATTGTATTCGTATTATTGAATGATACAAAGATTATATTTATAAGAATTGAGTCCTCTCTCTTATGTTTTCGTTTCAATATTTATTCTTATTCTTGCATATCTTTGAATAAATTCTTGTGAGGACTTCTTTGCTTCAATATCCTTGGCTATTAGAATTCTTTCATGGTATTGAGCCTATTTAGAATTATCACATGGTATTAGATCTTGGGAGCTCTTGATTAAATTAGTCTTCCAGTATAAGTTTTCGAGAGTTTGTTTTGCAGGTACTGAAGATCAAATGGAAAAAATCTATTGTTGAAGAAGAACTTAGGTCTTTCCATCTCTCACCATTGTTCTCCTCTTACACTTCAGATATTGAGGATCCTTTGCCAGTCTATGGTATCCAAGAAGGTGATCTATAGTTATTTGGAAGTCAATATACAATTGAGGTTGTTGGTTGCGCCTTCACTTTCTCTGTCCATGCTCCTGGCAGTTCCTACATGATTGCCAGCATGGTTTTCAAGAAGTTGGAGACACCTCTCAGTTCTCTCATATGTCTTTTGATTCGAATCATCAGCCAGTTGTTACAGCTCATACATACCCAGAACCTCTCCTTGAGTTTCTTTTTGGTGTGTTATTGGATGCTATAGAGGCCGAATTACAGTTTGGAGTGGATGGATTCGCTCTTACTATCATGCTTCTAATCCATTGCATGATTATTGGCACCTACTCTCAAAGTTACACAGAAGATGGAGGACATCATAAAGACTCATTTGGACATGATCTCAGGAATCTCAAGTCTAGTGAGCACATTCCACTTCTTCCCAAGAAGAAGATTCCTCTAGACATTTGACCAAGTTCTCATCTGCTTAGAGTTTGGAGAGCCTTATTATGGTGTATTCCATGATTTTGAGGAGAGGTATATCCCAGCTTGCTCAGTAGTCGAGACTCAATACTAGTAATGTGCTTCTCAAAACTAGAAGAAATAACATTATTAGTATCCAACAAAACATGAGAAGGTGTACAAACATCAACATCATCTTTCTTACAAACAACTGGGCTATAGGCAAGGACATCAAATATAGAAGAAGTAAATGGTGAGTATGGAAGCTCAACATTAGTAGTCTTCTTCACATCATTTTGCAATCAATTGACTTCTAATTCAAGGTTTTGTTTGCAATCATTAGAGAAAATTTGAGGTCTAAAATGAGCCTCCTAAGGAAAATAATAAAATAATATTTATGAATTTTGGAGGAAAAGAGAACAAAACTACATTTTTTCTTTGTATTGTCAACATATCTCCCCGGCGTTTTACTCAAATTTCGAGCGGGAGCACTCGTTGGATGGGGAATTAAATTCTGCATCCAACGAGTACCCACACTGCATACTTTCGAGGTACCCCAACCCACGAAAAAGTGATAAATACATCAAACAAATGTGTTACTTTGAATTCCACATCTAATGAGTGCTCCCACTCGAAATTTGAGCAAAATGACAAGGAGATATGTTGAAAATACGAATTAAAAAAAAGTTTTTTAATGTCAAATATGCCATGTCAACCATTATGGTTGACTCTTTTCTTGAAATTCTATTGGTTCTTGAATGAAATGGCTCTTTTTCTTATGAGGTGGCTCGTTTTCTTATGAGGCCCATTTTAGACCCTAAATTTGCTCTAATGCCTACAATCCTTGAATTATTTCATTTTTCTCAATCAGCTATGACAACAAGGAACCATAATCTTGTTTCAAAATATGGTATTCAACAAATAATTGTTGTCTTCTTGAAGAGGGGAAACTTCTCGCGAAGCTCATCAATAGAGGCTTGTAGGTGGGAACCTCATTTTCTAGCTGGGTATTAGTGTCTTCCAATCTACTAATTTTTGTCTTCAAGGCATGCATTTCTGTATGAGAGAGGGGTTTAAATTCATACTCCAAGTCTTCAACTATATCTGACTTATCTCCAAATTCATCCATATAGTTCTGGAATATGGTTTCCAAAGTGTTTTCCAAGCCATAAATATTCCTGGATTTCTCATCAATCCTCCATAAAACAACAATCTAAAAAATAGTAGATTCATCCTCCCACTGGGTATGAGCTATCTCCAATTGATTCTTGAGTCTTCCAATTCAATCTGCAATAAAGCAATGATAATTTGCAAGGGAACGACCTCCTGCCGAAGTCAATCATGGGATGCCTGTAAAGGAATAAATTTCTTGTCATGAATCTCTTGCATTTTTTGCAAATCCAATGCTTTGTCTTCATCAAGGAATACCATATTCAGATACATAATTAAAGTTTTCTTAATTTCCTGGTTAATGCTTTGGCTGGGTATTCTCCCCAGAGGGCTTAAAGCAACATAAATATACCAACCACAACAATTATCTATAGAAATAATGTAGCAAAATAGGTTGGCTCAAGGAATTCAATAATATAATTATGGTAGCATGGATATAAATATTTAATCTAGATAGTTGTCCACAACAAACTTTCAACCAAATTGAAGTAAATAATTGTGCTAGACCAACCAAAAGGTACCAAGAATGCTAAAGGATATCAATCCAAATACAAGGGGTTTGTAATAAAATGTGCTAGCATGATGGTTTTTTGTAAAGGCCCTTGGATCCCTAGGACTTAGAAATCAATCCAGGTATTCCAAGGAGTTTTTTCACTTGTTAATTATACTTTGTGTTTTAGCAGGGTATAATTTTTGAGATTTTCTTTTGCTCCTCCAAAGCTGGAATGCTCGTCTTGGTGGTTAGGACTTAGGAGGTTATTAAAGTTCATGTGTCAATGTATATTACCATGCTAGAAATTAATTTAGAGTCGTATGAACATGTGCTAGGCCCCCCTAGGATTTTGTTAAGTTTTGGAGAAATAAATTTTCCCGAAAAATCAAGCTATTTTTTAATAGTTTAATTGAGAAAATTAAAGATGTAATAAAAGTGTGGTTAGTGTTAGGACTCAGAAATGTCATATTTTCATCCACCTTTCCCTTCACTATTCCTTACATTTCATCGCCCTATTAAACCTTCATCATATCATTTGCATAAATACATTTGGGTTTCACATTATTATTTTCCACTTTATTCATTTTAGTATTAAGAGTGAATTTATGATTAAATATTAGAAAATATACATGTTTTCATATATATCTCAATTATGCGTGAGCTTTGTAATGTGTAGGAATATGTGAATGATTAAATCAAAGAGACTTCTCAAATATCTCTTACACCATTCCAAAGGAGATAATTATTCAAGCCTATTCTTAAGGAGAAGATCATGGAAGATTTGGTTGGCATATCTTATCTAGGATTCATGAGAGATATGTGGAGGATTTGAAGGCACCATATCTTGTAATAATAGGAAAGTGGTTGAGAGAATAATGGATCTGTAATTAATGCATTCTTATCTTTTTCTTAAGGACTCTCATGTATAAAGGAGAGTGCTCCTTCTCCATTCCATTAAGTTGGAATTAGGTTAGATTAAGCTTGTAAGAAGGGATGTAATGAAGTTGGATTGGATTGGATTTTGTACTTGTTAGATTAGTCTTTGATTTGAGATTCTTAATGTGATTTAAGCTTCCATTGTTATGCTTTCATGCTTGTCATTTCATTATTGATTTGTGGATGTGAGCTCACTTATGTCGTTGTTGTTAACTCTTCACATGTTGTATTTCTTTTACGCAATTTCAATGCTTTCTTAGTTAGTGTTTCCATGCTTTCCTAGATTAATTTGATTTTTAGCAAATTAGATTAAGTTAGATTAGATCTACTTCAGTCCTGCACAAAAAATGCACGTGCTTCGTCAGTTTACGTACCCCGGATTGACAAGTAAATAGTTGGGCAATTTACTGCAACGTAATTATTACGACATATAACTCACCCGACATTTTGGCGCCGTTGTCGGGGAAGCACAAAGGATTGAGGTATTAATTTTTTTTTTTTTTTGCAAGTGTGATTATTCATGCTCCTAACTCTGAGGTGACATATGGGTAAGGGCATGAAGGGTGTGTTTCAATTTCTGCAATTTAGAGTAAATTTCAATTTCTGCAAGTGTGTTTCAATTTCTGCAATTTAGTGTAAATTTTAATTTCTGCAAGTGTGTTTCAATTTCTGCAATTTAGTGTAAATTTCAATTTCTGCAAGCATGTTTTTGCAATTTCAATTTCTGCAACTGTGAAGAGGTTTTGATGTGTTTCAGCAAGAGTGTTTTGTTTTCAGCAAGAGTGATTTTCAGATTTTGATTTGGGTGCTGTAAGAATCCCTTTTACAATATGGTTTAATCATGAGTATTAGCTTGGAACAACTCACTCAGATCCTTGCAAAAGTCGGGATCTCCTCCTCTCACGAGGAAGAGATCTTGACAGCGGCCGAGAGTTTAATCACTCCTCCACCAACGAATGAGAATTCTTATGCATCAGAACAGGAAATCGAGAAAGATAATGAGGAGCTGCAACATGATCTAAGCGAGGCGAATTGCGCTTATGAAAGTCTCATCGAACAATGGTTTCAAGCACGCACTAGGTTAGATGCATTTAGTTTTTATTTTGTTAATTTAGTGTTTCAACAAATTTCGCATGTTTATACATATTTCCGATTATTATTATTTACAAACTTGAAAGAGAATATATTGTTGTTATTGTTACGTGCCTGGTTACATTGGATAGTTGACTACTCTTAACATAATTCTAAATTTTAATTAGCATAGAATAGGTAGATTTTTCAGTTTTTTTAATTTTTCAGTAAGTATGCTCTCCTCCGCGCTTAGTGCGATCTGAGGATCAGAAATAGGATGGCTATAACGATTTTCAGAAAGAATAAAGATGCTCTAAATTTTTTTTTTTTTTTTTAGACCTCCATTTGCTAACAAAAATAAATGGCCTGCAAAAACTACATGCTGAAACTGTAAAAATCATGCTGATACAGCTGTAGCTGAAACACCACCCAAACAGTGTCACGTCTATAAGCTTCTCATCGGTTGAAGTCACAGCAATGCCATATTTTTGCTTGTGTTCTGTCGATGCCTGGAACTAAGTCTGCAACAAAACATGAAACATTAATTCTGCAGCAAACAATTGAATAAAACTATGAGCGGAATAAAACAATAATTAAAATGTGTGAGAGAAAAGAATATGACAGGAAACTATGAATGAGAGCATAAAGGGATAAGGGATCAAAATTTTTCTAATCATTAGGTTGTCCAAAATAAATCTCGAAATCGGTATGGATTTGTTTGGAACTAGATCTTTGATTATTTGTCTTCAACTGAATCTTGAATCCTGAAGCTACTATTTTCTGATCGTCAAAACTCTTAGTCCAGCAGGGATGGCCAACTGGAAATTATGGGAAAATCTAATCTAGCATAAATTTTTTCTACTTCAAATGCCATGCACTATCATCCAACGTCTTTGCAGTCGATTTAATTTGTCTATCCTTATCTTTTCACGGTAATCTGCTCCTGGGATCTTTCCTTAGAAAATTTTAGTCGATTCGTCATAATATCAGAGCAATGAATGATGGACGTTGCCAAACCATTACAATCCTAAGCATCCTCCTGGTAGGCCGCATCTGCTAAAAATAGTTGCTGATAGTCCACCAAAAATCGGACGGGATGGAAATCAATTGTTTAATACGCATTATCCTTTATTAATAAACAACCAAGATAGGCATGATCTGTGTATGATTCACCCTTTTCATGGCGGTTTCAACTGGTCGCAATTCTTCACGTATCTGTTAAGATGGGTTGGGGACCGTCCATCTCATTTGACCAAAAATTTTCGGGCTGAATCACAACGACTTACCATTATAAGCTACACGTAATCCTCTCCGGATATGCTCCAATTCCATTCTTTTGTTGATCAATCTCTCCGGGATTTGGCAAATAGTATCAATTATATTATTCATTCAAAACAGAGAAGGATGCGATTTTCCTGCCGATAGTTGAAGGCTCCACCGTGACTTCTCTCCATTCCCAAAATAAGACTTGAGATTCAACAAAAGGAATGAGATGTCTTTCTGCGAAACTGTATCTAGATGCAATCTTCTTTCCAATTCATCTCTTAGTCGACCACCTTCTATGGATGTTGAAGAGATTGGCAGGAATAAGCTTGGGCATTTGCAGTATGAAACTCCCTCTTATTTTGAGATTGCAGAAATCCAACGTAGAAGATTGTGGAATTGTGATCGAATATATAGGGATAAGAAGACGCATGCTGCAGATTTTGAAATAACAGATATGCTCAAGTAGGTTACAACAAGATTGCAGGATCAAGTAAGGGCATAAGCGATATAAGAATTTATTTCCTTGATTCGGTGGTACCTCGCCCCTATTTGAAGGAGGTAAATGGATTCATTTCTTTCATTAGCAAAGCATACTGCCATCACCCCATTGCGTTTGATACGGTTTTTAAATTGACCGGATGGACCAACTTCAGGGCAGGGCTCGTCATCTGTTGCTTTATCGGACGAGGTAGGGTAAACATCGGGGGACCACCAGTGTATGAAGAAGACAGAGGGACACGGTGAAATAAATTGATTGCTTGGTTCGACCTTCCCCCTTACTGAACGTCGCCTTCGATCGACCTTCCTTCCAATATTGGCCCTACCTTATGTGAAAAAGATTGATGCCTTGGAGTTGACAATCGTGGACCTGCCCAGCATCAGGAGGGAGCCAAAAGATATAAAAATGGTTATGTAATATATTTCTTACAAAGAGAGCTTCTGAGAATTTCTGTATGTATGAATCTGTGAGAATGTCACTATAGGTAGAACGAACACAGTCAAAGAACTCCAGGTCGCTGTCCTCGACGTGGTTCTCAATGTACTGAACAATACAAAATTCTTTTGAAGGAGCCGAGTACCGAAACAATAGCTGCAACTAACCATTTTCAAGTGAATTCTAAGTTTACATGCACATAAAACAAGATTCAGGGTAAGATCAATGAGGATACATGCTGGATTCCTGCACTATTTGGGTACACCTATTTTTTGAGTTTTTGAAAGTGGCAATAACGAGGTAAAAGTCTTAATTCATGAAACTGAGGATCGTAACTGATGCATGGCCCAGCCTTTCCTTTCATACCATCCAGCTGCAGCAGGGATCTCGAATGCGTGTCCAAAAATAACATAAGTAAAGCGACGTAGGGGAATGAGATCTTGGTTTATGGAGCCTAAGATTAATAGATGCAGCGGCATAACATCACATTGGGTTATCATCATATTACGTTATTTTTTTTACTCAGTGTAAAACGATAATGTATGGCAGCTCTAAATAATAAAGAGTTGCGAGACACTCTTTGATTGCCAAACTGTCATTTTGAGGGTTATAGTGGAGCCCTACGTGGAGCTAAATCTGAAAGTTGCCAATGCCGCCCCATTCTATAAACCTATATGCTCACACGGAGAGAAATGGATTGGGTATTAACGAGTAAATATGGCTGGGTTATATGCATCCAACTTGGAAACAATCGAGGCCATTAGAGAAGGCTGCAAACGAAACCGTGGCAGCATTTATAAATTTTCTCAAAGGATCGAGGAGTATAATCTTCTGCTGATGATACGTAGAGTTGAAGACAATTCTGTCAGTGTTGGCAAGGTTGAGGCGTTAGTATCGAATTATGGTCTATTTCCCCGAAGGACGTCCATGAAATATCTCTCCAGTCGAGACAGGTCCACCACTTTGACATACCACCCAACATAAGTTCGAAGCCATACCCATGTACTGAGCTACCCGCTTTTATTGATTGGGACCGAAGATCTCTGGAATAGGCCAAGAAATTGTTCCCCAACGTGTATTTGTTGGTGGATGCTCCAGCAATGAGATCACGCACAGGTATGTCTTGTGCTCAGGAACTTTGACCGGAAGGATACAATGATTCTTACAGGTAAAAGCTTTCCATTGAAAACCTTCAAGCACAGGTTTGATTTTGCTTATCTATCCTCTTTAAAGTGTCTTTGAATTAACGGAAAACATTGAATGAAGAAGACAAGGACGATTTCATTAAAAGAAAAATAACTGTCTATAAGCTTGTAGTGTTTCGTGCATAACACTTCTATGGAACAGTTACTACAGAGCTGTAGTTCCAAGTACAAGCGTGGAGAGTCCAAAAGCTGTGGATGAAATCCCAATACCGCCGCTGTTCTGGAATAGAAGCAGTCACAAGTCCCTTCTACTCAGTTACTCAGGGGAATAATACATGCTGATACACATCGACCGATACACATGGAGAATTACACAGTGTGTTTCGACGCGATGATACAATCACACGATGAAAGTTTCAAGGAAGGAGCTCCGAATACTCAACAGCCAAAGGAACGCCACGTTGATATATGCATCCATTGGGATAAAAGGTGTACTCTTCCAAGTCTGCAGCAACACAAAACACCCATTAAATGAGGGAGACAGAGTTGAAAGAAGGAAGCACGCCTGATCTCAAAATATTTGTTGACTGATCCAATCTCCCACGATCTTGGCGATTACTCACATGCACAAAACTGACAGGCTTAAGGATGAGACAATTGCTAGGAGAATCAACAAACTGTTACTTATGCCCATGGGAAGATTTGATGAAGCTGAGACAAGCAGTGTTGTTGGAAGCTTTAAAGATATGTGATGCATGAAGATTTGCAGATCTATCAGTTCTTTGATTTTGAGTATTTTTTTTTGATATCTTGCATCATTTTTAAATTTCTTTTTGTGTGAAGAACAAAAACAATAAAAATCCTAAAACTATCAAAGAGGAAAAGAAGAAGAAATGCACGGTTTGCTATGATTTTCATGATTTCAATAGTTATTTTTACTGCTTCACTTTGCATGGTGCAATTTGACAATAACGGCCTATCTTTTTCTGTCAAAAATTCCCAGGAAAGAAGTCTATCGATAAACACACACCTTTTTGCTTGTTTTTAAATTTCTTTATGTGTTTTCCTTTGATGTGAGAAAAATAAAAACAATAAAAATTATAAAAACCATGATCAGAAATACAAAAATAAGAAAATAATTAAAAAAAAAAACATTGTAAAAATTAGAAATTGCAAATGGACATTCTATCATTCCCGAAAACAATACAAATGCATGGTTATTTATGCTTCACGCTAATTTGCTTTTCTCAAGTCACTTCAAACAGGAATCAACGAAGAAACTAGATTCGCCACGATCGACAGGTAAAAATGCATTTCATTTTATTTGAATTTGATTTTCTAAACACATATTTTTCCTGCATTCTATATTTTTCGATGCTCTCACACAAAATTTGCAGGAGGATTAGTACTCACATTTTTCAGGTTTCAGAGACAATCACATTTCACGCAAAAATGATTTTCGAGAAATTTTCAAAGACACATGCTTTGATTGAACAGCTGCGTATTGAACAGCTGCGCATTGAACAACTGCATGTTGAGCAGCTGCGCGTTGAACAGCTGCGTATTGAACAGCTCTGTATTGAACAGCTGCGCGTTGAACAGCTGCGCGTTGAACAGCTGCGTATT
This sequence comes from Larix kaempferi, assembly GCA_027924585.1. Taxonomy (NCBI): domain Eukaryota; kingdom Viridiplantae; phylum Streptophyta; class Pinopsida; order Pinales; family Pinaceae; genus Larix; species Larix kaempferi. The sequence continues at coordinate 14,637,732 of BSBM01000444.1, read as the reverse complement.
GAACAGCTGCGCATTGAACAGCTGCACATTGAACAGCTGCGTATTGAACAGCTGCGCGTTGAACAGCTGCGTATTGAACAACTGCGCATTGAACAGCTGCGCATTGAACAACTGCGTGTTGAGCAGCTGCGCGTTGAACAACTGCGTATTGAACAGCTGCGTATTGAACAGCTGTGCGTTGAACAACTGCATATTGAACAGCTGTGCGTTGAACAACTACGTATTGAACAACCATTTGAACAGCTGCACATTGAACAACCATTTGAGTATAGCTGCGCGTAGTGTAGCTGCGCGTTGAACAGCTGCACATTGTATAGCTGCGGATTGAACAGTTGTGTATTGAACAGCTGCGCAAGCGCAACGACAACAGGTAAGAATGTCTTTTATTTTTAATTTGCCGCATTAATACTTATTTCTGCATGTTATACTTTCGAAACTCTGACAGTTTTCATGCAAGATTGGTACTAAGTTTCTTTTCAGATTCACAGACGATCAATTTTAATGCTGCAGTGGAAAAAAAAAATAAAAAAAAATCAGAGAAAACATGATTTGTTGATAGCCTGAAGGAGCTGCTTCTCATCGCACATCTCATGACATTTGCAGTCACACAGAAACCAATTGCGTCATGATTTGTTTACCCACATTTCTCCTTCAAAGCACATTAGTCATCCCTGTTGGAGTCCAATATTCCATTACCTTATCTGTCATGACTTCACACATGCCTATTTTTCTGAATTGCATACAGTTTACCCCATTTTCAGTTCATCTTTTTCATCGCCAATAAAACCATTTCGCTCCCTCTCCATAATTACATTCCCTTGCCATAAGCATTGTTGCTACTGAGATCTTTCCTACAGTCCTACCAATCTTTTTGTAAAAACTCGCGTTGACTGATGTGGGATTCCTTAAGGCCTACCTTTCAACAAGTCTTGCCCCCCATCGACCTCAGCACCTCATCTGGGATATAGACTACAGTCCATTTTGAGTACCTAGAAGCTTGCATGCCTTAATGGCAAGTTCTCTCGCTGACGATCATGGGAGTACATCAATGTCCCTTGGTCATCAGATCTTGCAAGTGGCTCGACCTCAGCACATCCATTCGCACTTTGCAAGATGTACTCGGGTACCTTGGCACTCATTGACATCAATGGTGAGTTTCCTCGCACTGGTTAACGGCATTCATCAATGGTCGGTAATCCAGTGATTTCTCTTCATGCTCGACATCAACACATCCATTCGCATGATTAGAATTGTACCATCAGGTTTGTAGCGGCACCAGTTCAGATCTCTCCACTTCACATGCTCTGATTCAGCAGTGACCATCGCTGCAGTTCCAGCCGTTGCTGTTACAGCAATCGTCGTTACAGCAGTTGCTGTTCCAGTAGTTACATCAGTTCTAGCGGTTGTTGTTTTAGTAGGTCCAGGACTTGTTGTTACAGTAGTGCTGCTACAGTAGCAGTCACCTTTCACATGTTCCTACAATAGTGCCGTCTTTCACGTTACAGCAACGACGTCATTCACAGCTACATTTTTATGATCCTACCGCAGTGACACCTTCCATCTTCCAGCCGTCGCAGTCCCATATTCTTTCTGCCAGCCGTTACAGTAGTTGCAGCTATAGTGCTAGTCACGCTTTTCTGCTCCAGCAGCCGCAGCAACTACATTCCTATTGCATAGTTCATCTACATTTTGGGTGAGTGGAGGTATGTTGTTTTCTAAGCTTTGATCATGAAATTCCTTCTATGCTGACTTGAATATTTTGGAAAATTCCCTCACCACACTTCATTTCGTTTTCCCTTCCATGACCTACACTATGTTTCATGAGGGCATGCAATCGATTCAGTTGGGGAGGGGGAACTATTGTCATAATCACCACATTTTTCCTTTATCATCATTCCATTTTCATCCCATTTACCATTCCCAAAAATTTCTTTTCCAACAATCCCCTGATGCACTTTACTTCATGCATTGATATACATTGGCATGATTCATACCAAATTGAGAAATGGCTTTCTTATACTCAGTGAAGCTCTCTTATGCACATTGATAGCTTATGATTTCCAGTGAAGTGTGTGGTTACAATTATTATCATAACAGCAAGTGAAAAAAAAAAATAAAAAAAAAAAAATAAAAATGTTGTTAACACAAGAACCAACATTCTTATATTCATGGTTGTTACACAAGAACCAACCATAGGAAAATGCCGGCTGTTACTCATGAGCTGTTACTCATGTCTTCCACATATCTTGGAAACATTCATCATTAAAGAGACATCATCAATCAAATCCAAACCTTAGATGCCAAAGGTTCTTCAGAAGATCCATGCATGGTTGCATGAGGACATGCAACACCTTCAGTTGGGGAGGATGTTAGGACTCAGAAATGTCATATTTTCATCCACCTTTCCCTTCACTATTCCTTACATTTCATCGCCCTATTAAACCTTCATCATATCATTTGCATAAATACATTTGGGTTTCACATTATTATTTTCCACTTTATTCATTTTAGTATTAAGAGTGAATTTATGATTAAATATTAGAAAATATACATGTTTTCATATATATCTCAATTATGTGTGAGCTTTGTAATGTGTAGGAATATGTGAATGATTAAATCAAAGAGACTTCTCAAATATCTCTTACACCATTCCAAAGGAGATAATTATTCAAGCCTATTCTTAAGGAGAAGATCATGGAAGATTTGGTTGGCATATCTTATCTAGGATTCATGAGAGATATGTGGAGGATTTGAAGGCACCATATCTTGTAATAATAGGAAAGTGGTTGAGAGAATAATGGATCTGTAATTAATGCATTCTTATCTTTTTCTTAAGGACTCTCATGTATAAAGGAGAGTGCTCCTTCTCCATTCCATTAAGTTGGAATTAGGTTAGATTAAGCTTGTAAGAAGGGATGTAATGAAGTTGGATTGGATTGGATTTTGTACTTGTTAGATTAGTCTTTGATTTGAGATTCTTAATGTGATTTAAGCTTCCATTGTTATGCTTTCATGCTTGTCATTTCATTATTGATTTGTGGATGTGAGCTCACTTATGTCGTTGTTGTTAACTCTTCACATGTTGTATTTCTTTTACGCAATTTCAATGCTTTCTTAGTTAGTGTTTCCATGCTTTCCTAGATTAATTTGATTTTTAGCAAATTAGATTAAGTTAGATTAGATCTACTTCAGTCCTGCACAAACAATGCACGTGCTTCGTCAGTTTACGTACCCCGGATTGACAAGTAAATAGTTGGGCAATTTACTGCAACGTAATTATTACGACATATAACTCACCTGACAGTTAGGGGGTGAAATTTGTCAAGTGGATGCTCGTTTTCTAAGCCAGAGCACCCATTAAACCCATAAACTCACTTTCCTAAGTTTTCAAGTGAGTATTTATCTCCAAAAATAATATTTACTTGAAAAAGGCAAAAAAGACATTTAATTGGCCAAAAGACATAATAAAGGAGAAAAGACAAAATCTCATTGATTGAGGGGATCTATTTTTGAGTTGGCAGTTAACTGGCAATCAAATATTTGATTGACTGGTGATCTAATCAAGAATATTGGGATTAAATCCCATGCAAATCAATTGAATCTCAATCAAGGGGGGCACATTTTCTTAATTGGCAGCCTGGGCCATTGGTGGTTGAAAATACTAAGAAGAGGGTGTGCCTACCTCAAGAGAGGTGGCGCATCCCTCTAGATCTCAACTCTACTTGATTCCCTTTCAAAGAGGGATCAATCCCTCCCATTTAGGAATTCGCCCAAGGAAGCTCTAGTGGAGCTAATGCGCACTCATGGATGGGTTTTTCCTATAAAAGTATGCCCTCTCACTCCATTATGCTCTAGTTAGAGTTTGGGAGTAGAGGCTGTCATTTGTAATAGTGTTCTATATTTCTAGGTCAGAAATAAAGAGACTTTGGAGGTCATATCTATGTGATGCTTTATGTGTGTGGATGTAATGATCTTGTGGCATGAGGTAACATGTGTTTAAACCATTTGTGCATTTGCTTTGTCATGATCTAGCTTACTGAAGGATTGGTATTGATTTTGTAGGGAAGATTGCTAAGCTTGCTTGTTTAGTTAATCTTTTATTTGTTGTATGATTAGAGATCTAATATTTATATGTTTCAATTGTTTATGCTCATATTCTCTTGATTTCTAAGCTTATGCATTTCTAGATTTGATGGGTTGTGTGCAAGTGTGTCTTTAGCTGCAGGTTTCTAGTATTTGAAGAAGTGAAGAGCTTGCTTGCTCTTTCTTTCTTTCAAGACTTGCTTTGGAGGATCTAGCCCTTGGTGTCCCACAATCAAGATTTCAAGAGTCTTATTTTCTCAAGATCCATGCTGCTACTCTTCTCTTTGTCTCCATAAAATTCCTTTTCTTTGTCAGTTACTTTGTGTTTTAAATCCAAATTTGATTTAGATCTATATTTTAAAGTTGAATCACAAATAGATCTAGTTTCTTTTGCATAAAACAATAGAATCTAGTTAAGTTACTAAGTTTTATCAAATACAAGCTAGATCTATTTGCTAGTTTATTCAATAAAGCCGTTTTTATTATAAAATTTCAAGGCTTGAAGTATAAAGCTGCAGCAATCGTATCTGGTTGGCTCGTTAATAGTCAAATCCGACTCTCATATTGAATAATAAGTAAGAACAATATATTAGATGATGTTGATAAATTACAATAAGATCGCCTTTTATAGGGCTTGATCAACACAGTGAAGGGTTACGCCCTTTCACTAGTAACCTAACAATCTATTAATTTATAAATAATAATATTAAATAAATATTCACAACATTGCCTTCCCCTTAGGAAAGCTTTGTCCTCAAAGCTTAGATCATTGTTGTCGTCTTTTCATTCTCGTTTTGTGTTGAAACAATGTCATTAATTCCTTTATGTCTTTTTTAGAATTGGTATTAGGTATATGCTTGGTATTTACACAATAGTTTGTCATCTTTCTTTCATTTGTAACTTGAATTTGTACTCCATTATGTTTATTATTGTTATCCCATTTTCCTTGTACATGAATACAAGGAGTATTTTTGTGACTGACCATATCAAGCCTTGTTTTAGAAGTCATTTGTCCTACGATATTTAGGATGTCATCATGTAATGTTTTCATTTTATTATCCTTACGAGTTATCTCGAGAAGTGGTGTTTCATGAGGCTTCTCACACTCAAGTCACCTGATAGAGTGACATTTAGGTTTCTCCAGGGTGGTAGAAGAGTTAAGGTAGAAGATGAATCTACGATATCTGATCCCTTTGACTTGGATTCCCTTGCATATTGTAGGATCCATCTTTTGTCATTGTATGGATCGTCCTTATTATCAATGATACTGGCTTGAATTTCATTATGATCTTGGTTGAGTTCATCTTTATCAAAAATATTATTGATATTTTGGTCATCCCTACGATATTTACTCTCCTTGTCTTGTTTATTGTCTCGATCAATTTTGTTACTCTCATTTTTGTTAACATAGTGGTCCAACATATCTGAGTTACTGATATGGTTTGTATTAGACCTTAGTTTTTGTAACATTTCCATTATGGTATTCTGGTTCTGTGTCATGATGCTCAAGTTATGTGCCATGGTGCTTATGTTCTGTGTCATCGCACACATCTTGTTATCTAACTCTTTTTGTTTCTCATGCATGATGTCTACTTTGTCATCAAGTTTTCTTCCTAGTACTAGAACAACATCTTCTTTAATTCCTTTCTTAAGTGCCTTGTTATTTTTCATTTCTCCTCTGATTTTTTCTTGGTTGGCAACAAGGGCCTTGATGTCCTTTTCCAATTTCTCAAGTTTGTCTTTCAATTCCGCCATGGTCTTGGGCCTTGTATGCGGATGTGTGTACTTCGACACTATTTTGGCTTATGAGAGTGAAGTGATACTCCAGAGATTTGGGAGATTTGTGTAGGCTTGATTAATTAATAATAATAATTATTACTAAGTCAAGTGTTAGTAAAAAATAATAATACAATAACTATTATTATTTGAAAATAATAATATGATTATATATTATAAAGTTAGAATATAATAAAGTTAAATGTTATATTTATTAAACTTTATATATATATATATTTTTTGAATTTTGTTTTTTTTTGGTAGGGTTTCTATGTGGAGGACGCGATTGTGGATGAGTGCGAGTAGGGAAGCAATCCGGAGGTACAATGTCAGAGGAGATAGGGGTTGTAGGAGGACGTGGGAAGTGGTGATGGGTGGACGTGTGGACGGAGGGCGCAACAGGATGGTGGAGGGCGCTGTGGATGGTGGAGCCGTTGCACGGGGGTGAGTGCAGAGCATGGGGCAGGCAGGGGAAGGGCGGAGTAGGAGAGAGCGGGGGAAGGGTGCAAAGGGAAGAGCTGATCCAGGTGGATATTGGTGGCCACCCACCTTTCCAACTGGCTCAAAACAGTTTTATGGCAATTTTGGTATTGTATTATTTTTAGCAGTTTTTCGGGTCCTGAACTTCCGGGGCCATTTTGAGGCCCTAAACGACCTTTTTTGGCAATTTGGGGGGCCAAATGGTTTCCCCTGAAACACATTTGGCCCCAGTCGAAAGTTGTAAATCTCAGATAGACCTTTCCAACAGGCTACCGAGCGCCCCAAACGGAGATCGTATGCAAAAGTTACGACCCCAGGAAGTTGATGTACTAACTTACCCAAACGGGGCCCACATGACTTTTGGCGCTTCATCTCCTAGGGTTAGGTTTTTGGATGTCTAGGGTTTTTGACATTCCTGTTTATTGTAAAAGGCCTTGAGAGCCTCATTGTAACCATCTTCTTGCGAAATGAGTGCAGCCGTCACATCTCTTCTCAGAGATAAGCCGCTACCATTCCAGCAAGCTTGTTTTCCGTTGCATTTTACAGTTCTAGCTTATTTCCTTATTGAATAGAAAACCAGTTTTACTGTATCTCTGTTATTTTGTGTTAAGCATTTGATAATAATCTGTATTCATTTCATTCTTCTCATAAAATCCGGATCAGTGGTATCAGAGCGGTCTTCTCCTTGTCGTCTTAATGCATGTCCCCAATGAGGTCAGGGTACAAAGAATTGGGTCTCGAGCTTGTTTCTCTTGAGGACAAAAGCTCTCGCACGCCCAAGCGACCTCTCATGGCAGGAGAAAAGAAAGATGACGAGACAGGAGATCCTATCAAAATGTTGCTTGAGGAAGCCCTCACGCAGCAGAGAGATGATGGATAATTTCGCGCAAATCCTTCGACGACTACCAACAAGTGACGCATCTTCCTCGAGTGGAGGCGCCGCACCCTTCAAGGTAAAAATCAAATTTGATATCCCTATATTTGAAGGGCAGATAGACGCAGATGCTGTAGATAAGTGGTTGAATCTACTAGAAGGGTATTTTTCTATCCATAACTTTTCGAATAAAGAAAAGATTACTTTTGCGCTCCTCAAAGCCGTTCCCCATGTCAAAGATTGGTGGGAAACATTCTGCGAGCAAAAGAACACAGAAGAAGCCTCATTATTTTCAGTCACGGCCACCTGGGAATCCTTCAGGGATGCTATTAAGGAACAATACTACCCTGTTGGAAGTTATGACGATTTGTATACCAAATGGACCACACTGCGACAAGAAAGAGACCAAGCAGTGCCAGAGTTCACAAATATCTTCCATACCTTGCGCACCAAGCTGGGTATCAAAGATTCAGAGCGACATCTGGTGCTCAAGTATTGCAGTGGTTTGCATAGATACATCCAGACCGAAATGGAATTTCTGGACATCTCTTCCTTGGGGGCGGCCTACCGATATGCCGTTAAAATCGAGCAGAAGCTCAAACAAAGGACACGGCAATTTGGGCCTGGGAACCCTTCACAGCAAAAGACAGGAAAGGGCAGCCCCAACCCACAGAATAAAGGACAGAGCAAAGATGGACAGCATTAGGACAACCAGTCCAAGCCGCAAACAAAGAAGGACACCGAAAAAACAAAGAAAGATACCGGGAAGTGGTGCGACTTCCATAAGAGCCCTTGGCATAACACTGCTGATTGTCACTCAAAGCAATCGCTGGTGGCCGAAGTGAAAGCATCTGAATTAGATGCGGGTTCTGACTCTGAGTCTGAACCAGAAAGAGGAAGACGGATCATTGACGCGGAACCTAGTGCCACCGTTGCCACCACCAAGCTCCATCCTGATGAACCAGATGAGCCAGAAGAAGGAGAACGCCTCTTCCATTCATAGATGTGGGTAAAAGGCACCCCGCTGCATTTAATCGTTGATAGCGGTAGCCAGAAGAATCTCATCTCAGCAGAGGTCGTCAAGCGCTTGGCCCCACTGACAACGCCGCACCCACAACCCTACACCATTGGATGGCTCCGCAAAGGAAGCGATCTCCGCGTCAGCCAACAGTGCCGACTGCCATACGGCATCAAGCCCTTCAAGGACGAGGTATTGTGTGATGTTGCTCCTCTCGAAGTTTCAGATGTTCTTTTGGGCCAATCTTATTTATGGAAACATCATGCTGTATATGAGTCTAGGCCTCGTAGTGTTATTATTTCTTTGAACAGGAAATTGTACAGGATACTCGAGGCAGTCCCTCCTAGTGCTATTTCCTTGATCTCTGCCAAGAAATGCGGGAAGGTCATCTCTCAGACCGGTAAATTTGTCTTCTTTGTGATTCGCTCTCAGAGTGAAAGAAATATCGCAGCCACATCCCGGGCCTCCGCGACCGATCTATCCACACAACAGAAGCAAGTGGATAAGGTGGTGGAAGGATACTCAGATATCTTCTCCTCTCCGACCGGGGTACCTCTACACTGCCAGGTTAAGCATCCCATCGATCTGACCCTAGGCGCACCGCTACCCAATGGGCCGGTCTATCGCCGCTCTCTGTTGGAAAACGAGGAGATCAAGAGGCAGATCCAAGAATTGCTCCACAAGGGGCACATCCGTCCCAGTTCATCACCTTGTGGGAGCCCAATCGTGCTGGTGCAAAAGAAAGATGGGACCTGGCGACTCTGCATTGATTACCGGGCCCTGAATAAAATCACAGTCCGTAACCGGTACCCCGATTCCCCGAATCGACGAGCTCCTTGATCAGCTCACGGGGGCCAAATACTTCAGTAAGATTGATTTAAAGTCTGGCTACCACCAGGTCCCAATAGAACAGACCGATGTATGGAAGACTGCCTTCAAGTCAAAAGAAGGTCTTTTTGAATGGCTGGTCATGCCTTTTGGTTTGACAAATGCTCCAGCAACTTTTATGAGGATGATGGACGATATCCTACGACCTTTCACCAACAATTTTGTAGTGGTGTATCTAGATTACATCCTCATCTACAACAAGACTTGGGAGGAACACTTGCAGCATATTCAGCAGGTTTTGCACACCCTGCGGAAGCACAAACTATATGCAAACTTGGAAAAATGCTCCTTCGGCATGGACAGGGTCCATTACTTAGGCTACATCGTTGATCGACATGGTGTGCATGTGGATCCAGCTAAGATCCAGGTCATCCGTGACTGGCCAGCCCCAACCACACTCACTGAACTTCGGAGCTTCTTGGGCCTCGCCAATTTCTATCGTCGGTTCGTGCTGGGATTCTCTCATATCGCATGGGCCCTCAGCCAAGTGACCAGGGGTGGTGGTAAAGCAAAATTTGTGTGGGGCCTGTCCCAACAACAAGCCTTCGATGACTTGAAGAAGCATTTGTGCTCATCGCCGGTACTCTCATTACCGAACCTGCAACATCCCTTTGAGATCGAGACAGATGCTTCAGATTATGCGGTGGGTGCCGTTCTCACTCAACACGGCCACCCCATGGCATATCATAGTGAGACACTATCAAATGTTGTCCGCAAGTACCCTACCTATGACAAAGAAATGTACTCCATTGTACAAGCCTGCCGCCAGTGGAGACATTACATTCTTGGGAAGGAGACAGTCATCCACACTGATCACAAGCCATTACAGTTCATGCAGACCCAAGGAAAGTTGCAGAATGACCGCCATTAGAAGTGGTCAACATATTTACAGCAGTTCCACCTCAACATCAAATATAAAACAGGGAGTACCAACCGAGTTGCTGACTGCCTCAGTCGACCTCCAGTCGCGACACTTACCACGGTGCTAGAATCTTGTGGCCACGAGACCTCCGAATGGCCTCACCTCTATGAGACATACCCTGACTTCTCCGCCACCTATCAAATGTTGGGCACCAACTCAGTGGTTGCTAATTTCCATCTTCAGGATGGGTTGTTGTGTCATCTGGGCCATCTCTGCGTTCCATCAAGCGAGCGTGCGAAGCTGATTTGGGAAGCTCACTATAGTCGGGTGGCAGGACACTTTGGCATTGAAAAGACAGTGGCAGTGTTGCAGAAAGATTTCTTCTGGCTGAAACTTCGACAAGATGTCGGCAAGTATATCAGGTCCTGCACCGCTTGCGCTATTTCCAAACCGACCACTAACAAACAGGGCCTATACACCCCTCTGCCTACTCCTGATAGGCCGTGGGAATCCATCTCAATGGACTACATGTCGGGCCTCCCGTCCACCAAGAGGGGAAACGACTGTGTTTTCGTGGTTGTTGATCGCTTTTCCAAGATGGCAATTCTAGCCGCTTGCAAGAAGAACATCACAGCAGAAGCCACTGCTAAGCTCTTCTTTGAATGTGTATGGGTACATTTTGGGATCCCACAGACCATTATCTCAGATTGTGACAGTCAGTTCCTCAGCTCATTCTGGTCAATCCTCTGTTCACTGCTGGATACCAAGCTCACCAAATCCACTGCCTTCCACCCCCAGACCGATGGACAAACGGAGGTCGTCAACCGGATGATCGTACATATCCTGCACATGTACAATTCAACACACCCCCGCACATGGGATGAGAGTCTCCCCTATGTCCAACATAGCTACAACCGAGCCTTACATAGCTCAACTGGCCACAACCCCTTTTAGGTGGGGTTGGGATTCCAACCATTGGGCCCCATGGATGTTGCACTTCCCCTTGCGACCACCTCGGCCGACTCGTCCCCAGAAGCTGACAAAGCCTCCCGGTTCATTGAACGGATCCAACATATCCACCAACAGGTTCAGGATATTCTACAGAAGTCTAATGCCAAGTACAAGCAGCGCCATGATCAACATCGGGTGCCACATAAGTTTCAGGTGGGCGACAAAGTTTGGTTGCATTTGCAGAAAGAATGCCTTACAGGGACCCATCGAAAGCTTCGCCCACTCCGTTATGGGCCATACACCATCACCGAGGCGGTGGGTGACAATGCTTTTGAGCTCAACATTCCCCCCTTCCTGGGTCTGCATCCAGTCTTCAACGTGGCTCTCCTTCGGCCATATTTCCCACCACTATTAGACACCTCAGAGATAGCAGAGAAGTTGACACCAATAGAGCTCAACCCTGACTGCCTACAACAAGCATCCAGTGATCATATTGCAGACACACAGATCAAGGGCACTCGACATCAAAGGATCCAGCTTTATCGAGTTGTCAAAGCAGGGCAGCTCCTGCACCAAGGCAAGTGGCTCACCCGAGGCCAAATTCAGCAGAAATTTCCTCATCTGATGGGGGAACTCAACGCAATGGAGACCATTGCTTCCTAAGGAGGGAGGATTGATCCAGGTGGATATTGGTGGCCACCCACCTTTCCAACTGGCTCAAAACAGTTTTATGGCAATTTTGGTATTGTCTACCGAGCGCCCCAAACGGAGATCGTATGCAAAAGTTACGACCCCCGGGAAGTTGATGTACTAACTTACCCAAACGGGGCCCACATGACTTTTGGTGCTTCATCTCCTAGGGTTAGGTTTTTGGATGTCTAGGGTTTTTGACATTCCTGTTTATTGTAAAAGGCCTTGAGAGCCTCATTGTAACCATCTTCTTGCGAAATGAGCGCAGCCGTCACATCTCTTCTCAGAGATAAGCCGCCACCATTCCAGCAAGCTTGTTTTCCGCTGCATTTTACAGTTCTAGCTTATTTCCTTATTGAATAGAAAACCAGTTTTACTGTATCTCTGTTATTTTATGTTAAGCATTTGATAATAATCTGTATTCATTTCGTTCTGCTCATAAAATCCGGATCAAGAGCGCGGGGTGGCTGGCGGGGGAGGGAAGGATGAGGGGAGGCATTGGAGTTGGAGTGGGGAGTGAGCAGGGTAAGGGAAATGGTGGAGCGTAGGTGTGGAGGAGGCACGCATGGAAGGGGTTGTGAGCACTGGTGGGGGAAGGGTCTGCTGGACGTGGCCAACAAAGGGAGAAGGAGGCTGAGGTAGTGGATGGGAAAAGGGGCAGCGATGGGGGTGGAGTGTGGAGGATGGACTGAGTTTTGGTAGGCTGTGAGGGCATGGGGTTGGGGTATAGCGCAGGTGGTTGGGTGCAGGCGAGAGGATGAGGTGGGTGGGGATTGCAGGACGTAGAGGGAGAATTGGAAGGGACGAAGGGTGTGAAAGATGGTACGTGAGGTGTGGTTGGGGCAGAGGGTGTGAAAGATGGAAGCATGGAGGATGTAGCAGGAGGGTGCTGTGAGGGATAGGGAGAGGAGTGTAGCAGGGAAATGGAGCGAGTGATGTAGCGGAATGGAGGAATGAGCCGAGTCTGAGCTCACCTGATGGAGGAGCGAGTCCGCTCTGAGTGTGAGCCGAATCCGAGCTCATATGGAGGAGCGTTCCGCTCTGATACCAAATGTAGCAACCGTATCCGGTTGGCTCGTTAATAGTCGAATCTGACTCTCATATTGAATAATAAGTAAGAATAATATATTATATGATGTTGATAAATTACAATAAGATCGCCTTTTATAGGGCTTGATCAACATAGTGAAGGGTTATGCCCTTCCACTAGTAACCTAATAATTTATTAATTTATAAATAATAATATTAAATAAATATTCACAGCAAAAGCTGGCATTCATGATTTAAAAGGTTTATCTTGCAAGTTTAAGTGCATTTTATTGGCATCCCTAAAGGAAATACAAGATCCCAAGGAAAATTGCTTTCCTTCATTACTTTTGTCAATTTATCATAGATTAACTTGGTAGATTTTTTGTAGAATTTTTTGTGGTGACCCAAACACTCTTCTGGAGTGTTTTTGGGCACTTTAAGGTACTAATAGCTTGTTGTTTTTCAGCATTTCATGAGCAGGTAGGAGGAAACTCTAGCCGATTTTCGAGATATTGGACCATTCGGAGCACTCCGGACTCATCCCCCTTCATTCGACTGCTTTTTCTATAAATTTTGTAAGTTGTCTGCTACTTCACTTATAAAGGACTAGCGATGTCATGTCCCAAAATTTTGCATTGGGTCACAATGGCCTAAGCCCCTTGGCCATACTCTTGATAGTTTGTCAAATTGATGCTAAGGGTCAAATAATTGACAAGAATGATGTCCATGTTAGTAAGAATGTGAAATTAGATCCAAATGGACAAGGTGGATCACATTAAGAGAAATTCCCAATTCAAAGTTTGTAATATACCCATCCAGATGAACTGTCATGGAGGAAAATTACTAGTTCCCTAGGTTGGGGGTGGAAAAATTAAAAGTTGGAATAAGGGAGCTACAATACCCAAAGTGACATTAGACTTGCAAATTGACATTAAATGGGTCAAACAAATAATAAAAAAATTAAAATAAGGTGGCATTGGATCATGAGGGCACATAAGAGGTTGTGGGACCCACATGTGGCAAGATTCCCCACTACACTTGGCATGATTCTCTCACCAATTCGAGTTCAAGGTGAAGGGTAAAATACTTGGGGGAGTTGAAGAGGTATTATTCATGGAATGAATCATGTAAGGTCGAATTGGAGTCGAGGAGTAACTCCCATGGAAGAAGAATAAGCATCTTAGAAGGATTGTGACACTTGGGCTAGATTCCCTAGCTTCTATGGCAACAATGATGAAGATGCTATGACACTTATGACACAAATTAGACCTGAATGATGAAATCTGACATATATGACATGTCGGGGCTAAAAATAGCCTCCAAGAAGGCGCACAAGGGAGTTTGGGCAGCCAAAGAGACACCCATTCAAATTGAGGGAAGATAGAGACTAGGAATTGTTGGACAAGTGGCACACATTGGAATCTCTTCCCAACTTGAGTTGGCATGAGGATTTTGGAAGGAATTCGACCCATGGAGTAATTGAGAAGTTTATAAAAGACAACAATAAAGAAGGAGAGTAGCTTTGGATCATTTTTGATTCGCATCTTTGCAATTTGGAGAGCTTCTAGCTTGTCCATGCTAGTTGAGTGTTTACCCTACTTGCCTTAGTACTAATTTTGAGGGTGAAATATTCCCATCCTAATTGGAGCTACAATGGATTTATTTGTTGCAGGTTGAAGCTACAGGGCAGCTCGTGATTCTTTCTTCTTCAACTTGTTCCCATCTCTATCTCACATTTCTCTGCATATTTTGGCTCTTGGAGGAAGGGCGCCTTTGGTGAGATGCTGATATCTTTGTGAGAGTCCTGGATACACCATTTATTTGTATTATGATATATATACTATGTATTTAATGCTCAAAATACTATCAGGTCTAAATACCAAGTAAAACTATCTAAAAATACCAAACAATGCATAAATGGTGCCATTTTCTCTAAATCTTGTTGTGAGAGCTTGAAGTTGCTTTATTTCGATTTGTATCAGTTCATATCTGTGATTTTTATGATTTATGGAGAGTAATTAATGTCCCAAAGAAGTTTCATATACATTACATAATCCTTTGGAACATAAATATCGAATTTCATAGCAAGTGGTGAAGTTTCCTATCATTTCTCCCTATGTGAAGACATGTCCACAAACCTATGATTTATGGGAGTTGAAGCAGCCTTTAGAAATTAATTAATGATGCATTTTGGTTCCCATTGAAGTAATTTAACTAATACATGTCTCTTTTCTGAAATTTGGGAGGGTCATACTTCATTTGGGAAGCCATTAGTGACCTCTACCTTTGGGGGTTTGAACCTCGAATTTACTAGTAAATTTTCTTATTTTCTCCTGAACTTAAATGAATGTTGCAGAAGTATTTTGAGAGTGTCCAGACACATATAAACCTAATTTTTATGTATTAATACCTTTCCAACACTCTCAGTTCCAATTCTAAATCCTTAGGAGTATTTTGGAGCCATCTACCCTTGAGGGTTTCAACATCGATTTTCCTAGTAATTCTGCCTTTAATTCTCTAATTGTAAATGCAAGTTTCTAAAGTATTTGGAAAGTGTCCAAGCATATAATAGGTGATTTAATGTGTCCAAATACATATCAATCCACTCCATACACCATTCGAAAATATTTGGGATCATTTGGGACAGTTTGGGGCTTTACTAGTCCAAGTTTCGAAAATTGACTAAATTGGGAAAATTTTCATTTTGAGGACATTACAATGGTATCAGAGCATGGTCCTTTCACCTGTGCATTAATAGAATACATTGAAGAATAACTTACAGCCATGTCTTACTATTATGATGACTCCTATGAGTACAATGCTTATGAGCAGTATGAAGATGATTGTGAGCAATATGAAGCAGAATGTGAATGGTTTGAGGGAGAGGTGCCATCATGCAACATTTCTTGCAATTTCATAAGGAATGAGGGTTATTCTTATGAACCCGAATTTGATGAATATGAGTGTGTCACACTACCAAAGGATAAATCTATGAATGAATTACAAAGATTGAGAGAAACATGTAAAACTTTACCCCAACAATATCAAGCATATCTTGATGTGTATAAGAGAGATACACAAAAGGCCATTCCTTTTGAATACTTTGCTGATTGGGTGTTTGAAAATAGGCCCAAAAATGAAGATGTGGAGTTAGTAAAGAAAGGTTTATGCCATTCTTGTAAAATACCTTGGAGAGAAAATTGATATGTGTGTGAGTGAAAAGAGCAGTGAAATATCTGAAGCTTTAGGGAATGCATGTATTTCCTACTTGAAGAGAGTTTTTGGGTTTTCTTCAAAAAGAGATTCCAAATATGAAGAGACATCACATGAGCATGAAGAAGACTCTATTGAAGATCATTTCGAGACACATTCTACCTTGGAAATGACTCAAAGAGCATCTACTGATGGATGCTTGAACTATGAAGGAGTACCTACTGATGGGTGCTCACACCTCTATGTTGGTGACATAGAGATAACTTTTGAAAGTGTTGCTGCAAGCCAAACTTCCATTAAGCATGAAAATGAATACCTTGTAGCAGTTGAAGAAGAAACAAAATCAACTTCTCCATCACCACTTGAGCTTTATGAAGTTTGTCCAAGTAAGAAGGAAGAAGATCAGGAGGTTCATTTGCAAGAGTCTCTTTTTCTTGAAGTGTCATTAAATATGAATGAAAAGAAGATCCAAGAGACCCTTAGAATGATCCATGACACTCAAGCATTAGTGTCAAATTCTTGTTGGAAATTTTCTTCATTGAATGATCCATCCTTCCTTGAAGACATGGAGAAGATTCAAAGAGCAATGTGCAACATCAAAGGTAATTTCATGTTTTTGCTTTTTGATAGAAACAATTTGGTTGAGTTTAATGAATTGTTACATGATGCATACTTGAAGAATAATGAGGATATTCATAAACTCAAAATTCAAAATGAGCAACTTCTTGAAAGGTTTCAATATACTTGTTCTTCGTCCTATGTTTCAAATTGTCATATGGTAGATTGCATGGAGGATTCTCATGACATGGTAGATCATGAGAAACATGAAAATTTGCATGTGCTTGATGTGTTTGAAGATGAGCTTGATGAAATCCAAGCACTTGATGTGGTGGAAGAGGAACTTGAGTTTCCTCTTGGAAATGGTTACACATTTTTTGAAGAAGTTGATTCCACTACCTTGGAACCAACCTATGAGGAAAGTTTTGCACTTTTGAGAGAGGTGCATGATCCTACCCTTATGGAGCATTCACACAAGGACACTTCTGCACTTTCTGATCATTTGAGTGAGTTGGTTCATTCTCCTACATCCTACACTTCCATATTTTGCAGCATTCGTCCTAATGAAGTATGGGTGAAAGGTTTATTTTTTACGATGCCACGTGAGGAGTATCATATTAGAGAGATTTTGAGGTATAAAAATGGCCTCCTAAGAAAAGTACTAAAAATTTAAGAGATATATTAAAATATTATGAGTTAGGGGTTTTATAGGGTAGGTATATATCACAAGTCACCTCCTACACTATTTTCTATGCACGATATAAATAACCATGGTTGAGTTACTTTTCAAAATTCACTAGAAATAAAATTAATAAAATAACACTACATTGATGTGACTAAGATTCATTGTAAATTCCAAAAAAATTATTGTCCTTTAGCATTTATTTGTTATGAACTTGCAAATAAAATTAAATAATAAAAAATATTTTTTAAGAGCTATTTTTTAATTTATGTTGAGTTTTTATATTTAGTACTTTTCTCATCAATTTA
The DNA here is from genome assembly GCA_027924585.1 of Larix kaempferi. NCBI lineage: Eukaryota > Viridiplantae > Streptophyta > Pinopsida > Pinales > Pinaceae > Larix > Larix kaempferi. The sequence goes on along the minus strand of BSBM01000444.1, from coordinate 14,620,320 downwards.
ACATAATGTGATTTAATTGAAAATTTATTTACATGTAAATGTTAATAATATTATTATAATCCACATTGCATTATTATTATTATTCTTTATTCATTAAATCTATAATCTATATTGGTAAATTAATATCAAAATCATAAAAAATTTGAGATATTTATTATTTTATTGTAAATGAATGTTATAGTTAAGTCTCTCATAGAAAATAATATAATACTTAATTTATTCTTAAAAATTGAGTAGTAAAAATATATAGTTTAATTTAATTTAATTTACTAGCATTCATGAATTTAATTTATATGCATAACTAACATACGTTTTTCATATTAATATCATTCATGAATTTAATTTATTTTAAAAGTACAAGGATATATATATATATATATATAGGGGAATCGACAACTAGAAATTGGGATGGTACTTGCATGACACGAGGTCCAGGGATCCAATCTCGCTACCACTATACCCCTAGGTGCCCCACAACCGCCTGCAAGCATGGGACACGGGTAAGCCCGAGTGCGATTTGAACTCGCGACCTCTGCTTACAACATGTGACTTCATATCAAGCGAATCGCCAATGAGCCACACCCATGCGGGCTATATATATGGAGTGAATATATAATTAAAAATTAAAAATATGAAAATGATAAAAATATTATTTTATGAAAAAATGTGAAAGGAATATATAATAATAATAATAATAAATTAGTTTGGAATTATGATATTAAATAGAATGGAGTGAATACATAGTTTAAAATTAAAAACATGAAAATGACAATATATTATTTTATAAAAAAATGTGAAAGGAAAAAAAACGTGAAATGACCTTCTCTATGAATTATGAGTACTTTACTGGAAAATGACAATAATATTATTTTATGAGAACGTGTGAAAGGAAAAGAAGTGAAAATACATTCATTATGAGTACTTTATTTGAAAATGACAATAATATTATTTTATGAAAAAAATGTTAAAGGACTTTCATTATGAGTACTTTACTTTATGACTTAAAAGTACTTATACCGCTACCTTGGTTAACTATGGGTTTTCATCCACCATAGAAAATTTGACAAATAAACATTCTTAACTCATGCAATGCCACCTCAACCATGGGGGATGATGTCATCTACTATAATGTGATTGGTTGATTTTTATAGTACATTTTCTTTGTTTTGAGACCCATTTTTGACCTCAAAATTTCTCTAATTCAGAAACTCTTATCTCTCATTTATATGATGAAATTATCAGATCCATTTCTGATTTACATTTGCAGCAACATCCCTTGTTACCTTATGATGAAACACATCTACATGGATGCACTTATCATGTTCACTTGAGTTGCGTGAAGACTTATGATTTTCCTTGTTCCTTGCTTAGTTCAATTGATATTGGAGGAGCTTCATCCACTACTTGGGTGAAGAGATATATGATTGGAGTAAATTCTTATTGGAAGCAACATTCCTTGTTATTTCTTGATGTTACACATGTTCATGGATGCATAAATTCTACTTATGTGAGCCCTTTGAAAGCTCATTGTTTTCTTTGCTCCCTACTTGGTTCAGATTTTAATGGAGATTATTCATTCACTTCTTGGATGAAAGGACACAGGGATGATTATTTTGATGCATCCTACATATTTTTGTAGCAGCATTATAGGACATGGGATCCTCACCTATGTCATTGGAGCATATTTGATTGGTCACTTGATGCTTGTATGCACTTGGAAAATGGTGCTCTACTTGCTTGGAGTTATAAGCACTTTCATGATTCTTTGATGAGACACCTCCTTGATGTACATTTATATTATGTTGTTCTGTACTTTGATGATATATATTTTGTACTCATGATTTTTGGAAGAATGCTTACAAGAAAATGGGATCCAGAAATTCTTTTTCCTGATGGTATGGGTTGGAGAGCACTCCTAATTGTTGGAGTGCAATACAAGCAATGGGACCCTGGGATAATTTTTAGTCTCATTGGTTTCAATTTTTGGGGAAAACAAGTAGTATGGGAGATTGAATCCCCACTTAATAAAGTGTTTTTAATCAGAGTAGTGCAACAACAAGCATGGTGGTTCCTCTCTAAAATATTCATGAAATCTTGAAGACTCAAAGTTGGGCAACTCAGTCGCAACTTCAAGAATTATGCAGTGGTATCAGAAAGGGTTTCCAAAATATGAAAGAGGTAAAGAGTAATTGTGAAAACTTGGTTTTGATGGATTTAATTAACATTTTGGTGTTTGGTGGTGATGTTACAGGGGATATCAAAATGAAAAAAAAAACCCACATCTCCTTGCTTTTGGAAACACACAATTGTATTGCATGAGTGAATCTACTCAAGGTTTTAGAAGAGAAGTTTTGGGAAACAAATTTTTGGAAAGAAACTAGGTTATTCCACATACAAGTGTTGAAATTGCTTGAGCACAAGCAATATTGGGAGGGGAGGATTTGTCATGTCCCAAAATTTTTCATTGGGTCACAATGGTTTAAGCCCCTTGGCCATACTCATGATAGTTTGTCAAATTGATGCTAAGAGTCAAATAATTGACAAGAATGATGTCCAAGTTAGTAATAATGTGAAATTAAATCCAAATGGACAAGGTGGATCACATTAAGAGAAATTCCCAATTCAAAGTTTGTAATATACCCATCTAGATGAACTGTCATGGAGAAAAATTACTAGTTCCCTAGGTTGTGGGTGGAAGCATTAAAAGTTGGAATAAGGGAGCTACAAGACCCAAAGTGACCTTAGACTTACAAATTGACATTAAATGGGTCAAAATAATAATAATAAAAATAAAATAAGGTGGCATTGGATCATGAGGGCACATAAGAGGTTGTGGGACCCACATGTGGCAAGATTCCCCACTACACTTGGCATGATTCTCTCACCAATTCGAGTTCAAGGTGAAGGGTATCATACTTGGGGGAGTTGAAGAGGTATTATTCATGGAATGAATCATGTAAGTTCAAGTTGGAGTGGAGGAGTAACTCCCATGGAAGAGGAAGAAAAATCTTAGAAGGATTGTGACACTTGGGCTAGATTCCCTAGCTTCTATGCCAACAATGATGAAGATGCTATGACACTTATGACACAAATCAGACTTGAATGCTGGCATATGACATATATTACATGTCAAGGATAAAAATAGCCTCCAATAAGGCACACAAGGGAGTTTGGGCAGCCAAAGAGACACCCATTCAAATTGAGGGAAGATGGAGACTAGGAATTGTTGGACAAGTGGCACACATTGGAATCTCTTCCCATCTTGAGTTGGAATGAGGATTTTGGAAGGAATTCGACCCATGGAGGACTTGATAAATTTATAAAAGAGAAGAACAAAGAAGGAGAGTAGCTTTGGATCATTTTTGATTCGCATCTTTGCAATTTGGAGAGATTCTAGCTTGTCCATGCTAGTGGAGTGTTTACTCTACTTGCCTTAGTACCAATTTCGAGGGTGAAAGATTCCCATCCTAATTGGAAATTGGAGAGGCAATTTAGACCTTTCATTTGGAGATACAATGGAGTTATTTGTTGCAGGTTGAAGCTACATGGAAGCTCGTGATTCTTTCTTCTTCAACTTGTTCCCATATCTATCTCACATTTCTCTGCATATTTTGGCTCTGGAGGAAGGGTGCCTTTGGTGAGATGATGATATCTTTGTGAGAGTCCTAGATACACCATTTATTTGTATTTTGATATATATACTCTGTATTTAATGCTTAGAATAATCTCAGGTCGAAATACCAAGTGAAACTATGCAAAAATACCAAACAATGCTAAATGGTGCCATTTTCCCTACATCTTGTTGTGAGAGCTTGAAGTTACTTTATTTCGATTTGTATCAGTTCATATCTGTGATTTATATGATGTATGGAGAGTAATTAATGTCCTAAAGAAGTTTCATATACATTACATAAGCCTTTGGAACATAAATCTCGAATCTCATAGCAAGTGGTGAAGTTTCCTATCATTTCCCCCTATGTGAAGACATGTCCACAAACCTTTGATTAATGGGAGTTGAAGCAGCCTTTAGAAACTGATTAATGATGCATTTGGGTTCCCATTGAATTCATTTAACTAATCCATGTCTCTGAAATTTTGAAGGGTCGTACTGCATTTGGGAAGCCATTAGTGACCCTTACCCTTGGGGGTTTGAACCTCGAATTTACTAGTAAATTTCCCTATTTTTTCCTGAAGTTAAATGAATGTTGCAGAAGTGTTTTGAGAGTGTACAAAAACATATAAGCCTCATTTTTATGTATCAATACCTTTCCAACACTCTCAGTCCCAATTCGAAATCCTTAGGAGTATTTTAGAGGCATCTACCCTTGGGGGTTTCAACATCGATTTTCCTAGTAATTCTGCCTTTCATTCTCTAATTGTAAATGCAAGTTGATGAATTATTTGGAAAGTGTCCAAGCATATAATAGATGCTTTAATGTGTCCAAATACATCTCAATCCACTCCATACATCATTCGAAAATATTTGGGATCATTTGGGACAATTTGGGGCTTTACTAGTCCAAGTTTCGAAAATTGACTAAATTGGGAAAAATTCATTTTGGGGACATTAAAGTGGTACCAGAGCATGGTCCTTGCACCTGTGCATTAATATCATCCATCGAAGAATAACTTGCAGCCATGTTTTACTATTATGATGACTCGTATGAGTACAATGCTTATGAGTAGTATGAAGATGATTGTGAGCAATATGAAGTAGGATGTGAATGGTTTGAGGAAGAGGTGCCATCATGCAACACTTCTTGCAATTTCATAAGGAATGAGGGTTATTCTTATGAACCAGAATCTGATGAATATGAGTGTGTCACACTACCAAAGGATAAATCTATGAATGAATTACAAAGATTGAGAGCAACATGTAAAAATTTATCCCAACAATATCAGGCATATCTTGATGTGTATAAGAGAGATACAAAAAAGGCCATTCCTTTTATCTCACAAGATTAAACATCCTAGATAGCAAGTAATCCAAGCATATCAAATAATTCACTGAATTTCAAACCAAAGTTTTGGATGTGCTCCTAGATTTGGGCCCCTTGTTTTGGAAGGATGCACCCTCTGGATAGAAGGAAGAGGAAGACATTGAGTCAAGCAAGGTAGATTGAATTTTACTTGAGGGAAAATCAATAGCTGTGGTTGGGGATTGTTGGGACCTGAGTTTTTATTTTTGGAAGTTTTGGGTTTCAGTTGTGATAATGGGAAGGACAATGTGGTGCAAGATCAACTAGAAAAACCAAAGGAAGTGGCACCATGTAGCAACAAGGTTGTTGGATGCAAAGAAGGAAATGGGAAGAAGAGATTGACAACATGTAGGATCCTAGACAGTCGAGGAAGAGGTGGCACTAGGAGATCACCACCTAGTCAAGGAAGAAGAAGAAAACTAGGAGTCAATCAAGTCGAGTTGAGTGGAAAGACAATGGTGTTGGCCAAGTTTTGCATGCACATTCCCTTCACTTTGCAATTTATATAATGTAAATACTTGGGCATGAGGAGGAGAATGATCCTAGTAGAATGGTTGATCTATGTGACTAATTGTAATAGCTCACAATGTATTGGCTTATTCTGTGCAGTAATGAAATAAGATCCCCCTTTTAAAAAAATATTGTCATGCTTATATATGGTGATGATTTTGCACTTTATATCTATGTCATGGTAATTTGGTAATGTGCTCAATTATGTTTATACGTTGGTTTGTTGATTATTTCCAATAATGAAGAAAAAAAATAGAGAATAAGAGCAACAAATCAATGATGTAGACTTGATTCCACAAGAAGGTCCTCATCCATATTGTTGCTTGGATATCAAGATTAGTCACTAATTGGTTGAGTTACGGATGATGGAAGTGCTTCAGGAGGTTGAATGGAAGAGAGTTGGTTCCTTTGATTTATATTTGATCACTAGTGAGGGACCATGTTCCAAGTTTCCATTGGTAGACTTAATTGGTTGCATGACCAACAAACACATGAATACAACTTTCCATGTTAGAAAACTTCATGATTGGTTGCATTAAAATATTAACTATGTTTATTTTTTCCATAGGATATGTTCCCCCCCAAGTTGCACTTGGATGGATTTGCAGTTGATCCGCTAAGGATTGAACAAGTTACTTGTTCATTATCAGAGTTCAAAAGTCTAGCAGGCCTTCTTTTTTGGCGCATTTTTCTCTTCCACACGTGTTCATACCTCCATGAGGAGTCACAATAAAATGACGTAGCATGATGAATTTTTGTAAAAGGCTTGTCCTTCCTAGGACTTGGTCATCAGTCCAATTACTCTAGAGTGTTTTTCCCTTGTTAATCAAATATCGTTTTTCAACAACTTATAATTTTTGAGTTTTTCACTCAATCCTCCAAAATTGGAGTAATTGTCTTGGTGGTTAGGCTTTAGGAGGATATTAAATCCTAGTTTCAATGCATATTACCATGTTAGTCATTAATTTTTGAGTCTTGTGAACATATGCTAAGTCACCCCTAGGATTTATTAAATTTTTTGTTAAATAAAAATTTCCCCAAAGAAACGAGATATTATAATTGTAAAATTTCACTAAGTCATAAAAGTGGTACTAGGAGGCATAATTTTCCACGGGGGTGCTCGTTTTCGAACTCAGATCACCCACTTTACCCTTGCACCCACTTTGAGAGTGAAATTAGTAATTTTTAATCACTTAATTTCATTTTCTCTCGAAAAGTGAATAAAAAAATCAAATAAATGGGAAAAATCAGCATCCCATCAATCAAGGAAACTTGTTTGGGACATGTTTTCTGTTTGACACAGTGGTGGTAGTTTTTTGGTAAGTCAAGGGAAAGTTGAAAGGGAGCCAATCCTATTGATTGAATATTGGATCGAAATCTCATTGAGAGAGGGCACAGATATCAAGGATGGGGGCACACTTTTTGAAGAGATGTGGCATCCATATGAAGAGGGCGCATCTCTTGAGTTAGAGGTGGCACCAATCAGCTCCAAATCCCCTTAATCAAACCCCAATTCACTCCTTGGTTAGCTCACCTTCTTTAAACACTTGTCATTCACCCTCTTGGGACAAATGTGCCCCCCTCTTCTTATTTAAACAAGGCAAAGATCCCTCATTCTCTATGGTTAGAGGACTGAAAGGTTACTTAAGCTATGATCTTGTAATTTGTTACCATCTTGTGGAATAAAAGGCTTTGGAGGAAAATCTATGGTGTAGTGCATCGGTTTGTGCATGGATGATCATTGTTGTTTTATGAGGTAAACCTATATCAGTTTCATGTTGCTTTCCTTTCTTGTTAAAACCAACCTTTGTAGGATTATTGCTAATAAGTAGGAGAGAATAAGCAAGTTTGTTTACTTTATTATTTTATTTATCTATGCATAGAGATCTAGGATTTGTATGTTTTATTTGTTTATATGCATACTATTATGATCTTTGGTGTAGGTTATACTGGATGTGACATTTTGGTTGTAGTGTTGTTTAAGCTATGCATTGGATCTCACTTGAAGGAGTGGTTGATCTAGGTTGACTCTTCCATCTCTTCAGGATCTTTTGGAAGAACATAGTCCCTCTACTCTCCCCCATCAAACTCCATGGCCCACAAGTTCCCAAGCTTTCAATTTCTTTCTATCTCTCTCTCCTTCACTAAAGTTTAAATCTTTCTTTGGTTACTCTTGCATGCTTAAGCTAGTTAGTCTCTTTCAAGAAGATCAAAAGCTAATTCGTTAAAGTATCCATTCTTTTAAACACTAGTTCTAGGTGTTTAAAGTTTCATTGTAGTAGATCTAGCATCAGCGAAGTACTTTTGCTCATTTATATCCATTTTTCAAAGTACTTAGTTTTAGGATTTTTATTTTATGCTTTTAACGTTTGATTTGGCAGATTTACTGCCACTTTAGTGGATTTTTTTTCTTCCTTTTGACGAACATGTAGAGGGAAGTGCTGCTGAAAATTCGAAGATTCAAACCATCCGAGACCCCCACCTCTCTCCTACCATTCCCAAACTGCAATTTTCCTCCACAAATTTGTAAGTTTCTTGGTCCTAATTTATAAAGGATAAGAAATGTTCCCTCATTGTAAAAAATCATAATAAAGCAAGTGGGATACCCAACATCCACTCTCCATTCACCCTGGGGGGATCTATGTCGTTTTCGTGGTGTGAATTTTTCCTCTTTTTTACTTTTTCTTTGCTTTGATTTACTAACCGGTAGATTATTTTCAATTTCTTAAAGTGAGTTAATTGCAAAAAAAAAAATTTAACGTTTGTTGGTTCCAATTCAACGTTGGACCACAAACTCACTCAGAAATTTTTAATTTCTTAAAGTAGATTAATCACATTTTGCATCCATTTCATTAGATTAGTCCACCTATGTTATTTCATTTCGCAAAAGTAAATGAAGTTTTGTTATTTATCCCCGAGTATGCTCCTGTAGTCAGTGGCCAACAATCATAAACGAGGTACTTCGCGGTAGTTTAATAGGAAATACATTCGAAGTTTATCTTTAAAAAGTGAGAGGTTGCATTGAACATACCGCAGAGTCATAGGGATGCCTTAAGCAGATTATGTCTTTCCCTGTTGGACACTCGGTACTGTTGCTATGCACTCATTTTAAGAGGATAAATTATCAAGTGGGCCAAACCAAGAATCAAACCTGCCTTAATAAACTCATCTAATAATCTAAAACCACCATGAAGCACCACAAAACATTTCCCTTCAACAACAACTACTTAATTTACTTTCACACTAGTCTATTTTTGTTAATAATTCATTTAATGTATGTACAATCTGATTTGTTTATGAATATGACATGATGTGCTAATGAATCATATGCTGCTAGAATAAGATCTTTGTTGTTGCTCTTGTTTCAATATTTCAAACTCCTGGATTTTTATTTCCTCTTTAGTGTAATTATCCTTAGCTTCTCTTTATTAGGGACCACCCCTTTTGGATTTGCTGGAGTTGGCCTAGACTGAGGAGTATAGTGTTAAGTGACAGTAATTGGCTCATGAATTGACCCCAAGGATGCACCCAATGGCTTTAATATTTGTATCACGTTACCCAAGGTGCATATTAGGTGGCAACATTTTGGTGTCGTTGTCAGGGAGAAATCTTTTTATTCTCAGAATATGACTTGTTTTCTCCTTTTTGTTTTTACTTTGTTTGATGAATCCTTTAGAGTAGATCTTTAATTTTTTCATTTGGCGAATTTACTTTGTTTTCTCTTCCTGTTCGAAACTTGGCACTGTTGCTCCACACTCATTTCAAGAGGATAAATTCTCAAGTGGTCCAAACCAAGAATCAAACCCACTGTAATCAACTCATATAATAATCTAAAACTGTCAAGAAGCACTGCAAAACATTTCCCTTCAGCAACAATTACTTAATTTACTTTGGCACTGGTCTATTTTTGTTAATCATTCATTTCATGTATGTACAATCTTATTTGTTTATGAATATGACATGATATGCTAATGAATCATATGTTGCTATAATAAGATCTTTGTTGTTGTTCTTGTTTCAGTATTTCAAATTCCTAGATTTTTATTTCTGCTATAGCTTAATCAACCTTAGATTCTCTTTATTGGGGACCACCCCCCTTGGATTTACTATGAGTTGGCCTATACGAAGGAGTCAAGTGTTAAGTGATTGTACTTGAATTGTGACTTTCCCCCAAGGATGCACCCAGTGGTTTGAAGATTCTGCCACATTACCTGAGGTGCGTATTAGGCGACAATATGATCAATCACTTGTTTGCATGGTTGTATTGGTCTTCGATTTTGATTATCAATCATGGAATATTTGAACCCTTTCCAAAATAAATAAGGGCATTTGGATTCATACAAAAAAACAAAAACAAAAAAGTTCTTATTTTTCTGTTCAGTTGGGTTGTTAGAATTATTTTTGCTCATTTTCCCTTTGTTTCCATTAAATTTAAGTTTTTTTTTCAATTTCAGTTTGTTGTTTCATCAATTATTTCCATTTTGCGTTAGCTTTAATTCAGTTCCCTTTTTGAACATAATAATTCATTCTGCACATGTATGAGCAATTGTGGGCCTATAATGTCCCTATTTTCTTTCCTTTACTGCAAAGGTTTTGTTGTGTTAGTCAAATTTTCAAATCTAATATGTTAGCAATCAATTCATCTTTAAGATTGATGGTATAGGTTAAACTAGATAAGGCCACCTTCCTTTTTTGTGCGTCGCTTTGATTGGTGGTTGAGTTGGGCATAGGCATGGGAGTTGGAGTGAAAATATGGCAGGATAATTATTCATTCATGTCATGGTCTTGATTCATATTTTTTGTGTCAAGATTTAGTTAAGCCTTGTTGGTCAGTATCTCATCCAACTCTAGGGTCATGGTACCATCTTGTTACACTCCTTTATTTCCACTTCATGTTAGTTAAATGGATTGTATCATTTCCCTTCATCCAATAGAACTTTCCTCATCAAGTCAGACACATTATCTAAGGATTCATCTATGAGTAGAGCACCTTGATGATCATTAGCGTTATTGATGACTATCTCACATCCGACAAGACCGAGCATCATTGGGTCTTGATTGGGTGAGCTTTATCAGTGTTCAAATCCAACACATCTTTCACATAGATGGGTTGTGCTTGTACCTTGGATCCCATTAGCCTCATTGGTGGATTTCCTTGCACCTAGTAGGTATTTTCATCTTTGGTATTTCACTAGGTGGTTTCACCTAACATGTCAATTATAGATCTTTTTTCTAATGGGAGAATCATACAATTTAGGTGAGATACAGGTTGCGGTTGTAGATGCACATCTGTGGCCTTGTTCCTTGTTTTTAGTTAATCAATAAAGACACCACACATTAGACTCCATTGCATAATGGACATGCACTATTAATTTATAGACTTGATTTGTAGAAATAAGATTTCTATAGTTGTTGAGAGCACATTTTTAATGTTGCAAATTACAAAGATTCACTGGTTCTCAACATCCCATAAGGGTATTTTGTTCCCTTGAGTTGTTGTTAATCCCTAGGTTGTTTTAGGGTTAAAACTATTGCAGAGTTAAAATCTAGCATGATTTCATCCCGGGGGTTCAATTACAAGCATGTCAAAAGTTTCACATTAATCAAAGCTTGCTCAATAGTTAGTTTCAAGTTAGATTTATAGAACTTGTTATTTTTAGTAGTTATCCTATTTTCTAGGAGATAGAGTTATAGGTCCTGCATGTCCAGGTTAACCACATATTCTCGGTCCTTGTGAGCTTGAGATCTTAATGAGTCTCTTTGGACCAACATGCAAGGTGTTTCACAAACTACTATTTTTAACAATTATCATTAAGAGTTTTCATGTCAAATTAAATAGCATATCTAGGTTCTTTGCATGAAGACAAATCTAATGAGACTCTTTTTAATGACATGTAAGCAATTTCTATTTTTAGCAATGCTTACTTTTAAATGCATTATTTATAGTAAGTGTTTCCATAGTTGTTATCTTGACATTTTGAGACTTACTTTTTAGGAGGTGGAATTATTATTTTTGGCAGGTCCATTTTTAGGTGCAGGGGTAGTGCCATGCTTCCGATACACACAATGATGGATTTTTTGTTGAGTTATAGTTTGGATGGAGGATGTTTTGATAGATTTTAGGATGATCATCAATAGGTGGCAGTTGCCTCACATTTGGACACATGGTATCTAAATATAAATATACCACAGTGCTCCTAATGGTTTATTTATGATATCATATTTAAGAATCATCCAAGAGCAAATTGCTTTCCTAAGCTATATTTTATCCTTTTGGAGGTTTGAGTTCACCCATTTGGCATGTGCATGGATGTGAGATGTTATTCTAGGAAAATTCAAGGTAAATCCAAGATTTATCCACTTAACTCATCTTGCATTATCTTTTTGGGTATTGAAAATTATAAAAATAGATATTGCATGCATGGAAAGAGTTTGCATGCCTTAGTCTAATTTGACATTGGGAGATGTTGAGTTGTGCATGAGGGATTGACTATGAATTCAATCCCTTGCTTATCTCACACCTCTAGAGTACATGCACTGGAAGCCTCTTCCCCCATACTTCTATAAAGGAGTGTTGGATACCAATATTTTACAAATTGGATCCTTCTTGCAACTTTTATGTGCACTTCTTCCATCTTTCTTCCATACTTTCAAGCTTGACATCACTCCCATCATTGCTTGCCAAAGATTGAGAGAACAACCCCTAGTGTATTATATCTATGGATAATTTCTACCTCTATATTAATATATCAAATAGATTTGGCTATACACTTTCTTAGCTTTGAGTTTCATGGCTAGTTACTGAGGGCAATCATGAAGTAGGGTTTGTGTTGGCTTTCTTATGCATTTGTTTTGAATTTTGCTTCAACTCAAGGTGCATATTCTTTGTTATGCATATGTTTTGAATTGTTCTTTCACTCAAAGCGCATATTCTTTGTAGTGCTCCTCATGAAGGAGAAGGCACTAACTCAATCTATTCCTAATTTTTTAATGTAATTTGGCTTAGTTAGAGTCTATTGAATAAAATAGAGGTCTTTGCAGCATACATATATATTTCTATTGCATTATCTAGGAGTTAATACATTACGACAATCATGCATATAAACTTAGAAATTCCATCACAATAGCTATTCATTTAAATATTTTAAATATTGCATATAATTAGAAACTTACATTTGTAAAATTGACTAAGTGGAATACCTGAATCCGGAAGGGTGTAGTGGATTCTTCGGTCCCCGCAGCTCCTGTAGGTTTCCTTAGATCCTCTTGAAATTTTCCAACTTAGCCTCCTTAGTACTTAACAACCGATTGAATAATCCACCCTTCCGACCAACTCTAATCGTGCTGGCCCTAGGAAATCGACAAACTCCCGAGCCCTCGAGCCCACAAACCGATAATTCCAATAACAACTTTCCTTGTTTTGAATTCCGAATAAGAGTTTTCCCCTTCCTCTATGCAACATGAGTTTTCCTCTTCCTCCTTGAGTGTTTCCAGAATTTACCTTCCTCTCCTTTCAAAATTCCCCCCCAAAAACAAAATAAGATCCCAACTTCCAATCCCCCGACCACTCCCTCCTGTCTTACCTATATACCCTATCCCCTTCTCCTTCCTTCATCCTTACTCCACCGCTCTTGTCTCATCTCCCCCACTCCCAGAACATTTAATACCTCTTATCTATTTTAGTTTTTGAATCACATTAATCTATATATATATATATAGTATGTGAGTAGTTAAATGTTGTCATAGTTAATTAATTTGGTTTAATATATTGACTGTACAATATTTACTCTTCTCTCAAAGTGTTCACTTCGGGATCCATTTCGAGGAGATGGGTTGGATCACTTGTCCCAAATATTAATAATTAATTTCGATTGAATAAAATAATAGTTCCTTAGTGATTTATGTCGACCCTTTGGGTTGTGTAGCAGTGGTTTATATTTAATGGTTGGTTCAATTTACCCATTTATGTCTTAAATGATTTTAGGTTATAATATTAACTAATAAGTGTGACTGGACATGATGAGGATTCCAATGTCCTGGTTACTGACAAAATTATATTCGACAAGGATTTCTAGATTTGTTTTCAAATGCTCATATAAGAATAATATCATTATTCAATTTATACTTTACTTTCAGATTTGTTTTTAAACCCATTAATGTTCCACTATCCAAAGGACATGACATAATTAATCTGGATGTATTAATTTAACTATCATAATGAACTCTCGTATGATAATAATTTTACAACAATAATACTCATGATGTTATTAACAATAATAATTATTTAATCCAATTATTAATACTTATGCTAACAATAATAATAATAATAATAAATTAATGAATATTAATTAACACTAATTGTTTGTTTGCTTCCTAAGTATCTGATTATCAACCTATTACCTCTATACTTATAGACAAAGTACCCTTAAGGGTTTAACCAATCATAATTAATAATTAAACAATACAATTTTACTGTCGAATATGGAACAATGTTCATGCATATTTACGACAAATTTTGATATTAATTTCAATTGACAACACTTAATAAATCATTTATTACAATGCTCACATACTATCTTAAGGAATACTAAATGACTTGTTTAACACATATCTTAACTTCCATTATCAAGGTTTAATAAACTTACTACTTCACAACAACTTACACAATTATTTAACCTCGTCACGGGGGCTTCACTCAATAAACTGCTATCATAGCACGTTCGTTTGTGGCATATGAGACAATACCCCTAATTTCACTAAATATTGGAAAATACCTTTCAAAATCATTTTTTTAAGCTCCTCCCAATATGCCTTCCCAATTTAAAAAAACCCCTATTTTCACTAGATATTGTATGTATCAATTTTTTCATTAACATTTTTTTATATCCCTTTATATTTCTACCTATTATATTGATATGATACCCCTCTTATGACTCCACATGCATTCTACAATGCACCACGCTTCTTTCAACGTATATTGTGGATGCACATTACTTCACCCACAATGCAATTACTCAACCACATATCATTATGATTTGCAACATCTAATGGTCTAATGAAGAGATAGGAGATCACTTCTTGTATGTCACTAGAGCCAATGCACATAGTACAACATTTAGATTGCATGTTGTAGTTCCCCAATTGCTGACTAAGCCTATTGTGGGCTAGGTATCCAAGCCCCCAGGGCCTGTAATAAGCTCTAGGAGGCTGACTAGGCACGATTGGTTGGGTATTCAAGCCCCCAAGGCCTATCGAGGGCCTATAACAGGCCCTAGAGGCTTAGAGCCTCCTAAGGCTATTGCTAACAACTAGCTGAGTGTTATTCGTAACAATTGGCTATCAATGATCACTATCTCTCGACTATGATCAACTGGAAACCCACTTCACCACAAAACCCCCTTGCCTCAGGCATGCCTCAAGACGTGATTTCCCTGCATACTTGTAAGCCCGAGCCTTGCCTCAACCCGATTTATCATTCAGTCGTGATCCTGCCATCTCCATTTGGCGGATATTTGTTAGCCCGCCCATATAAAAAAGACCCCAAAGTATTTTTGTATTGTTACATTAAATAAAAAAACCCTTTTCCCCTTAATATATAAGCAATATAATTTTTAGGTTTTCATGAATATTTAATACCGCAATATGAATGAACGTGGTATTATATTTCCTTCTAGTGAAGCCCCCATGAACCTCGTAAGCAATTGTATAACGATACTAGTGTATATATGCAAAGTCTGCATGCTTGTCTAGAGTATGCACATATCACATATGTACTATAAGTAAGCATATCCTTCCTATGCGTATCTACTATTTAACAATAACAATGCAGATGTAATAATCATAGATACTTAACGTAATCAATTTGACATTTTGAGTTGTTTAATGGTTTAACAATCAATGTTTAATCATCATTATACATAGGTTCTCAGTAATCAATTAATCAATTATGTTCAGGGGAGGGGTACCTACTACCACTACATAGTGCGATAGAACTCCTAATTCCCAACAATACTAGCTAACACATCCTCCCATCATATCCTACTTCCGCATCCCCCCCTATACTTCCTCTGCTAGTAAGGATGTGGTGTCGGCTTCATCGACCTGGCCACATATAAAAATTGAGAGTGGTAGCATCGACTAAAACACAGACCTAACCTCTCCTAGCAGGCATCTGACCGTCGTCATCACACATCTAGGGGAGCCTAACTCAGCACAACCCTCCCACGACCTCAAGTATCATAAAACATAGGGTGGGAAATGCCTCCATCCCTCTCAACATACTGGGTCTCTACCCTGTCAAAATCATACTGTGTTGTTACTGGGATTATCAGTTTGTGTCATCTTATCATCATGTTGGTTGCTAAGATTTAATGTTCATTGTTTACTTATTCCTCATATCATATCAGATATTCGGCTACCACGTAGCCCTTGTGTCCTGCAGATTAGTATTTTGCAAACGTATAGCTATAACAAATATTTACATTCGATCATTAGCTGGTCCATATTATCAACATCATTTTATTTCATCACATAAAATCGTTAAATCGATCACATCATGGGTTGGTATCCACGTACCACATCATATATATCATATTTCATCAAGGATGACAATTTGAACATACACTGTCATTATGAAAGAAAGGAATCTCATGATAACTGCAACATAGTAACCGCATAAACATAATAACATCATGAGAATGGTAACATCATAACATCATAATCATAGTATCAACATAAGCATAGTAGCATCATATAATCAGGTCTAACATGCCGAAAATATAGTTTACTCAGTCTAGCTGAGTCCAACAGATAATAAGCAAATAAAGTGCAAGGTGTTTGACTGATAAACATGCCAAGTCAAAATATGGGGCGTTACATTCTTCTCCATTTTGCTTCAATTTCAATTAAAAAAACTACCCCATTCTATGCAACTCAATTTATAGTTTTTACCATTTTCTCAATTGCTTTTTGGGAACTTGAGGGTAGCTTAGCATGTTGATTTCTTCCAAGTTTACACAAATTACTATGCAGAAAGTACAACACAAAACCCTAGGGACACCCCCTTATGGTTGGAAAAGCACCAACCCAACAAAGAGAAAACTAGTGGCAGTAGGGCTAGATCAACTATAATTATCATTCAATTTGGTTTTTCTTCTTGGTGCAGATTTGCATGATAACATATGTAATTATGCATCATTGCTTCTTGTTTTAATAAAGATCACAAGTCTGATTTGGTAGTGTTCTTTGATATCTAGGGTTCATTTTTCGCTTCCAAATTACATAGGTGTTCCCCTCTATGGTTAGCAAGCACCAACTAGTGCTAAGACACTATAGTAGTTGAGAATGCACGTCCTCTTTTAAGTCTTCTAGTTTCAAGCAAGATTATTTTTGGAACCTGACAGTTTTGTCTATTAATAGTTCTCATCATTGCAATGAATGTGGTGGACAAACATTTAACTCTAAAACCTTGCTATCCACTATGCATTCTCATCTATCTAAATTTCAACCTAACATGATGACGCTACAAGGAAGAGGTGACGAGGTTGACAAATGGATATACATGCAAGAAGAGGAAAACATGTGGGGGACAATAGGTAGCAAGGTTGTTTTTTCCAAAACCCTGAAAAATATCGACGAATTTAGTGAAAAGTTTTTAAGAGATCACATGTCCTTTAAAAAACCTTTACATAATATATAGGCCCGCCATCAATTACATATATAATTGATCAATAGAACTTTGTTTTAATGTAATGTACCCGATCTGATTCAAAGGTACATTAACTCCAAAACTTACAAAAATTTAAACAACAAAGATAGCTTTGAAAAAACTAGTTAATTTGACTAAGAATCAAACGGAAAATTTCAAACCACTTTAGACTCTTCCAAAATCCTCCCCGGATATAGGTTAGGACCTGATAAGGCTTTGGGTCATATGGAAAACAAACCAATACCTTGACAATGGCACTTTTATGGGTGCTTCACGCCTGGGAATATTTCCTTGGAAAAACTAAGGCTATCAATGCACATTCCTCGAGGACTTACGTGGAAACCTAAGGCTTATGGTGCTCATTGAAGGTAATCATACCTGGGGTACAATAAAAGGATTATCCACCAACCCGCTACAACAAAATTACATAGGTTTAGAGTTGAATTGACAGATTTTGGAGGCAAATCTAGCAAGAGTGCTACTTAGGATTGATTGACTAGTTTATTTCCAGAAGACTCCAAACACCTCCAAAGGGTCACGAAATTCAGACTTAGGACTATGGAAGTGTTTATCAGGGTCTGATGGACCTGTAGAAGCTTAGAAAAAGACCAAAGAGGTCATAGAATGTATTTTATGACAACTACTGAAAAACTAGTCAATTTTCGAAGCACATAGAGCAAGCCTTGAAAGATGAAGATACAAACAACTTAGTGATCCTTCAGATTTCTCTCAGAACTGATACATGAACTCAAATACATATTATTGAATAGTAGAAATCTCTTTTATATTGATAAAGCAACAATTGAAAGTCTCTATGATCCAAACTTACAGACAATATTCAATTCTCAAGGATTCTTACAAATAAGAGCAAAGAACTTCAATGGAAATAAATAAGTGATAGAACCATAGGATCAGATCCATATACAGAAGAAGAACATTTTGGCTGCTCAATAATGGATCAAGAACATCTGATACATCTCACAGGGGCAAAATTACTCAGAAAGCTCACTTCTTGGTGTGAATCTCACCATGAATTACACTCAATCTAGCACTAGCCTCTACATCAACTCCGGAGGCTCGAATTTATTCACTATGATGGATAAATCATACCTGAAACACGTTCTCTAATGGTTGCACTAGAAATTTGATGAATACTGGAACAATATTGCTATGGGGCACATCTCCCAAAGCATGGCTAGGGGCACATCTCCCAAGCCTCTGAGAAGCTAGCTCTTAAGACAAACAACACGACTGGAAACAGACGTGAGATTGGTGATCTCCTCTCTTTTTATAATTTGATTGGCCATATGGATACATTGGGTGTGGTCTCCTTCCTTACTCATGCGCCCTCCTTGACTATTTTTAGCAACTGTGCCTTTGCTTGCTTTATCATTGCTTTGTTTCCTTTCTGCTTTGAGTAGCTTTTCCTGCTTTTGGCAACATCCTGCATTTCCTAGCTTTTCTATGCTTTTCCTATTCTTTTCCCTGCTTTTTTGCTTCTTTCTACTTTATGGACTTTCCTGCTTTTCCTACATGCTTTCTGCTTTTCTGAACTAACTGCTTTTGTGTTGCTTTCTATCTTTGTGGATTTTTCTGATTTTTCTTCCAATTTCCATTGTATATGACAACTCATAGGTCCACAAGACCACTTGTGCGCCCTCATTGGACACCTAGGTACATTACTCAACATAGAATTAAATAATAATAAAAATAAATACAAAAAAAATCATGGCACACTATCCTAAGTCTTAAAAATTCAATATTTTAACAATTAATGCCTCAAAACTTAACCCCCTTGTTAATTTTTTAAAGCTAGTATCTATGGGGTTGAAGATGAAACCGAATGATCATAGAACCTTAGTGAGGGGACATTACAGTCCTCCCTGCCCAAAATTGCTTGTCCTCAAGCAATTGTAATCTTGGATGCTACAACACTTGGTCATTCTCCCATGTGGCATTTTCACTAGGTAGGCCTTTCCACAAAACCAAATACTCCTTGATAATCCTATTCCACAGCTTCCTTTCTCTTGGCTGCAAAATCCTCTTAGGCACAAGAACCAATTGTTCTCCATCACCAAATGGAGGAATCTTCCTTGATACTGTCACCTCTAGTACAAATGATTGCACAAGATAGAAAAATGAGATGTATGGTGTACCTTTCTCCTTTCTAGAAGCTCCAACTCACAATCAACTTCTCTTATCCTCCTCACAATTTGCATAGACCATGGGACATTGAATTCAACTTTGCAGCCCTCTTTCCTTTCAAGGTAAATTGCTTGTATGGCTACAACTCTAAATGTGCCAAATTAATTACTTGGAAGTCTCGCTCGGTTTGGTTGTTGTTTTCATACATCTTTGGCTGATTTGGTACTATCTGCAACTTGTCCTTGATTGCCTCTAAGATGCCTTTATTTGTTTGAATTTGAGTTCTTTTTTCTTGCACTCTGCAACCTCCAAAAAATTGATCCAAAAGGTTAGGAACTCCATACCAATACCATGCTTTGAAAGGAGACTTTCCAATGGATATGTGGGAGGTAGTATGGAAGTTGAATTCTCCCAACTCAATTATGTTCTTTGGGATTGGCCAATCAAGAGTGGCCAAAATATTCTTCATGTGAACTTTGACATCATCTTTCCCAATCATATGACCAAGGTACATGATCTCAATCATTCCAAACTCACATTTGGACATCTTATCATACAAAGGTCGCTATGTTAGAAAGGTTAGTACAATATCCCAATGGTGCAAATACTCTTCCCAAATCTTGCCATAAATCAAAATGTCATCAAGAAAAACTAATACACACCCATAGAGTTGCTTACCAAAACCTTGTACATGCAAAATTGGTGTAAATGGTGCATTAGCCAACTTAATGGCTATGAATAAGGATCCATAATGGCCATAATGACATCATTTAGTGGCCTCCTACAGAACTTCTCCCTTCAAGCTAAAGGGGTGATGGCCAATGTGGAGATCAAACTCGGGGAAGTGCTTTTGCTCATACATTCCATTCCTTTCCCTTTCCAAGATGATTGTGGATGCAATTGGACTCACATGGAGCTTTGTGAATCCTAGATCAAGCAATTCTTGAATTTTCCTTTCACTTCCTCCTTTGAACCTCTTCATATGTTTACAAGGTTGAGGGATCTCTTGTGGAGCTTTTTCTCCCTTTTCAAGAGAGTGCTCAACCCGAAACGAATCATGGGAAGCCCCCATAAAGTCCTTCAAAAAATATGATTTTGGCACCCAAGAGATGACTTCATCCATGATTTCAAACCATTCCTCTTGGTACCGTCCCTTCAAGAGTCCATATACAACTTTTCCTTTGGAATGTTATGATACTAGATGACTTTCCCAATCAATTGAATCTTCCATTAGGGAGAGAAGTACATCTAGTGCTACATTCTTTTCTCCCTTCTTGCATTCATGATCAAAATTATAGTCTTGAGCTTCACTCATCAATATTTGTTTCTAGTCATTTGGTTCTTTTTGTGTCATGGAATGCATCCAACTGTTGTGATCAACCTTGACCACACATTGGCTCTCCACTGGGTGTTGACTAGACTTAGCCATTGCATGCATGATGGTTAGGATGTCTATGTCATAGATGCAATGATGTCTTCCATGTGGCTGCACGTTTCTTCTCTACCAAGCAATGGAATTCTTTGAATATGGGATCATGTTAGGTGGTGTACCCACCTTCAACTTGATCTTGTGCTTCACTCCTTTATCAGGTGGTCTGCCAGGTGGAAGGTATTCAAGAAACTTCCCACGCTTTTGTAGTGACTTCTCAATGTCTTCAAGATGATGTAAGTAGTTCATACTTGTGCCTTAAATGATGGTGAAGCATTCAATAGCCCCTAAGATGTCTCCATGTTGCACAACAATTCTCATGCCATGAGATAACACTTCATCTGCTATGTATTCCCCCCCCCCCATGGTATGAATGGATGTATAGGGAAGGCATCATATTGCAGCCATAAATGGCTTGGCTGCTGCTCACAAAACATAACAATATCAAATGCATCAATAGATCCATCACTAATGCATACGTAACTCTCACCAATGTGAGCAAGTCTTGTGCACCCTTGGGTCTCCATCTCGGTTATGTATCTACCCACCCAATCCATGGGTGAAATAGGCTTCTTTTCTTGCTGATCCAAGTGGGATTTTATCAGCCACCTTCATTAGAGCTAAGTCTTCTTCACTTGTAGGTAGCTCAGGGTCCTCTTGAAGTGGAACAAATGCTTGGCCAACATCTTCCAAGACAATTTGTTCCTCAACCTCCCGCAAGTTTGAATGTTCTTCATGTACAACCTTCTCTTGTGGTTATTTTCTCAAATTGGGGCTATCACCCACCATAGAAATTTGATTTACAGTGGTGTTGGAGGAAACATGTGACCCTCCCAACTCCATCTGAAGTTGCTCCAACTCCATGGCCTTGTCTTCAACAATCCTGGGAGAAAGATCTCTATCCATCAAGAGATGCAAGTAATCTGATTTCATTCTTATCATTTCTTCTTGTATGATGCAAAACTTAGTACGATATGTCCTTTCAACCAAACCTCTATGTCTCTCCTCCAACTAGGTCCTCCACATAAGATCTTCAACAAATTTTCATGCACCATCAATTCTTGACAATACCTACAACACCTTCTCTTCTGAGACTAAGATTTGGCTCTCAAAGTCATATAATGGCATCCTCTCAACATTATGTATGCAGCCACAAGTGGTTTCATCCATCTCATGAGAGTCATGCAAACTCCCATCTATCAATTTGGCTCTCTCACCGAAATCATCTTTGATACAAAAATTCCCAACATTGAAAATTTCCACCATGTTGTGATGAATATGGTTGTCTGTGGTTGTCATTGATGACAACATTAATGACAAAGGTGATGGGATTTGACACACCTAATGAGCCAAATGACCCATACTGTGGTCATTTGGAATTGGGACTAATACCCTAGACAAGGTTTATGCCAAGCAAGCGTGAGCTTGCGGGCATGTCTCTTGAGGTCACACAGGCATGTCAAAGAAGGCAAACAAGAAGTGTATTGCGGGCATCCTCATGAGAGGTTACGGATCTCCAAACACCACCTGCGAGCACATTTGAAGGAAAACATGAAGTGGTCGAGGGCATGTTGTGAACCCTCACTGCGGGGACCTTTTTGAAAGGTTAAACCAGCCCTTGCGGGCATTCAAATGGACAATGCGGGCATGCTAAATGAGCACATTTGCAGGCATAAGGAAGGAGCTGCAGGGATCTCAAGATGGGCAGGAAGTATGCCAAAAACCTCATGCGGGCAGTTGGAGTCGAAGTTGGTCATGTGGGCATGAAGACCAAGTTGATGTGGGAGAAAGATCCAAAAATATATTTATATATTTTTTGATAAGAAAATGTGGAAATAAAATAATTATTGAATGATGAATTTGCTCTGGACAAGTAGGCTTCAAATAATTAAGGAAATAAAATATATTATTTGGTGAATAAAAGTTTAAAACATGACATGTCAACCTCCCTATTTCTTGCACAAGAAAATGTATAAATAGGCGTGAAGTGTGTGAAGAGTATGTGTGTTGTTGGAAGAAATTTGCATGGTTCAGGGAGTGATCTCGGGGGACAATGATGGATAGTTCGGTGGTGTGAATAGGAGCAACATGAGGATAGTGTGATGACAACAACAATAGCAGAAATAAAATCTTTCTATTTATCTTTATTTCTGGGTTTGTTTGAGACAGTGAATTAATGAGTTAGCTTGATTTCTGGGCAGCTACTTGATGTGGACAAAATGCTGATAACATACTAATGATGGACAAAATGTTCTGTATCTTTTGATTGGGGCTACATGATGGTCTCCATGATAGAATGTTATGAAGATATGCTGAGACAGAGTTTGATAATGGATTGAATTGGGGCAACTGAAGACATGATACTCATGATGAATACGCTGGTTATGATCAGAATGACACGCTGATTTGTACATGAATTAGTGAACATACTGGACAAGACAACATAATGAAGGTAGTGAATATTTCGGTGCAACAGTGAAGATTTCAGTGTAGCAGTGAAGATTTCAGTGGAGCAATGAAGATTTTGGTGTTTGGTGAAGAAATTCGGATGGTTGAGTGAGACCAGATTTTGGACAGTATGGACAGTGTTGGTGAAGGACAGTATGATTGATGTAATATGTACACATAATTTACAAGCAGAGTCTTGTGTTGAATTGTACATGTAAATACAAGCAGGGTCTTCTATCCATTTTCTTGTAGGATCTAAGAAAAACTAGGCAGGCTCCTAGATAAAGAGTTGGTGCTCTTTTGTTTCAGTTGGTGCTGAATTGCCTCACGGTTGTAGCCGTTGAACCAAATACAAAAATATTACAATTATATCTTGTGTCTCTTGTGTTGATATATTCTATTTGATAAATGACATGTGATTGGTAGATAGTTCATTGATGAATATGATTTTGATGTGAATGTGAAATGATGATATAAGAGTTGGTGATTGAAGAAGTAAAATTTGATTAAGTGTAGGCTCACTGATTCACCCCTCCTCTCAGTGAGCCATTGTTTCTAACAATTGGTATCAGAGTGGGCCTTCTGCAGAAGCCTAACAAGCTTGAAGGAAATCAGTAGACACAAGTGAAGGAAAGTCATGGAGGGTTATTCGGAAGATGGAGTTCCATTACTCAATGAATCAAATTATGATTCTTGGATCATCAGAATGAAGCATCACATACTAGAAGAAGGGTATGACATCTGGAAATCAATTGAAGGGGGAGTAGCTAAGAATCCACTTGAAAGCAACGAAAAGGGACTAAGATTAATCTTGATGGCCTTGTCTCAATCAGAGAAGAAAAGACTAGATGTTGGAAAGTACACCTCAGCCAATGAACTCTGGAGCACACTTGAAGGTGAGCACAACAAGAAAATTCAAGACATTGACAAAGAAAAAGAAGTCAAGATATCTGATGATGAAGAATAAGAAAAGAAGGAGGCTCAAGAATCAAGCACTAGTGAAGGTAAGATCTTTTCTGTTGGCAATAATTCTGAAATCAATGATGATGAAGTTGCACTTGTAAATGATGAAGAAGATGAGTTATTGAAAATCAAAGAGGCATTTGCGAAAACTCTATTGGATAAGGATGTCAAATCCAATATAAGGCTTAAAAAGAAGATCATGGGAGCATTTGAAAAATACCAAGAGGAGACAATAGCTTTGTTCATAAGTTTGAAGCTCAAGAACAAAGACTTGCAAAGTAAGTTAGAAGATAAAAATCTTGAGTTCAAAAGGTTGAAGGATGAACTAGGAAATGAACAAGAAAAGACTGATGTGGATCCTTGAGAACTTGAAGAGACAAGATGGGTTAATCTTGATTTGAAGGTTCAGTTGGATGAGTACAAGAGAATTGAAGAAGTCTTGAAAAATCAGTTAGATGAAAAGGAGAAGGAAAATCAAAGGGTTGAAATGGAAGTGGTTGGACTCAAGAAGAGAAATGAAAAGTTTGATGCATATGGAAAATTCAATCACAACTCAGCCATCCTAGATGAAATTTTGGATTGTCAAAGGCCCTCATTTGACAAATCTGGCCTTGGGTACAAGAAAGAAGAAGAAAAATATGAAGATGACACTTGACCTCCCAAGACTTTTGAAGTTGGATCCACCTCTTCCAAAGAAGAAATCAAAGCTCCTCACACACCTGCACATGACAACAAAGTTTTTGGAAAGTCTAAAATGGTTGAAGAAGTCAGCACCGCACCTCAAAACAAATTCAAGACAACTCCAAAATGGAATCAAAGTCAAAGGTATGCAAATAAATTCAATGGGTATTGTTTCTCTTGCTCTAATTTTGGTTATAAGGCTATGGAATGTAGATCCTATGGAAGAAGTAGTGCTGGAATCCCTAATGGAAAAGTTAGGTGTTGATGTAATCATATTGGGCATATTGCTGCTAGCTGTCACACAATGAGGTGCTACTCGTGTAGTGGATTTGGTCACAAAGCCCAAGAATGCCCAAGTCAAAGGAGTCAACCTAACACATCATCAAGGAGATCCAGTTATTCGTGGAAAGGAAAGAGTGCAAAAAGAATTGAAGATTCAAGGATAATTAATCAAGATCACGAACACTCCAAGGTTTGGGTAAGGAAGAACATTTTGCTAGACTTAAATCAAGTTGATGATCAATGCAAAATTGAAGGTGGCTTCTATATGGCAGGCCAAGTTTGAGGTCTCTTAAAGACCATGGTGCACCATGAGTCCATGGAGTTGGAGGATGGACTTAATGGGTAATGATGGTTACTCCAAGCAACTAACAGGTCCTAGGATCAGATTACTATATATTAATAATTGGTATGAAGGATTATCTTTTATTTTTCCGTAGTCCAAATCAGACTTCAAATCAAGTACAGGAATGGTGCATTTATACATCTACAACAGTTTGGAATGAATTCTCAACAAAAGACACGATGATAAGATGACATGTGGCATCTTGAGCAAAAATGGGCCAGCTAATATTGATGAACAGCTAGATCAACAACAGTGGTTCTTAGGGGGAGCTTGAGGTGTTCAAAAAAGGGATTATTATGATTGCTACATTTGCTGGTTGATAGGGGGAGCAACCAGCCAAATGAAAAGTTATGTCGGACATGATCTTGACAAAATTGCATAACAACATTTTGGACAAGCTGCTTGATTGAGAAATGGAATTTCAGATAAGGAAAGTATGATGATACATGCTTACCTTTTATGAATTTACTAAGATCAAGCATCCAAGGAAGAATTCGTGGCTGAAGCAAATGAAGAAAAAAAAAACAAGTTTTCAAGAAGATCCGATGGCAAGAAGAATGAGTAATGGCATGAAAAATGTGTGAGTTTTATGGTGTATTCCTTGAGGCATCCAAGTCTTCAATAAGGAGGTTTGACCCTTGAAGTCAAGCACGAATTTCACAACTAGTTTATACAGTAGTACGTAGGAGACAAGGTGGATTCACTTGAAGGTACTGTGTTATGGGTCCGTGCTTGATCAACAGTGGTTGATGATGAAGACCGGCATTGTGCCTTTGATGATATAGATGCATGTCACACTATGATGCACATTCTATGATAATGATGCTGCATACCTTGTACAGAAGATGATGACTTGTATGTGTTGAAGATGATCAACATGATATTGAGAAGCTTGATGATAGAAGACCTTATGATGAGTATGTGGACAAATATCTTTTCATGAGCAGACTTGGAAATTGGCAGACTTCTTGGTTAACAATTGGTGACATTTTGGCTTGAAATTCATTACCTTTATACAATATCGACAGTCTTCCATAGTTCGATTTTGAACATGGTGCATGAAGTTTGAAAAATTGAGGCGTCAAGAGCTGTGATGATGCATGGATGTACATTCAAAAGTACATACAGTGGTGTGTGAACAATGGTGAAGATATATAACAATAAAAATTGAAGTGTAAGACTTGTTGCTTTTGTCAAAAGAATTGTTGAAGAAAATTCCTTTCAGCATGATTTGACAAGAATTTTGAAGTGGCACAATGTTAGGGGGAGCTTGTAATGATTGAACATCAAACTATTACAATCGCAGCAAATGAGATTCAAGAAGACACTTGTAAGAAGAACCCGATGATTACACATTTCTAGTACTTAGCTTGCTGTATCAATATTGGAGAGGATCAGATCGGTATTGATAAGGTTAATTTGGACAAGCTCAGGCTTGTTGCTGTTGGCTAAAGAATCATATCAACAAGCAAGGTCTAAGGGGGAGTATGTAAATTAATCTAAATATAAATTGATTAATGATCTTGTTGAAAACAGGAAAGCTACAGAAGTAGTAAAAAGATGGCAAAGAGAAGTCTATCTGAAAGCCAAAGCATATATGAAGATGGCAAGTGATGATCTAACATGGAAGATTTCAAAGTTATTTTTTGGGCATTGTGAAGCCTTAAATGGCTACTGGACCCTTTGTCATTAATGTCAAAGGGAAGAGAAAAGAAATGTTGGTTTCCATCAATGACAAAGGGGGAGATTGATGAATATGGTTGTCTGTGGTTGTCATTGATGACAACATTAATGAAAAAGGTGACGGGCTTTGACACACCTAGTGAGCCAAATGACCCATACTGTGGTAATTTGGAATTGGTCCTAATACCCTAGACAAGGTTTATGCCACGCAAGCGTGAGCTTGCGGACATGTCTCTTGAGGTCACATGGGCATGTCAAAGAAGGCAAACAAGACGTGTATTGCGGGCATCCTCATGAGAGGTTATGGATCTCCAAACACCACCTGTGAGCACATTTGAAGGAAAACATGAAGTGGTCGAGGGCATGTTGTAAACCCTCACTACAAGCACATTTTTGAAAGGTTAAACTAGCCCTTGCGAGCATTCAAATGGACAGTGCGGGCATGCTAAATGAGCACATTTGCAGGCATAAGGAAGGAGCTGCGGAGATCTCAAGATGGGAAGGAAGTATGCCAAAAGCCTCATGCAGGCAGTTGGAGTCGAAGTTGGTCACGTGGGCATGAAGACCACGCTGATGTGGGAGAAAGATCCAAAAATATATTTATATATGTTTTGATAAGAAAATGTGGAAATAAAATAATTATTGAATGATGAATTTGCTCTGGACAAGTCGGCTTCAAATAATTAAGGAAATAAAATATATTATTTGGTGAATAAAAGTTTAAAACACGACATGTCGGCCTCACTATTTCTTGGACAAGAAAATGTATAAATAGGCGCGAAGTGTGTGAAGAGTATGTGTGTTGCTGGAAGAAATTCGCATGGTTCAGGGAGTGATCTCGGGGGACAATGATGGACTGTTCGGTGGTGTGAACATGAGCAACATGAGGACAGTGTGATGACAACAACATGAGCAGAAATAAAATCTTTCTATTTATCTTTATTTCTGGGTTTGTCTGAGACAGTGAATTAATGTTAGCTTGATTTCTGGGCAGCTACTTGATGTGGACAAAATGCTGATAACATACCAGTGATGGAAAAAATGTTTTGTATCTTTTGATTGGGGCTACATGATGATCTCTAGGACAAAATGTTATGAAGATATGCTGAGACAAGGTTTGATAATGGATTGAATTGGGGTAGCTGAAGACATGATACTCATGATGAATATGTTGGTTATGATCATAATGATATGCTGATTTGTACATGAATTAGTGAACATGCTGAACAAGACAACATAATGTAGGTAGTGAATCTTTCGGTGCAACGGTGAAGATTTCAATGCAACAGTGAAGATTTTAGTGACTAGTGAAGAAATTCAGATGGTTGAGTGAGCCCAGGTTTTGGACAGTATGGACAGTGCTGGTGAAGGACAATATGATTGATGTAATATGTACACATAATTTACAAGCAGAGTCTTGTGTTGAATTGTACAAGTAAATACAAGCAAGGTCTTGTATCTATTTTCTTAGTAGGATCTAAGAAAAACTAGGTAGGGTCCTAGATAAAGAGTTGGTGCTGAATTGCCTCACGGTTGTAGCCGTTGAGCCAAATACAAAAAGATTACAATTATATTTTGTGTCTCTTGTGTTGATATATTCTCTTTGATAAATGATATGTGATTGGTAGATAGTTCATTGATGAATATGATTTTGATGTGAATGTGAAATGATGACATAAGAGTTGGTGATTGAAGAAGTAAAATTTGATTAAGTGTAGGTTCACTGATTCACCCCCCCCCTCTCAGTGAGCCATTGTGTCTAACATGCTGCCCTTTTCATCGGGAGTGGCTAATATCTCAGTATGATACGAAGAAATTTGATTTCTGCAAAAATAAGAATTATAGTCATACCTTTGTGCCATATGAGTGGTTTCTAGGCCACCTCTCATGTGCTCTTATTCTGCAAAGCTAGATGTAGGTTTGGTTTCAAGTTTTTCAGGCTTTGCTTTTGCACGATCTTCCTCTATTTTGCAACCATCCTATAGTGGCTTGATTTCTCTATCCATGCAGCTTGAGGCTTCTACATCTTGAGTGGTATGAGGATCTACATCATTAATAAGCTCCACCATGACACTGGTTGCACTTTCTTCACTGAGATTTGACATAGAGCACCTTGATGATAAAACTTCATTCTGCTGCAAGATCTTCTCCACTTCTCTACACACATTGTTGACAATATGGTTTACTCTATTTTGATGTGGGTTTCCAAAGGGATCCCTTGGCCCGAACAGTCTTCCGACTTCGTATCCACAGAACTCCCGAAAATACAAGAATTCATGTATCTCTTTGCTTAAAGCTTGGTATCTTCGGAGATACTCAAAAGGATCAACTCCTAGTGGCTTTCCTCCAAATACCACTCTGCCATCAACAATACTCAACATGGGTGGATCAAGCCTTCTATCTTCTCTCATCAACAATACTCAACATGGGTGGAATATGCCTTCTATCTTCTCTGGATGTTTGGTCACAAAAGTAACCATCTCCATCTCTTGACATATGCAGGCCTCCATCAATATAGATGATCTCATCTTCCTCATACCAATCAGAATCTTCTTCATTGAACAAGGACATGGCTGCAACTTGAAGATGTGATCAACAATAGTTTTTTAATGGAGGGTTTATGGAGCTTGGTCTTGCTACTCACAGGTGCAGAGGAACATGCTCTAATACCACTGTAATGTACCATACCTGATTCAAAGGTACATTAACTCCAAAGCTTGCAAAAATTTAAACAATAAAGATAGCTTTGACAAAACTAGTTAATTTGACTAGGAATCAAACATAAAATTTCAAACCACTTTAGACTCTTCCAAAATTCTCTCCATATATAGGTCAGGACCTGATAAGGCTTTGGATAAGATGGAAAACATGCCAATACCTTGACAGTGGCACTTTTATGGGTGCTTCACGCCTAGGAATATTTCCGCAAAACCAAGGCTATCAATGCACATTCCCCGAGGACTTATGTGGAAACCCAACGCTTTTGGTGATCATTGAAGGTAATCAGACTTGGGGTAGACTAAAAGGATTATCCACCAACTTGATACAACAAAATTATAGAGGTTTAGATTCGAATTGACAGAGTTTAGAGGCAAATCTAGCAAGAGCACTACTAAGGACTGACTAACTAGTTTATTTCCAGAAGACTCCAAACAACTCCAGAGGGTCACGAAACTCAAACTTAGGACCGTGAAAGTGTTTATCAGGGTCTGATGGACCTGTAGAAGCTTACAGAAAGACCAAAGAGGTCATAGAATGTATTTGCTGGCAACTATTGAAAAAATAGTCAATTTTCGAAGCACATAGAGCAAGCCTTGAAAAATGAAGATACAAACAACTTAGTGATGCTTAAAATTTCTCTCAGAACTCATACATGAACTCAAATACATATTATTGAATAGCATAAAGCTCTTTTATATTGATATAGCAACAATTGAAAGTCTCTATGATCCAAACTTACAGACAATATTCAATTCTCAAGGATTCTTACAAATAAGAGCAAAGAACTTCAATGGAAATTAATAAGGAAGTGATACAACCATAGGATCGTAGCCATATACAGAAGAAGAACATTTTGGCTACTCAAGAATGGTTCAAGAACATCTGATACATCTCACAGGGGCGAAATTACTCAGAAAGCTCACTTCTTGGTGTGGATATCACCATGGGTTACACTCAATCTGGCACTAGCCTCTGCATCAACTCTGGTGGCTCAAATTTCTTCACTATGATGGATGAATCAGACCTGAAACACGTGCTCTAATGGTTAAACTGGAACTTTGATGAAGACTCGAACAAGATTTCTACGGGGCACATCTCCCAAAGCATGGCTAGGGGCACATCTCCCAAGCCTCTGAGAAGCTAGCTCTTAAGACACACAACAAGACTGGAAAAATATGTGAGTGGTGCGCTCCTCTCTTTTTATAAGTTGATTGGCCATCTGGATACATTGAATGTGGTCTCCTTCCTTACTCATGCACCCTCCTTGACTATTTTTAACAACTGTGTTTTTGCTTGCTTTATCCTTGCTTTGTTGCCTTTCCACTTTGAATAGCTTTTCCTGTTTTTGGAAACATCTTGCTTTTCCTAGATTTTCTATGCTTTTCTTTTGCTTTTGCCTGCTTTTCTGCTTCTTTATGCTTTAAGGACTTTCATGCTTGCTTTATGCTTTTTTGAACTGACTGCTTTTGTGTTGCTTTCTATCTTTTTGGTGATGATTTTTTTTTTTTTTTTTGGCCATTGTAGATGACAACTCATAGGTCCACAAGACCACTTGTGCACCCTCCTTGGCCACCTAGGTACATTACTCAACATAGAATTAAATAATAATAAAAATAAATACAAAAATAATCATGGCACACTATCCTAAGTCTTAAAAATTCAATATTTTAACAATTAATGCCTCAAAACTTAACCCCCTCCTTACTAAATTTTTAATGCTAGTGTCTATGGGTTGAAGATGAAACATAATGATCATAGAACCTTAGGGAGGAGACATTACATTTAATTATGTAACTTTTTATACATTAATATGAAATTATTTTTTTCTTTTGTAACAATAATGATATAAAAAACATGTAATACAAAATAGATTCAATTTCAAATGTCAACTTCATTCTTTTATTGTTATACATCATGTAATTAATACACATACAAATTAACAAGTTAGTAGTTGATGTAGGAATCAGAATGAACACAATCATTTAATGATTTACAAAATGCTTATTAAGTGAAACATTATACATTTTTTTTTAAAGAAAAGAATGATAAATACATAATGTAGAAGACATTTATTAACATAGCCAACACCGAATGTAATTTAATTAAAGCTCAGATTTCTTGTATTTTCACAGAGTAAAGACCGCAAACAACTAGCGAAGTTTTATAAAGTTTTTGCACCGAGTGAAACGAGGTGCTCTACAGCCCAATATGGGGGAGATGTTCTAATGTGTATGGACCTACATCTAATAAAACGTAAAAAGTAATTTTTTTTAATTAAAAAATAATTAAAAAAATTCATGTCGGCTAAAATATTATGAAAAATAATTAAAAAATAGATATTCGTTTATAAAATAAAAACTTAAAACTTAAACCCGGATCTATAAATCAAGAGAGATCAAATTTCTTGAGTTTAAATTTTAAAAAAAGAAATACACCTCAAAAAGTTGGATCCCTCTCGGTGCTTGATAGATACAGATTTAAGATGGATCTATGCTGGTATAAGTTAAATAAAAAGTATAATAATAGACATAACTATACATTACAATCTTTTTATATTTATAATACTTTTAATCATATGCTTCTAAAAAAGTGTACATTAACTCATCTAAATCCTCTTTAAAAGTAATCGATAATTTTTTACCCAGATAAAAACTTTTATGAAATCAACCATCACTTTACACAAAAGTAGCTATTTGTTGATACCATAACACTACAAAGGCATTAGAGGTGTGTATTTGTTTGAATGCCAATAGAAGGCTGAAGAACTTTTTCAACACTGCTGGCAAAGGAAAGCTCAAATAGAAGATTCTTTTGAGGATAAATAAATGCACAACCATTGAAGACTTTGAAAATTGTTGCATAGATCCATAAATTAGTGTATCTAGAACCGAATGCCAATAGAAGGCTGAAGAACTTTGTTTTACACTGCTGGCAAAGGAAAGCTCAAATAGAAGACTCTTTTGAGGGTAAATAAATGCACAACCATTGAACACTTTGAAAATTGTTGCATGGATCCATAAATTAGTGATTCTAAAACCAAAAGAAAGATAAAAGGCATGAGAGGTAGTAGTACACCTAACTATATGGCAATCTGCCTTGGATATTAAATGCTTTGATTTGAGGTAAATTGCAGCCCAAATATACGGCAAGCCAAAAAGTTTGACAAGTTAAGCATCGATGAGAAATCATATCTGGTATAGAATAAACCTTTCTCCCTCGTATAATATTTCAGGTAAGGTTATCCCAACTAGGTAAGAACGTTCAGTCAGAACCTTGCCACCTTTTGGGACCAATGAAACCCGGTAATGATCCAGGAGAAAATTATGCAATTGGTTCTTCCATTTCTGCACCTGAATTTGCATGGGAACTTGTTTTTCTGTCTAGCTGTATGTGATTTATTAGTTAGTTATCGGCTCCTCAACAGCACTGCAATCATTATGAATAGATGTAGTTTTTGCAGAGTCAAGCTGCATAGTAACCGGACCATCATTAACTAAATGAACCTGCAATGGAGAAACATAAATCATTATAGTAGACAATACTTGACCATGTAACGCACAAATTTCTCAACTTGTATAAACTTAACATCTCTAGGTTGAAACATTTCAACTTGCCTGCATCATTGCTCCAAAAATTCCATCTGCAGAAGCAACAAAGAATAGGTAATATTCAGCGAAACAAGAAAAGCAAAACCGAAATATAAAATGATAAGCTCTATGCATGAAATCAATCAAAGGGTAAATATCATATGCAGTAAGAAAAAAAGTCAATGCCTAGGGATAAATATAGTTTTGGCGGGAATACTAAGAATGGCAAACATAAAGTGTCAGGACCAAAACATATCGGTACCAACTCGTTCATACAACTGACCGTAAAGGTTATATTTTCTAACACTTTGTACGCAACCTTAGTGGCATGTTAAAAGCCTCCACTGTGGATGGAACCAAAATTTGTCTCATTCTCTGCTGCGATTTTGTGCTGTTAACAATACCATTCATCAAATTGAGGAATAATTTGCTCAAACCAAAATTTGGTTCAATACGTGAAATAAGATGCAGAAATATGATCTTAATTGAAAGATGCAGTCAACACCGCTAGTTAACAACTGCAAATTTCTTATTGACTTATATCGCTCAACCAAGCCTTGAGGATCTATAGAATCCAACAAAAGGGTTATCTTATATATTATAATGTAGTATGTTGTGCTAGGGGCACAACGTTCCCTTCCTCTTTGGGATTTTTGCCCCAAGAATTAGAGGATACCAGGTAACATTTCCTCAAATTTGTGCTCTCTTGTTTCCATACATGATTATACATCCATGTCTTATTCTCACTGGTGTCAATCCCAGGTAGTTTGATGTTGCATAGTTGTTTTTTGTTTGATTCCATGCACTGTCATAACTTTCCATTTGTTGCAAATGTTGGTCTTCAATAATATCCAGTTGTGCCATTGGTCTTCTTTTGATTCCATCAATGCCCTAGTTTTCTTCCCTCGGCTTACCTAGGAGTGAGTCTTTACGTCAAACTTTCTATCTTGCTCACAAACTTCCTAGTAATGAGAGTGTTAATGTGGTTTAACCCTTGTTGGTTTTTGCTTGTATATAGACAAACCTATCTTCAGTCTTCCTTTATAGCTATGTCACGGGGTTCGGCGGATTTCTTCTTTCAAGTTCGAAATTCGTCGAACTTCAACCAAAATGTCAAATTCGTTTAATTTCGGCTCATTAAATTCGTCCACTCTAACATGGGTTTTCGGTTTTATATTATTGCCAAGTCACAACGTGTTTTCTAGTTCTTGGCTTCAATCCTCAAAGGTAGGAGTGGCCAGTTGTTAGAGTTTTGATATAGCAGTATAATTTCAATTATATGCAGCAGAAACAAATAGAAATCACTGAAAGAATAACCATGCACAAAAACAAAAGATTTTATCCCGGGAAAACCCAAACTCGGGGAAAACCCAGCCGACCTTTCTTATTGAGAGATATAATTCAAGATACAAGTACATCAGAAATAAGAATAATCCAAAGATAACAAACCCAGCATAATAGTCTTCTTCCAGCCTGTCTTTTCTTTCTCCTGCGAACTTGTGGAGCAGACTTGAGTGAATTGCTTGATCACATGAGAGTGGCGTCCTCCTTATTTATACTTGTATGGGGATTTTCCTTTCCACATTTGTTGGGGGTTGACTTGCACATTTTAAGGAGCCAACTTGCCTTATACATAATAAATAATAGTTTATTATTAATCTTCTGGGGTTCAACTTGGTGTGAGGATGCCTCACACAGCTGCAACACTAACACTCCCTCTTATCTAGGGAGGCATCATCATGCTAGAAACACATATGGATATCATATGAGCATCACGGTTGTCTTGAACATCTCGTCATCATAAGAAAGGTCTTCCGACACAACTCAGTCCATTGAGAAGTGTCACCAACTCAACTTAGTCCATTGAGGAATGTTGCCTACTAAGTCATACTTAGTTGGATTTCGAGTGAGTTGGATTTCAAGTGAGTCAGCAAAGAGTGATCAAGTGTACTTGGTCATATCAGAGTTCAGAAGTCCATCAGGCCTTCTAGGCCCTTTATTTTTTGTACCACATGTTCATACCCACTTGGGAGAATTATAATAAAATGTACTAGCATGAGAGCCTTAATGTAGCGGACTCGACTTTTCTAGGACTTAGATATCAATTCGACTAGCCCAGAGTGTTTTTTCCCTTGTTAATTATATGTTGT
This sequence comes from Larix kaempferi, assembly GCA_027924585.1. Lineage (NCBI taxonomy): Eukaryota > Viridiplantae > Streptophyta > Pinopsida > Pinales > Pinaceae > Larix > Larix kaempferi. The sequence goes on along the minus strand of BSBM01000444.1, from coordinate 14,584,692 downwards.
TGAATAAATGACTTATAATTTTTGAGTTTTTCACTCATACCTCCAAAGTTGAGGTGGTCATCTTGGTGTCTCGACCTTAGGAGGTTATTAGAGCCCAAGTGTCAATGTATTTGACCATGCTAGGCATTCAAATTGAGTCACATGGACATGTGCCAGGTCCCGCTAAGTTTTTTTTTAATTCCGAGAAAAATAAAATTTCCCATAAAACTAGACTATTTTTTAATAGTTTAATTGAAAAAATTGAAAATGTAATAAAAGTGTGGTTTGTGGGCTCAATTTGTCAAGTGGATGCACGTTTTCTAAGCCAGAGCACCCACTAAACCCATAAACTCACTTATCCTAAGTTTCAAGTGATTATTTATCTCAGAAAATAATACTGTTGATTAAGTTGTCATTGATGCCAACAGTGCCTGGCCATTGATGCCAGCAGTTGAGTCTTGGTGCCCCTTGTGGAGCCCCTAAGGGTTAGTATTTGTTTAGTGATTGTCTGTGTCAGAGGAGACCTTTTGACCTTGTCCAAGCCCAAGCTTGAAGCCCTTGGAGGCCTTGGGACAATGCCAAAAGCCCTGGCTACCCATTAACTTGTTTAAGTACCCCAAAGATGTTTTGCGTTTCCCCAGTTGTTTCTTGGTTCCCCAGTACCACAACTTATGTCCAAATATGCCACAAAAATGTTGAAGAAGTTGCAAGAGTTCAAAATGACCCTTTCAGTGGTCATTTGTGTTTATTGAGGTCATGGTACCCCAGGAGAAGGTCTGGCACCCACATAAATGGTGGCATGATGGCCCTTGGACATTATATGATCATCGATGGTTTATTTTGAACTGTTTTGGGTCTTGGAATCCATACATATGGTGGTTTGTAAGCCATGAAGCCCTTGGAGCCCCTTGTCTTTGATTGTGATGGATGGCTTTGAACTTGCATGAAGGTATGGTGAAGAAGCCTTTTAAGAGGTCATTAAACCCACAAGTGCTCTTTAATCCCACATGCTTATTGGTGGGTGGTAATAATAACATATTGTATTTTTATCCTTGAAGAAGCTCATTGAAACCCTTACCCTTGTTAAGGAGCCTATGGAGATCATAAAAAGAATGAGGAAACCCCACCACTCAAAAGCTTGAAACCCCATCCTGTAAATAAAATTATTGGTAAGATTTTTTTTTAATTATTAAAAATAATAAACAATATATTTATGGAATAATGATACCCCACCATTCAGAAGATTGCAAACCCTTGCGAACATATTGGGGGCATCCCTCTCAACATAACCACGAGCTTAATGAAGACCAAATTTAATTATACATTTTTTATTGATTTTTTTATTAATGAAAATGCTGGAATAAAATTAATGGTATTTAAACAAATTTAATTAGAGGACGGTCCCATAAATTAAACAAAAATTAAAATTAAAATTAATTTGATTATTAAAAAAAAATAATAAACAATATAAATTCTTTGCAAGGTCGGCCCCATAATTTAAATTAAAATTAAATTAAAATTAAAAATTAAAAATTACATAATTAAAGGTCAGCTCCATAAGTTTAGGTTAAAAAAAAAACTAGTATAAATACACCTCCACGATCTCATTTTTGAGAAGTGTGTTTCGCTGGGTTTTTGGTGGAGCTCTGAAATTTTCGCGGGTACTGTAGCAGCTACAGTAAACAATTTTTCTTTTCTTGTTTTGCTCTGATTTTTGGGTTTACATCATTGCTGGAGCTTCTTACAAATCTGGAGATGATGCTCTAAATGTTTTTGGTGAAGACAAATCTGGAGATGATGCTCTAAATTTATTTTTGGTGGAGCTCTGAAATTTTCGCGGGTATTGTAGCAGCTACAGTAAACAATTTTTCTTTTCTTGTTTTGTTCTGATTTTTGGGTTTACATCATTGCTGGAGCTTCTTGGACAACGTGGAAGTGGTTAGGGCATAAAAGTTCATGTTTGAAAGTCGTGGGGCCTAACTGATATTAGTTACAGCGTATTAATTATTGAGAGAAGGCGTGTTTAGAAATCAGCGTTCAAATCCTTGGCAAGCTCGAGTTTGTTATCATTGGCAGTGAATTGAGTGACCTCCAACCTTTATGACATTGAATTTCTTGTGCAATTAGCAGCCTTAACATCTTCGCTGGGTTAAGTTTTTGGACTGCGGTAAATTCGTGGTGGTTTAACTGTGGTAATTTTTATGACTGAATTTTTTTTGTTCAAATCAGCAATTGTTTGGACTGAGCCTGTGGACTGAAGATTTAGTAAACAGTCATATTTCAACAGCAGTAAACTAACATTTCTGGGGTGACTGAGGAAACTTCTTTTAGCAGTGTACTGATATTTGATGGGATACAAAAAGCAGCAATTTGTTTGAGTATAGGGGTGACTTTTTGCAGACCTGTTTTGGTCTTTACACAGACCTTTACAGCTCCATTTTTGCAGTCTGAGTTTGAGTCTCATTTTTAAGCACACACAGGTACACAGTTTGGTCTTCATCTTGGACATATACACAGTCCGTTCTTATCATCATCTACAGTCAAAGGTATGTATACAGCAGTATATACAGTGTTATGCATTGGTATAGTGAGGTACATGATTGTGTAAAGTACAGCAGTGATGAGCTATGATGGTATATTGATACGTGATGATATAGCAGTAATGATATGAATGCTTAGTCAATGATGTGGCAATGATTATGAATTTACAAAAGGTATATAAGGGAATGCATATTCAGTATTCAGTCAAAAGTGTGAACAATGTCATATGATCTGATGATGTTCACTCGATATACATGCTACATGATACACTCTATGTTGTGATTTTATAATGTTGATGCATTCAAGTGGCAGCAGTAAGAGGTTCTTTTGCAGCAGAAATTTTTGTAGCCCAAATTCCTATATTCGCTGAACCATATTACAGTATACTAGACAGCAGTTTGAAGTGATAGCTTGTCCAGCATGACCGTGATGACATGAGTAGAGAATTGACGTGACAGTTTGGCAGTGATCAGAGTGCAGTGGTTATCAGCAGAGAGTACAGGTTTTGATATTTGACAGGTTCACAGGTTCGGCATATCAGCAAAGAGTACAGGTTTTGGTATTTGACAGGTCCACAGGTTCGGCAATATTTTTCTATAGGGTGGTAGGGTGGTGCTAGGGCTCACAATCTTGTGAGCTGAGCTGTTGTAGCAGCTTGTCAGTTGTGGCTGACGAAGCCTAGGGGTTGTAGCCCCTTCCAGTTGTAGCTGGAGAAGTTGTATTAAATTTGTAACCCTAGTTGTTGCTGGGTCAAATTTTATTATAAAAGGCTTCTGTGGTTTTACCCCCAGGACTTGGGTTTCCACGTAAAAATCTTGTGTACTGTGCATCTTGTTTTTATTGTTGATGATATACTGCTATGATTGGTGATTAGCAACTTGCTCTCTGTTAAAAATTTAATGATTGGCAAATACTGATTCACCCCCCTCTCAGTATTTCAACAAATACTTACTTGAAAAAACCCAAAAAGACCAATTTAATTGGCAAATAGGACATAATAAAGGCAAAATCTCAATCCCATAAATCAAGGAAAGTTGATTGAGACACAATCTCAGTTAATTGAAGGTGTTTAAGATATGATTGATTACCATATCAGGGAAGATTGGAGCCATATCTCTTGAGGGCGAGTTGGACCATGAGAAGAGGGGCGCATATCTTGGTAGGTGGGTGAATTCTTGGATGTGGCAGCCCCCTCTTACTTGATGGAGAAACCAAGGAAGGCATGCGCCTACCTATTGAGAGGTGGCACATCCTTCTTGGATGTGAATCCTTTGCATATCAATCACCAAGATTCAAGAGATATTTGATCCCTCTTTCGAAGGAATGCACCCCTCATGGTAGTTGTGCCCTCTCCTCTCCCATTTGCTATATAATGAAGCTCCATGCTCTCATTTGAGACTAGTTAGAGTTGGGCATAGAGCTGGTTTGCTATTGTAATATTGTTATATTGTTGAGAATAAAGAAGCTTTGGAGGCTAAACTGTTTAGTGTTATCATGTGTGGAGTACCATTGTCATGCTATTAATGAGGTGATTTATTTGCTTTGTCTCAATTTTGTTCGGATATCCATCATCTATTTCGGGATACATATCTATTTCAGGATCATCTATTTCGGGATACATATCTACTTCAGGATCTTGCATGATCTATTTCAGGATATGCAGTCCAGTCACCAGTTTGATGCCTCCAGCACCTTATCCACCTTCTTCTAGCACCCGGGAGCCACTTTCCACAGAGTTTTAGCCCTCCTAAGCTGAAAGGCGCCCTCTTCTCACCTACTGACAGAGAAGGGCGCACTTGTTCACCTACCACTGCAGATTCACTCCAGTTACATTCAGTTAGCTCCGATTCTGATTGATTTCACTCCGATTTCACTCCTGACTGACTGTTTCACCTCCGATTGACCTCCAGTTCGATTAGGTGACTTGCTCTGACTCCAGTTAGCCTCCCATGCGCCCCCACTGAGCCTCCAGATCCTATATCAGTGCTACACACTTCAGTTACATTTATTATGATCAGTTAGACTCAGCTTGACACCTGGATGACTGTTTGTTGTGATTGATGAGCAACACCGATGATTGATGAGGACTCCTAGATTGAGTCAAGCTACTCCATTCAGTGATTCGAATGACCTCCTTAGGCAATTCGAATTGCTCTGTTCATTGTAACAGTTTGTATTGTAATTCATTCACCCTTTCTGGGATAGAGAGCACTGCTGCATGTTTTGCACAGTTTTGCACCATATTTTCTATGTTCATCTGTTGTGACTGATTTATTTGTTCATTATATCTGCTGTGACTAACTTTACATGGTATCAGAGCCATTGCAGGGACAAGATCTCTTTTCTATAGGTGTTTATACAAGAAGATTTGACTGAATTGCTAAAAATTGCAAAAAGTTTGGCATGAGATATCTCAAGGGCATTCGCTCCTGTGCATGCAAAGCTTGAAAAATACTCCAATACCACTCCAGAAGCTTGAGTTACCACATAATTCCTGGATCTGATACATTGGACCTATTCAACATTGCTTGAAATCCAATCCCAGGTGTGATGCAACTCTCAAAGGGTGGATTGTTCGACCTTATTGTGATTGTTCTTATGTGATTTGCAGGTTAATTATCTCCTCCAAGTGCACTCGCTACATTCTGCATGCAAGCTTCCCTACAGCATTTCCATTCGCTATAGTCTGCATGCAAGCTCCTTCTTCATCATTTGACTCGCTCCTAGCAATGGAATACTCTTCTTCAAAGCCTATCCTCACCCCATTCAATTATTTTGATTGGAAAGATGATATGGAGATCATATTACGTTCAAAAGGATACTACCGAGTCACTCTTGGTCTTGAATTGGAGCCAAACAATGTGGCAGAAAGAACCAAACACTACAATAAGCTTGATGAAGCTTACGGTCTTCTTTGTCTCTCCATCTCCAAAGATCTTCACTTCCATCTCAGCGGATTGAAGACTCCAAAGGCCATATGGGAGCAACTTGAGACACTATTCGGCAAGCAGGATGAGCTTAGGGCTTTTCAATTAGAGAATGAATTGATTGGCCTTAATCCTGAGAATTTCGAGACCATCAATGAATTCTTCACAAAATTCAAGAACTTGAACTTGCAATTGAAGAACAGTGGTGTTATCAAAGAGGATAAACAGTTGATCCTCTCCATTCTAAGCAAGCTTGGGAAAGATTATTCGGTATTTGTCTCCACTTTCAATTCCGGTCGGCTAACTACCCCGAATTGGAAGATGCCTACCTTGAATGCCTTCATTGAGTCCGTTACGAAAGAGCATGAGAAGTTGATTCAAATGGGGTCCATAAGCTCCAAAGATTCAGCCCTATTTGTTCAAGGACCCAAGATTTCGAATGGTAAAGGAAAGCCAAAGAAGGAGAAGCCCAAATTCGAGCCTCACAAGCAAAAAGACAAAGGCAAGCAAACGGATGCACCATCCAGTTCGAAATCCAAGCAAAAGGGCAAAGAAGGTAACCAAAAATCTAAATGTACTTATTGTAACCGTGGCTTTCATCCCGAAAGTTCATGTATGAAGAAGACTATAGATCAAATGGCCCTCCTTTTGGAAAAGAACAACATAACCCTTCCTGACGGTGAAAGGAAGAAGGATCGGAATGACGATCATGAAAGAGGACAAGCACTCATGGCAACGGTTTCGAAGCCCACTCTCTTGATAGATTCGGGTGCATCAAATCATATGGCTGCAAATATTGATTCTTTTTCCTCATTCGATCCAAACAGCTCCATCCCCATCCATTTGGGAGATGACTCAAAAATTTCTTCAAAGGGCAAAGGTACGATTCATGTAGATCATGGATGCTTTCAGAATGTTCTCTATGTGCCTTCCTTAGCTTCGAATCTCCTTTCTGTGTATCAAATGACACATACTGGTGATCCAAAGAAAGTCACATTCAGCCCTAATACAGTTGAAATTTCTGATATCAAAAGTGGAAGACTAGTTGCGGTTGGAAAGGCAAACCACACTGCTAAATGTTATGAGTTTTCGCACTTTATTCCGCTTGCAAAGCCCACTGCTCTTCGCACACATGGTAATGAGGTTAGTAGGCTTTGGCATGAAAGATTTGGACATCTAAATTATAAGTATTTGCTGCTGCTATCAAATAAATCCATGGTTGATGGGCTTCCACAACTCCGTTCCTCGAAGGGAATATGCTCCGGTTGCATTATTGGGAAGCACCCCGAGCACAGATTCGACCGCGGCAAGGCTAGCAGAGCCTCTACTATTTTGGGATTGATCCATTCTGATATCAGCGGTCCGCTGCCCCATATGTCATTAAATGGTTCAAGGTATGTTTTGACATTTATTGATGATTATTCTCGCTTTACATGGGTATTCTTTCTCAAAAACAAGTCAGAAGTGCTTGGAAAATTCAAGGATTTTAAGGCTTCTGTTGAGACCACCACTGAGAGCAAGATCAAAGCTCTTAGATCTGATAATGGTGGGGAATATATCAAGTCCGAGTTGCTGCAACTTTGTGCCCAAAGCGGAATCAAGATCCAACATACAGTTCCCTACACACCCCAGCAGAACGGTGTAGCGGAAAGGAAAAACCGGTCACTGAAAGAGATGGCTACATGCATGATTGAATCAAAAGGTTTGGCTGCAAATCTTTGGGCTGAAGCAATCAATGTTGCTGCATATATACAGAACCGAGTTCCACATTCATCCGTGAAAGGTATGACTCCTTTCGAAGCATTCTTTGGTCACAAACCGGATGTGTCAAATTTGAGAGTTTTTGGCTCTACTGCATGGGCTAGAATTCCTTCTGAGAAGAGACGAGCTTTGGATCCACAAAGTATCGAGTGCATATTGATAGGATATGGGGAAGAATCAAAAGCATATAAACTCATGAATATCAGATCTAAAAAGATATTCATAGAGCGCAGTGTGCAGTTTGAAGAACCGCTTCAAGAATTGCAACTAGTTGAGGAGAAAACTGCCGATTCACCGCCTTCACCAGAAGAAGATTCGAGCAGCGATAATGAAGGTATGAGTTCTGATATTTCTGATATTGTAGCAGCATATGATGATCATGACATATCAGGTTCGGAATCCGACCATTCAGATCCCCCTCAGTTACCAAAGTGGGCCCAAAATACTCTACAATCTGCTGGTTCGAATCTTGGAAATCCTGCTGATTCGAGACGAACAAGAGGAGACTTTCAAAGGGCAGGTATGGCTCTTTCTATTGCTGATCCATTTCTTCCTAAGATTTGTTATTTGATGGCTGGTTCAGATCCCCAATCATATTATTCAGCCCATCGAGATCCGAGATGGAAAGATGCCATGGATGAAGAGTACAGTTCTCTTCAAAAGAACAATACATGGGAGCTAGTTTCTCTTCCACCTGGAAGAAAATTAGTGAAGTGTAAATGGGTCTACCGTACTGAAGTTGCTGCTGATGGCACTATCAGCAAATATAAAGCAAGGTTGGTGGCAAAAGGTTTTTCCCAAGTCCAAGGAGTGGACTACACAGAGACCTTTGCACCGGTTGCAAAGATGGATTCCATCCGCCTTGTTTTAGCTATTGCCGCATCCAAGCACTGGGAGGTGCATCACATGGATGTGAAGAGTGCATTTTTACATGGAGACCTTGCTGAAGAGGTCTATATGCAGCAGCCAGAGGGTTATACATCAGATCCATCATTGGTTTGTAGATTGAAGAAGTCTTTGTACGGGTTAAAACAGGCCCCAAGAGCTTGGTACGCAAAGATGGACTCCTTCCTTCTTTCTCAGAATTTCCAAAGATGCAAATCTGATCCGAATGTCTATCTTCAGCGAGTTAAAGGTAATTTGTTGGTTATTGTACTTTATGTTGATGATCTGCTTATTACTGGTAGCACACTTACTTCAATAAACAAGCTAAAATCTGCCTTAAATCTAGCTTTTGACATGAGCGATTTGGGCTTGCTGAGTCACTTTTTGGGCTTGGAGATAGCTCAAAATTTCGATGGGATCACTATATCTCAGCAAAAATATGCTTCCAACCTGTTATTGAAGTTTAATATGGCTGAATGTAAGGCAGCCCCGTTCCCATTCCTCTCAGGAATCAGTCTTGAGGAGGGAGATTCCACACCGCTTGCAGATTGCAGTATGTATCGACAGTTGATTGGTTCACTACTTTATTTGACACATTCACGGCCTGATATCTCATATGCCGTGAGTGCCGTGTCAAGATATATGCAGCAGCCACATGAGCTTCATTGGCGAGCAGCCAAGCGGATCTTGCAGTATGTGCAAGGTACGAGACAGTTTGGCATACATTATGCTGCAGATTCTGAGCTAGATTTCATTGGTTTTACTGATTCAGATTGGGCAGGTGATAGCATTGATCGGAAGTCCACTTCCGGTTATGTTTTCATGATTGGTCATGGTGCTATTTGCTGGTCCAGCAAAAAGCAAGCAGCCATTGCACTTTCTTCAGCAGAGGCAGAGTATCGAGGGGCAGTCAATGCCTGCATTCAGGCAGTTTGGTTGCAGGGTATTCTTTCCGAGTTTGGTTTTGGTGGCACTACTTCGACTGTCCTATTTTGTGACAATCAAAGTGCTATCAAGATCTCCACAGATCCAGTTCAGCGACAGAGGACCAAGCACATTGAGATTCATATGCATTACATTCGACAGTTGGTGCATGACCGCACCATCATTCTGCAATATTGCCCTACTGATGAGCAAATTGCAGACATCTTCACCAAGAGCTTCACTGAGAAGAAGTTCTCTTACCTCCGTTCACTGTTGGGGGTGAGTTCCATCATGGTGGAGACAAATTGATTCATTATTATGCTTTAGACTTGAGGGGGGGCTTTCTTCCCACTGGGTTTTCCCTCTTTCCTCACTTAGTTTATTTTTCAGCATTTTTTGGATTATTGTATTGGGGTGACCTTTGGTCTTAGTTACCAGGGCCCCACATTATTTTAGTTGGCACATCATAGTCTAGCTTGAGGGGGGGTGTTCGGATATCCATCATCTATTTCGGGATACATATCTATTTCAGGATCATCTATTTCGGGATACATATCTACTTCAGGATCTTGCATGATCTATTTCAGGATATGCAGTCCAGTCACCAGTTTGATGCCTCCAGCACCTTATCCACCTTCTTCTAGCACCCGGGAGCCACTTTCCACAGAGTTTTAGCCCTCCTAAGCTGAAAGGCGCCCTCTTCTCACCTACTGACAGAGAAGGGCGCACTTGTTCACCTACCACTGCAGATTCACTCCAGTTACATTCAGTTAGCTCCGATTCTGATTGATTTCACTCCGATTTCACTCCTGACTGACTGTTTCACCTCCGATTGACCTCCAGTTCGATTAGGTGACTTGCTCTGACTCCAGTTAGCCTCCCATGCGCCCCCACTGAGCCTCCAGATCCTATATCAGTGCTACACACTTCAGTTACATTTATTATGATCAGTTAGACTCAGCTTGACACCTGGATGACTGTTTGTTGTGATTGATGAGCAACACCGATGATTGATGAGGACTCCTAGATTGAGTCAAGCTACTCCATTCAGTGATTCGAATGACCTCCTTAGGCAATTCGAATTGCTCTGTTCATTGTAACAGTGTGTATTGTAATTCATTCACCCTTTCTGGGATAGAGAGCACTGCTGCATGTTTTGCACAGTTTTGCACCATATTTTCTATGTTCATCTGTTGTGACTGATTTATTTGTTCATTAGATCTGCTGTGACTAACTTTACAAATTCTTTGCTTCTTTCGTTCATAGCTCTAGCCTTGAATAATTCCTCCGAATCAATAGGAGTAGATATTTGTAAGTAAGATTACTTACTTGTTTCTATTTTTGTTATATATGTTTAGAGATTTAAGATCTACATGTTAAATAAGATTATTTGCATGTTATTTTTGTTTCTTTGCATGTGTATATCCAGATCTCATATGGTTGCTTGCAAGATTGTGATTTAGCTTTCAGGTTGCCAAGCCTGGAGGAGGTGTGGATCTCGTTTGACTCCACTCCATTTCCAACAGTATTACAAGACATTGTCCCTCGACAATCCACGAAAAGGCTTTCCTTGGTTGATCTTTCAAGAAACAAATTGGCTCTACTTCTATTTCTCTTCTTTACAACTTAAACACTTTCTTGGTTACTTGGCTTCCTTACGTTTAGATCTATCATTCTAAAAAAGTTATATTTTATTTTAGATCTGAGCTACCTTCTAGATCTAAGCTTTTCAAAATTTCATTTTCAGTTAGATCTAGTCTTAACAATCTTTCCTTTAAAAGTTAAAATTCTTGAATATCTTTAAGCTTGCAGGGTTTAGATTAGTTTATGCTTTCAAGTTTAGATCAAGCAAATTAGTGCGCATCTTATTGGCTACCCCAAAAAGGAAGCCAAGATCCCAAGGAAAGCTTGCTTTCCTTGGTCATTTTCTTCAAAGTTTATCATAGAAATAATTTAGAATTTTTGGGGCTTGCTCAAACTTCAAAGACACATTGAAAGTGTTTTTGGGCATCTTTTGTATTTGATAGCCTGCTGTTTTTTGTAGGTTTGACAAAAAAGAGAGAGAAACTCCGGCCAAATTTTGAGTTTTTGGACATGTTATCACCTAAACTGTAGTTACCCCTGTGGATGTATCCATTAATGGATGGCAATAGGGAAGGGCAACTCAAAAGGTGCAACCACGATCATCTCGACCTCCAATAGATGGTTGTCACACCAGTCGAGGCAACCTTCACTTTATGTTATCTAGCCCAGACAACAAAGGGGGAGACCCGATCTATTCCCGACAGGAGAGATCAAAACCAAGACACCCAATCAAGTTAATAATAAGTGAAGTACGGTGTATGGTTTATCCTAGACCTAAGGATGAAGTCACAATATAAGTAAGGGGTTCAATGAGTATAGATTTGGTTCATTATTGATGTGAGAGTGACTTATAGTATTTGAAATGAGATCTAGGATTGAAGTACTAGTTCAATGTGAGAAAATCCAATGCCTTGGGAACCGTGTCCAATGCAGGGTAGTTTAAGGGTTGAATTGGGGCTAACTAGTACAAGTGACAAGCTTGCTCATGAAGTATGATGACATCAAAGGGTTTAATCCACCAAACAAGGATCAAACCACAAGTTAATCCAACAATCTAGGAAAGTCGAATTGACTTGGAGAGAGATCAGTGCCTTGGGAATTGGGATAATGGAGTCAAATGAAATTAACTTGTGGTTGATGACTCCTATTGCATGAGACAAGCGGGCAATTAAAGGTTTGATGGATGAATAGGTCTAGATCTAGAGATTCAAGGTTTGATCTAAGTGGACCACAATCCCTTAAAACAATGAATGCTATCCCCAAGGCAAGATTTGATGAAGTGACCAACTAGACCTAGGTTTTGAATTATGCTCGTTCCAAATCTACTAAAATCTCATGTACCCACATCCTAGAAGTGGACCAACTCAGTCTCCCAAGGAAGTGCGACTTTGCCCAAGGAGGGTAAAATGTGGGATAGATGAATCAAGACAAGTCCAATGACATCCAAATTTTAGATCCAAGTAGGTTGATCAAGTGAGAGTGTGGATCTACAATTTCAAGGCAATCCGATGGCTAGATCTTACTAGATCTGAGTTTGAAGATACCAAGTGGTCCAAAATGGGGATTAAATCCCTTAAAATGTGGAATAGGGCCCACAAGGTAGAAATTGCCAAAGTAAGAGTCTAGGGGTAGGTTTTAAGGCATGTAGATCATGAATCAATTGAAAACTCAACTACCCATCAACTAGATCTAGGTCAACTCGCCTCACCAAGAAGTGCGCCCTTGCTTGGAGGAGCTAAGTTGGCTTGAGAAGGGGATCGAATGAAGGCCAATCCTCACCAAACTATAGATCCGGGATGCCGTGGATACTATAGAGGTGGGTTTTCAATATTATACCCAACAACCCACTAGATCTTAGTCGATCTAAGAAAATGTAACAATGGGGATTTTGATTAATTAGGGTTTTATCAATTTCTGTGTTATGTCAATGGATTGGATCAAGATAAGATAAACAAACTTGTGGATCTTACCTGGGTAACCTTGTAGATGCCTTGATGACGATGATCTATGCAATCCCGATCAATTTGAGAAGCTTTGAGGTGGTTTTCTATGAAGTTGATTTAGTCCAAGAAGCCAATGCACCCTCTCTCCTGCACAACAAACGTCAACAATATCAGATTTGATGCAATCAAGAGATAAGACTAATGCCACAAGAGAAGTAACAAAAAGTTAGCATAGATCACAATGATACTAATGATAACCCCCTGATACAAGCAAATGCCAAGAAGATCGATTTGAAGAAGCCTTGCAAAATCGCCCTTGTTGAAGTCGCCCTCCTGTAGACAAGACAATGATTTCCAAAAAAGATAGATCTTACCACAAATTCCAAATGCTAGGTTGCAATAGATTTTCCAATCACCATCTAAGAACACCAGATGCAAAGGAGACCACAAGAATTTCCACAAGAAAGTTTTTCTATACCAATAATCCAAGAGCCAAAGACACCTTACAATGAGAAGCTCTCTCCTTTAAATATGAAGGAGAGGCATCAAAACCCTAACCACTTTTTGAATGAGTGGCTAAGATTAAAAGATACAAATGTCTAATCAATGGTTGAGATGAGCTCAACAATAAAATACATGGATCACTAATAAAATATAACATAAGTGGACAAAATCGCCCTAGGAGAGGGGAATCCCACCATATCATGATGACAAAATATGATAAGAAGCTTATGGTGGGTCCAAGGAGTAATTTTAGCCACCCTTGGTCAATCCCCATAGCACAATAATAATAAAATAGTCATCAATATACCAAATCATGCCTCTATGGACAAATCGTGGGCCTCAAAAGGCCTCAAAAGGCCTCAAAAATAATCAGAAAGTGCCATAAGTGATGGATGCGGGTCTCGATGAAGCTAAAACTGCTGGAGGAGGTGTGGAAGACATCAACCCATCGTCACTGCTCATCCCATGCCAAGACATTGCCTCAGTAGCCCAAATTGAATTCCTCAATAGCCATTTCTACCAATCCTGAAATGCCTCGGGAAGCGTGAAACTGCCCCAAACTGCCTCCTGGAGTGCCTGCGCTGTCAAGGTGGGGGCACCAGTGTGTCCAGGAGGGGGATAATATGGTAAAAACAAGTGGCTGGACCACCCCCTCCAAGCACAACACCTTAGGTCAACCAAATAAAAATCCTCTCTGCTCTGACAGGGTCTCCGACAGATCAAAACTGCATTGGGTTAGCCTACTGAGGCTCAATCATCACTGTAAGTGCCCGAAACTGAAAAGAGACTGTATCATTGGACTCAGAAGGTCCAAATCCATCCAAGATGTGTACTCATACACCATATGAGTCTCTGCATGATCATATAATATATCCAATATACCGGAACAGGTGAAATAATAATAATCTGTAAATGATCAAATAATGCTGTAAACCATAAATCATCATCATAACCCTGTATCTGCTGCATAGAACCATCATGTACATGTACATGGACCATATATCATCTATCCATATCATCACAAGGTCCAACCATCTCATGTCCTATGGTTGACCTTGGTCAAACTAAGTTTGACCAAGTCAACATGACCAAATATAACTCAGACCATCATCAGAAGCTGCTGCAAAGTGTCAAAGGTTAATGCATGCTCTACTACTTATTCAAATAACAATTATAACACAAAGTAATCATTACTGGCGATCTAAATCCAAATATATAATGTCATTAATTATTATTATAACTTAGAGTAGACTTTCAAGACCATACTCACTTCATAGTCGTGATCAATTTGCTAGTGAAGGGTGAAGACTTAAAAATAAACTGGCTAGGCTAAGGGATGACTCACTGACTCAACATTGTGACACTTTGGATATGGGAAAGGGAATACACACCATAGTATATACTGAATGAGCAACAACACAGGGAATGGCGGTGTCTCACAAATGGATAAGTTGTTCAAAGAGAGTTTATTCACCTTTAACAGATGCGCACAATCCATAATACAAATGAGGCCAGCAATAATTTGGATATAACATTTAAGTTCCATTGCTTTTTGCGCTTGAAGTTTCCATAGCCTTTGATCTATGTGTGTTTACAAACACATTGCATAGATTTACATTTATTTGAGGCTTTCTGCTGCAGGTGTGTTTTTAAGGCACTTGTTTACCTGAGCACTTCTAGGTGTGTCACATATAGCTTGTTTACCTAGGTATTTACATTTCCAAAAGATATAACATTTTATTTTCATGGCCATTTTCATTTGGCATGCCTTTCATTCATGTGTGTTGAAAAACACATTGCCTGAATGGGCTTTTCATACAAGATATAACATTTCATTTTTTCTAGATTTTGTATTCATGGCAGCACTAAAAGTTTCAGGTTTAGCCAACACAACTTTAGTGACTAGGGGGAATTCACAAGGAACTCCAACTCACCATAGGTAAGTTTTGTCACCAACTCAGAGCCGAGACACAATAAACAGGGAAGCTCATCCAATACAGAGGCTACAATGGGGAAAAGATCCTCCATGTCACTAGTCAAGTAGTAAGTCAGGGTGATAAACTAAAAGGTAGGCAATGGATGGATGAAGACAATGAATAATGGAGCCAACACTAGCAAGCCAAGGTATGGTGGAATGATCACCTCTATTCTCCCTAAGGAGGGTAAAACCAATGAGTATGAATAGTGAACTTCTAAGTCTGAATAGGGACAATATAATATATATAATAAGATCAACCAGGTCCACATATCTATATGATCGCCAGATCATGACACTAGGTGCTAAGACATGCTATAAGAATAAATATAAAAGCAATATAACCACAACACTATGATATACCTGCTGAGTCATATGCCTTAATGCTCATCATCTGAACCATCATCTGTCCTCTGAAACTGCCACTGTAACTCTGGGCACTACTGACTGCTTTGTACAAATGGTATAATGGCTACATCGGTCATCTCTCTGAGTGTCCTGAGACTTAGTCATGGCATGGGGAATATATATACCGCTGTCCAAAATCTGATAGTGATCCAATATAGATGCTCATCTCAGCATCTCAATGTAAGGGAACTGGCTGAATAGTGTACTGGAATCTAACAAAAAATGTATGGTAGCTTGGCTACTATATATGTGATAACATTTGGCTCCGGCTGGGACAAGTGCTCTACTGAAAAGATCACTTGAGAACCTTAGAATCTTTGGTTCTCGAACTCTGCTACTCGAATCCTCGATCCAACACTCTACCATTTTGCTTCCAGCTTTTATTTTATTTGCACCTATTTCTGCATTCACAGACATTAAAATACCTCATGCAGCATGTATGGGAAAAATATAAAATCCAACTGAAATAAAATCTATTCTATGTCAGAAATATAAATGCATGAAATATAAACGCAGAAAGTAAATTAAATTACTAACATAACTTGCAAAGTTTGAAATTTATTGTGCAGGAAAAAGAAAATGACAGGTACTCAATTAAACTAGTGGCTTACAAAGGAGCTTAGGAAAACAAAAACAAAAAGGTGCCAGACTCAATGGCTGAAAAGACTAACTATTGCCCAAGTAGGCTTATTTGGTTTCCTACCTACTCTAATCTAACCAGTCATCACAAATGCTAGGTAAAATCATAAATCCAGTGCAACCATTCATCAAACATATTAGTGATTCTTCTTTGATTTCTGGTAATGAAACAAGTCATGATTGGATTAAAGATCAGAGAATTTGATAATGTAATCTTCTAGGTTTGTTCAAAAATTGAATAAAGGTTTGAATGGTGCAAAATGAAATCATGCCAAGGAAAAGATTGACTGATGCAAACATCCTCCATCCAAGAATTGATAGGATCATAAAATTCATGCAAGTTATTGTTTAAGATTGATGGAGGAAAAATATAAGGCTTGTAACTCAATTCTTTTTCACAGAACATAACTTCCTCATTTACTTCTCTTACATATTCAATTTGGTTCTCCCTGGGATTAATGATTAAATAGAAACCAAGTGGGGATAACTTAAAGTTTAAAGGACGGAAAAACAAAGTCAAACCCACTTGATGCTAAAAAATGGAGAAAAAATGGAATTGATCTTTAAACACTTTTCCTAGCCACCAAGAGTGATTGATAACTTGACAACAAGCATTATGGTTCCAAAGTGACCGAAAAGGGGAATGAAGTGTTTTTTCTCCAAACATGTAATCATGCATATACTTCCTTTTGAAAATTCCAAAGGCAAAAGATTGACTATAGCACCAACCCAAAGATGATTGAAAGAGTTGGGACGGAAGGGTGGATTGTAAATATGAAAATTCTCCCAAATAGATAGACAAGTTCGACCTTAGATTTTGACAAAAGAAAACACTCTTTATTCTAGGAATTATTTCAAGCTTTTGATCAAGTTTAATATTTACAATCTGAGGACAAGATTGACCATAGCTATCTAACTCTAAGCTATCTTGACTAAGGATAAAAAAATGAAAATTTAAAGATTCATTATAAGAAGTGGAGCAAATATTAGAATATCTAGTATGATTCATTAATTCATCATCACCTTGAGATTGACTTATTGATTCATCATTAAATTCGTACGAGGATAAATGATCATTTTTATTCAATTTGTCAGGGATAAAATTAACAGGCTCATCTAAAACATCCTGATTATTTGCACAATGATCATGTGAAAGCACTACTAAATGATCTTGGTTAATGTCTCCACTTTCTTCTTCTTCAGTAAGTTGATAAGGAATTGAATGCTCACTAAAGACAGAATGACTAATGAGTCTCTCTGAGGGAGGAACTTCAGTAGACTTGTTAACTAAAAGCTTATCCTCAGAAATTCCCTCAGAATCAGGACTAGGGCTACCTAAAAAGCAATCTGAAAACTTATGGTTTGTACAATGATTAAAGATTTGACTTGCGATTGACTCAAAAGTAGAAGACTTATCATCAGAAGAAATTGGGCAGGAAAGGTCATCTCCGGATGTTGACAAATCACTTGATATTTGATTGTTAAATGATTCCACAATAGGATCGGAAAGGGGAAGGTTTTGATCTTGGATTTGATTTGAAAGATACATATCATCGAATTCACTTCCCCATTCTTCTAGGAATTTATTTTCAAACATGTCATAACCAGAAATGCTATTGGGTTTCAAATTCGAAAGCTAGAGGCCAGCTCTTTTTTTGAAAGATGAAGTCAATAGTCTCATACACACATCCTCATGGGTTATGGATAATTCTTTAATAATTTCCCTAAAAAGTTCAAGGTGTCTTTTAGCAGAGATTTCATAACTTCCATCGAAAATAGGCAACCTTGCACATGCTTGATGAGGAATATGATGAGGATACCCAACAATTTTTGAAAAGTCAAAAACTTTTAAACGACCGAAAGTTCTAGGTCGCTCAGAGGCAGCCATGGATAATTTTTTTATATTTTATATTTTTATATTTATTTTTAAATTCAAGACCCTGAAAACAAAATGATGCACCCCATGGGTTCTCGATAATGATAGGATCTGTCTTAATTCTAGTATTGTAAGGATGCAAATGAGCTTGCTCCTCAGCGGAGTCACGGTTGGGAGTCGCTAGGTAGATTTCTTAAACTCTTCTACCAAGATATGTGTCGTTGTAAATGCAAGAGAGAGTGAATAATGACTACTGGTTTTATCCAAGGTAAGCCTATGCCTTCTATAGCGCCAAAATGTTAGGCAAAAAGAACGGGAGTAGGACTTGAGAAAAATATGTCAAACCAGAGTAAGCCTATGCCCTCCCCGGCAGCGGCGCCAAAATGTTATCACCTAAACTATAGTTACCCCTGTGGATGTATCCATTAATGGATGGCAATAGGGAAGGGCAACTCAAAAGGTGCAATCACGATCACCTCGACCTCCAATAGATGGTTGTCACACCAGTCGAGGCAACCTTCGCTTTATGTTATCTAGCCCAGACAACAAAGGGGGAGACCCAATCTATTCCCGACAGGAGAGATCAAAACCAAGACACACAATCAAGTTAATACTAAGTGAAGTAAGGTGTATGGTTTATCCTAGACCTAAGTATGAAGTCACAATATAAGTAAGGGGTTCAATGAGTATAGCTTTGGTTCATTATTGATGTGAGAGTGACTTATAGTATTTGAATTGAGATCCAGGATTGAAGTACTAGTTCAATGTGAGAAAATCCACTGCTTTGGGAATCGTGTCCAATGCAGGGTAGTTTAAGGGTTGAATTGGGGCTAACTAGTACAAATGACAAGCTTGCTCATGAAGTATGATGACATCAAAGGGTTTAGTCCACCAAACAAGGATCAAACCACAAGTTAATCCAACAACCTAGGAAATTCGAATTGACTTGGAGAGAGATCAGTGCCTTGGGAATTGGGATAATGGAGTCAAATGAAATTTACTTGTGGTTGATGACTCCTATTGCATGAGACAAGCGGGCAGTTAAAGGTTTGATGGATGAATAGGTCTAGATCTAGAGATTCAAGGTTTGACCTAAGTGGACCACAATCCCTTAAAACAAGGAATGCTATCCCCAAGGCAAGATTTGATGAAGTGACCAACTAGACCTAGGTTTTGAATTATGCTCGTTCCAAATCTACTAAAATCTCATGTACCCACGTCCTAGTAGTGGACCAACTCAGTCTCCCAAGGAAGTGCAACTTTGCCCAAGGAGGGTAAAACGTGGGATAGATGAATCAAGACAAGTCCAATGACATCCAAATTTTAGATCCAAGTAGGTTGATCAAGTGATAGTGTGGATCTACAATTTCAAGGCAATTCGATGGCTAGATCTTACTAGATCTGAGTTTGAAGATACCAAGTGGTTCAAAATGGGGATTAAATCCCTTAAAATGTGGAATAAGGCCCACAAGGTAGAAATTGCCAAAGTAAGAGTCTAGGGGTAGGTTTTAAGGCATGTAGATCATGAATCAATTGAAAACTCAACTACCCATCAACTAGATCTAGGTCAACTCACTTCACCAAGAAATGCACCCTTGCTTGGAGGAGCTAAGTTGGCTTGAGAAGGGGATCGAATGAAGGCCAATCCTCACCAAACTATAGATCCAGGATGCCGTGGATACTATAGAGATGGGTTTTCAATATTATACCCAACAACCCACTAGATCTTAGTAGATCTAAGAAAATGTAACAATGGGGGTTTTATCAATTTATGTGTTATGTCAATGGATTGGATCAAGATAAGATAAACAAACCTATGGATCTTACCTGGGTAACCTTGTAGATGCCTTGATGACGATGATCTATGCAATTCTGATCAATTTGAGAAGCTTTGAGGTAGTTTTCTATGAAGTTGATTTAGTCCAAGAAGCCAATGCGCCCTCTCTCCTGCACAACAAACGTCAACAATATCAGATTTGATGCAATCAAGAGATAAGACTAATGCCACAAGAGAAGTAACAGAAAGATAGCATAGATCACAATGATACTAATGATAACTCCCTGATACAAGCAAATGCCAAGAAGATCGATTTGAAGAAGCCTTGCAAAATCGCCCTTGTTGAAGTCGCCCTCCTGTAGATAAGACAATGATTTCCAAAAAAGATAGATCTCACCACAAATTCCAAATGCTAGGTTGCAATAGATTTTCCAATCACCATCTAAAAACACCAGAGGCAAAGGAGACCACAAGAATTTCCACAAGAAAGTTTTTCTATACCAATAATCCAAGAGCCAAAGACCCCTTACAATGAGAAGCTCTCTCCTTTAAATAGGAAGGAGAGGCATCAAAACCCTAACCACCTTTTGAATGAGTGGCTAAGATTAAAAGATACAAATGTCTAATCAATGGTTGGGATAAGCTCAACAATAAAATACATGGATTACTAATAAAATATAACATAAGTGGACAAAATCGCCTTAGGAGAGGGGAATCCCACCATATCATGATGACAAAATATAATAAGAAGCTTATGGTGGGTCCAAGGGGTAATTTTAGCCACCCTTGGTCAATCCCCATAGCACAATAATAATAAAATAGTCATCAATATACCAAATCGTGCCTCTATGGACAAATCGTGGGCCTCAAAAGGCTTCAGAAATCATCAGAAAGTGCCATAAGTGATGGATGCGGGTCCCGATGAAGCTGAAAATGTTGGAGGAGGTGTGGAAGACATCAACCCATCGTCACTGATCATCCCATGCCAAGACATTGCCTCAGTAGCCCAAATCGAATTCCTCAATAGCCATTTCTACTAATCCTGAAATGCCTCGGGAAGCGTGAAACTGCCCCAAAATGCCTCTTGGAGTGCCTGCGCTGTCAAGGTGAGGGCACCAATGTGTCCGGGAGGGGGGTAATATGGTAAAAACAAGTGGCTGGACCACCCCCTCCAAGCACAGTGCCCTAGGTCAACCAAATAAAAATCCTCTCTGCTTTGACAGGGTCTCCGACAGACCAAAACTACACTGGGTTAGCCTACTGAGGCTCAATCATCACTGTAAGTTCCCGGAACTGAAAACAGACTGTCTCATTGGACTCAGAAGGTCCAAATCCATCCAAGATGTGTACTCATACATGATATGAGTCTCTGCATGATCATATAATATATCCAATATACCTTAACAGGTGAAATAATAATAATCTGTAAATGATCAAATAATGATGTAAACCATAAAGCATCATCATAACCCTGTATCTCCTGCATAGAATCATCATGTACATGTACATGTACCATATATCATCTATCCATATCATCACAAGGTCCAACCATCTCATGTCCTATGGTTGACCTTGGTCAAACTGAGTTTGACCAAGTCAACATGACCAAATATAACTCAAACCATCATCAGAAGCTGCTGCAAAGTGTCACCATCATCAGAAGCTGCTGCAAAGTGTCAAAGGTTAATGCATGCTCTACAACTTATTCAAATAACAATTATAACACAAAGTAATCATTACTGGCGATCTAAATCCAAATATATAATGTCATTAATTATTATTATAACTCAGACTAGACATTCAAGACCATACTCACTTCATAGTCGTGATCAATTTGCTAGTGAAGGGTGAAGGCTTAAAAATAAACTGGCTAGGCTAAGGGATGACTCACTGACTCAACATTGTGACACTTTGGATATGGGAAAGGGAATACACACCATAGTATATACTGAATGAGCAACAACACAGGGAATGGCGGTGTCTCACACATGGATAAGTTGTTCAAAGAGGGTTTATTCATCTTTAACAGATGCGCACAATCCATAATACAAATGAGGCCAGCAATAATTTGGATATAGCATTTAAGTTCCATTGCGTTTTGGGCCTAAAGTTTCCATAGCCTTTGATCTATGTGTGTTTACAAACACATTGCATAGATTTACATTTATTTGAGGCTTTCTGCTATAGGTGTGTTTTTAAGGCACTTGTTTACCTGAGCACTTCTAGGTGTGTCACAGACAGCTTGTTTACCTAGGTATTTACATTTCCAAAAGATATAACATTTTATTTTCATGGCCATTTTCATTTGGCATGCCTTTCATTCATGTGTGTTGAAAAACACATTGCATGAACGGGCTTTTCGTACAAGATATAACATTTCATTTTTTCTAGATTTTGTATTCATGGCAGCACTAAAAGTTTCAGGTTTAGCCAACACAACTTTAGTGACTAGGGGGAATTCACAAGGAACTCCAACTCACCATAGGTAAGTTTTGTCACCAACTCAGAGCCAAGACACAATAAACAGGGAAGCTCATCCAATACAGAGGCTACAGTGGGAAAAAGATCCTCCATGTCACTAGTCAAGTAGTAAGTCAGGATGATAAACTAAAAGGTAGGCAATGGATGGATGAAGACAATGAATAATGGAGCCAACACTAGCAAGCCAAGGTATGGTGGAATGATCACTTCTATTCTCCCTAAGGAGGGTAAAACCAATGAGTATGAATAGTGAACTTCTAAGTCTGAGTAGGGACAATATAATATATATAATAAGATCAACCAGGTCCACATATCTATATGATCGCCAGATCATGACACTAGGTGCTAAGACATGCTATAAGAATAAATATAAAAGCAATATAACCACAACACTATGATATACCTGCTGAGTCATATGCCTGAATGCTCATCATCTAAACCATCATCTGTCCTCTAAAACTGCCACTGTAACTCTGGGCACTACTAATTGCTCTGTACAAATGGTATAATGGCTACATCGGTCATCTCTCTGAGTGTCCTGAGATTCAGTCATGGCATGGGGAATATATATACTGCTGTCCAAAATCTGATAGTGATCCAATATAGATGCTCATCTCAGCATCTCAATGTAAGGGAACTGGCTGAATAGTGTACTGGAATCTGACAAAAAATGTATGGTAGCCCGACTACTATATATGTGATAACAGGACAATTCAAAGCTTAGTGGAGCTCCCCTTATTTCTCCTGGTCAAATTACTAGTAATTTGTAAGCCTTTGGATCCTAATTCATAAAGACCAAACTGCATTTTTTCTAGGATTGTAATAAGGATTAATAAAGTTTTGAGTAGGCTCCCAAGAGCCCACTCCCCATCCCCCCAAGGGGGATCCGCGTCAGTGTACTTTTTTTATGAGATTTGCTTTAGTTTTATTTGTCTAAACTTAACTTAGAAACATTAAAATTTAACGTTTGAAGTGTTCGATCCAAATATCGGCCTTCAAACTCACTTATGACATAGGAACATCTAAATCTCTTTTGCAGGTTATATACTTTATGATTTAAAACAAGTTTTAATTCTTTAAGTATTTTCTTGCAAAAGTAACGAATACTAACCCACCACGCTCTACCGAAGTACCGAAAGGGAAAAGATAATCGTGGTATAGTAATTAGTTCACATTTCATTTTCAGCCTTTGCTTTATTTAATTCAAAGTAACGAACCCAACAATGTATATCCGAAGTATGCTCTCGCCATCACATAAAGGGCTTGCCTGAGTACATGGTGGATGATCATAAAAGAGTTTCTCATCTTGTAGTAATTAGTCTCACATTTTGCAATTAACCTGCCCGAAAGACGAAAGTCCAGCATCTCGGTTTTACTTCGTGTGGGCAAAGCTTACAAAGAAAGTGGAAATGACTAGAGAGCGATCGCAGGGCCCCGTCAGACTACACCCTAGTTTCGTTTAGTGTTGGACATCCCCCTGCGACTCCATACAGCCCACATTTTCTTGTGTAGGGCCACACTTGGTGAGTCTGGATATATTCCCAGTATCATTTTTGGTATATCAGGAATCCCCCTCCCCATTAATAAACTCATCATATTAATAAATAAAACTGACCAAGAAGCACTCGCAAAACATCTACAATACAACAACATTATATTTCGGCTCCATGTTGGCACTGGTCCTATCTCTCAAGTTTCAATCTTTTGTTTAAGTCATGTGTTAAGTGTGGTTACAATTATTTTATGTTGTTGATTCAATTTTATATTTGCAAGTGATTCTTTGCTTTCAATAATCTTGTCAAAAAACTCCTAAACAACTTACCCATCCACCAAAACTAATTAGCTTAATCAACCTTAGCAACTTTAGGGTCCACCCCCCTTGGCTTCGTTAGGAGTTTTCCTAAATGGAGGAGTCGACTTAACTTTATTTTACTTTTAAAAAAGACAAAAAATTTGATTGATCAAGTCTAATAGAATAAATTTTACTTGATCCATCTGGCGATTCCATTGTCAGTAAACGCTCCAAGGTATTCTACTAGAAGAAATTTAGAAGGACTAATCGATCTCATTCTTGAGCTTGAAAGGGATTATAGAAGGAGATTGGATAGACAAGCTTCTCATAGGATCCTTGAATATTTAAGGTCCCAGTCCCTCTCGGATATCAATAACTTGTTTGGTAATATTCCATCTGTAGAAAGACTTTTTCAAGCCCCTTGACTTTTCTTAGATAGCAGGTCAACCACATGCTATTCCAGATGATGCTATCAAGAAGCTGACAACTTTTCAAGGAAACAATGCTGTCACAGCTAAATCTCACTTACAGAAGTTTTCACGACTCCTGGTCAGTTGGTGTAATGCCCATAATCATGATGATGTTAAGATGAAGTTATTTGCTCTATTGCTTGAGATGACGCGATATATTGGTATTTGGATTTAAATGACAATTCATATAAGACTCTCGATGAATTTCTAACTGGTTTTAAAGAAAAATGGGGAGAGAAGAAAGAACCAAGATATCAGTTAGCAACTCTCCACACCATAAAAGAGAACTAGAATGAAACAGTGGAAGAATTCAACAAGAAGTTTAGGGACTTAATTTCAAATCTTCATAATGGTATTAAGCCCTCTCATGCCTCAATCCTCATTTATTACATCGAAGCATTCAATGGTGATGTGAGGTATCGGTTAAGAGACAAAGGGCCTACTACTCTTAAAAATGCTCAAGACATGGCCATCAAGATTGAGAAAAATATGCAAAACTTAGGCAAGTCTAAAATACCAGGATATACAAGAGGCACTTCATCATATCAAAAACATTAGGAATCAAAAGGGAAATCTGTAGATTCAAAAGATAAAGAGTCATCCAAGGATCCCATTAAAGAAATGTCTGAAATGATAAAGACCTGGGTAACCAATTAGAATCAACAAAGGGCCAATCATGCTTCTCAACTGAAACACATTCAAAATAGGTTGGTTACGATGGAAAGGAACCAAGTTGCCCATGTTCCTCAAGCACCAAGGAATTTTCAACATAAGCCAAATCAAGTGTATCAAAAGAAAGCACCTTTTCATGAGCAAAGTATTCCAAATTAGTTAGAGTCAGCTAATTTAGTTGATAATGCACTTCCATACTGTAGGCCATGTAATTAGTTTCATCAGGAATCCACTTGTTATGTAGCTAGCCAAGTTATGGAACAAGGAGTGCCTGAGACTGGTAATCAAGATGCAAAATCAAGCGAGCCTGAATTTATTAATGTGGTAGACCGAACCTACCCTCTATCCAATCAACATTGGCAACAGGCCATAGAGTATAGCCAGGAAAATGATTTCATTACAAATAACTATGGAGAAAAGCCTTCGGAAGAGCAAGTCAAGCAGATGATGGATGCCAGATTCAAGGGAGCCACTTATCAGAGAAAGGACCATTCTACACCAACCAAAGCAACTCCATTTGTGCCTAAGGTAATGATCTTGAAAGTCTAGTCTGAGTCATAATTAATATTAAAAACATTATATATTTGGTTGGTAGATTGCCAGTGAAATGATTACTACTTGTTATAATTATCACTTGAATGATTTGCAGAGCATGTCTTAACCTCTAACACTTGCAGCAGTTTGATGATTAGCCTGGGTCATATTATTGGTCATGTTGACTTGGTCAAACCTAGTTTGACCAAAGTCAACCACAGGACATGAGGTGGATAGACCTCGGATGATGCAGATATATGATATATGGTCTATTACAAGTCACCAGATGGTTCTATGTAGTGGTTACAGGTTTATGATGATGATTTGTGATTTTCAGCATTATTTGATCATTTACAGATTATTATTATTTCATCTGTCTGGGCATATTGGATATTTTATATGATCATGCAGAGATCCATAGGGTGTATGAGTACACACCTAAGATAGATTTGGGCTCTCTAAGTCCAGTGAGATAGTTGGTTTTCAGTTCTGGGTAGTTACAGTGATGATTTTCCTCAGTTTTCCATTCTGGTGTAGTTTTGCCATGTTAAATGGCCTGTCAGCGCAGAGAGATGATTTGTTTGGTTCACCTAGGGTGCTGTATGAGGAGGGGGTGGTCCAGCCACTTGATTTTACCATTATCCTCCCCTCCCAGAGAGCCTGGTGGGCTCAGTTTGACAACGCAGGCACTCTAGGTATCAGCTTGGGCAGTTTCATAGTTACCGAGGTAGATTAAAAATGGTGAAAATGGCTACTGAGGAATTCGATTTGGGCTACTGAGGCAAGGAAATGGCATGGGATGAGTTTTGATGATGAGTGTGATGTTTTCCACCCCTTCTCCAACAGTTTCAGCATTCAGTGGGGCCCACTGCCCACACCCATTTCTCCGGCACATTTTATGAGTTTTTGGAGCCTTTGGAGGCTCACGACTTTCCCAGAGGAGCACGATTTAGTGCTTAGCTTGGTCTATTGATGATATTGTGCCATGGGGACACACTAGGGGTGTTAGACATTACCCCCTAGACCCACCATGAGCTTTATTCATTTTTATTTTATCACTTTGAGTGGTAACCCCTCTCCTAGGGCGATTTTGTCCATGTATTGTTCAATTTTTGAGTTGATCCATATACTTTATTGTTGAGCTCATCTCAACCATTGATTAGATCATTTTGATTTTTTAATCTTAGCCATACATTCAAAAGGTGGTTAGGGTTTTGGTATCTCTCCATCCTATTTAAAGGAGAGAGCTTCTCATTGTAAAGGGTCTTTGGCTCTTGGAATCTTGATAACAGAAAAACTTCTTGTGGAAATTCTTGGGTCTCCTTTGCATCTGATATTCTTCGATGGTGATTGGAAAGTCTATTGCATCCTAGCATTTGAGTATTTGTGGTGATATCTATATTGTCGTGGAAACTTTGTCTTATCTACAGGAGGGCGACTTCACTTGGGCGTTTTTGCAGGGCTTCCTCAACTCGCTTGCTTGGCTTCACTTGTATCAGGGGGTTATCATTAGTATCATTGTGATCTATGATTTCATCTTGTTATTTCTTTTGTAGCATTTTTCTATTTCTCTTGATGCATCAAATCTGATATTGTTGACGTTTGTTGTGCAAGAGGGAGGGCGCATTGGCTTCCTTGGCCAAATCGATTTGCATAGAATACTTATCCAAATCTTCTCAAATTGATCGGGAAGGCATAGATCATCATCATCAAGGTATCTACAAGGTTTCCCAGGTAAAATCTACAGGTTTGTTTTTCTTTTCTTGGTTCCAATCCATTGGCATTTTTATTTCACTGTCAAAACCCTCATTTAAAATAATCGAAAAATTCTCTGGCACAAACGGCATGGTTTTTTGGCAAACCTTTTCTGGGTATTGTAGATCGGGTCAAACCCTAGGTGGGTTCTCCTAGACGTCAAAGTTGGAGGACTCCCTAAGGCCCATGTCCCAAGGCACTGATTTCCTAAACCCTCACGACTTTCTTGAGAGAGCTGGTTTACCTGTTGTTTGATGCCCTGGCTGACACTTTTGCGTTTTGATATTGTCATACCTGTCAATCAAGTCCATCCATTGGTACTAGATAGCCCCAATCTTGTTTTTAATCTCCCTGTATTGGACACAGTTCCCAAGGTAGTGGATTTTCATATCAATTGTTGGTACCTTGATTCTGGATCTAGTAATTAATCTCATAAGTCACTTGTATTTTCACATTGGATCAATTTCATATCTTATAAGCCTCTTGATCCAACCCATTACTCACCTCGTGACTTCATCCATAGATCTAGGGTTCACCATACCTAACACCTTACATACTTCTTTGTGTTTGATTTGATCTGGTGTCCTGGTTTGATCTCTCTTGTCGGGAGTAGATCTGGGTCTCCCCCATTGTTGTCTTGGGTTAGGACAACATCAAGTGAAGATTGCCTCGATTGGCGTGTCAACCATCCATTTGGGAGTCGAGGCTATCGTGTTTCACCTCTTTGGTTTCCCATCCCCTCTACCATCCTTTACGGATCCATCTATAGGGGCAACTACAAGTTTGGTGATAACAGTTCCAATAAGGCTTAGGGCCATAAGGCTGCCTATACCTCTCCGACTCCTTGCTCTTAGCTAGATCCCTAGTCAAGAGAGTTAGATATTTCATCATTTCATGCATGCTCTCCATCATCTCATTGGGATCTTTACTAGGCTCTTTCCCTTTTTTAATCTTAGGTTCAAATCTAAAAGAAGAGGCCCTAATTAGGTCAAAGAAATTTTGCTTCCCCATGGAAGCAACATTTGCTTCAGCCTTTCTAGCATTGTCTTGTGCCACCTTTAAGTCACTAGGGTCTTTATCCTTTAAGTGGTAGCCAAGGTAACCCTCATATGCATTGAGGTAATGAATCAGGATACCTTGCTCAGGTGGCCTAATGTTGTTAGGAATGTTGGCCACTATCTTGTCAAAGCGAAGGTTAAATTCATGGAGAGGCTCGTTTTCTTTCTTCTTGATTTCAAAAAGTTGGTTCAAAAGAAAACGTCCATCTAACTTGACTGACCACTCATGCTTGAGTTTATTAGTGAAGATGTCATATCCATTGTTTGATGACGAAGGAAAACGGTCAAACCACTTGCGAGTATCACCCTCCAAGGATGCAAAAAGACCCCTGATAAACACATCTTCTTTTTCAGCACCATAAGCTTCCATGTGAGCCCAGACATTTTCTATGTGGTCCTCAATGGAGGTCGCACGATTCCCATTAAACTATGGGATCTTTTCAAAATACTTGTCGGGCATGTCATGGGGGGCACCTAGGACTTGGGAGAGATCTAAGGGCGAAGCTTTAGCCTTGTTTCCAAAAGCACGAGCAACGGGAGGGTTGTTTTGAGTATTATTTCCAGAATTAGATTGATTTGTTCCAGCCATTGGATTAACTGGACTTACGTTAAGATTAGGATTAGGAGATGGAGGAGGAACCGAATTGATTGAAGGAGATCCCAAGAATCGGTTTGGAGAATCGGAGTTAACAATTTTCCAAAAGAAGTTAGATGATTGGGATTTAGGATCTCTTCTATGATAAGTGAGTGGGGTTCCTTCCGATTGATTTAGATTTGATTTACTTCTAAGGTCGTAGGGATGCTTATGAGGTCGTTCCTCAGCGGAGTCACGATTTGGAGTCGCCAAGTAGACTTTAAACTCTTCTACCAAGATGTATGTCGTTAAAATGCAGGGAGAGAGTGAGTGACAAATAAATGGATATGTTTAATTAAGGATTGAAATGATAACCATCTAGATTAATCCGGATGAGATAAGATATGAGTTATGCATGGATACTCGCAGACACGTAAGGTAAGCCTCTACCTCCCTGGGAATGGCACCAAAAATGTTATCACACAACTTGTAGTTGTCCCTAAAGGTATCCCATCCGGGATGGTAGAGGAGATAGACAACTAAAGAGGTGACCTAAGAGATGCCACGGTTCCCAATGCAAGATGGGAGTCACGATAACCGAGGCACTCTTCACTTTAGATCAAGACAAGTCAAGACCAAGGGGGAGGCCCTAGCCAATCAATGAAGATTTACTAACCCAAAGGTTCCTAGGGAAACATGTAAAATGTGAGTTACAGAAACCAATGAGTTGATTAGATTAGGTGGACCCAAGAGTTAAGTGTGGTTGATGAGGCTTAAGAAGTGACTAAAGAATTCAACCAAATGAATGAGTAAGGCCACCTAATGAATAGATCTAGTACCATGAAAATACATAAGTGGGGCCCACTTCCTTAAAATATGGAAATGGTCCAAATGGGACCCACAAGGTGAAGTTAGGGGTGATATGGCACTAAGGGGTGTTTGATGATGTGGATCTACGGATCCAAGATGGATTAGGCAACACCCACATATGGGATATAGCAAATGACACTAACCCCAAGGAGTGCAAATTGACCAAGGGAGACTAGTGCCTTGATATGAGGGGGCAAATGGAATCCAAATGATGCCAAAATGTAGATTGGGTTAGTTAAGGCAATTATCAAAGTGGGTTTTAAGTGGCATGCCCCAATGTGAGCTAGATCTCCATAGATCTAAGATTGAAATGCATCACCCAATGACCCAAGTGGGGCACAACCCTCAAAATGAGGAATGGGACCCACCAGGCAAAAATCAAAGAGGTGAAGCACTAGGGGTAGGTTATCAAAGTAGACAAGTACAAATCAAGTGGGATCTCATCTACCCACAACTTGGAACTAACCCAACTAGCTTCTCTCAAGGGGTGCGAAGTGCCTTCAAGAGGGCTAGGTGCCTTGGAAAGTGTGTCAAATGAAGCCCAATCCACACCAAACTATAGATCCGAATTGCCATGGATGCTATAGAGGTGGGTTTTCAATATCTTCCCCAAAGCCAAGCTAGATCCAAGTAGATCTAGGAAAAAGTAAAAATGGGGGTTTTGATTTTAATGGAGTTTTTTACCAATAGGATGGAGAACAAGCGAAATCAATACGTACTGTTATCACATATATAGTAGCCGGGCTACCATACATTATTTTTTCATATTCCAGTACACTTTTCAGCCACCTTACATTGAGATGCTGAGATGAGCATCTATTATGGATCATGTTATTATATGGACAACAGTTTTTGTTCTCCATGCCATGACTGAGTTTCAGGACACTCAGAGTGATGACCGATGTAGCCATTTAGCCATTTATACAGACCAGACAGTATTGCCCAGAGTTACAGCAACAGTTTCAGAGGACAGATGATGGTTCAGATATTGTGCATTCAGGTATATGATTCAACAGGTATATTTTGGTCTTATGGTTATATTGCTTTTATACTCATTCTTGTAGCATGTCTTAGCATTTAGTATCATGATCTGGCGATCATATAGATATGTGGACCTGGTTGTATCTTTATATATATTATATTGTCCCCACTCAGACTTAGAAGTTCACTACCCATACTCATTGGTTTTACCCTCCTTAGGGATAATAGAGGTGATCATTCCTACCATACTTTGGCTTGCTAGTGTTGGTCTCATTATTCACTGTCTTCATCCATCCATTACCTACCAGTTTATTATTCACCCTGACTTTCTACTTGACTAGTGGCATGGAGGACCTTTCCCCACTTTAGCCTCTGTGTTGGATAAGCTTCCCTGTCTCTTGTGTTTCGGTTCTGAGTTGGTGACAGAACTTACCTATGGTGAGTTGGATTGTAGTCCTAAATCATTCTGGTCGGTTGTCCCGATGTTTGGCACTGGTACGAACTCCCCCTAGTCACTTAAGATGTGTTGGATAAAACTGAAAGCTCATGTACTACTTATGGAAATTTATGTAAATTCGCCCAGGAAACTGTAAACTTTAGAATGTGTTTATCAACACACGTGAGTAAACGACAAGAGCAATGAAAAGCTAAAAATACTCCTTGAAGAGTATAATGAAAGGTCCAAAAAGAAATGGTTCTTAAACTCTATATCTAAATGATTGCTGACCTTATATGTATATGTACAAACATGCCCTGGATGCAAGCTGCGATTAGTTGTGCTTATCAGCACACCTGAGATCCGAAGGGTTATGTAGGCCAAAAAGGCCATGAAATGAAATCAATGGATCCTAATGAAACTGGATAATCTTTTATGAGACTAGACATGGTGCCTAAGTTGAATAAGCACTCTTTGAACAACTTACCCATCTGTGAGACACTGCCATCCCCCGTGTTATCTGCTTGTCCACTGAGTGTGTATCCCCTTTCCATTTCAAAAGTGTCACAATGTCAAGTTCGTAGTCATCCCTTAGCCTAACCTTTTTATTTTTAGCCCTCACCCTTCACTAGCAAATTGATCACAACTATGAAGTGAGTATGGTCTGAGTAATAATAATAATTAATGACCTTATATATTTGGTTTTAGATCGCTAGTGAAATGATTACTTCTTGCTATAATTGTTACTTGAATGAATTGTAGAGCATGCTTTAACCTTTGACACTTGCAGCAGCTTTGATGATAGCCTGAGTTATATTTTGGGTTATGTTGACTTGGTCAAACTTAGTTTGACCAAAAGTTAGCCACAGGACATGAGCTGGCAGACCTCAGATGATGCAGAGATATGATATATGGTCTGGTACAGGTCACTAGGTGGTTCTATGCAGTGGTTTCAGACTTATGATGATGATTTGTGCTTTTCAGCACTTTTACAGATTATTATTATTTGGTCTGTTGGATATGATGGATATTTATTTTTGATCATGCAGAGATCTATATGGTGTATGAGTACACACCTTGGATAGATTTGGGCTCTTTGAGTCGAATGAGACAGTTTGTTTTCAGTTCCGGGCAGTTACAGTTATTTTTAGCCTCAGTTGGCTATCCTAGTGCAGTTTTGGCCTATCAAGGGCCCTGTCAGAGCAGTGATGAGATTTGATGAGTTCACCTAGGGCACCGTGCATGGAGAGGGTGGTTCAGCGACTTGATATTACCATATTACCCCTCTCCCAGAGAGCCTGGTGGCCTCACCTTGATAGCGCAGGCACTCCAGGAAGTAGTTTGGGCATGTTCAAATTTCCCAAGGCAGTTAAAAAATGGTAAAAATGGCTATTGAGGGATTCGATTTGGGATACTAAGGCAAAGGATTGGCATGGGATGATGTTTGATGATGAGTGGGATGTCTTCCACACCTTCTCCAACAATTTCAGCTTTCAGTGGGACCCACACCCATCACTTCCGACATTTTATATTGATTTTGGGAGCCTCCCAAGGCTCATGACTTTCCCAGAGAGGCACGTTTGGTGCTTAGAGCAATATTTTATTGATATTGTGACATGGGGATTGACAAAGGGTGTTAGAAATTACCCCTTGGACCCACCATGAGCTAGATCTTATATTTTATCATTGAGATTTGGTGGGACCCCCTCTCCTAGGGCGATTTGGTCCATTGATGTATTATTTTATTATTGATCCATGTACTTTTATGTTGAACTCATCTCAACCATTGATTATATCACTTTGATCTTTTAATCTTAGCCATCGATTCAAAAGGTGGTTAGGGTTTTGGTTTCTCTCCATTCTATTTAAAGGAGAGAGCTCCTCATTGTAAAAGGGACTTTTGGCTTTGGATTATTGGAATAGAAAAATACTATTGCATCTACTTGTCTTATGGTGGTGAATGATTTTGGAGTTCGACTGTTTGTTCTTGGAGATTATCTTGCTATCTTTTTGTCCATGTATTTTTCATCTATAGGTGGAGGCCGATTTGCTTCAAGGAGGTCACATTGGTAGGGGAGACTCTCCCTGCCTCTTCCTTGGGGTCTCTTCATCGATAACAGGGAGTATTACTGTCTTAGTACCTTCTACTTCATGTTATCATTTGCTTATCCTTGTATTTCCTCCATGTTTGATCATTCTGATTGAATCAATTTCCTTGGTTTGACAGGTAGATGAGGGCGCACATGTGGACTAGGGCATCAGTTCAAAGCAAGAAAACTCAAAGATCTCCCATTTGATCTCTGCAGGAACATTCCTTTTACAACAAGGCAACCTCATCCATCACACAGGTATGATCTCAAGGTAAATTTCTCATTCCATGATCTATCCATTTGTCTAAGTCATTAAAACCCTCATTTTACATTTCTCAGATCTACTTGGATCTAGTTGGATTTTGGGTGAGATATTGAAAACCCACCTCTACAGCATCCACGGAAATTCGGATCTATAGTTTGGTGTGGATTGGCTTCCGTTTGACCCTTTCCCAAGGCACCCTAGCCTCTCCAAATGAGGTCACACTCCTTGGTTGGGTGAGTTCTGCTAGTTCCAAGACCTGGGTAGGTGAGATCCCACTGGATTCACACTCTCCTCACTTGATAACCTACCCCTAGTGCTTCACCTTGTGGGCCCCATTCCTCATTGAGGGTTGTGCCCCACTTGGGTCATTTGGTTATGCATCTTGAATCTCAGATCTACTAAGATCTAGCCATTGGATGACCTTGATCTTCAAAACCCACCTTGTTTTACATCCTGACAACCCGATCTACATTTTGGTGGACATCTGACTCCATTTGGCCCAATTTCCAAGGCACTGATCCTTCTCCTAAGGCTCACGACTTTCCTGGGTTGTGAGATTTCCTTGTGGGTTGATCTTTTTCTGGTTGCTTGAACACTTAGATACTGTCATATCCATCTATCAAGCATAACTAGAAAGCCCTAACTGTCAAATCTCTGATTTGGGACACTTTCCTTGTTTTATGGGTCACGCTTCCCAAGGCAGTTGATTTTGACCATTTGAAACTAGCTTTGAATCCTGGAATCATAATTAATCCTAGAATCACTGTGTGTCATTTTTCATTATCATATCACACCTTTCCTAAGCCTCCATAGTGGTTCTACTTCCTTAATTCTAGGGTTCCATACCTATCACCCTACATACTTCATTAGATTGATTTGAACTCTCCTATCGGGAGTAGATCTGGGTCTCCCCCTTGCTATCTTGGCTTTGATAGTTAAAGTGAAGAGTGCCTTGGTTGGCGTGACAACCATCCTTTTGGCAACTAAGGCTCTCTTGGTTCACCACTTTAGTTGCCCATCCCCTCTACCATCCACCTTGGATCCATCTGTAGGGGCAACTATAAGATTGGTGATAACATTTTGGCACCGTTGTCGGGGAGGTAGAGGCTTACCTTCGATGTCTGCAAGTGTCTGTGCATTAATCCATATCTTATTGCATCCGGTATTTTGCCTTGGAGATTGCATTTCCAATTCCATAATTACTTCAATCACCATTTTAATTATCACTCATCTCACCTCTCCTACGACATATTTCATTTCAGTGAATTACTTGTGTGGTTCACCTGGCGACTCCACCTCGCGACTTTACTGAGGACCGAACCCAACGTATAAATCTTAAGTTCTAGAGTCATGTCTTGCATTGTAGAAAGTGACTCAGAAAACGATATGATCTTGAAAATGATGATTGAAATGGGCAAACTAATACAAAATTTGTATGGCTTGGTTCTAAAACAACAAAAAGAAAATATGAGACATGATGAACATCTTCATAAATTGTCTGAGAATGTGTATACCAATGAATACCTCCAAACCAGGTCTATGAAAGAAACCTTCTGATAGTCAAGTAGTGACTAGATCTCAAGCAAAGAACAATTCAAAAAATCAAGATAATAATAAACTTGTCATAAAAGAAAACTTCCCTGACCAAAGGAATATCATTCGTAGGGCTCCTGCGCAATCTCCAAACACTCCTCTTAAGAGATTTTTAAAGAATAATGATCAACCTCAAAGAATGTCTCCTCAAGCAACTAAGAAGATAATAAGTTCAAGCCATGGTAGACCGCATAATGGGGAACCCATGCAGAGAAAACAAATGAATCTCCCTGGAAGAGAAGTTTATCCTATAGAACAAGAAAGTCTAAATACAAATATATTAGGGAAACTGTCTGGATCATTAGCTATGATATCTTTAAAAGAGTTAATAGTTATCCCTTCTGTTAAGGCATAGATAATGCATCTTTTAGGGCTAAAGGCGAATACTAATGATCAAGAGAAGTCTTGCAATGTAAAAGTTTATCTAAGTAATTTCTTATCCAAGCCTAATGTCCCTGTGCCTTTGGAGGAACTATTAAAGATCCCTGCATACTTTGATCAAGATACCAAATTTTTGGGAATAAAGCCTAGAGCCAAAGCTCCTAAAAAACTGACAGTTGAGGAAGACCCTCATGTGATGATTCAAAGTGTAACTGATAGTGGCAGAGGTCATCCTGCTTTCTATATCGCCTTGGAAATCAACCAACTGATCTTACATAATTGCATGTTAGATTTAGGAGCAGAGGTCAATATTATGCCTCTCAAAGTAATGGAATAGCTAGAGCTAAAGCCATCTCGGCAATTTAAAAATGTATGTGGGATGGATTCTAGACCTGTTCGGTCGAAGGGGGTAATTGAGAATTTAAAAATGAAGTTAGCAACATATCTGGAGATTGAAATGAGCATGAATGTTTTGGTTTTAGACATACTTGATGCATGGGGAATGTTGCTATCAAGAGAGTGGGCTGCTAAGTTAGGATGAAGCATCCAAAGGGACCTATCCTATGCGACCATCCTTATTGGAGGAAAAGCCTTTTATAAGTTAATGAATGAAAAAACCATGACAGAACATGTAGAAACCCCTGAGCATCTTTTTGAAGAAGCCATGTGTCCTACAGAGGAAGTTGGAAATTATATGGTTTTGGCAAACTATTGAGAAGAGCCCTGACAACATCTTTTTCCTCCTAGCCAAGTGTGGAAAATGCATTTTGATGGAACCAAGTCTAGGCATGGTGTCGGAGCTGGAATTGTCCTTACTTCCCCCTTTGGAGAAGAAAAGTATTTTTCTTTCCATCTTGCGTTTGAAGCCACAAATAATGTAGCTAAGTATGAAGCCTTACTTTTGGGATTAGAGGTAGCCAGGGATTTGAAGATTAAGTGCCTGAGTGTTATAGGTGATTCAGATTTAATTGTTTCCTAGGTCAAGAATCAATTTGCAGCCAAGAATAATAGACTTAGAGACTATAGAAATGCTGTGTAAGATACTATTGAAGAGTTCGATGCATTTGCAATCCGAGCAGTTCCTAGAGAGGAAAACACATTGGCTGATGCATTATCAGTAATAGCATGCACCTTTGAAATCCCAGATCACCTTAAGGAGAAGAATTGTAAAGTTGAAGTATTATTTAGACCTTCGGTCCCTGATAATCAAGATCACTGGCAAGTTTTTAATGATGATGCTCAAATCATTGCATTTTTACTGTGCATAGACGGCTTTCAAAATTGTAATGTTGATCTAGAGGATAGGGTAAACAATTTGTCTTTGCAAGATGTTGAGGTTATGAAGTTAGCTATCCCTCTTGAGAAAAAATTCAATAGGCATGATGAGTATAAAGGTAAAAGAGCTGAACCAGTAGATGAGGTCATAGAAATTAACATTGGAACCCCAGTTTCTCCCAAAATGGTCAAGATAGGAAAGAATGTTTCCCCAAAAGAAAGAAAAGCCATTGAAAATCTAATTAGGGAGTACAAGGATGTTTTCGCTTGGACCTATGATGATCTCAAAACTTTTGACCCTGCAATTATTGAGCACACTATCCCTTTGCATGAAGGAGCTAAACCTTATAGGCAAAAGTTAAGAAATGTTAATCCCAAACTAGCTCCCTTGATCAAGAAAGAGCTTGAGAAGATGTTGGCTGCTGGAATCATCCGACCAGTCTGACATACAACTTGGATATCCAATCCGGTAATTGTAAGAAAGAAGAGTGGTGAAATCAGGGTATGCATAGATTTTAGAAATCTAAACCAAGCATTGTTAGGATATTTAGACACTTAGGAGTTAGTTAAGATCAACTTGTGTAATATATCCGTTAGGGATAGTGTGTTTCTTTAGTATGCATTTGTAAATACTTAATCCGACGGTCACGATATGTTCCCGACATAGAGTGATTCGACGGCTCAACTTCTCTTAGATCAAACCTAACCTTGATCCGTGGCTTAACACCCGATTGGTCCATGATCTCTATTTAAAGAGCATGGAGGGTCATTGTTTAGTTGATCGATTATGAGAAGCTCATTTGTAACTTTCTTTCTTTGGATAATAAATTGTCCCGTAGAAGCTATTTGGCCGGGGCCGTGGAGTGTTTCCCTCAAGAGGATTTAAACCATGTCAAAACATTGGTGTGTTGATCTATGATCTGTTTATGTGAAGTGGTTGCTCTTGGTGTTCGGTCCTTTGGTAGTACCCTGTGTACCCGAACATGGTATCAGAGCTTTTATGAAGTGCCGCTTCCGGTTATGATCTAGATCTTGAAATGCTGTTGCCGAAACTCGAAAGGGTTTCTAGTTCTGGTATTTCTGTGCATTTCTGGGTTTTGGGAGGTGTTCCATTGCGTCCGGAGCGTCGTTTCCATTGGCATATAGTTTTCGTTTGATCGAAAACGGTTCCCGGTTGCTCCAGAAACGTATATTTCATCAGATCTGAAGGTATAATGTTACAGTGATGCATTTTTTTTATTTTTTGTTTTAAAATAAAAAAAAAATCTCATATTTTATCATTTTTTACTGTTATATTTTTTTTTGGTTCGGATTGTTGCTTTCCCGTCTGCGTATGCTCTTTGCCGTGCACTTTGAGCGATCTCGGAAAATCAGAAACATAAAGGGAAAGGGTTTTTCTCGGTTGCGTATGCTCTTTGCCGTGCACCTTGCGCGATCTCGGCAAATCAGAAACAGAGAGAAAACGTAGACTTTCCGAGCAAGCTAACAAGATCTAACTGCACAAGTGTGGAAAAGTTTTTTCGTTTCGATTTGTGGTATGTTTTGCAGGAAAAAGGGCAAGCACGCAAACCGAGCAAGAAAAGTAAAAAAAAAAAAAAAAACCCCTTCCTCATTCCCATATTTCACATAGCTTTTAATCTAGCTCACTTGGTTCAAAGTTGTTTTATTCCTTAATAGGTCTTGAGTTCAAGTCTTAGGAAGTTGCTTTTACAAGAAAAAGTGCATGCAATTTTTATTTTCAAGTTATTTTATTGTAAAAATGCATCTCACTTAAATAATAAAAAAATAAAAATACAAGTGAGTCACTTAAGTTTTTTTTATTGTTGCACTATTTAAAAGTAATATCATTGTAAAAGTGAAATCACTTATTTTACAAAAGTGGTTCACTTAAAACAGCTTTCTTGTAAAGTGATTATCAAAAGGTTCATCTTGGGAAGAGGGGGGTTCTTTTTTTTTGCTGGACATTCTCTATCTGCCACGTCACTATTGGGGACATCTTCAACAGTTTCTTTGTTCAAGCATAACTTCATCATACAGAGTCAGTTTTCAGTGCCGTTTTTTTTTAAACCGCCTATTTTTTCGAGCTCTTCACATCTAGACTATTGGTTTCTGCTTTTACAACCATTAATTTACAAATATGGCCGCCCCTTGTGATATTCTACTTAACAGTTCCAACTATTTCTCATGGAAATCTCGTATGGAGGATGTTCTACGAAGTAGGGGACTTTTCAGAATTACCTCAGGGAAAGAAAAAGAACCCACTGATGATGATAAGAAAATAAAATGGGCAAATAGATGTGATGAAGCTCGTGGATTGATTGGGATGTCAATCTCTACTGATTTGCGATTCCACATATCTGGAATTGATGAACCTAATGCTGCTTGGGACAAGTTGGAATCTGTGTTTGGTAAACATAATGAAATTCGAGGTCACCAACTCGAAAATGAGTTGATTTCTTTAAATCCAAGTGACTTTTCATGCATTCAAGATTATTTATCTAAGTACAAAACACTTAAACTCTTATGTGCAGAATGTAAGATTGAGAGGGAAGACAAACAATGCATTTATCATATTCTTTCCAAACTTGGACCTGCATATTCTGTTTTTGTATCTACATTTTACTCCATGAAAGCATTCTTGAATGCAGCTAGCTATCAAGAGCCTAGTCTTGAATCCTTTTGTGATTTCTTGATTAGAGAACAAGATAAACTCATTCATCTTGGAATAATCAACAATGCAGATACATCTGGGAAAACCTTATTGTCCCATCAGAAAGAAAAGTCCAAGCCTCCTAAGAAACAAAATTTTCGCAATAATAAGTCAAACAAGGGTCCAAAACCCTCTCAGTCAGCTCCTTCTTTAAAAAATGACAAAGGATCCAAGCCAAAAGGCAAGAAGACTGAGCATCATTGCAACTATTGCGGGAAAGATAATCATGATGAATCTAAGTGTTTCAAGAAGATGGCAGCCTTGGAAGCAGCAATGAAGAAGCACCACATCAGCTTAGATTCGTCTTCAAAATCTGCCTCTCATGGACATGCACTTTGTGCTTCTGGTTATTCTTATAATGCATCTTCTTCTTCTACTTCAAATGAATGGCTCATTGATTTTGGAGCATCTTATCATATGGCTAAGGATCAAGCCATCTTTTCTACTATGCATGAATGTAACACCAAACATATATTTGTTG
The DNA here is from genome assembly GCA_027924585.1 of Larix kaempferi. Taxonomy (NCBI): domain Eukaryota; kingdom Viridiplantae; phylum Streptophyta; class Pinopsida; order Pinales; family Pinaceae; genus Larix; species Larix kaempferi. The sequence goes on along the minus strand of BSBM01000444.1, from coordinate 14,544,551 downwards.
GTGATGATAGATCTCTAAGTGTTGTAGGAGCTAGAACAGTTCCAGTAGATAATGGTCATTTTAGTGATGTACTATGTGTTCCAAGAATTTCCTGCAATTTGTTATCAGTCTATCAGATCACTCATTTTGGTGAAGGTAAAACTGTGACCTTTACACCTCACCACGTTGTAATCAAAGATTTTAAAGATCCCCAACAGGTCCTAGCTACCAGAATTGTTGATGATATTACCAGGTTGTACAAGTTTAACAACTTTGGGTCATCACCTTTCCCTTCAGTTTTTGTTGCTCATAGTGATAACTTGAGCAAACTTTGGCATGAGCGATTTGGTCACTTAAATTATCGCTCATTGCAACAACTATGTAAAGAAAATATGGTGACATGTCTTCCGATGGTATCTTGCAGGGATGGTGTTTGCTCCGGTTGTGTACTCGGAAAACATCATCGGGACAATTTTGACAAACATGCCTCTTGGCATGCCTCGGTTCCCTTGGAGCTTGTGCATAGTGTCTTGTGTGGTCCTCTTCCATCTGCTTCCTTTTCCGGTTTCAAATATTTCTTAACTTTCATTGATGATTACACCAGACGCACTTGGGTTTATTTCCTAAAACTTAAGAGCGAAGTATTTAACATGTTCTTGGCCTACAAAGCCTTTGTTGAAAAACAATCTGGTCATCAAATTATTAAGTTAAGATCTGACAATGGAGGAGAATATGTTAACAATAAGTTCACTACTTTATGCACTGAACAAGGCATCCAACAACAGCACACTGTTCCATATACACCACAACAAAATGGTGTAGCTGAGCAGAAGAACCACACTTTAAAAGAAATGGCTAATTGTATGATCCAATCTAAGGGACTAAGTCTTCAATTTTGGGCCGAAGCCATTAATTGTGCAGATTACATAGTTAATCGCACCCCCACTAAAGCATTACAAGGTATAACACCGAAAGAAGCATGGAGTAAAACTAAACCTGATGTAAGTCACTTCCGTGTGTTTGGTAGTGAAGCATGAGCTCACATTCTAGATGAAAAACGGAAAGCATTGCAGCCTAAAAGTGAAAAGTGCATATTTGTTGGATATTCTGAAGATGTAAAAGGTTATAGACTTGTTCAAGCACATTCTCATGATATAATCATTGGAAGAGATGTTAAATTTGATTAAAATATCTTGGCCTGCGAGCCTAACTCGACGATTGTGCCATCTTTGGCCTACGAGCCTGATTCAGCGTTTGTGCCTTCTTCTTCTTCTTCCAACTTCCTTGACAGGTTTCCAACTCCAGTTTCTGATGATGACAGTGAGGATGAAGATCCACCTCCGCCTGCTCATGTTCCTCTAGTTGCACCAGCACAAGTGTTTCCTCGATGGGTCCGTTCAACATGTGAAGCAGCTGGTGATCTTGCCGGTGATCCTAGAGATCAACGTCGAAGACGTTCTCAGTTTCAGTGAGCCTCTTCTCTTTTGGCTCAAGTTTCCGAGAATCATGATCCAGAAACTTTTGCAGAAGCTTCAGGGAATCCAGATTGGGATGTAGCCATGGATGAAGAATATCGTTCCTTAATGGTGAACGATACTTGGGATCTTGTACCTCTTCCAAAAGGAAGAAAACTTGTCAGATGTAAATGGGTCTACAGAACTAAGTATGCATCAGATGGAAGTGTTGAAAGATTTAAGGCAAGGTTAGTTGCCAAAGGTTTTTCCCAAGTTGAAGGGATTGACTACAATGAAACCTTTGCTCTCGTCGCAAAAATGAACTCCATCCGCCTTGTTCTTTCCCTTGTAGCCTTACACAACTGGGAAGTCCATCAAATGGATGTCAAGTCTGCCTTCTTACATGGTGATTTACAGGAGGAAATTTACATGGAACAACCTCCTAGCTATGTTCAGAATAACTCTAGCCTTGTCTGCCGCCTTAAGAAATCCTTATATGGCCTTAAGCAAGCTCCTAGAGCTTGGTATGCCAAAATGGATAACTTTCTCCTTGACACTGGTTTTTCTAGATGCCATTCTGACCCCAATGTCTATATCAAGAAAGTAGGAAACCATCTCATCATACTTGTTCTATATGTTGATGACCTTATTCTTACTGGTAGTGACCCTAAGCTTATAACCCATGTGAAATCTAGTCTTAAACAAAATTTTGAAATGTCAGACTTAGGACATTTGCATTATTTTCTTGGTCTCCAAGTCCTGCAAACCAAAGAAGGAATCTTTCTTTCTCAGTCTAAGTATGCTTGTGACCTTCTTCGTCGCTTTCACATGGAAGATTGTACACCAGCCCCTTCTCCCTTCCAGTTTGGAGTCAAACTTTCTGCCACTTGTACTTCACCCGAAGTCGATGCCACCTTGTATCGTCAGCTTGTTGGTAGTCTCTTATACTTGACTCATTCCCATCCTGACCTTTCCTTTGCCGTTGGTCGTGTTGCCCGTTATATGCAGACACCTCATGAAAGTCACTGGAAAGCAGCTAAAAGAATACTTCGATATATTCGAGGTACAGTTCAGTTTGGGATTCATTACAATACAGGGGGGAAACCTTTGTTGGTTGGTTTCACTGATTCAGATTGGGCCGGCGATCCTGATGATCGAAAGTCTACTGCAGGTTATGTTTTCAGTCTGGGATCTGGACCTATTACTTGGGCTTGTAAGAAACAACAAGCTCTTGCTCTTTCCTCAGCAGAGGCAGAATATCGAGCAGCAATTAATGCCAGTCAGGAAGCTTTATGGCTTTGACAGATCCTTTCAGAGTTTGGATTCGAGCAGCAGCAGCCTACTCCTCTTTGGTGCGACAATCAAAGTGCCATCAAGCTTGCCAAAGATCCAGTTCTACATCAACGCAGCAAACACATTGAGCTACATATGCACTTCATCAGAAATCTTGTTCATGATCGTGTTCTTGAAGTGCTCTTTTGCCCTACAGATGATCAAGTTGCAGACATCTTCACCAAGTCTCTTACAGAAGCGAAGTTTTCTAACCTTCGATCTATGTTAGGAGTTCAGGAACTTGTCATTAAGGGGGGATAGGCTCTAATGCCTCCTTCCTTCTCCTAATAGTGTCACTTTTGTAAATCCTTCAATCCTATCCCAAGTTGTTCTTAAGGGGGGATGCTAGGATATTTAGACACTTAGGAGTTTGTTAAGATCAACTTGTGTAATATATCCGTTAGGGATAGTGTGTTTCTTTAGTATGCATTAGTATGCATTTGTAAATACTTAATCCGACGGTCACGATATGTTCCCGACATAGAGTGATCCGACGGCTCAACTTCTCTTAGATCAAACCTAACCTTGATCCGTGGCTTAACACCCGATTGGTCCATGATCTCTATTTAAAGAGCATGGAGGGTCATTGTTTAGTTGATCGATTATGAGAAGCTCATTTGTAACTTTCTTTCTTTGCATAATAAATTGTCCCGTAGAGGCTTTTTGGCCGGGGCCGTGGAGTGTTTCCCTCAAGAGGGTTTAAACAACGTCAAAACATCGGTGTGTTGATCTATGATTTGTTTATGTGAAGTGGTTGCTCTTGGTATTCGGTCCTTTGGTAGTACCCTGTGTACCCGAACAAGCATCTCTTAAGGATAATTACCCTTTGCCAAATATAGAAAATTTATTGCAAAGTGTTAGTGGGGAAAGAATGTTGTCAATGTTAGATGGTTTTTCAGGGTATAACCAGGTGCGTATTAAGAAGGAGGATAGAGAAAAAACAACTTTTACAACTCCATGGGGAACTTTTGAATATATAAGAATGCCTTTTGGACTGTTAAATGCTGGTTCCACGTTTCAACGAGCTAGGGATCAAGCCTTTAATGATCTGATTGGAAAGATCATTGCCATTTATCAGGATGACGTGATAGTTTTCTCCAAAGAGTGAGATGATCATGTAAAACATTTAAGGAAAGTTTTTGATCGGTGTAGGAAGTTTGAAATATCTTTGAATCCAAAAAAATCTACCTTTGGAATTGATGAGGGTACATTGTTAGGACATATTGTGTCAAAGGAAGGCATCAAAATTGATCCTGAACGTGTCCAAGCCATTAATGCTATTGCTGCACCCCATAACGTGGCTTCCTTGCAGTCTTTCTTTGGTAAAATAAACTTTGTCTGAAGATTCATTCCCAATTTAGCAGAATTGGCCAAACCTTTAAATGCCCTTTTAAAAAAGGATGTAAAATTTATCTAGGGTAAAACTTGTGAATCATCTTTTACCAACCTAAAGAAAGCCATTTCAACTGCTCCTGTCCTAGCCTGTCCTGATTACAATAAGGAATTTATGATCTATTCATATGCTTCTGAAGACACCATTGCTAGGGTTTTGTTGCAAAAGAACAGTGAAAATCATGAGCAACCTATTGCTTTCATGAGTAACAATCTGAGAGATGCTGAATTGAAATATACTACTACTGAAAAGCAAGCTTATGCTTTAGTCAAAGCCTTAAAGCATTTCAGAACCTATGTGGGATATTCCAAGATCAAAGCATATGTGCCATATCAAGCAGTGAAGGATGTCTTGTCACAAGCAGATGGTATAGGTGTTAGAGAAAATTGGATTTCACGAATACAAAAATATGATTTGAAAATCAAACCTATCAAGATTGTGAAAGGACAAGGGTTGGCTCAACTTTTAACTGAGAAGGGAGGTAGTAGTACGGTCAATGTTATAAGTGAAAAGATACCTTGTGTTTTAAATATTGATGAAGAACATGAATGGTGTAAAGATATTGTGTATTTCCTGAGAAATTTGTCTTGCCCTGATTACCTGGTGGATCATCAAAGAAGAGCGTTGAGGTTAAAAGCTGAAAAATATGTTTTGACTCGAGATGGTTTGGGATGGAGGAATCCTGATGGAATAATTTTGAAATGTGTTAATCTTGAAGAATAAAAAACCATCATAAAGGAAATACTTTCAGGATTATGTGGTGGACATTATGCCCCAAGAACAATTGCTGCAAAAATCATGAGGGCAGGCTATTATTGGCCAACACTTTTAAAAGATGTGTATTCCTATGTTAGAATTTGCCAAGAATGTCAATTCTTTTCGAGGAAACCAAGATTGCTTGCTTTGCCTTTAAATCCAGTAGTTGTTGATGCTCCTTTTCAGCAGTGGGGTATGGATTTTGTGGAACCTTTTAGTGAAAATTCGAGTAATGGATATAAATATATGTTGACTTGTACTGATTATTTCACTCATTGGGTGGAAGCCATTCAAACAAAGAAGGCCACAGCTAAAGTGGTGGTGAAATTCCTGGAACAAAATATTGTGTCAAGGTATGGTTGTCCTTTGAAATTAACAACAGACAATGCCCCAACTTTCAGCAAAATAGAAATGTCATCTTTCTACATGAACCATAGGATCACTCTGTCCCATTCTTCAAACTATTACCCTTAGGGAAATTGTCTTACAGAATCCAGTAATAAAAATCTGATTAGATTATTAAAGAGGATGGTTGGTGAAAACAAGAGAAGTTGGGACACAAAGTTGAAATAAGCTTTATGGGCTGATAGGACGATAGTTAAAAGAACTACAGGAAAATCCCTGTTATCACCAATCTTGTAGTTGCCCCTAAAGATGGATCCAAGGTGGATGGTAGAGGGGACAAGCAACTAAAGTGGTGAACCAAGAGGGCCTTGGTTCCCAAATGGATGGTTGTCAAGCCAACCGAGGCACTCTTCGCTTTAGCTATCAAAGCCAAGATAGCAAGGGGGAGACCCAGATCTACTCCTGATAGGAGAGATCAACCCAATCACCAGATCAAATCAATCTAATGAAGTACGTAGGGTGATAGGTATGGAACCCTAGAAATGAGGAGTTATGATCACTGTGGAGGCTTAGGAAAGGTATGATATGATAGTGAAAGATGACACACAGTGATTCAAGGATTAAGTATGATTCCAGGATTCAAAGCTAGTTTCAAATGGTCAAAATCAACTGCCTTGGGAAACGTAACCCTTAAAACAGGGAAAGTGTCCCAAATCAGAGATCTGACAATTAGGGCTTTCTAGCTGTGCTTGATGAAAGGATATGACAATGTCTAGGTGTTCAAGCAATCAGACAAAGGTCAAACCACAAGCAAACTCAACAACCCAGGAAAGTCGTGAGGGCTTGGAGAAAGATCAGTGCCTTGGAAAATGGGCCAAATGGAGTCGGATGTCCACCAAACTACAGATCAGGGATGTCAAGGTGTAAGGCTAGGTGGGTTTTGAAAATCAAATGCATCCAATGGCTAGATATCAGTAGATGTGAGATTCAAAATGCATCACTAAGTGACCCAAGTGGGGTTCAACCCTCAAAATGAGGAATGGGGCCCACAAGGTGAAAATCACCAAAGTGAAGCACTAGGGGTAGATTATCAATTGTGGAGATTTATGATCAAGTGGGATCTCACCTACCCAAGTGCTAGATCTAGCAAAACTCACCCAACCAAGGAGTGCGACCTCACTTGGAGAGGCTAAGTCGCCTTGGGAAAGGGGTCAAATGGAAGCCAATCCACACCAAACTATAGATCCTAATTGCCGTGGATGCTATAGAGGTGGGTTTTCAATATCTCACCCAAAAGGCCACTAGATCTAAGTAGATCTGAGAAAATGTAAAATGAGGGTTTTAACTTATGAGGGTTTTAATGACTTAGACAAATGGATAGATCATGGAATGAGAAATTTACCTTGAGATCATATTTGAGTGATGGATGAGGTTGCCTTGTTGTTGAGGAAAGTTCCCGCAGAGATCAAATGGGAGATCTTCGATTTCTCTTGCCTTGAGATGATGCCCTACTCCACACGTGCGACCTCCTCTTCCTATCAACCAAGGAAAGCGATTTCAATCAGTTGAACAACAATGGAGGAAATACAAGTGAAAAGCGAATGATAACATGAAATAGAAGGTACTAAGACAGTAATACTCCCTGTTATCGTCGAAGAAACCCAAAGAAGAAGCAGGGAGAGTCTTCCCCTACCAATGCGTCCTCCTTGAACCAATTCGGCCTCCACCTGTAGATGAAAAATACATGGACAAAAAGTATAGCAAGATAATCTCCAATAACCCAGTGCAAAGGAAGAACCAACGAACAAACTCCAAAAGCATTCACCACAACACAACTAGTAGATGCAATAGTATTTTTCTATTCCAATAATCCAAAGCCAAAAGTCCCCCTTACAATGTGGAGCTCTCTCCTTTAAATAGGAAGGAGAGGCACCAAAACCCTAACCACTTTTTGAATGAGTGGTTAAGATTAAAAGATCAAAGTGATCTAATCAATGGTTGAGATGAGCTCCACATAAAAGTACATGGATCAATATAACAATATAATATATCAATGGACCAAATCGCCCTAGGAGAGGGGGTCCCACCAAAAGTGAATGATAAAACATAAGATCTAGCTCATGGTGGGTCTAGGGGGCAATTACTATCCTCCCTAGTCAATCCCCATGGCACAATAATATAAAATAATCAAGCTAGACACCAAATCGTGCCTCTAGTAAAGTCGTGAGCCTTAGGAGGCTCCAGAAATCAATATAAAATGCCATAAGTGATGGGTGTGGGTTCCACTGGAAGCTGAAATTGCTAGAGAAGATGTGGAAGACATCCCACTCATCATCACAAGTCACCCCATGCCAATCCCTTTCCTCCGTATCCCAAATCGAATCCTTCAGTAGCCATTTTTACCATTTTTTAATTGCCTCGAGAAATGTGAACATGCCCAAACTGCCTCCTGGAGAGCTTGCGCTGTCAAGGTGAGGCCACCAGCATCTCTGGGATGGGGGTAATATGGCAATATCAAGTGGCTGGACCACCCCCTCCATGCACAACGCCCTAGGTGAACTCATCAAATCTCTGCTCTGCTCTGATAGGGCCTTTGATAGGCCAAAACTGCACTAGGATAGCCAACTGAGGCTAAAAATCACTATAACTGCCCGGAACTGAAAACAAACTGTCTCATTGGACTCAGAGAGCCCAAATACATCTAAGATGTGTACTCATACACCATATAGATCTCTGCATGGTCAAAAATAAATATCCATCATATCCGACAGACCAAATAATAATAATCTGTAAAAGTGTTGAAAAGCACAAATCATCATCATAAGCTTGAAACCACTGCATAGAACCACCATGGTGACCTGTACCAGACCATATATCATGTCTCTATATCATCTGAGATCTGCCACCTCATGTCCTGTGGTTGACTTTTGGTCAAACTGGGTTTGACCAAGTCAACATGACCCAAAATATAACTCAAGCTACATCACACTGCTACAAGGTGTCAAAGGTTAAAGCATGCTCTACAATCCATTCAAGTAGCAATTATAACAAGAAGTAATCATTATTGGCAATCTAAAACCAAATATATAAAGGTCTTCAATATTATTTATGACTCAGACTAGACTTTCAAGACCATACTCACTTCATAGTTTTGATCAATTTGCTAGTGAAGGGTGAAGGCTAAAAATAAAATGGCTAGGCCAAGGGGTGACTACCGACTTGACATCATGACACTTTGGAAATGGAAAAGGAATACACACTAGTAACATATGCTGGACAAGCAGTAACACGGGGGATGGCTTTGACTCACAGATGGGTAAGTTGTTCAAAGAGTGCTTATTCAACTTAGGCATCATGTCTACTTTTTATAAAAGATGATCTAGTTTCATTAGGATCCATTGATTTCATTCATGTCCTTTTTGGCTTACATAACCCTTCGGATCTCAGGTGTGCTGATAAGTACAACTAATTGCAGCTTGCATCCAAGGCATGTTTGTACATACATATATAAGGTCAGCAATTGTTTAGATATAGAGTTTAAGAACCATTGCTTTTTTGGACCTTTCATTCTACTCTTCAAGGAGTATTTTAGCTTTTCATTGCTCTTGCCCTTTACTCACGTGTGTTGATAAACACATTCTAGAGTTTTTCAGTTTCCTGGGCGAATTTACATAAGTTTCCATAAGTAGTACATGAGCTTTCAGTTTTAGCCAACACATCTTAAGTGACTAGAGGGAGTTCATACCAGTGCCAAACATTGAGACAACCGACTAGAATAATTTAGGACTACAATCCAACTCACCAAAGGTAAGTTCTGTCACCAACTCAGAGCCGAGACACAAACAAACAAGGAAGCTTATCCAAGAAAGAGGTTACAGTTGGGGAAGGTCCTCCATGCCACTAGTCAAGTAGTAAGTCAGGGTAATGAACAAACTGGGAGGTAATGGATGGATGAAGACAGTGAATAATAAGACCAACACTAGCAAGCCAAAGTATGGTGGGAATGATCACCTCTATTCTCCCTAGGGAGGGTAAAACCAATGAGTATGGGTAGTGAACTTCTAAGTCTGAGCGGGGACAATAATATATATATATATATATATATATATATAAAAGTACAACCAAGTCCACATATCTATATGATCGCCAGATCATGACAGTAAATGCTAAGACATGCTACAAGAATGAATATAAAAGCAATATAACCATAACACCAAATATACCTGCTGAGTCATATACCTGAATGCACAATATCTGAACCATCATCTGTCCTTTGAAACTGCTGCTGTAACTCTGGGCAATACTGACTGCTCTATATCAATGGCTAGATGGCTACATCGGTCATCTCTCTGAGTGTCCTGAAACTCAGTCATGGCATGGGGAACAAACTGCTGTCCATAATAATAGTCATGATCCATAATAAATGCTCATCTCAGCATCTCAATGCAAGGGAACTAGATGAAAAGTGTACTGGAATAAGAAAAATAATGTATGGTAGCCCGACTACTATATATGTGATAACATCTGGCTTTTTCCAGTTTTTCTGGTCCAAAGTCAAATTAGGGTTTGACTTATCCCGAGGTTTTACCCAACCAAAAACTTCGATCTTGGTCTCAAAATTTCGATTTTGAGGAGGAGAAGCACTCCAAAATTCTTCTTCTGTGAAAAGCCCTAATTTCCCGTAGTAGTGACAGGCCAAAAAGTGAAAATGCTCAGAATCCAATTCTGCTTCGACAAAAAGATGCGCCTTCATTAGGCGAGTTAGCCTAGCCTCCTTTTGCTGATGATTTGTGGAGAGAAACCCAAAAATTAAGAAGCCCTAGCTTCTGCAACTACACAATGTCTTCTTCTCAAGGTTAGCTCTGATACCATGTTAGATTTTCACAATTTAATTCAAGATTATTTAGGATCTTATTTGAGAGAATAACATGCACAGCAATTCAAACACAAGAGACAAGAGACACAAAGAATTTCATCGGGGAAACCATAAAGGAGAAAACCACGCAACTTCCTCAGAGATAGAATGAGCAACAATACAATAAACCACAAAAGTAGAAATGGTCTTCAGCAGCTTCTCTTCTCCACTTGTGTGAACTCCTCCTCTCTCTCACTAATGCGAAGTGAGTGAGTGTGTGAATGATGAAATAGAGAGGAGCACCCTCTCTATTTATACTTTACCTTTTACATAGTCTTAACCCCAAACAGGTCGGCCCCTAAGTGTAACTGACTGGGTCGACTTCTCTAGGAGAGTCTAATAACCCATGAAAGACTCAACTCTAAGGTCAATGCCCCGTCATACAATGGAGGGTTAACCACATTGAATTTACATGACCCAACTACAATAATGACTTCCCCGACTGGAGGAATAAACATCTTCGTCAGAGGTACAATAATAAAATACAAATACAATATAAAATATACAAGTGAATATCTTTCGAAGTTACAATTACATTAACAATGAGGACCAGAGATTTTGAGGTTCTCAAGCGCTCTATTCAGCAGAGCACTTGTCCTAGCTGGAGCCAGATGTTATCACATTTATACTAGCCGGGGCTACCATATATTCAGATCAGATCAGTATTTTCTCAGCCGGTCCTTTACATTGAGATGCTTGAGATCGGCAATTGAAGAACATTTATTCCAAGATCACTCATACTTTCATATACCCCCAGAGCAGACAGTACAACCTTATGCCATGACTGAGCCTCATGACCTCAGATTTGATGGTCGATGTAGCCACTTTTTCCATACAGAGCAGTATGATAGTGCCCAGATGTGTACAGCAACAGTGTGCCAGTGACAGTGGATGGTTCAGATGGTATGTATAGGTATATGACCCAACAGGTATATGGATGTGCATTGGTTATGATTGCTTTGCTCTCTTGCTCATTTTAGTGGCTTGACTTGGTATCTAGTGGTCATGATCTGGCGGTGTATATATATGTTATATGGACATGGTTGTTTCAATGATTATCTAAATGGTCTAATTTACTCAGAATATGAAGTTCTTGTTTATACTCATTGGTTTCACCCGTTTTAGTGGAATGGACGTGATCATTCCCACCATTTATGGCTTGCTAGTTTTGGCACCACCTTTCACTTTCCCCATCCATCCGTTTTCTTCCATTATTGGTTTTACCCTGACTTACACCTCAGCCTGTGATATGGAGGACTTCCCCACTTTTGCCTCTATGTTGGATAGCATCTCTGTTAGTTTGTGTCTCAGCTCTGAGTTGGCAACATAACTTATCGAAGCCTTGATCCTTTTGGGCCAGGAGAACCCGCTGGTGTTGGTTCTTGAGCTTAAGTGAGTTGGATTTGATACCTTGATCTCTCTAGTCGGTTGCCCCGATATTTGGTCCTGATTGTGGATAATCCCCCTAGTTGCCTGAGTTGTATTGGCTAAACCTGAAGCAAATTGTACTACCATCATTACATGCATGAATGAACTATTGTTATATCTCTTGTGCAAGCCCATGGATATAAATTAAAAACTGTGCTTCTCGGCACAATGAAAGAGGGCTATGAATTTGAATGAATTGAAATGTGAAAGCACCCCGAATAAAAGTTGCAATTAGTTGTGCTTATAATCACACAAGAAATCCAAAGGGTCATAAGGCCTAAGAAAGCAGTGGTTAAATATATGCTAAATCTAAAGACTGTTGGACATGATATTATGTAATGATTAAATTCCTCATGGAGACTACGGGTTGGGATGTGAGATGGAGTAAGAGACAACTAATTCTAAGTGTCCCCTAAAACCTCAAGTTACGGTTAGTTGTGCACCTAGTTATGGCGGTTCTAGTAAAGATCCTCACGGAGTTGTTTCAGCTTGGATGTGGGCTGTAGACATTTGCCAAGGTTGAATAAGCACCTCTCAAAACAACTCGTTCCATTTGTGAGACATTGCCATTCCCTGTGTGTTTATTATCCAACATATGCTTAAGTGTGTATTCCCTTTTCCCTTATCCAAAGTATCACAGTGTTGAGTCAGTAAAGTCATCCCTTTATCCTAGCCTTACATCTTTTCACTTTCACCCAATTCTAGAAAATGATCACGGCCATGAAATGAGTATATTCTTGAGGTTCTATCTTGAGTAAATGATTATTTTAACTTATATTTGATGTTATTATTGTTTAAACCGCCAGTGATATGCTACTTCATACTTTGAGTCTTGCTATTATAATGATTAAAAGAGCATACTTTATCCAACTGCACTTGCAGCATCAGGCAGTTTAAGCCTGGGTCATATTTTGATCAGTCTTGACCTGGTCAAACCTAGTTTGACCAAGTCAACCATAGGATCCGAGATGAGTTGGACCAGTGATGTTCGAGGTTAATGATTTATGGTCCTTTGATGCCCCATTAGATGGTTCCATGCAGCAGACATAGTTTTCACATGATGGTTTGATGATTTTTTTATGGTTATTATTATTTACAGACCATTATTTTTATTTGTCCGGGCATGGTTGTGACTACAGATGATTATACAGATAGGCAGAGGGTGTATGAGTACTCATCTCTAGTGCATTTGGACCTTTTGAGTCCATTGGGATACTCAGTTTTCAGTTGTAGGCACTTTCGGATGAGATTTTGCTCAGATTATCACTTTATTGCAGATTTGGCATTTAAAATGGCTTGGCAGCACGATTTGATTTTTTATTTTGTTCACCTAGGGCGCTACAGAGGGAGCATGGGGTCCAACCACTTGTTATTACCATATTACCATGCTCCCAAACATTTTGGTGCAGTCAGTTTTGGCCTTGGGGTACTCGGAAGTGAGCTACAGGCATTTTATTCTTTCACAGGTGATTTTTCTAAGGATAAAAAATGGAAAAATGGCTACAGAGGAATTTGATTTGGGCTATTGAGGCAAGGAAATGGCATGAGGTTGGTTTAGATGGTTTGTGTGATGCATCCCACACCTTCCAGAGTAGGTTATAGCATTCAGTGGGGGCCACACACACTCCGGGCTTTTATATTGTGTTTTTATTATGTTATTGAGGGGGCACGATTTGGCCATGTGTCACAGTATGTTATTATTGATGAGTCATTATATGTTATTGTCCCATGGGGACATGCTAGAGAAGGATAATTACACCTCCTAGCCCCACCATGAGCTTATGTCATGTTGTCTAGTCACTTTCATGTGGTGCGTGCCCCCTAGGGCGACTTAGCTAGTGCACCCCCTCTATTTTTGAGTTGATCTCTGTGTATTGTATTTGGGCTCATCATAGTCGTTAATTATCACTTATGTATCTTTTGATCTCAACCACTCATTAAAAAGGTGGTTAGGGTTTTGGTCTCTATCATTCCTATTTAAAGGAGAGACCCCCTTCATTGTAAATGGGACTTTTGGCTCTTGGCTACTGGAATAGAAATATATTTTGCAAAACTCTTGTGATTTGGTTCTGGGTGTTGGATATGTCAATTGAAACTGCTTTTCCATTGCATTGAAGAGATTGGTGAATATTTTGCACATCTTTCGATCCACGTTTTTATTTGCAGGTGAAGAGGGCGACTTGGAGGAGGGATGCACTGGCTGAGGAGACTCACCTTGTTTCTCTCTCTTCATTTGGTTTGGTTCAGGGAGTGATTCTTTCTTTGTACTTCTTATTGTCTGTGATCATTTTCGTCGTTTGCATTTACCTTCATTGTTGCTTGCTAATTGAGTTTATCTCCTTGGTTTTGCAGGAAGAGAGGGGAACATCAGTGGAAGTGGACAAATTCGTAGAGGCAAGATAAAGCACCAAATTTTCACTTGATCTTTGCGGGAGTATTCCTTGACATACTATAATCAATTTCCACGATCCATGTAGGCTTGCAAGGTATGTAATCTATTCTTTTAACTTACCCATCTGTCATTTACATTCAAACCCTAACTCTAAATTGTAGAAATTTGACTCTAAAGATGGAATTATTCATATACACATTCTGTCAAACATTTTCAAAACCTAGGGTTTTAGTTTAAATTACAGATAAATAAAACCACATATCTGAAAATGACTTCAAACTCTGTCAAATACTAAAATAACTTTCAAGTAGATGGACACAATAATTTTGGTCTAATGACCGGGCAAAACCCCACTGCTTGGGGAAAACCCTAGAAAGAAATTTTTCATTAAAGGAGAAAATCTCAGAAATTTTCCAACAACTCAGAAAATTATTCTTCTGTCCCTTACAGGCAAAATTTCCAGAATCATATCAATAGCAAAATACCTCAAAATTCGTGCCAGCAATGCAGTACGGCTTGCTGTACGGACTATACTTTTCTCTGCAGTACGGACTATACTTTCTGCACTTTTCTGCTGCCTCGCAATTCGTGTCATAGCCAGCAATAAATGTTGTATGGCCTGTCAATCTGTTTCTTCTGCCTCGGAAAATGTGCCCAAACGTGACTGCACGGACTGCTTCAGACTGTCATTAATGTTGCTGTAATTCTGCATTAAATGCTGCTGCTTGCATTGGAAATTGTGCCAAGGGTTTCTTTCTCTCCTTTGGTCTTCAACCTCTCTCTCTCCTCAATAATGGTGAGTGTCTTTCATTTGCCCTCTCTCATTGTTTTATACTTAAATTTTGTAACCACTTTTATCAACTACCTAATCTAGGGTTGAAAACCATTTACAAAATCAACGGTCTACAACTTATCTCACTTTTAATAATTAAACACTATAATTATTAAATACATTTCAAGTGAGACCCACTTTTTCTAAAGTATAAAAACATTCACTTTATTTATATACAATGTCACATTGCTACATAAATACATAAGGACAAAAATCTTTTAGTCCTTTCATCACACTCACACCAAAAACATGAAAGGACCTTCAGAGTTAACTTTTCAACATAAATTATTCGGAAAATTCTCTGAGTTTTATTTCTTGGTTTACTGGCAAACCATTTCTGGGTTTTTATCTTACGTCAAACCCCAGGTGGGTTCTCAAGGACGTCATGCTATGAGGACTCCATCTGCCCCTTTTCCCTAGGCACTGGTCTTTAACCCTTGTGCCCTCCTTGGTTAGCCTGTTTTTCGGGTTGTTTAAGCCTTGTTTGTTGAGTTTGTGTACCTTGATACTGTCTGTTACCAACTAAGTTGTACTTGGTTGGATTATCAAGCGAGCGGGCAAAGTTGA
Source organism: Larix kaempferi (assembly GCA_027924585.1). Lineage (NCBI taxonomy): Eukaryota > Viridiplantae > Streptophyta > Pinopsida > Pinales > Pinaceae > Larix > Larix kaempferi. The sequence goes on along the minus strand of BSBM01000444.1, from coordinate 14,529,158 downwards.
ACATGTCAATGTTCATTTTCGATGATTTGATGTCCATCAGGCCTTTTTGAGGGCCCCCTTTTTTTACTTTTTTACCAGATGTCCATGGCCCTGCAGGGTTTGTAATAAATGTACTAGCATGGTGTTTTGTAAAGGACTTGGTTCCCTAGGAATTTTTGACTAAGTTAGTTATTCCAAGGAGTTTTTTCACCTATTAATTATGTCTTGCACTGCTACATAACATAATTTTTGGGTTTTTCTTCTGCTCCTCCAAAGCTGGAATGCCTGGTGAGGTTAACGGGCCTTAGGGGATTGTTAAAGTCCATGGGTCAATGTATATGAACATGCTAGACATTGTTTTTAAGTCATATAGACATGTGCTAAGTCCCCCTAGGTAGTTTTTTAATTTTTGGTGAAATTTATTTATTTATTTTTTCCGTAAATAAGCCATTTTTTAATGGTTTCATTAAAAAATATTGCAAATGGCATAAAAATGTCATCTAGGGGTCTTTTTTGCCTTAGGGGTGCTCGTTTTCTAACTCAGAGCATCCCCCAAGCCCTCAAGCCCCTAAACCCACTTTTTATAATGTTTGGGTGTTTAATTTTTTACTTATCCCCCAAAAGTAAAAAAAAGTGAAAAAGTCATAAAAAAATCAAAAAATTGGAAAAACTAAAAAATCAATTTTTTGGTAAGTGGAAAGTCAGAGTTGGATCAGCATGATTTTAGGAGCATGTTGGGCTGATTTTTTAGACTTATGGGCAGCCCAAAACATGCTATTGCTTCCCCATTTCTTGCTGGTCGCTTTCCTTGGTTGGGCGCAATTCCCAAGGGAGTGGGCTCCCACGTGTGGCCCTATTAGCAACTGAAAACGTGGCAGTTGTAGTGCTGCGTTTTTGCAGCATGTTAAGTGCTGCTGTGTTAGCACCATTTGTGCTGGGTAGCAAGAAGTGAGGAATGGGCAGCCCCATTCACTCCCCCATCTCCTCCACGAATTTGCTCACCCTCTCTCACTCTTTTCCTATATATTGGAGAGCTCTTCTCCATTATTTTTTAGTTGGAGTTGGGAGCAAGAAACCTATCATTGTAACATTCTTGTCATTTTGTGAATAAAAGAAGACTTTGGAGGTCAGCTTGTGTTGTGATCTTGATAAGTGGATGTACCATCTTATGTTTTGTCAAGGTAACTTGTGCATAGGCTTCATTTTTCATAGGTGTGGTGTACTCATTGGAATGATTGTTACCAATTTATGAGATAGATTATTCCAATTTGTTTATTGTAATAGTTTATTGATGTATGCTTGTTAAGAGATTATGATTGTGTGTCTCATTTGTTTATGGATATGCAATAGTGATTTCTTGTGAGTGTATGTCTACATTTGATCTGTCCTGGTGAAGTTTGTGATGTGCAGGTGGTCTTAAGCAGGAAATGGGTGATCTTGTTTGTTTCTCTCTTTTTCTAATATCTGTTTTGCAGGTGTAGTCCATTGGCATCGCACAAAATCGAGCTCCAAAGTTTTCAGTCTCAAAATAATTTCTTCTCCATCTCTTTCTCTTATAAATTCAAAAGTTTTCTTGGTTATCGGTTACTTGTGAAAATATTTCTGATTTATATACTGATTTTCATATTCTAAATAGGTCAGGAATTACTTTAGGGAGGTCTAGTTTAGTTTGTTTATAA